>CM031244.1:419411326-420611326 GCA_018340775.1 Taxus wallichiana var. yunnanensis | reverse complement strand
TGATGATCAAGAAGAAGATGTTGATGAAGAGTTGGAGTAGCCTAGAGGTTCTAGAGTCAACTTCCTCACCACTGAAGGTGTTGATGATGAGGATGATTATAATGATATACTGGCTGACATGAACAACGAGTCATATGCTGTCATGACTCGAGAATAGACTTGTAAAAAGGAGAAAGTTGTGTATCCTGCAAAGAAATCAAAGGAGTATTCCAATACCATTCCAGTGCTTGCAAAGAGAGGTTCTCCTATCCCCTCCACCTCCACACAAAAGGTAAGCTCTACTGGTTTTTCTCCCTCAAATTCTACTTCTAAAGCTTATGTTGTGTCAAATGATAAAGCTGATAGGTCTAAGGTCTCTTCCATTTGTTGTAATGATACCCCATCCACATCTGGATCCTTTGATATTATTGATCACATAAAGAGAACTAAGGTTTAGATTTTTGAGGCTAAGTTTTATCAAACCCATCCCTAAGCCTTTGTCAAAATGGTTGATTTTTTCAACTCTTAATCTAAAATCCCATCCCATATTTCCAAAGGTTTTTTTCCAAATCCTTCTTCCCCTTCCCAACCAAATCTTATAGCTTCTATCATATCACCCAATGAGAAAATCAGAACTTTTATGTGACTATCCTTATAATAGGCCACAAGCTTAGTAATTGGGTTATTGATTCTTGAGCATCTAACAATGTAATGCCTGCTAAAGTAGCTCATGCCTTGTACCTCACTCTTACCCACACATATGGTTCTTTTTATTGTATGGAGAGTAGGAAAGTGCCTTTAGTTGTGAGAATCAAGGATACACAAGTAATTTTCATTGCTTGACCAGAGAAAAAGGTTTCGGCAACCATCTTAGTTGTTGACATTCCTCCTTCCTACGGCATGCTATTGAGTAGGAACTTTTGCAAGGATGTTGGAGGGGAAATAAAAATGGATTGGTCACATGCACTCATCCCAGTTAATGGAAAGATGAAGAAGCTAATGCCTGAGAAGCAAGTTGAGTATATTGTGCAAAAAATAGATGATCCAAAAGCACAGATTTTGTATGAAGACATTGGGCATGGGAACTATATGATTATGTCACCAGATGAAGCAAGTCCATCAAAAGGAGTATTGTTTGATCCTAATGATGTTTGGAAATTGGAGTTTGATGGTAGTTATTCCTCAGCTGAATCTGGAGTTGGTATAGTGTTGATCTCTCCTAAGGGTAAGATTCATCCTTTCGCCTTCAAGTTTTAGTTTGAGAATACCAATAATACTACTGAATATGAGGCCCTCATTCTTGGGTTGAATATGGCAAAGGATATGGGAGTGAATAAATTTTTACTCGTGGAGATGCTTTGAGGTAATTGTAAAACAGTCTAAGATATTTATCAAGTAAAAATAGAAGATTGAAGCACAATAGGAATCAGTCCGGGATTCTATTGAATTCCTTTATGCTTTCTCCATTGCATCAGTACAAAGAGGAGAAAATACTAGAGTTGATTCCCATGAAGTCTCAAGATCTATGTTAATTCCTCATCCAAATTCTCTCAAAATAAGTTCTCCGTCGAAATCATTCACAGGCCTAGCGTTCTTGACAATGTAACCATTGGCAGGTCTTAAATGATGACCAACATCTACTCTCTTTCTTGGAGTTGAGAGATAACTTTGATTAGTTATATTTTGAAGGAAGTGATAAGTTTCTCAGAGAATATGTGTCTTCAAATGAAGAAGGTGTCAAAGAAGAAATGGATCATGATGGATGTATCAGAATGAAAGGGAAAAAAAATCCCAAAGGTTTGGTGAGTTTAGAGGATCTTTTTGATAAACATGATAGGTATGTCAAATCTAAAGTTTCCCAAGGAAATCAAGAATTTGCTGAAACTGAAAACATAAATATAGGAAGTATAGATGAACCTAAAATGGTGAACATCAGGAAATGCTACACTCAATAAGAAAGAGAGAAGGTGGTAAATATTTTGAAAAGGTATGTTGATTTGCTTGCTTATACCTATGAAGATCTCAAAGCTTTCAAACGAAAAGAAATGCAACATTCCATACCTCTTAAGCTTGACATTAAGCCTTTCAAACAAAAGAAAAGGTAGTATGATCTGAATATTGTTGACACTATCTTTCAAGAAATACAAAATTTTTTAAAGAATAAGATCATCTTTCCAATTCATCATTCCACTTGGATTGCTAACATAATGCCCGTTAGAAAGAAAAATGGGGAGATAAGAATCAGTGTTGACTTTAGAAATCTGAATTAGGCTTCCTTGAAGGATAATTATCCTCTTCCCATGATGAACCAAGTGCTATAAGTTGTCACGGGCTTAGAGATGCTATCCATGTTGGATGGATTCTCTGGATAAAACCAAGTAGAGGTGAACACTACAGATCAGCATACGACCAATTTTACCACTCCTTGGGGTAGTTCTGCCTACCAGAGAATGCCTTTTGGACTCATCAACGCTGGTGCTACTTTCCAGAGGGCTATGGATTTGGCTTTTGGTAGTTTGAAAGGGAAATGCATCATGGTATACCTAGATGATTTGACTGTTTTTTTAAAAATTTAGAGCAGATCATATTCAACACCTTGAAAAAGTCCTATAAAAATGTCGAGAGCATAGAGTTTCTTTGAATCCTAAGAAGTCCATGTTTTTTTAACCAAAGGTAATTTGTTAGGATACATTGTCTCAAAAGATGGAATTAAAATTGATTTGGAAAGAATTCAGGCCATACAGTAGATTCCTCTTCCCACGAGTAAGAAAGGCATTCATTCTTTCTTTGGTAAGATTAATTTCTTGAGAAGATTCATACCCAATTTTTCTGAACTTACTATGAGCATTGCTCACATGATGAAAGGGAAGTATAATTTTTCTCGGTCCTTGGAAGGAAAGCTTTCTTTTGAAGATATCAAAAAATCCATTGCAAACACTCCCACTTTGATGTGCCCAGGACTTCAAAAAGATGTTATTACATATTGTTATGCCAAAGGTGAAAACACTTTGGCCACTGTTTTAACTCAAAAGAATGTTGAATATCATGAATTTCCCATAGAATTCATGAGCTACATTTTGAAATCCCACGAATTGAAATACGCCATGATGGAGAAACACACTTTTCTTGTTGTAAAAGTTGTTAAAAATTCAGATTTTATATTCTAAATTCTCATGTTGTTGTGTTTGTGCCCGATACAAGTGTCAAATCAATTCTCACACAACAAGAATTTGGAACTAAGAGAGGTAATTGGGTGGAAAGAGTACAATAATACGATTTGGATATCAATCCAACCAAGTTGGTTCATGGTAAGGGCCTATGTGAGCTCGTTGCTTGACAATGCTTTGATGAAATGTTATCCAAGGATGAAGTGGATCTACCTATGATTTTGTTTCTCATTTCGATAGATGTATGGTACGCTGAAATTGCTCATTTTCAGACCTATGGTGAATGCCCATCTCACTTGACTACAAAATAAAAAATATCCATCAAACTTAGATCTTCACATTATGTTCTTTGGGAAAATGATCTTTTCAAATGAGATATAGATGGAAGGTTTTTAAAATGTGTAGATAAAGAGAAGCAAAAGAAATTATTTTCTACTTTTCATGGTAAAGCTTATGGGGGCATTTCTCCTCTCATGTAACAGCCCACAAAATCCTTTGTGCTAGCTATTATTGGCCCAATATATTCCAAGATGCATCAAATTGGGTAAGTAAATGTGAAGCATGCCAAACGTTTCTTAGAAGACCAAGATTGGTGGCTTTTCCTCCCAAGTCAGGTGGTGATCGAGGACCCCTTCAACAATGGGGTTTGGATTTAATCAAGCACTCTCAATACATCTTTAAGTGCTGGACATACTCATGTGCTTACTGCCATAGATTATTTTACCAAGTGGTTGGAAGCCATCCCACTCAAGAGTACTACTTCAAGTAGTATGCAACTTCATAAAGGAAAACATATTGATAAGATTTGGAATTCCAAACAAAGTTGTGGTGATAATGTTTCTAACTTCTCCTTTGCTAACATAATGGATTTTTATTATGGATATGGAATATCTCTTGCTCACTCTTCCGATTATTATCCTTACGGGAATGGACATCCTAAATCAACAAACAAGAATTTGGTAACCATTGTCGGAAACTTGTGAATGATTCTCAAAGAAATTGGCATAAGAAATTATATGATGCACTTTGTCTCAGCTCTAGTACGTCCTAGATCTTGTGAATCACCCACCAAATCACCTCTGCAACTAATGCAGATCTCAACCATTTAGGAGCAGGGAGCAACATGAGGAGCAGGTGCGAAGCTATAGGAGAAAAAGCGGGAGTGACAGGAGCGAGGCATGGAAGAAACATTAGGGGGGCCATCAAAATCATCATCAGTGGTAGGAGCAGGAGGTAATAATGGAGAAGTAAGAACTACTGTATGATCCAAGGGAGCCTCGGTCTCATCAACTTGAACATCCCACCAAAACACAACATCTTTAGCAGCGAGGATCGAAGCGGCAATATGCCTTCACATGCTCACAATGACCAACAAAGATAATTTATTTGCTTTTCTTCTCCATGGTTTTCGAGTTTCATCGAACAAAGGCCCAAGCCTTACATTTGAAAGCCCAAAATTTTGATACATTAGTTTTTTCACCTAACCATGCTTCCTCAGGAGTAACCCCTTGCACTTCTTTATGTGGCATTCTATTTTGAATATAGTTTACATGTTGATCGCTTCTACCCAAAATCGAGGTGCCATGTTCTTGGACTGAACCATGTAATTTTCCATTTCCTTGAGTGTTATGTTCTTTCATTTGGCAACTCCATTTTTGAGGGTGTAAGGAACAATATACTGGTGCAAAATTCCATGATTAGCACAAAAAGTAGTAAATTCATTACTTTCATATTCCCCCCATTATCCATGCGGATTATTTTAATACAATGTCCAGTTTGTTTGTCTACAATAGCTTAAAAAAATTTTAAATGTTCTAGGACATCACTTTTGTATTTTAGAAAGTACACCCAAGTTTTCCTAGTAAAATCATCTATGAATGTCGGTACATACTTAACACTAGAAAATGATCTATGAGGGAAAGAAGTAAGATCACTATGTACAAAATCAAGATGAGCCTAATATCTTTTTGCTTGTCCTCTTGGAAAAGGATCCAAGTGTAAATTACCCAACATACAACCGGGGTAGACACCATCATGTGTGATTTTACCTTCTAAGTCCTGTGACCATATTCTATGGAGAGATCTGCGGATATTTGTAATTGAGGTGTCTAAACCTCTCGTGCCACAATTTTCTCGGAGAATCAACATGAGAAATTTGTGAAGATCTGTAGAGTTATCAAATCTCTCAAATACATATAAACGTGAACATGAATCCATAGTTCCCGTAGCTACAATATCATGATGATCATGAAGTTCCCTGATTACAACCTTATATAGTGAGAATTCAATAGTTTTACCATCACCATAATTATAGATTTGATATATGGAAAGGAAATTGTTAGACATATGGGGAACATAAAGAACATCATTTAGATACCCATTTAGCATTTTTATTGTACAGAACCCAATACATCTACAAAATCATAATTACCCACCGAAATCTATGAAGTCTTGCAAAGCGAAATAGAAGTCAACAAATCCATGAAATATGTAATATGATGAGAAGCCCATGAGTCAAGGATCCACCTGTATTGTAAAGGAGAAGAAGCTCTAACGAGAAAGAGCCTTACCCTTTAACATTGGAAGTAGATGAAGGTGATGGAACTGTATCATCTTGTGTTGTTTTAAAGCGTTTTCTAATGCTTCTAGTTTTAAAAACATTTGGATTCTGGATGATTTCCCCCTCCCCCACCCAAAAATGGAACAAGGATCAATCACCCGCTTCAAGTGGTTTCTTATTTTTGCCATTATTCTATGGTTTAGAAGTATTAATGAAGGTTTAGAAACCATATTGTGAGAAAATACAAGCTTATCATAGCTTTTCTTGGGCTTGTTTTTCCAATTTTTCTTAGGAGAACTAGCCACAAGAGCATGATTCGCTATAGGAATAACATCCAGAGAAATTAATTTTGCTTGTTCTCATGAGAGACATTCACAAAACTTCTCAAATGAAGGAATTGTAAACTATGTGCCTAGTGCATCCATAGTAGAAAAGAAATTTGATGTAAATACAGAAAATGGACCCTTTAGTTTAGTTAGGATTGTGTATATGCATTCGTCATATTTTTTTAGTTCTACCACCTGCTTTCAACTAACTGCAAATATCTTTAAATTTTGACAGAAATTCTTCTATGGAAGGAAAATTTGAAGGCGATAAAGAGTTTAATTCATGATCTAGTTGAATTAATTTGAACTCGTTTATCTTGCCAAACAAAGATTCAAAATTTTCCCTTAACTCTTTTGGATCCATGGTCGCAGAAATGTGAAACTGGATGTTGTCTGCTATATTCAACGTGATCCATCTAAGAGCTTTGTCTTGATTGTATGTATACAGATAATTATCCTTTTCCGTGGTGAAAGAAGGAACGATGTCGTCAAATACTCACTAAAAACCACAAGACTGTAATAAATGTTACATTTTCAGTTTCTAGGCATGGTAATTCATCGAGTTTAGAGGCTCGAACAACCGTAGATCCCCAGTGTGAGCAGAAGATGAGGATGATATAAAGGATCTCGACATGGTATAAAAGGATCAATATGTGCCTGGTATATGCCTAGTTGTGCGAGGCTAAAAAAAAACTCTTTCAAGGTGAACACCAAGACCACCGGCACCAAGTAGTAAGCCACAAAGAAGAGTGGGAAGGCAGTCAAATAGTCCAAAAAATGGACAATATGGTGATGTCGAGCATCCAATGGATAGAAAGGAAAACCAATAAGACTGCGTGTAGTCTGGAACTGAGCTGCCAAACCACCAAAACATGCAAGAAACCAAAAGAAAAAATACGTGAACACCAGAGTATGAGCTGGGAATGCAAAAACCATCGCCAAAGAGGTCTAATGCAGGCGTCTAAGCACATGCAATGCTGAAGATATGCATTGGTCTCTCCACTAGCATATGTTCACGCACAGGCCTGAGCAAAGAGAGAAATGAAGCGGTAGGTAAAACAATCCACGTGCTTAGACCATAGAAAGTGGCCACCACACCACAATTGTATCCTCATTTGTTCTTGGGGTTTTCACAACCGATCAAAACGAATCAACACTAAATAAAATACGTCCATACAATACAATTCACTGCAATTTCTCCACCGCCAAATTACTGGAGCTTCAAATCCATTTTTCTCATGGCTAACAGGTATACCATTATTATGATGCAAACAAGTCAAAACCATGCAACTCGTACATTCATGGATTTTGATTTAGTCAATCTAGCTATGGATGGTATTTGTGGATTATATGAAAAGAAATTGAAGGAATTGAACCCTGCCATACAGAATATTACATATGACATTGAAGATCTCTACAGCTTCATTGATGGTCTAGCAGACCTGAGCACACTTGTGTTGGATCACTCATTACAAGCTTATCTGCCAAATGACCACAAGTGGATTAAATAATAACTTATGAAGCACTAGAAGAAAATTGCTACAGGCTGAGAATAGTATGCAGACCATGAGAAAATAGCACGAGCCAAAGAGGAAAAATGACCACGTGATCGCAGGAATGAAGCTTTGATGGATATGAAGCTTTGACTCTCACCTCCTTTTCAAATACACATAAACCACAAAGCATAACAAAATTACAACAGGCAAACACACAGAAGTGGTTATGATAACCCAGGTCACCCAATTATTTTTCTTACGTTTAACTAGAAAAGTAAACATTAGCGAAGCTTGAGGAAAGAAATTGATGGGTCTCAGTTGAGTTATAAATCACATATGAGAACCTGATCATAACATATTCAGGCAGGTGTGCTCTCAATTCTATATCATATGCCAAGACTGGATTGATGCCTTTGGATTTCAGGCCATTACAGTTATTTGAAAGGAAAACTAACAGCTTTTTTTTTTCGCCATTGTAGTCTATCCATGCATCCCAGAAAATAACCACCAATCAGCAAAGAAAGCCACATCCAACCATGAAAAACATGAGCAGCAACAAAATGTGCAGTTTCCAAACTGGACAGTAGCAATAGTCACAAAAAAACCACGCAACAAATAAGAAAACCAAAGAATATCAATTCTGAGAAAATAGAGGTCAACTTCAACTCTCCTGCAACGATAGCTCTGATACCATGAAAAGTGGAGCATAGGGATCTAGTTACAGGAAGAGAAAGCACAGCCAGTAACTCAGAGGAGAAAAATAAATAAGAACACAAATAATGGAACAGAGAAATAATATTTGTCTCTGATATCTCCACCATCTGGGAGACTCATTAAATAGAGAATGTACTAGTTGTTTAACATCCCTAGATAATAGGAATATCTAACTAGGAGATAACAAACCCTCCAAAAGGGGAGTGGAGAGGATCTCAACAAGTTCCGGGAGTTTTAACAAACTCTTAATAAAACAAATAATGACTATTTTCTCAACATGAGCTTATTAGGTGTAAATAATTATTTACACCAATAGGTTCCAATTTCATCCTCCCATGTTTATTTTGACACTAAAACAAGGAATCTTTAACATATCTTTCCAAATTACATAATACAATCAACTCCATTTACTTATCATAATATACAATTACAAGTAATTAAAAGTGACATTTTTAAATAGGAAAAAGTACAACTATGTACAAAATAGTACATTTTACCAATACGCAACACTATCATTTTCCTCATGGAAATAATGAAAACAATATATTTAATTCCTAAAATCATCACTAAAAATCTATACAATTACATTGCCTCAAAATAACATGCTATTAAAAGACACAAATTTCATTTTTAACACTCCTTTGTTTAGGAATATATAACCAACGCCGCATCAGTCCTAGGAATGAGTATGAAAATCCCCTACATTAAATCATAAATCCACACATTCATCATTTCCAATAATTTCGTTTAAAGAGAGAGAGAGAGAGAGAGAGAGAGAGAGAGAGAGAGAGAGAGAGAGAGAGATTTTATATTTCAATCAAAATATTGTGACCATTTTCCTTTCATTATATTTTCATTTCATTTCAAACCAATTTACATTTTCCAATTCATTTACGATTTCAAATCAGCCAAAGTTTCATAATCCTTTCTATAGAGAGAAGACGGTATAGAGATAAAAACACCATACATTTCAAAACTTACTCACGGTAGATAAAATACTTGACTAATTTTCTACATGACATTATGACAATATTGTGAGGTCACATGCATCATTGGAAGTCAACAAGACTCACAAAAGGTGATCTAGGCTAAAGTACCAAGTTGAGGAAACTCGACCCAAACAACAAAAGTACTTCGAAATTTGGTCTTAAATACTCTCATTTTAAGTTTGATTAAGAAGTTTTATGATTCCTAATTAATCCCCCATATATAGAGATAATTCCTCCTAATAGAAGGAAGTCAATTACATTGTGCAAATATTAAGTTATGAGGGAAACTTTACGGCCAATTATTGTAATTTTGTCACTAACTCATAACACATAGTGACTAGTGGATCACAAAACCCACTTGAAAAATTTGTTTCTGAACACATTTTCAAGGAAAGTAAGTATTTTATGATTCTCTTGTTGTCATCCTAGAGGTATGAGGTAGTGGATTTTAGTTTTTCTCAAGCCAAGCATGAAACATAAAGTTAAACTAATCATATTTTATTAAACACCCACGTCACTATAAGTGACTGATAAGCTAAGAGGGTTAAGAAGTACAACTTACAAGTGTGTTAAATAATTTCAAATAACTCTATTAGGGTTCACTATTATGTTCCATGTTACCAGGGGTCATGCAAAGAGTTTCGGTTTCACGGTACATTAGGGTGTGGCGCTCCATGCGCATAACTTCGAGTCATATATTTTTGTTTTTAGTAGTTTCACAAGGTACACTTAAAGTTTTTGGAATTAAATTATCTAGCATTCAAAATTTAATTTCAAAAATCTGGAAATGATGAAGCGTAATTTAATGCAAGTGAAAAAGGGGGAAACCATACCTTTTACGTGAAACTTGTGATTCCCGCATTCGACGAGACCACATCAACTTCAAGAATTCCAGTAATAGTTTATGGCTTAATCATGCTTCGTCACTTTTCACACGTACATCAATGTATTTCCATGAGACTTTTTTCATATGTTTATTCTAATCCAAATTCTTAGTGTGTGTTTTCTTCTCATATTCAATAGAAGTTCTAGATCGTTGTAATTTCGATGTAGAATTTCTATCTCTTCACTTGTTATTTTCTTGGATGTTACTAAAGCCTCTTAGACAAAGCCATTTATTCATATCTCATAGACCATGAATTCTATGAGAGTGCCCCTCTCTCTTAGATGCAATTTACATAAATAAACTATGAAAAATAAAAACATTTATTCCATGTATTTTAATAAACATTTGCATGCCTTGAGCATGGTTCCTCTTTATGTTTTGAGTGACCCAAACCTATCCCAAGGCTATTCTGCAACCATTTATTGTGGATCATGAAATTCATACATTTCATGGAATGGTTTTTTTCTTACCATTATGTTCAATAGCTCATGTGTCATGTGTATGCTCCCACAATCTCCATAATTGCCAAAAACACACTTGTAACCACGTAACTTGGAGGATAGAGAAATAAATAGAGGTTCTCACCGGAGGAAAACTAAAATAGATGAATCATGCAGAGAAAATGTGTGGGATAGCAAAAAAGGCACTTCTAAGGTCTTTAACAAAAACAATAACTACTCGAAAAAAGATAGAGAGCATGGAACCAAAGGGTGTTCCAAGGTTAAAGTGCAGGTAACACAAGCTCTTAGGAGAAGAAGAATAAAAATACATATAGCTAAACCTTTAACTTAAATGAAGCACCTTCTAACCTCAAAATTATTCTTCTTTTTTTTGCATATGGAAACAAAACAACAATAGGCAGATATTTTCTTCCCCCTTAGTGTCATTGAACCTACTTAAGATGTAGATATTGATCTGGATCATTTAATATGTATATAGTAAAATGGGGAAATATTTGGGTCAATTTTTTTATCTCAGCGTAGAGATGATTTAACCCATAATATACATATTTTAGGGTGTCCAATTTGATAGCTCCATATAGGATATTCCCTATAATGTTTTGATTGTGTGCCCTTCTGCATCCATCCAATAACTACTAACCATATAGTGTTAACTTGAGATACAACCTGGTTAGTGCCTTTGTAACTCAAACAACGTGCTTGTCTTCTCATGCAAGGAAAATAATAGGTTTGAAAAATATTTTTATTATGTGTCACTCTCCTTGACTTAGCATGTGCATGTTGCCAAATTCGATTGCGAGTCCTTCAAATGGATTATGAGAAGTATGGGGCACTACATCTCCCTCCCCTTATAAGAGCATCGTCCTCAATGTGATACAACACTGAATCTCAAAGGATACATATGAAAGAAAGTCACTAATGACACATGTCATTTAACAAAACAACTTGAATGCACAACATGACCACATAGAAGCAAGATAATTTTTGAAGTATATTAAAATTTAAGGTTTTGTGAAGATTTGTATTTGGTTATCTTTTTCCTTTACAAGTATTCTTAATATCAAGCTCTTAATATTCATTTTTAGAATTTTAATTGTCTTATGTTTGTTGGTGCCTAATACTAATTGGCCTCAAGATGTCACACGACACATAACACAAGACGAATGACCCACGAGACATCTTGTTGCATACTTTCACATCTTTATCAAATCACAAGACCTCTAATTTCACCATGGAAAGATAATACGTATTCCACATAATGAAGAATTTCAAAAATTATGTCACAAGGATAGATCTAACACATGCAAGTGAGTAACAAATAGTGAATCATGATTCTCATACAAATGCAACTCGGTATCACATGACCCAAACAAAAACCATGACTATACCAACCAAGTGCCAAATCAATATTGTTGATGCATAATAAGAGCATCCATGAATATCTCAGAACTTGATGGGTTGAGACTCTTAGTGTGATTGCATAACATGGAGCATCTCTTAAAGTGTGGGACTTTATGAATCAAGAGATCTCTCCCGATGAATGCCGGTTCCTATTCCTCTGCTCGTGTGTACACATTCATATTGCGAAGGATCTACTCTAAAGCCTACTCTTACTTTCCAAGGATATAGGGTTAAGAAGATGCAAGAAAATAAAACCTAAAATAACAAGGGTGATGCACCAAAGGAATGCTGAAACACCTTCTTTGCAATAAACACAAACCATAAAAATGCAATATGATCACCATGCACAAATAAGTAGGAGTGCAATGAGAGATCAGAAAGGAGACAATGAACGCAAGAGAGGGTTTAAAATTATGCACAGACATGCATTATCACTCCATAAGTTGATACAATGCATTAAAATGGCCAAGAGGCACGAAATTGCATTGGAATTTGAATGGGAGTCTTGGACTCCATAGATTTTCCTACAGGACAGGGAAGAAGGGAGGGTGCAAAGCAACAATGTCTAATCATTTGAAAAATGCACCTCCTTACAATATATAGGAAGAATGAGAGAAAGAGATTGAAGAAATCCAGACTCCTATTCAACCACCCCAGAGATGCATTAAATCCACCTACAAAATTAACGGGTCTCATGACACAACCCACACCTCCATTGCCATTTCTTTTCGGGAAAGAAATACCTAATTACGGTGGTGGGTGAGAAGCATGACAACTTCAAGAATGGCGGCTTGTATTTACTCCAGTCATAGTGGAGGTCATCTAAAGGTCGGGGTTGGGTGCTCAACGTGGGTTCTCACAATATTTTCAAAATCTAAGCATTTAAAAATCTTGGCGGGCTACATGATTCGGAAAATCTTTTCCAATCTGCTTTGGGTTTGGCGTTTACCCATGTGAGATCTTCGTGGAGCCCCACACTTTCTTAATATTTCGCTGCTCCTCTTACATTCCTGAAGTGACGATGGTTGGATAGTTGTTCTCCCCACGGGCCTACTATATTTAATTTTTTTAGCTAAATCTCCCTCAACTCGGCGAGGAAATTATGTCTAACCCTAAACATAGAGAGCTTGCATTTTTGGGACCTACCTCCGGAGTTGATCTTTGAAGTTGCACTGAGCTGACGCATGGAGGCTTTTGCTGACTGTTAGACCTTTTCAACAACCAGTTCAACTTTTGGGGCTCAGACCATGTGGAGGCTTCATGCTCATTTGGGACCTTCCCTTGTGATTCTACCTTCAAATTTACGCAGATGAGGCATGTTGAGGCCTTGATAGGCTTTTGGACTTCTCAACGGCAGTGTCCCCTTTTCGAACATGGGACACATGGAGGGTTGGGCGCTAGTTCGGGTATCTCTTTGGACCGCACCTTTAAAGTTGTACTGATGAGGCACATAGGGGCTTCCACTGACCCTTTTGTACTTAGCCAATTCAGCCTCGCTATGTTTCTCAATCTCGGATTACGTGGCAGTGGCGTTCATTTGGGACCACCTTTGGATTCGACCCTTGAGGGTGCGCCGATGAGACATGTGGCATCATCTACTGGTTTGTCTTGAGTTTGGACCTTTCAATGACCAAAGTGAAACCTTTTTAGACTTGGGCCATGTGGCCACCCCGAGCTTGTTTTGGGACTCCTCCTCTATCGCACCTTTGATGTTGTGCCATTGAGACATGTGGAGGCTTCTGCTGGCCCTTTTTATACTTAGCCAATTTAGGCCTCAAGTGAACAAATTATATGCGCTTCCTTGGTGGGTCCCTCATTATTGACTCCATGTGGAAGTCTCATGGGGTTTTGACTTTCACTGTTCCCTCTCACTCTTAGAATTGTGCCGAGTTGACACGTAGTGCCTTCGCGAGTCTGTTTCTTTTCCTTGACTTTTCAATGGTTCCACCTTTTGGGCTCTAACCACGTGGAGGGCTAGTGCTTGTTTGAGTCTCCACTTTGGGTCACACCTTTGAAGTTGCATCGATGAGGCACGTGGAGGCTTCCGCTCACTCCTTTATACTTAGCCGATTCGGGCTTTGAGTGAATGTTGTCTTTCTCCATTTTTTCCTGATGATCTTATGATCCCTTTAACATTGTTTGGCCTCATTTTCTGACCTTTCTCCTCCACTATTGATTCCTCCTTGTCCCTTTGATTTGGGATCAAATATGAGCTTGGGGACTGAACCGACCCTTCGATTTTATCCTGTGCAGGGTCGTGTTTGATTAATTTTTCCTAAGGGGAAAAATTGGTCAACAAATATCCAATAATCCATACCAACGAAGGGGAGTGTCAAGCCTCAATCATAACAATGTGTAACAAGACTCACAAGAGTACACATAACTCATAACACCAACTCCACACATCACAAAACATCATGAAACAATCTCCATATATCTCCCAAAGCATCACAAAACAACTCCATATACCTCCCAAAGCATCACCAAACAACTCCATATACCTCCCAAAGAGAAAGAATCATAGTGCCAAAACCAATCCAGGTCGCTCAACCATAGAGCCCCATCAAGAATATCAGGTCACTCAACCATGGAGTTAAAAATTTTGGGTTCAAAATTTACAATCAAATGAATTTTTCTTAAGGGCCAAACTATCTTTAACGCTCTATTTTGAGCCTCATGATCTATCGACGATCTTTCTTAGATAATATTCTCCCTTTAAGAATTTCATTGTTCATGAGCACCTAGCCGATTCTCTCATATGGAACTTTATGATCAAAGACAAAATCATCCTCGAACCCATTTTAAGGTGGAACATTGGAAATTTTTAAAGCAAACATTATGGACTCGATGTATGGATCGTTAGCTCCTCCTCTCACAGTTAACCATTATCTTAATAGATTAAAAATTGGTATGTATACACATATAGGCCATATGTGAGGGAATATTTCAATTAAAACAAAGATGGATGGACTAATTTTACACTCCCTCAAAATTTGATTGATGAGTATCCGACCTTAATGGACATTATTAAACATTTCATTTCTCTAACAACCATGAATAGTTTATTTAGATTGGTGTAACATCTGGTAGATATAATGTGTAGGATGGATATATAACCATCATTTCCTCCTCCACTAGAATAAACATTTCCTTCCCTTCTAAGAAAATTTTGTTATAATAGGGCATCCAAAAAGAGAATTCATTTCTTTGGATGGGTTACTAGGAAAATATTTTAACAAAATCCAATCTCGGAAAATGAGGATTTTTTGGACCATCATGGTGCCCCATTTTTCTATACTATGATGAAGAGACCAACCACTTTGTCATATAATTTGGTGGGGACTGCAGATCGTGCTCTTCCCTATTACTTCAAATCTAGAGATCCATCCATGTAATTTTCTACTAGAGCATATTGTTAGAAAGAGACAAAATAATTTTTAAAAATAAAATTAAAAAATTTGAATAAACCTTTTCCCTATCATGAGGACCATCAATGAGCTCATTATGACGTGGACTTCTAATGATTGGAAAATATACCCAAAAGATATCATCGCATACAATAACTGGAAAGATATACTACAAGACATCCCCGATAAAGGGGTTGGTAAAAATGTAATGCAAAACAAATTTACAAACAAAAGCCACCCCAAATGAGTTTATCAAATTCTACTTTGATATAGAAAAAAATTAATCCTGGAAAGGCTAATGTACATGCAATTGTTCGCAAGATATTAGGTAATCCTATCCTTGGATTTTTGAAGCTCTTGGGAATTTCTCCAATAAACTTGCGAAATCCAAAGCTCTATGGCGTAGTCCTAAAATCAAAAAGTAAAAGAGATGGGATAATCTCATTATTGAAGACAAATGACATATGATTATCAATACAATAAACAAGAACAAAGTGGATTACTAGAATCTTACTCACATTGTAGAGGATTTTATCACTATTAATAACTCATGTAAAATCCTTCAAACTTACAGGGCGCTAAAAATTTTCAGCAATAATCTCAATTTCAAAAAGGAAAATATAATTTTATTGCAACCCAATGATATAATCAGGAGGTTGGAGAATTAATTAATCAAGATGTGACTATCATATCAAAACAAGTCATAGGCATGAATTACACAAATATATCTATGCATTGATGACAGGATTTTTACACGTATCTCTCCATGCATAATCTAATTATTTCAATATTTATTCACGTTGGGGGAGCAATTATTTGGCATGAGTAATGGTTTTTAATTGATGCCCATCCTTTGCTCTTGTCATTCGAATCTAAAATCTTGTTAAGCATCTCTTGTGACACTATGGGTGGGCAATAGAGACATGGAAGAACATGACAAGGCTTGCTAAGTGCACCATTTCTAGTAAAGCAAACGCAACAGAGAGCAACATGGTTCATGAAAAGCAAGACAATCTCATTAAAAAATGTTCCAACGATGGTGTCCAACATTCTTCCCTTGGACTGGTGAATGATATTAAATTACTACAACTTCTGAATGAGGGATATTTACTAGACAAAGGAACACATGTCACTGCTAAGGAAGCCATGGATTTTCGGAATAAGACATTGATTAAAGGATTGAAGGACGCAATAATTGTCAGATGGATGTCCATGAACCTTCTTTGTCCTCAGCGATTGACCAGGCTTGGAAACTTGATTGGGGTGGATGAAGTGGTTAAAGTCATGGGTGACCTAGGACAATTCACCTCTTGACTTGATACGATGAAAGTGGCTTAGATCATAGGGATTCAGACTGTTCTTCTAGGGCTGAGAAAATCCTTCGAGATACATGAGGATATGGAGCAGTTGGGGTTCAACATCGGGTTATGAATGGACCATATTTTGATACTTTCTAAGGCTTAGGCTATGGAAAACATCTCTCGAGGAAAGAAGTTCGATGCTATCTGGGCTATTCTGGGGATCCTGACTGCTACATTTGAACACTGTAATCTAGCAGAATCAATGACAACCATGGTAATTGAGGATGAGGCCAGAGATGCCAAAGATCCAACAGTCATAGTTTTTAGCTCCACGGACGAAGATGATGGCTAGTCTCAGGTCTACTTGATAAGCTGTTTATAATTTTTGTTAAACTTAGCATAATCATATTATAAACTCATCACATGTAGGTGGTGGTAATATTAGAACTTATACATGGTCTACCATGTCTTTTTTTTATAAATCTATTAAATAGCGGGGCTTGGTGCATCTTTTTTGACTTCTAAAAGAAACACACACACACACATTACTATATATTTATATGTATGTGTATGTCTATATATATTTGTATACATATACAAACACATTACAATCATAATAATTATAAATATGATTAGTAAAGTTATAATATTATAATAATTACAATAAAATTGTAATTATAATAATAATTATTATTATTATTATTATTGTTATATTTATAATAATAATTATTATATTTCTAATACTTTATTAAAAAGAAAAATTTATTATCATAATTGAAATTCAAAATATAATTATTATTGTATTTACATTAATATTATTATAATAATTATTAAAAAAACAATAATAATATCATTATTATTATTATAAAAAAATCAATAATAATAATAATAATAAATTATGTTGTTATAAATTTCTTATAAAATAAAAAATATATACTGTATTTAATTTCTCACTTTCTTCATTTCGTCTTCTCTTCCTTCTTTCGAGTCTCTGGGAGCCTTGTTCCCTTTTCTGGTTTTTCTCTTTTTATACGTGGACTTTATTGTTTTTTTCCTCTTTTCTGGACTTTGAAGTTTATCTTTTGTTCAGGTTCCTGAACCCTTTGAAATCTGTTTTTTTACCTAATCTAATAAAAAAATGCTTAATTAAATATTATTATTATTATGATTATTTAATATTCTAAGAGGACCATCTATTGCTAAGATAATAGTTAACATATACTGAAAGTTCATAGATCAGCCAAATTTTTCACTGAAATATGGGAAGGTCGATGCGTCATGCGGCATGTGAGATGAGTTTTACATACAATGAATGATGGAATTATACAATTTACTTCAACGTTCTTCACCAGTTAATAATTTTCTCCAACGGCTTTGCTGTTCCTTTCGACCCAATCGTCCTCTTCTAACAGACTTGAGCTTTCCAATAATCGTAATTCGTCCATCCAATCACCTTCTTCCACATCATTGAACAATTCTTGAATTCCTTGATCGTTGCAGACTGTAAAACTTTCATTTTGTTGCCTATTCGCGTGGAGAGAACATAATTCATGCATATCATTTTTTGGCCTCCCTTCGAACTCTTCCACTGCCATATCTTCTGAGAAATTGAATGACAAAAACAGCAGATTACGTTCTGGAGAAGACAGCTCGTTCAAATAATATGAACTCTTTGATGTATTAAATTCATTTTGTACAGCAGAATACTGCAATTGGTGGTTGATTAAATTGGACTTAGTAATGGGAGAACCTTGTCTATTAATTTCCGTGGAGGGAGATACAGAATCCAGAATATTAGTCGTGGTAACAAAGTCGAGATCACAGTTTGTGATCATTAACTCGTCCACAAATGTCGGGCACCATGATTGGGAGGTGTCAACAATTTGTGTTAGATCACCGTCAATTTGACGGGGCCATTTGCTATTCTCACAGCAGTCGTTTTCACAGGAACTTTGTTAGATACATGACGAGCTTCTTCACGACGAGATCGAGATTTAGATGTTCTTTTGATATTTCTGGTTTCTTGAGCATGGGATCCGCTATTTTCCAGCTTCTTATACAACTGAGTGTTCCAGTAGTTCTTGATTTCGTTATCTGTTCGACCAGGTAGCCGTCCTGCAATTAATGACCATCTGCACATACCGTAATATCACTCAGTGACGATTTCAAGATTGCATACATGTTTATTCAATGTATGGTTTTTTGAATTAATACCTATTGCCAAGAAGTTTATGCAGTCTGATAATCAGCTCCTCTTCGTCAGGGGAAATGCTTCCCCTTTTAATGTCAGGACGGAGATAGTTCAACCAACGCAGTCTGCAACTCTTCCCACAGCGCTTCAGACCTGGGAAACAAAAACTGTCTTCAGCTTCTAAGACCTTAAATCAGCTGCTCCTGTAGTCTTAACGGTTTTATTTAAAATTGAAAATCCTTACCTGCTTTTTGGGGAAGAGATCTCCATCCACCATCTCCATGAATTGTGATGTATTCGCTCAAAAGCAAATCTTCCTCCGCAGTCCAGGCTCCACGATTGAGGCCTGCATCCTTCGAGCAGCAGGGAGCCCTACCCATTTTCTTCTGATTTTATGCTTTGGTCGAGGTCAATATAGGAGTAAATGTAGGGAATATATAAAGGTATGAGTTGAATAAATAATGGCTGGGATGAGTGGTTGGCACGTGACTCACCAAAAGTCTATGAAAAAACTCATTTGCTTAGAGAATATGTTCGCCTGGTATTAACACATTCAAATTATGCAGCACAGTGTTTCAAACATACAAATATTGAATATTTTACTTATTTGTTTATACATTACGCAGATTGTCCGTAGCACAATGATCGTAGATTAGTAAGTGAATGAAAAGCCAGAGCGAACGTTCAATTTGCGTGAATGCTGCTCATCTGCCATTCTTGAGAGTAGAAAAAACATTACAACTGCCATTCTCCCATATAGACCCTCTGTTGGCCAAATAGCGCCGTCCTTCAGCCATTTAGTAATGCCAAGGCCCAGATTCGATGACAGTCCGGAAACCGTATTTTAGTAATGCCTTTAAATTACAACGTTTATTAGGGTACGTACACTGTCAAGTTCCACTATCCACATGGTATAATAATTCATGACATATGTAGCTTTCGTACCACTCACGACGAGACGTGATTATAGATTAACCTTTTGAATAATGCATAGACTTCAATGTGGTGCAATGAATACTATGTGGGACCGAAGGATAAATATTGCATAACAAACATTATTTTGAAGAAGGGGTTAGATGGATTAGAATTATAGACAAACCCAGAATGTTAGAGAGAATGTATGTGGACCTCTTTTTCTTTTGGTAAGTCAAATATGAATCACATCTCGATTGTGCAATTTGTTCGAATGAGAGAGGCACTCCAATGTGTAAATGCTTGAGGCAATGTATTATGAAGATAACTTGTAAAGTAAGTCCTTGTGATTCAATACCCCCAATGCTTAAGATGACTTTTTTGCTAAGGAATATGTTATTGGTAGGCTTTAAACATTTGACCTAGATTTGTTCATATGATTTTCTTGCTTCTCAAGGAAATCGACAATTTTATTCACCTCTCTCACAAGTCAGAGTATTTTACCTAGGAACATAAACTACCACTATTGGATGGTTTGTCGTGTGAAAAAGAATAAGAATAGGATTTAGAAGAAAGATTTACACAATTCTTCAATTCCATATTGCATTTCTATCTCACGTTTATGTCATGGTTATAACAAGTAATTGTTTAAAAAGAAAATGGCAAAGACACATAATGTATCTATAGTGAAGGACATATGACATACAATGTCGGCATTGAGATTAACATTCCTTATTGTGCATACCGTCATTCTTTCTTCCAACAATAAATTAAAAAAAAAAAAATCATTATTATTCGAACGAGTGATCATGATACTATTTATCATTCGATACGGGCCATGAAATTGTATGCATTTTTTTCAATATGGGAGTTGGAATTGTACGGAGGTAACTATTATCCATGTCGAAAGTGCACTCAGTAGAGATGGTTGCGGTTTTCTAAGCTTGCACAAATGATCTCTCTCTTTTGTAGATACAATGGAAACACCTCAGGTCTATGGGTATACCTATTTTGAGGTGAGTCTCTGGTATCAAGGCCGATTCCTTATTGGTGTATCCTAAACTACTTTTTGGGATTTCGAGGGTAAAAGATGACTATAAAAATGGTTAAAACTAAGGTGATACACCAAATTTGTTTGAGGGCTTTGACTGAGTATATGCACAACTGATTTGGGAAGCATTCTTGATGCATGAACCAATAGTTTTTGCAGAATATCTAAGGGAAAGACACTTGATTACACTGAGGGAAGTTCACAACAATACTAATAAGTTAAAATGCACATTAAAACTTAAGCAGAAAAGACTAAAATTTGCAGCAGGGTAAGATGGTTGATCAGGGAATTTACATTCACAAGATTAATGTAACATACACAAGACTGCAAAATAACTTGGAAAGGCAGAAAATACTTCACACTCAGAGGGCAAAACTGGCAAAACCTGCTTCAGTACTCATATATCCAAAAGTCCTCCTAGAATCCCCCGTTGTGCTTTGCAAAGGCACACAATATATAACAAAATAAATTTCACCCCCTTCCTAAAAATATCCTAAGGCTTGTACTCACCCATGCATCCTAATTTTATCCTTTATTTAATAATAAATAAAAGGATAAAATAATAAAAACTAGAGCAAGAGGCATTAATAGCCTTTGATTACATCTCAGTCAATTGAAGTTGACTGTTCTATTTTTAATAAAGCTGGGTGAATAATTTGCTAAAAATAAGGTTTCTTGCAAGGAAAGACTCTCTCCATGACATGCAACTCTGTCTTTTCTTTGTTATATCTTCTTTTGAAGGCATGCAAAAAAAATCAATTCTCTCCCTGTGAGCAAAATAATTACATTAATTGCAATACTTTACAAAATAATTCATCCAAGTATCAATCTGACTTGGACCACCTTTGTCTCTGATGTTGACACTCATTCTGTTTTCTAGTGATCACATGGATAACACTTCCAACTCTATTTCAACTCCTTAGATTGTGGACCACCTTCAATCTTTTGGTTTAACCACCCTTGGTGGACTTAGCAATATAAAAGGGTCGACATTTTGTTTGACCACCTTGTGAACTTTATTCATATCATGCTACAATCATTGATTGTGGAATTTGCATATTACCATGGTTCTTGATGTAAGATGAGGGGACCACCTTTGATAACACACATGGCTCTCTTAGACCATGGTTTGAAAATAATCAATACTTGGTCATTCGCCCCCTTTGATTAATATTATATGGCAACACATAAATCGGCTTTGTTTGTTTCTAGATTGACTATAGTTTAGACTTTGAAATTCTTTTGCAATGATTTAAATGTGGACACGTGGGCTGGCCCCTTCCCATGATGACTCACCCCTCATACACTTGTCGGTGGCTTCTGTAACTCGGGTCAGGTTAATTATAACCCTGGTGGTTTACTTTGAAAATTGGTGCAATTTCGGTCGTTGATCTTCGTACCTGTTAACCTATAGCTGTTGATTTTCTGACCCTCGGTTAGGGTTTCTAATCTGGCATTAATTGTGGTTGGTGGCATATTACCCAAGTGGTTTGCTTTGAATACGAGCTTGACTTCTGGCCTTTGATCTGTGTACTTGATATTTTTTATTGTTGATCGCTAACTCCAGGTGAGTTAGGTTAAGTTGAGCTCAAGTGGGTGAGTTAAAACAACTCGAAGTCCCTTATTTTTTCATTTCACATCTGGTTTTAAAGGCAAAGCCCTAGAAAATTTTTATCGGATGCCATTGATGATTTATTTTGAGCTTAATTTCTTCTATACTTTTCTAGCCTTTTGACTTCTATTGCGTTTGCTTTCTTGTTCTGCTCTATTCGAGCTCTAGGTTGGCATTTCTTGTCGATCTCGATCATTTTTTTACCAGTTATCATGGTCTTCGAGCTCGTCTTTGCTTCAAAATAGATCTTTGTGTTCTGTGGAACTCTGCGAGGACTCTGCAGGTCTCGATTTCTTTCGGTAAGTGAAATTTTACGTTCGAATGCCCATTTTCATCTGGGTATTTCTCCTTGCTTGAGTTATGCTTTCATATTGTTCCTCTCTGAATTTTAGTTACGAATGCTAAGCCTTTGAGCTCAATTTATTTGTCTGAACCTTGTAAGCATCTATTTCTGAATATGGAGTTCATTTTACTTAGGACAATGGTTGCCATTGCCGACTTGTAGATCGGCATGTTTTAAGATATGGGTATTTGTGATTTCACTTGGAACTGAAACGCCAATTTAGAAATTTCTTTGTGCTTCTTTCTACTAGTTGGCCGCCTATGGATCATGATTTCTTGGTGTCTTTTTTATGTGTCTCACTGTTTTCCCCAAATTTGGACTTTATTTGTTGTAAAAACTATGTTCTGGTGCTTCATTCAGTATAACTGCTATCCTCTCTTGCTTAGCCCATTAGGGTTTGATTATTCAACACTTCTACATCTGAAACTTTTAATGTCATGGGTATTCATAATTTCTTGAGCAAATGAGTTGATATTTCTTTGTTCTCATGATCTTGAGCTATGCAATTTGATACTTTTTGTTATTTCAAGGGTTCCGAAACCCCTCACTCTACTAAAATTGGGTTTAAAACCCTTGTCATGAGCCATTATGGCTATGTAGTTTCCATTCTTGAGTCCTTTTCCAAATATAAAATGTGCAGGGGCTTATTGCAATATTCAAATAACTTGAGAGGTTTTATGTTCTAAAACTGTCATGTTGGCATTTGATGGTATTATGAATAATCATGACTAGTATATGATCATCAGTAGATTACATGTTTGATCTTTTCTAATACTTCACTATAAAATTTGAATTCAAAAGGCCTAGATAACTTAAAACAGTAAGCATCTAAATTGATCTCTTGCAAACTACTATCCTCTATGACCTTTGTTTTGCCCTTAGATTCGGCCATAAGCTAGACCTGATTAATTTATTCATTCATTGCAACCTGAACTTTGGTATATTTTTACACTTTGACTGTAAATTTTCATAGCTGTGTAAGTCATTGAAAATTCTACACTTGTCCAAGTATCAAGCTGGTTGCATTGTGAGTTGTAACTCTTCATCATGAATCATACCTTGCATCCTTAGTTATACTGTAACTGAAAATATTCTTTGTCATAAAGTAACTTGTAACTTGCCTTCATCTGAATATGTAGCTCTGCTTGCAGAAGGGTATCCATTGATTTGCATTGCTAGTCTTGATTTCGCAATATAGTGTCAAGACAATGAGGTTCTATTATTGCCACTGGTGTACTTTTGATCCACTTCCAAACATACATCCCTCATTATATGTGCTTTCAAAACCTGTTGTAACTCTTCCTGATTCCATTGCATTTAATCATGTGTTTCATAATATCATGCTTTCTTGGAGACATTATGCTCCTTTGAATTAGTTATCCTTTGATTGTATGGCTGTTATGACTCTTTACTCTACTGTGTTACTTCCTTTACAGTGAAAATTTGAATGTTGCATTTATTTTCTATTTCAATACTGTATTTGAGCTTCATTACAACTTTGATATGTATGCTGAAAAAATCTGAAATGTTGATTTATAAGGTAAAGCCCTGGCAAAAAAATTTCAGAATAATTTCTTTAATGCATTTTCATAAATAGTAGTTGTATTTTCTGATCCAAAAATAGAAAGTAACACTTTTCTTGCTGAACTGATATAGCAATTGAAGACCGAAAATATGTTAGCTATTTATCTTGATCATGTAATGCTTTTCAACTTCCTGTATCACTTATTTGATTTGCATAGTTCTTTTAAAGCATGTAGTAATTGAAAACAACATGAAGAAAAGTTGTAAATGTCCATTTTTCATAGCGAAGCCCTGTCAAATTTTTCCTAGAATCTTCTATCTTTCATCCTATTTCAGTTGTTTTCCCTTTTGCTATCTAGCTTCTGCTTCTTGAAACTAATTCTTCCTCTTCTACTGCAACTAAAACAAGTGTTTATATCTTCCACTCTCTCTTTTGCACTGAAACTTCTTCCATTTCAGAATAGTTATTGGAACTTTGAGTTACATTCTTCCTTTTCTTGTATGCACTTATGACTTGTCTATTTTTCTTTTGGTTGCAACCTGTACCTACACACTTAGGAAAACAATTAGAAAATAATTAGGCTTTTTGGCCTCTCTTGTGTCCATGTTTCTTATTCTCTTTTCACTTTCTTCTTTCTAAGTGATTAAAGCATGCATGTAGTTTTCCCTTCAAGTAGAATACATCTCCTGTTTAGGAGAAGATTCATATGCACGAAGTAGGATAGTGTAGGAATATGGTTTGATCCTTGAGCTCATAACTGATGGTTGACTTTTTTGCTTTTCAGGTACCATGATTTGAGGATGAAGGAGCTGGCTAGGAGATGCTCTGCACAAAGAAGAATATACAAGGAAATGATGGGTTCACCCTCATACTCCTTTGCTTTCTCCTTCATGCATGTGTATCTTTCTTTTCAGTAGCTGTACTTTACTTTTCAGTTACATCCCACAGCTTGTGTGGGAAACATTTGACTCTCCTTGTGAATAAAACATTGAATTCTGTAAATGAGTTGTATATCTCTTTCTACATTTCTGCTTTCTGTATGGATTGTATAATGAACTAAACAACTCAATAACATAATTGAATGTCTTAATCATAAAGGAAAGAACATTGAATAGAACTTGTAACATTCAGTAATGAACTCGATTTTCTTGGAATCTACACTTATGTATGTTGTTCCAAAACTTTACACTTCACCTATTTTGCAATTGGACATTCTCATCAAGACAACATAATTGTCCTTCGGGGCTTGTGTTCTTTTACTGAGGATAGTCATGAAATTGCAGACTATGTGATCTGTTACATTTTGTAACAGCACACATAGTTGCAGATTTCATGTAATCTTTTTTTAAAAATTTTGGCAACAATGATATGATCTGATGTGATCTCCCTAGCTTATATATACTTCACCTATTCTATCCATCGTAACAAAGTTTTGAGTTGCCCATTTTTGCACAAGTGCAAAAATTTTCAACATTTCTGGCGATCCTGTGAGGGAAAGTTGCTGCTAGCTTATATACCAATGCCTTGCTTTTGTCCATTGGGCATGGAGTCTGAAGCATATAACCAAAATCTACCTTTCTGAAAGGTCCAACCCTTCCAAAAAAAAATCTAGGAAAGGATCTGGTAAACTAGATCACATGCATGAATGCACTTATTGAATTGAAAAACAATGCAATGTGTAAAAACTGCACTTATTGAAGGGAAATCCTACTCTAACAATCACTGTAAGATTTTCAATAATAGTGTTTGAGAAACATACCATTCACATGAATGGGAAGTTCCTCTCCATTCAACTTCGAAAGCTAAAAAGCATTGTGTTCCTTGCAAGCTGAAATCATGTAAGGACCACTCCAGAGTGTATCAAACTTTGAGTGTCTTCCTAGCTTTGCACGATCAACATCCCATTTTAACACAATATCTCCATCATTGAAGACTCTGAATTTGAATTTATTTTCAAAAGTCTTCTTGATTTGTTCCTAATTCTTTTCCATATTTAAATGAGCTTGATTTCTTAGCTCTTGCAATTCCATTAACTCACTGCGAATCGAACCTACAATGGTTCATTCTCAAGTAGCTCAATTTGATGCAAGCAAATCTAGTACGGGTAACTCAACCGAAATAGGCATTCCTACCTCTTTTCCATACACAATCTTGTATGGTGTATTGCGCTAACCGATCTTTTAGGATTCACTCTATCAACCCAAAGTGTGGAATTCAACATTAGTTGCCAAGCTCTTTAATTATCCTTGAGTGTTCTTCTGATGATTCTTAACAGATTCTTGTTAGTACTTTCAGCTAAGCCATTACCTTGTGGGTAATAATTATATGAAGAACTCAAATATATTCCATGTTTGACAGCCCAATATGTTACCTTTGCACCAAGGAATGCTAAAGCATTATTTGATATGATCGTTGCTAGAACACCAAATCTATAAACTATGCCTTCATAAAAGGATAGTATCGAAGCTTCATTAGCGGGTAAGTGCAGCAAGTTGGGGGACAAAAAGGGGGTCATAAGTGGACGTCATATTGTAAATAACAACATAATATCAACTTGTAGGGATTATTAACAATACATACACTCAAAATTAGAAAAAATATAGCAATATGAATCGTAGCATCCAGAATCTAGTTTCTAAAATACTAATTTTTTTAAAAAAATGGACAAGATTAGCTATATTAAACACTCAAAATTCAATGACTTGGTATTTTTTTTAAAAAACGCCTATAAAATTATAGTCCGTTTGCCCACGATTTGGATGACCAAAAATTGATATATATTTTTCTCCTTTGGTGAGAAGTTAGATGCCACTATCTATCTTGGGATGGATTTTATTTTTTATTTTTTTGAGTAATATTTTATTTTTTATGATTTTTTCCGTGAAAGTGGTATGAAAACATAAAGAAAACAGAGCACTTTCCATTTGCCCGCCATAACTTCATCAAAAAATATTGAAATCAAATAATTTTTTTTTAACATGTGTATAATTTCACCACGGTTGGGATGGTATAAGTTTTATCACATTCTAATAAGTGAAACAAAATTTACAGTCTTAAACCTAGACATAAACATTCATAGGAAAAAGTGTCTTAAAGACCTACTATTAGTAAAAAATTATAAAATGATATTTATCCTATTCTATTCACTTTAAAATCAGTATTTCTACAAAGCTAACAGTCTCCCCTATGCAATGGTACCATTTTTATGACATATTTTTTACTTTTCGGCATGGTTCAAGTCCGTGGAAGACTAAATTTGATGTTTTGTTGTTTTTAATGTAAAATTCAGGATTTGATGTCCACTTAATTGTCCCCCAACTTGGTGCACTTACCCTAGCATCTTTCAAGGTTATTGCTTCAGTCCATCATGTAAAATAATATATAGAAGTTAAGATCCACTTATGCCCTTGTGACGAAGGCAAGTTTATCATGCCAATAAAATCGAGACCCCAAAGTCGCATAAAAGGTTGATCGATGAAATAGGCTGCAAAGGCAACAAAGCAAGACGTTCTTTTCCAACAAAGAAAGTACATTTCTTACACTTTATAATCCATTCAAAATTGTCTTTGAATATTCTAGGCCAATAGTAACCTGCTTTCATAATTTTTAAAGCTATAGTACGTGCTGAGAAGTTACCTCCTATAAGTCCTTCATGGAATTCTAATAATATTTTTTTAATTTTATCATAATCTGCACATCGCAGCAAGATCTCATTTATATCCCTTTTAAACAATACACCATCAATGAAAAGATAAGGGATAACTTGTAATCTGAAATATCTTTGTTTATTCTTATCCATACCTTTCGGATAGGTGTCATGCTGTAAGTAGTTAACCAAATTAGTCATCCACCTTGATTCTTGGATCTCTTGAGCAAGTTCAGGTTGTTGATTTCCTAGTTGGACCATGATATTTGATTGTTGATACGTAACTTCAGCATGCTATTCTAAATCTTTGGGTTCTGCAGCTTGTTATTTTTCCATATCAGCAATTAGATGTTCACATAAACCTTTACCTCGAACCATCTTAGCAACCCGGATATCAACATCATATTCCATTACCTTCGTTATCTAGCCTACCCTTTTCTCATTCAATTCTTTATTTAAAAGGAAATCTTTCACACTTGGATGAGAAACAAGAACATGAATTTTATTGTTTGAAAGCATGTACTTAAAATTCTTTAGTCCTTTGACTACTAAAAGTACTTACTTTTCAAGAAATGTGTACCTTATTTCATAATCGTGTAAACTCTGTCCAAAGAAAGCAATTGGCTTCTCAATATTTTCATCATTAACCTGAGTCAAGATAGCTGAGATTATTTCAGCTCCTGTAAGTGCATACATTGTAAAATCTTTATCTAAATTTGGGTTTGCAAGAGTAGGAGCCTGAGAGATAGCTGATTTTATTGCTTTAAAACCTTCCCTTCCTTCGTTGGTCTAAGAGAAAGTTTTATCTTTCTTTCACATAGTTGTTAACGGTTTAACCAATGCTGCAAAATATTGAACAAATCTTCTACCAAAGTTGATTTTTCCAAGAAAACTTTGCAATGCCTTCTTATGATGATGTAATGATAGTTATGATATAACTTCAATTATGAAAGAATCAATTACCAAACCTTGCTTCGAAGCAATATGACCAAGTAATTTACCTTGATGTACTGAAAAGATAGACATTAGAGGATTCAAAGATATTCCAAACTACTTAGATAACTGAAAAGTCTTGCTTTAAATGCATTATATGTTCTTTTGGATTTTTTGAGAACATGGTAATATCATCCAAATAAACAAGAATACATTTATTTAACAAGCTTCAAAATCCATGTCCATTGCATGTTGAAACGTTGCACCGGCATTTGAAAGACTGAAAGGAATTCTTTTCTAAGCATAAATACCCCACTTGGTAGTAAAAGATGTTTTGTATCTATCTTCTTCTTGGACTAAAATCTGAGTATAGCTATTGTAACCATCCGTAAAGAGATAGTCTATCTCGAACCCGACATCTGTTCTCAAAATCTGATCCATATTCGGAAGTGGGTAATGATCTTTTAATTAAGCTTTATTAACATCCCCAAATCTACACATAGTATGATTTCACCGTTCTTCTTCCTAACAAGAACAAGATTGGCTACCCAACTTGAATGCTTAACTGAAAAAATAATACCCGATTCGATCAACTTGGATAACTCTTTCCTCATCAGAGGTTCTATTTTTGGATTTACAGGCCTCTATTTCTGTCTTACAGGCTTAGCATTTGGATGTAACTCGATTGTATGTTGTGCTAGACTGGATCAAATCCTTTCAGATCTTGGTATTTCCAAGCAAAGACATCCTTAAACTCTTTGCAAAGATTAATAAATGATTATTTTTTGGTTAAGGAACATACCTTTCTGAGAAATAACTTTTTCCCTTCATCAATTGAAATCTCTTCATAGTTATCAGCATGTGTTGACATCTTAGTTTTGTCTTTTCTTAACTGATCATCAGTACTGAAGATGTCTTCCAATGTAACCAGACCTTGAGGTAATTTATTTGTCTTCAACTGAACAATCTGATCACCATATAAATGTTGTAACTTATCCTGATTAACTACAGAGAACTCAGCTTCCTGCTACAAAAACCTACAGATTTGATCATCATTTTCAAAAACCTACCAATTTAAATCATTATCAGGTATTGAGGGCCTAACAATTAGCTTAATATGAGGCTAAATTTTGTTGTTTTCCATCTGTTCCAGCACTTTGAAACTAGCACCAACTGCTGCAAGTCTATCTGCATGCTTGTTTTCAGCTCTAGGAATAGATTGAATATTAATAGCTTCAAAATCTTCCATTAAGTCTAAAACTCTATGTCTGTAAGACTTCATTAGTGGATTCTTACAAACATTGAAGTTTTTTACTTGATTGATAACCAACTCAGAATCACCAAAGATTTGTAATGTGCTGATACCTCTTTTTCTGGCCCAAAGTAAGCCATGAATTAATGCTTCGTATTCAGCCACATTACAAGTGCATGTAAATTGGAGACTCAAAGATGAGAAATACCTTTCGTTTGTTAGGGAAGTGAGCATCAAACCTACTCCCTGTCCTTTCTTGTTCTTAGCTCCATCAAAATGAAGCTTCCAAATTCCTTCTACTAACGTCTGTTTTGGATAGCAAGGGAAGTGGTGTATTTTATTCATGTATACAATACACACCAAAACTATTTTCTTCAATTTCCTTAAAAGGATCATGAGCATGTTCATCAACTATATTTTCATCCATAAACAGGTTAGAAACACCATCTAATGCTAAAACCTGAGCTACGTCATCAAAATCAAATTTCTCTAACGCTGAGTAATTAGCTACTGCATTTGGAGAATGAAGCTCAATATGGAATCTAGCCAATGGTTCTGAATTGATAGTAACCTTAGTTCCATAACGTGTGGTGAAAAATAAGAAGGACCAATCAAAGAGAGATAACCTCCTATTTTTGTTGTGAAATCTCTAGATAAGCATAAAGCAAAGTATGGAGGCAAGTCCACAACAGTAACATCTTGCAGAATAGAAACATTTGGGAAAGCATGTAACGTTACCTCCAAATTTGATTATACCAACCATGTTAGTTGCAGTTCCATCAAGTTGTAAGACACTCCTTTCTATAGGCTCATACTGCAAGCCTAATTTTTTTGCAATCACTTTTGGCATAATTGTGCTACTTGCACCACTTGTCCACCATGCAATTATGAACTAAATGTTCTCCAATAATCAGTGATAAATAAAATGGTGGTGGTTTCTTAATTTCACGAGCATTCAGAAATTTTTGTACCATCCACTTAACTTTCTTAATACGGTCTTGGTCAAACGCTCCCAGGACCATGTCTGCCTTCCAAACTTCCTTCTTTGCTATATTTTAAGAAATTTGTACCTTAGCTAGTTCATAAGAAAGTAAATCTTGTTGTCCAAGAATACTTAGAGCATCCCACATTGAGATGTTAACATTTTACATTTTCATTACATCAACAATGTTAAACTAAGAAACTGTCTTAGAGACAGAATCAAGCTCTTGTCTTGGAGTAGACTTTAGCAATAACGATTTTGCTTCAAATTTGCCCTTAGATATCGAGGTATAAACAATCTTCTTGGATCAGGTTGTAGCTTTTTTTTATGGCCTTGATCAATTGGAACACTTGAAGTTTTTTTAGGAATAACAGGGTTGTTAGTTAACTTTGGGGCTATTTTCTTGTTAGTGATGGTAGGTAAGATAGGCCTATTTTGTTGCTTTTGATTTTCAGCAGCCCTCCCTTGAGCCCTAGTAGTGATTGCAATGAAATCCTCCTCATTAAAAATGACTATTTATTCTGCTCGTGTGCTTTCTGAACATGAGTTTCTTGCTTCCCACCCTCTATTTGAGGCATAAACAATGTTTTGGATTGAGGTTACGCAACAAAATTCAGATTCAGAAAAGCATTTGGGCAAGTTGCAACTGAATGAGGTTGATTACAAGGTTGACACCACTCTTATGTTGCCATATTAACTGGAACTAAAGCATTAGAAGAACTAGGAGCCTTTGGGTCAAACTGCCTTTGTTGGTAAGGTTGTCTATAATTCTAATTTTGTTGATAGGGCTTCCTATTTTGTTGATTCTGTTGGTAGGGTTAATAAGGAGTCTGGTAGGGTCTACTAGGTAATGCAATTTTGTTCTCAATTGAAGTCATCTTATTCCCCATAGTCTGCAAAGCTTTGAATACATCATCTGATGGAGCTAAAATAGTGGGTTCTATGATTGTAATAGGATGAGGAATAGGCACTAAATCTACTTGAAAAATGGATTGATGGCCTTGGTGCTAACTTTCCATCTTGAATAAGGCTATTTTCAGCTCAGATAGCAATATCATAAGCTATTGGGAGTGTCTCTCCACCCATTAACTAAATCATAGTTGAGATATCATTGTTTAATGCTCTAAGATAATAAAGAAAAGCATTATCAGCTTGAGGCTTGACACTTGCTGGAACTCTATCCTAAGTTATGGAAAAACGGATATTGAAACTAGACATAAATTCATTGGGAGCTCTTTTAATAGTAGACAACTGTTCAATGAGAGACAAACGATCTGAGTTGTCTTGGAATTGTTTCAGCAATTTTTCAACTAAAATATTTGTTGATAATTTTTGCACTTGTGCAAAAATGGGCAACTCAAAACTTTGTTATGATGGATAGCTTTGGTGAAGTATACCTAAGCTAAGGGAATTATATCAGATTATCTTGTTATTGCTGATTTGTGAAAGAGATTAAGTGAAATCATGACTATGTGTGCTGTTACAAAATGTAACAACTCACATAGTCTGTAATTTCATGAATATCCTCGGCAAAAGAACACAAGCCCCAAAGGACATCTATGTTATCTTGATGAAGACACCTGGATTACAGAGTATGTAAGGTGTATAGTTTTGGAACAACAGACATAGTGGCAATTTTCAAGTAATCAGATTCACGGTTATTATCTGGGTGCCTATCAAATTTATTTCTCTGTATTCATTAAAGTTTTCATGATTAATGAGTTTACATTTATCTATGCTTCCATAAAGATTACAATTGAATCCTTTCTTGCTACTTCTGTCAAGAAAATATTGACAAACAAACAGTGATAACAATGTCCAAATGGAGATAGCAGAAAGGAGTCAAAACGAAGAATGGAAGCTAAGATAATCACACAAAGATACAAAGAGGCACATTTCATTCAATGGTTATCCAATGGAGTTATAGGTATTCACTTTAAGATTATCCCTTATGTTAATTCATTTTATTGAGATATTGAGTTGCCTACATCATTGTACAATCAAAGGAAAACTGAATGTAGAAAGAGATAATCAACTCATTATTTCAATTTAATGCTTTATTCATAAGAGATCATAAGCTTTCCCACACAAGCTATGGGATATGACTAAGTGACTCATCATATACATGGAAATGAGAATACTGCATGTGCTAAAGAACAAGAGTAGAGGAGTAAAAAGGAACCCATCATTGCCTTTTCTATCTTCTGTCTCCACTCCTCAGCCTTTCCATCTCCATCTCAACTCTTCCATCTTCCGCTTCCATCTCCATTTCTTAATACCTGCAAGACAAGAGAAGTATCTGATCAAAATTGAGCTTAGGGTACAATGTTATTCCAATACTCATGTTCTAAAAGCAAATACATATTCTGAATTCAATGCATCTAATGGTACTTGAAAGAAAGAAGTACAGAAACACATGGCACAGGAAAAGAAAGAAATACAAATGAGCTAGCAAGAGGAAGAGGCAGAGTCCATAAAGTGAATCTGAAAAGAGAAGATCAAAGAAGCTAAGGATTGATTTAGAAAGGCAGAATCTGAAGCAGCTTGTGAGAGAAACAAATTTGAAGAATGACACATGTAGAAAGTTGGAAAACAATTGCAGAACAAGGAGAGAAGAAGAAATAAACCACATGGATACAAGAGAGGCCAAAAGCCTATTTATTTCTAACTCATTTCTAAATTTTGCAGGAACAGGTTGCAACATTGATTGAAAATCAGTTAACTGTTTAAGAAAGAAGCATCGAATAAGTCAAAAAGAGGTATTTTTGCAAATCAGGATCAAAAATCTGGAAAAGGAGAGAGAAGAACAGGATTTTGGAAATTTTTTGCCAGAGTCTCCCCTTGTAAAATTGACTTTTGATTTAAAACAAAATTGAAATACATGTTGTTTAGCTACTACATTGCTTTCTAAGCTATCCAAGCTTCAAAAGAAATAAAAACAGTCAAAGAAAAGTACATGTTTCATCATTTTTAAGTTGATATCATGATCAAATGAAACATACAGTTTTCTAGATTCTCATCATGCTACAACTATCAAGGTTCCTTTTATTTCCAAATTTAAGTGTGAATCAAATAAGCAACTACTTTGCAAATTTTCAGAAAAGTTGCAATGAATCAAGTGAAGTCAGCATGGACAACTCATTCAGGTGATCAGATAAGCAAAGAGAGGTTTTTACATGTTTTTAGAAAGATCAAATCATCAAAATCTGAAAGAGAAGGATTCTGAATTTTTTTGCCAGAGTTTCCCCTTGCAAAATGGACTTTTCTAGAAAAATAGAATTGAGAAATAATGAAAGAATTGAAACAAAATTGCTACTATAACTTCTAGGAAGTGAAGTACTATTACAGAAAAGAAAACTAAATATTTTCTTTCACTTTCCAGAAATGGGATACTTACTTCATTATACAAATAATATGCATCTACCAAATGCGAAACAGAGTTCGAGTATCGAGTTGGGAAATGAAAACAGATTAATATTTCCAAGCACCGAGCCAAGCCCACAGACAATTCATCAAAATGCACAGAATGAAGTTTCAACAAGTTTTAAATGATGAGTCAGAGTTTAAAAGTTCACTTCAGAATTAAAAGGAGTGAACCCACAAAATGCTTTCGATTTACAAAGATTTTACTGGTATTTGCAATGGGTTCAGAGTTACAAGAATGAAACTTGAGCTCAAAAGGGGAAAACAGTGTTGGAACTCACCATTTCCCGAGAACGAAGCAATCAGACGAGAAAAAAAAATGGTGGCGAATTCTCTCTACAAGCTCATCCCGAGTTCATTATCTATCGACTACCAAAACCAGACAGAAAACCAGATGCCAAACAAAGATTTATCAATCTATGAGGAAGAACAAAGCAGTTTAATTGATAAATGATCTTCAGATCATATACAGGAGGGAAACCGAACATAGAACCAAAAAACAACAAAAATACCTTCGAGATTCTTCTAAAATGCGTGCAACAGTTGAGCAATAATGGCGTCGAGAGTTCAGAAACAAAATGCAAGCTCGAAAACCACCAAGTCTCCAAGCATTCATCAAAAAATCACAGAGTAGTAAAAATTTTGCAAGGGCTTCACCCACAGAGTGAAGATGTAAATGAAATGACCAAATGCCAAGCTCGAAGGTATAAACTCACATTCAAAACTAGGGTTCCAAACCCTAACTCATGGTCGAGATCAACGACCCATCAAACGCCAAGTGGAAGATCAAACGGTGGTCGTTCCTCACAGGGTCCCAGGTGATAAGGCCCAATTAAATGCCACCAACCGCATTAATTGCCAAAGTCGAACCCTAATCAGGGTTAGAAGATCTACGGTGGAGAAAATACCAAAGCACAGATCAAGGGTCCCAAAACGCTTCACAAAATCCAAGTTAAAACCACCACGGTCGGGTTCCACAGACCAAGGTTAAGCGAAGGGTGAGTCATCATGGAGAAGGGGCCAGCCCACATGGATGGTCAACATAATCAATTGCCAAGACTTTGTAAAGTCTAAACTATAGTCCACGCCACAAAAAAAAAATCAAACAAATAATATCATATGCCATGATCACCGAAAAGGTGAAAAGTGGTATTACATGCCAAGGCCCAAAGGTGGCGAACCAATTATGCATGGTGGGCTAGCCAAAAGGGTAAACCCCTTAATTTTTTATACATGCTAAAATCTACAATGTGGCAGCATTCCAAACCAAAGGTGGTCCCCACATGGGGTTTTCAAACAAATTTGCAAATGTCACTTTTGTGACTATCCAGATCAGTGAAGGAAATCAGAAAACATGTATACCTTGGAGGTGGTCCCCACTTCACTTTATTTTTGCAAATATGGCTAAGGTTGCATCCTTTTTCCTATACATAGGAGATGATTTTTGCATGCCTTCACAACATGACAAAACAGAGAAGATGAAAAACTTGCATGTGCAAAGAGAGAAGACTTGCCTAGCAAGTAAATTTTAAAATTAGCAATTGTTCACCTTTCTTTCTTAAAAATAGAATAGTCAACTTCAGTTTGACTATATTGTATCTAAGGCTGATAATGCCTATTTTTATCACATGCTTTAGTTTGTATTATTTTATTCCTTTATTTATTATTAAATAAAGGGTAAAATTAGGATGCATGGGTGAGTACAACTTTTAAGCTATTTTTAGGAAGGGGGTGAACTTTTGCTATATATTGTGTGCTCTTGCAAAGCACAGGGGGATGATTTTTCGAGATTTTCCCAGAAGAACTTTTGATATGAGTACTGAAGCAATTTCTACCAGTTTTACCCTCTGAGTGTTGAATTACTCTTGCCTTTCCAAGTTATTCGTGGTCTTGTGTATGCCAATATTAATCTTGTGAATCAATATTCCCTGATTAGTCACTTTACCCTACTGCAGATCTACTATTTTCTGCTAAATTTCATTGTGCATGTTAGCTTACTAGTACTTTTGTGATTTTCCCTCAGTACAAATTAAGTGCTTTTTCCCTTACATTTTGCAGAAAGTACAAATTGGTTCGTGCACACAAAGAATTATTCACAAGTCAGTTGTGTATTCCACTCAAGTCAAGTTCTTTATTCAAATTTGGTGTATCACCTTAGTAATTATTTCATTTTTAGTCACCTCCTAACCCTAAAACTTCCAAAAGAAGTCTAGTGAACACCAATAAGGAACCGGCCTTTTAACCCGAAGGTTCACCTCAAAATAGGTATGCCCACAAACCTGAGGTGTCCCCATTGTATCTACGAGAGAGAGATATTTTGCAGACTTAGAACACTCCGCTACCATCTCTCTCGCTAGGTGCACTTTCGAGAGATAATAATATCCCAAATTCCTATGCTTCCAGCTTTATGTTCCCGTACTATTACAAGGCTCGTCCTTTAAAAGATGTAGTTAAAAGTCGTATGGCTACGTCTTCATGAGTGATATTATGGACTACACAAAGGGCTATAACATCTTTGATATGTTTAGTTGGTGTAACCTGATTTTCACCTATGAATGATGGAAAACTTTTCATGGCAGCGTTGGGAATATCATGATAAACTAGAATTACTAATGGGCTGCCATTAGTAAAGGGCACAAAATTCTTGGGTGGTTGTTGGGCCATTAGAAAAACTAGGATATTGATAGAAAAATTGACACGTGGTGAAGGAATATTAGGAGGAGGGTTACCAAAACCAGGTCTATTATAAGGAAAAGTATTACCAACTCTTCTCCTTCTAGCAGAATTCAAAGGTAAAGAAACAAAATCAGAAGGAATTCCTCTTACCGATGATCTTGTAGTCACTTTAGGCATGGAACATGCTGTAATCTGTATGAGATCAGCTTTACGGAGTCGTCAAAAGATCATAAAATCTTTAGAATAAATTAGCTACGCTTTCTCCACGAAAGTGACTTTTAATCTCTTTGTGTAGATCTACCAGTAGATCTAAAACATGCATGCATATCTAATTTGTGGTCCCACCACCAGTGTGCAAAAAATTATTATCTCTCAAAAGTGCACCCTAGTAGAGAGATGGTTGCAGGTTTTCTAAGCTTACACAAATGATTTCTCTCTTTCGTAGATACGATGGAAACACCTCAAGTCTATGGGTATACCTATTTTGAGGTGAGTCTCTGGTATCAAGGTCGGTTCCATATTAGTGTATCCTAAACTACTTTCTGTGAGTTCAAGGGTAAAATATGACTGTAAAAATAATTAAAACTAAGGTGATACACCAAATTTGTATGAGGGATTTTTCTGAGTATATGTACAACTAATTTGGGAAGGATTCTTGATGCACGAACCAATAGTTTTTCTAGCACAATATCTAAGGGAAAGACACTTGATTGCACTGAGGTAAGTTCACAATAGTACTAATAAGTTAACATGCACATTAAAACTTAAGTAGAAAAGACTGAAATTTATAAAGTTAAGATGGTTGATCGCTGAATTTGCATTCACAAGATTAATGTAACATACGAAGACTACAAAATGACTTGTAAAGGTAGAAAATATTTCACACTCGTAGGGCAAAACTAAAATAACCTACTTTAGTACTCATATATCAAAAAGTCCTCCTATAGTCCCCGTTGTGCTTTGCCAAGAAGGACACAATATATAGAAAAAATAAATTTCACCCCCTTCCTAAAAATAGCTTAAGGCTTGTACTTGCCCATGCATCCTAATTTTATCCTTTATTTAATAATAAATAAAATGATAAAATAATACAAACTAGAGCAAGAGGCATTAATAGCCTTTGATTACATCTCATTCAATTGAAGTTGACTATTCTATTTTTAATAAAGACATGAATAATTTGCTAAAAATAAGGTTTCTTGCAAGGCAAGACTCTCTCCATGACATGGAACTCTGTCTCTTATCCTGCTGTTTCTTGTGAAGGCATGCCAAAAAAATCAATTCTCTGCATGTGAGCAAAATAATTACATTAATTGCAATACTTTGCAAAATAATTCATCCAAGTATCAATCTGACTTGGACCACCTTTGTCTTTGATGTTGACACTCATTCTATTTTCTAGTGATCACATGGATAACACTTGCAACTCTACTTCAACTCCTTGGATTGGGGACCACCTTCAATCTACTTGGTTTGGCCACCTTGGTGGACTTAGCAATATAAAAGGGTCGACCATTTTTTTTGACCACCTTGTGAACTTTATTCATACCATGCTATAATCTGCCACCTTGTGGACTTTGCATATTACTATGGTTCTTGATGTAAGATGAGGGAACACCTTTGATAACACACATGGCTCTCTTAGACCATGGTTTGAAAATAATCAATACTTGGTCATTCGCCCCCTTTGATTAATATTATATGGTAGCACATAGTCGGATTTGTTTATTTTTGGATCGACTATAGTTTAGACTTTGAAAGTCTTTTGCAATGATTTAAATGTGCACACGTGGGCTGGCCTCTTCCCACGATGACTCACCCCTCATACACTTTTCGGTGGCTTCTGTAACTCGGGTCAGGTTAATTATAACCCTGGTGGTTTACTTTGAAAATTGGTGCCAATTTCAAGTTGTTGATCTTCGTACTTGTTAACAAGTAGCTTTTGATTTTCTAACCCTCAGTTAGGGTTTCGATCCGGAATTAATTGTGGTTAGTGGCATATTGCCCAAGTGGTTTTCTTTGAATACGGAGCTTGACTTCTGGCCTTTGATCTATGTACTTGATATTTTTTGATCATTGATCGCTAACTCCAGGTGAGTTAGGTTAAGACTGAGCTCAAGTGGGTGAGTTAAAACAACTTGAAGTCCCTCATTTGGTCATTTCACATCTGGTTTTGAGGACTAAGCCCTTGAAATTTTTTTCTTGGATGCCATTGATGATTGATTTTGAGCTCAATTTCTTCGTAATTTTCTATCCTTTTGAGTTATGTTGCGTTTTATTTCCCGTTCTACTCTTTTTAAGCTCTAGGTTGGCATTTCTTGCAATATCCGATGATTGTTTTCACTGTTATCATGGTCTTAAAGCTCATCTTTGATTCAAAATACATCTCTATGTTCTGGGACTCATGCGAGGACACCGCAGGTCTCGATTTCTTTCGGTAAGTGACATTTTGCGTTCTAATGCCCATTTTCATCTAGGTATTTCTCCTTTCTTGAGTTATACTTTCATATTGTTCCTCTTTGAATATTAGTTATGGATTCTAAGCCTTTGAGCTTGATTTTGTTGTCTAAACCTTGTAAGCATCTATTTCTGAATATGGAGTTCATTTTACTTAGGACAATGACCACCATTTCCGACTTGTAGATCTACATATTTTAAGATATGGGTATTTGTGATTTCACTTGGAACTGAAACGCCAATTTAGAAATTTCTTTGTGCTTCTTTCTACTTTGGTTGGCCGCCTATGGATCATGATTTCTTGGTGTATTTGTTAAGTGTCTCACTATTTTCCCCAAATCTAGACTTTATTTGTTGTAAATAACTCTGTTTTGGTGCTTCACTCAGTATAACTACTATCCTCTCTTGCTTAGCCCATTGGGGTTTGATTATTCAACACTTCTACATCTGAAAATTTTAATGTCATGGGTATTCGTAATTCTTCAAAAATGAGTTGATATTTATTTGTTCTCATGATCTTGAGCTACGTAATTTGATACTTTCTGTTATTTCAAGGGTTTCAAACACCCCACTATGATGAACTTGGGTTTAAAACCCTTGTCATGAGCCATTATGGCTATGTAGTTTCCATTCTTGAGTCCTTTTCCAAATATAAAATGTGTAGGGGCTTATTGCAATATTCTAATAGCTTGAGAGGCTTTATGTTCTGAAACTATCATGTTGGCATTTGATGGTATTATGAATAATCATGACTGTATATGATCATCATTAGATTACATGTTTGATATTTTCTAATACTTCACTGTAAAATTTGAATTCAAAAGGCCTGGATAACTTAAAACAGTAAGCATCTAAACTGATCTCTTGCAAACTACTATCCTCTATGACCTCTGCTTTCGGCACTTAGATTCAACCATAAGCTAGACCTGATTAATTTATTCATTCATTGCAACCTGAACTTTGGTATATTTTTACACTTTGACTGTAAATTTTCATAGCTGTGTAAGTCATTGAAATTTCTGCACTTGTCCAAGTATCGAGTTGGTTGCATTGTGAGTTGTAACTCTTCATCATGAATCATACCTTGCATCCTTAGTTGTATTGTAACTGAAAATATTCTTTGTCATAAAGTAACTTGTAACTTGCATTCATCTGAATCTTGTAGCTCTTCTTGTAGAAGGGTATCCATTGATTTGCATTGCTAGTCTTGATTTTGCAATATAGTGTCAAGACAATAAGGTTCTATTTTTCGCCACTTGTGTACTTTTGATCCACTTCTAAACATACATTCCTCAAAGATATGTGCTTTCGAACTGTTGTAACTCTTCCCGATTCCATTGCATTTAATCATGTGTTTCATAATATCATTCTTTCTTGGAGACATTATTCTCCTTTGAATTAGTTATTCTTTGATTGTATGGATGTTATGACTCTTTACTCTACTGTGTTACTTCCTTTACAGTGAAAATTTGAATGTTGCATTTCTTTTCTATTTCAATACTGTATTTTAGCTTCAATACAACTTTGATATGTATGCTGAAAAAATTTCAAATGTTGATTTATAAGGCAAATCCTAGAAAAAAAATTTAGAATCATTTCTTTAATGCATTTTCATAAATAGTAGTTGTATTTTCTGATCTAGAAAATAGAAAGTAACACTTTTCTTGCTGAAGTGATATAGCAATTGAAGACCAAAAATATGTTAGCTATTTATCTTGATCATGTAATGCTTTTTAGCTTCCTATATAACTTATTTGATTTGCATAGTTCTTTTAAAGCATGTAGTAATTGAAAACAACATGAAGAAAAGTTGTAAATGTCCATTTTTCATGGCAAAGCCCTGTCAAAATTTTCCTAGAATATTCTCTCTTTCATCATGTTTCAGTTGTTTTCCCTTTTGCTACCTAGCTTCTACTTCTTGGAAACTAATTCTTCCTCTTCTAATGCAACTAAAACAAGTGTTTATATCTTTCACTCTCTCTTTTGCACTGAAACTTCTTCCATTTCAGAACAGTTATTAGAACTTTGAGTTACATGCTTCCTTTTCTTCTATGCACTTATGACTTGTCTATTTTTATTTTGGCTCAGCAACTCGTACTGCACACTTAGGAAAACAGTTAGAAAATAATTAGGCTTTTTGGCCTCTCTTGTGTCCATGTTTCTTATTCTCTTTTCACTTTCTTCTTTACGAGTTATTAAAGCATGCGTGCGCTTTCCCCTTCAAGTAGAATACATGTCTTATTGAGGATAAGATTCATATGCATGAAGTAGGATAGTGTAGGAATATGGTTTGATCCCTGAGCTCAGTGAATCGATGGTTGACATGTTTTTACTTTTTAGGTACCATGATTTGAGGGTGAAGGACCTAGCTAGGAGATGCTCTATAAAAAGAAGAATATACAAGGCAATGATGGTTTCACCCTCATACTCCTTTGCTTTCTCCTTCATGCATGTGTATATTTCTTGTCAGTAGTTGTACTTTACTTTTTAGTTACATCCCATGGCTTGTATGGGAAACATTTGACTCTCTTTGTGAATAAAACATTGAATTCTCAGTAAATGAGTTATATATATCTTTCTCGCATTTCTCGCTTTCTCGTATGGATTATATAATGAACTAAACAACTCAAGAACATAATTGAATGTCTTAATCATAAAGGAAAGAAAATTGAATAGAAATTGTAACATTCAAGAATAAACTCGATTTTCTCGTATCTCGCACTTATGTTTGCTATTCCAAAACTCTACACTTCACCTATTCTCGCAATTGGATGTTCTCATCAAGATAACATAACAGATCATTTGGGGTGTTGGTACCAAAATTTGTTCTCCTTTTAGTCCGAGTAGCATCGGAGATATGGCATTAAGCTTGAAGTCGATAGATCATGATGTGTGTCATTTTGTAGTCGGGGAGGTGATTTAACTGGAACTCGATTTTTGGAGAGATGGATAGCACTTTGAAAGGATTTGATCTCGACCCTCACTATTCTTTGTTGTGCCTTTTCAACCAAGTTAAGAGAACCTACATTATAACCCCCAAATGATGAAGGAGATGAAGATATCCCTTAATTTATGTAAATAGTATGAAAATTCCATGGGAAAATATGATCAACACTCTAAATCTAACTTTCACAAGTTGTCACTCCCGAGATCATGGATATATTTTCAATGCAAGACAAGGGTTATCAAGAAATTATATGATCCTAATTTGCCTTGTGCACTTTTGTAGATGGGTTAGATCCTTTTGTTGACACACAATGTAATGTAGGGGTAGTATGGGTAGGATTTTTTTGTTTGAATGAATTTTTTTTGTGGGGTGTTGACAATACAAACTAGGATATATCAAATCTTTGACAACCTCTACAATACTTGAACAACTATCGATAAAATGCTTCAAATAATCGGGATATTCTTTCAACTAGAAGAGGCATAAATGGAAGCCCAGTTGCACTCTTCACACAATCCTTGAGAATTCACTACAAAATATCTAGGTAAAGAACTCAATTAAACACAAAATTCCTTGATCAAAACATGACTAAGGTACCCCCAAAGGATTACAAGCAATCTCTGCTACAAGGAAGGTAAAGTGATTTTAAATTTGTTTATCTCTTTATCGATGAAGGCTCTTCTCAACATGAGATTGCAAATGACACTAAAATATAAACAAGAAATGGATATTCTGTGTGATTTCTAAAGACTTTCAATGCAAGATTTCAACAAGAACAATGAAAACTATTTACAGGCATTTAAAAATGATAAAAGACATCATATTACCTTAAAAACACAAAGTCAACTCAAAAGCTTGTTAGACTCATTTGTAGGGCAGAGTTTCATGAACAATATCAGAGTTTTGTGATGGCTATACACTTGTAACTGAATCACATATATGAAGATCCAACATAGAAGAAATTATTTTGGTTCTTTGGTGGTTTTTTTAGAAAAATGAGCTTTCTCTTAGAATTTGCTCATGATTTTCAACTCCCAACACTTTACAATTTCTCCAAAATGCATTATATACCTCATGCCACATTGGAGCCTTCTTTCCCAAGAAAATAATATGCCATGGGATCAAGTTTGTTACAAAACAATCATCATGATTCAATGAAAATGACATCAAACAGAAAAACACTCACAGGTTGCTAGGTGTGCCCAAAAGATTAGGTCATTACAAATATCTGGATCATTATCCATCTTAGAGGCATGTTTTTCATCATTAAGGCATGAAAACACCTTTTGCTCATCATTTTCACCTTTTTACCTTTTCAAATTACCTCTGCAACTTTTGATTTTGTCATTTCACGTTTTTACTCGGGATGGGGAAACAATTTACTTTGAAAACATCTCAAATGAAAGAATTAAGCCAGAAAGTCGTGCCAATTATCCCGAAGGCCAAGACGACATAAAATCACTATAAATTTGATGAATTTTGATGCAAAAATCGTGATTCCAAGCTTCCCCGAGCTCCCATGGTAGTCAAACAAATGGATGCACAACAACCGTTGACCTTATCCATCTTTTAATCCTAGCCCTCCATGAGGAAGATGCGGATTTAGAAATAAGCTTGAGTTACCTTTTTAAAATTTTTGATAAGGTTGACATGTGGCAAAAAATGATTGGAACCGAAATAGGGCTCAATTTTGACTTTTTTCTCCGCCGAAATGACCGAAAGCAAGGAAAATCATCAAGTTTTTTGTTTCATGTGGTTTAGGACCACTAGGACAGAAGTACACGTGGAACACGAATCAGCTGATTTTCCAAATAGCTACAACAAAGAAGAAAAGTCAACGCTTTGACCCGTGAAACTTCAAACAACCATAACTTTTGACTCCGAGCTCCGATTTTCACAAAAATGGACTTTCTCGAACGAGCACGACGTCCTCTACGCTACAAAAACTAGATTTATTATTTTTAACAAGTGTATATATATATTTAAATAAAAGAAACATATTCGGCTCCAGTCAGTTAATGCTCATTCTCGTCAAATGACAGAAAACGCCTGCCAGACCCAAAATAGCTGCCCGCACTCAGAAGGCCATAACTTTTGCATTTCTCAACAAAATCACACAAAATTGGTACCATTGGAATCATGGCTCTAAGCCCAACGCAAAAAAATCAAGAAATTCTAGATTTGATGAGATATTGATCAATATTTTTAAGAAAACGTGGCTGGGTTCATAACAATGTTTTATTTGGTGGTTGGGAGTGCAATTAAGAGGCATGGTCATCATTCTTTCTCTCTTTGCTGGGATAGTATGGAGAGCCATTTTCAAGTAATATATAATCATTTTACTCCCATTAATGCCTCTTACAAGTGGTTGGGACAGATTTCGGGATTTCCATTTTCCTTCTCTTTCTCTTCTCATGTTTTCTATAAATTGGAGTGTTGGGCTCATTGTAAAAGGGGGTAGTTTTGTAGCAAAGCTCTACCAAAATTAATTTATGAAGCCACTAAGTTGTAGGCCCTTGTTGTGGACTACTTGCATGGTGATCTAGGCCCTTATCGTGTAACCAATTGAATCATGCATACCAGAAGCAATAAAATACAAGTTTGTGGATGTATCTTCCCTGCTCGTGTTTTCTTGCATTCTTCTTACCCCTTTAACCTTGATTACAAGAATATTGTGTCTATTATTATGTTTATTCAGGGATCCATTATCATTGTGTATGTTCAAAATGTTGTTGTAAAATGCATTTTGCTAGATTATGGAGAACTATCATCACCCCTTCTAGTGTTCACTTTGCTTCGTATCTCATGCATTTGAAGACTACTCTCACACCCTCCTTTTCTCGGTGTATCACCACCGTAGTGCAGGATTTCATTTTATGCATTCTCTCTCCCTGGTCCCTTGAAATTTAGATTAGAATAGTTAGTTTCCCTGCATTAGAGTAGATTGTGGCAGTAGTTTAGGAGTAAGAACTAGCTTTCTCTAGAGGTCTATCTCAAGTCAAAGTAAGTCCCACAACTTGGAGATAGTACCCATGTTATCCAATCACACCATGAGATCAATTATATGTGCTTGTATAAATATAGGGTGCTTGTGATTCGGTGAGAACATAGCCCATCGACCCGCTTTATCCTCTCGCCACGTGTCGCTCAATGATTCACTAGTGGGACAATAGTTCAAATTTTGATTTAAGCCTTTTTGCCAAAAAGAAAAAAATCCCCATTTCCCTCATCCGCGCCCACACTTCCCTCTGACCCTTCATGGACATGTGTCCATGTGTGATTCGCTTCACAGGGCACGTAAAATTTTAATTTTGAACTCTTTTGCGAAAAAAGGGAAAAATTCCCTTTTAGCTCCGTCGGCCCGCCAACCATCTCTGCTCTTGTTGTGCTACCACGTGTCGCTCGATGATTCGCTAGCGGGCCAGTGCTTCAAATTTTTATTTTAATCCTTTTTCCCAAAAAGGAAATAATACCCATTTCCCTCCATGGCCAGCACTTCCCTCTGACCCTTCGTGGACACATGTCCACCTGTGATTCATTCGCGGGGGCACGCTAAAATTTTTCATTTTGAACTCTTTTGCTAAAAAAGGGTAAAAATTCCCTTTTACCTCTATCGGCCTGCTGACCTGCTCTACACCTTTCGTGCTGCCATGTGTCCTCCTCTGATTGGAGTGGAGATAAAACTTATTTTGAAGCTTTAGATAATTAGAGCTAAAAAACTCTAAGTCCCCCCTCGGCCCGCTCCTCCCCTTTGGTCTTTAGGACACGTGTCCACTCCGAATTGGCTGCGAGGCTTTGGACCAATTTTGGAATTTAAAATTTTTACAAAATAAGCTCTAAAACCTTAAGGGAATCTTACCACCCACCATCCCTCCTGTTGATCAGAACATGCCACATAGGCAAATTATGAAAAAATAGGTCCCTAGGCCTGAAAATGCCCCATTTGTTAAAAAGGGTGAAAAATGAAAATCTACAACACTTCCCCACCTTTCCTTAGCCAATTAGAAGCCACCATATTTCCAATACCTTCTGAGGATGAATTTGACGGGTAAATTATGCCCGTCTGACCATCAAAATGTAAAAATTCCAGGGATGCCCTAGAATTCAATTTTTTCACCAAGGATGGTAGATTTTTTTATTCTAAATCAACTGAAGCATGATTTCTGAACATTTTTGACCTTGGGATAGGATTTTCAATTGCACACAAGTATGATTTGATCAATTTTGATTTTTCCACGATTTGGTAAAGGGAAAAAATGACACAGCCCGCAAAATTGGAAAAACTAGGGCACAAAAAGGCAAACTTGGATTATTCTTTCAAACTAGGGAAAAACAACAAGTTTGTGAGAATTTTTAAAGCATTTCAACTAGAGGGGAAGAATTACAGACCATCAATTCAAAGGGTAAAACATTTTTTAGTAGATACAGATTTGAAAATTTTAGGGCAACATGGTGCAAGCTCAAAAATGGCACCAACATTGGCTCTTGCTTGGTGATGGACACTCTAGTGAGTGCCATAAGCGACAAAACATAGACCAAGTGCCAAAATAATCCATTAGGCAAAGGAGTCATGAGACAAAATCACCATAAACTAGCTGAGAACTTGTAAAAATGGCTACCAAGAACAAGGGCAAACCACACACCAACAACACAACAAAAACAAAGCAGAAAACAAAGACTATACACTATACAAGATGTGTATACCTCAAATTTGGGGATTAATCTAAGAAATGCTTCAAATGTCTGTCATTAATAGGCAACTCCAGCAATTCCCCATCTAAGTCCTTAAGAAAAGAACGTATGTTCACCAATTCTGATATCAATGGCAAAAGAGCCCATCCACAATGCATCAAATTTTCCATGCTTGCCATTTTCTTCATACCTACTATCCCACAACAAAACCAGATCTCCAACATTGAAGGCTCTAGGAGTGACCTTCTTTTCAAACAATCCCTTCAATTTTTCCCTAAATATGACATGCCTTTGATGGGACCCTCTTCTCTCCTCTTTAAGCTCAATAATCTGACCGATCCTTGACTCATATGGGTAAAGATCTTGATCTTCCAAATGTTGGGAAAACTGAAATGAAGATAATTACAGATGCAAGGGCAGTAAAGCCTAAGTTCCATACAAGAATTCAAATGGAATTTTACCAATAACTCTTGTAGGAGTTATCCTATCATCCCAAATTGCAAATTTCAATTGTTCACCCCATTTCTTCTTGTTTTGCTCCGAGGTTCTTCTAATGATCTTCAAAAATTCTTATTATTGGACTCAGCTTGTCCATTCCTTGGGGTTATAGTTTGAAGAATAAGTCAGATTTATTCCATATTCATTACACATTGCCATTAAAGGTTTGGCTCTAGAGTACATGGCATTATCAGCTACAATATTGACTAGGACTCCAAATCTGCATATGATTTAATTCAACAAGAAGTCCATAACTATTTGGTGTGTTGCTTTCTTGGTGGCGATTGCCTCTACCCACTTTGTAAAATAATCGGTGGCTACAAGGATCCACTTTTGGCCAGCACTAGATGGATTTGGAATCTCACCAATGAAGCCCATCCCCATTGCTTTAAAGGAGCTTCAATTGATATAGGATGCAAAGGAAGGGATCTTAAAGCTTTCAGTCTTCCGTAAAAACATTGCAACTATCACATTTTCTAACCAATTGGTCAGGTTGCATCTTTAAAGAGAGTAGGCCACCAATAACCAGATCTCAAAATCTTATGTGTTGTTACTCTTCTAGTAAATTGTCTTCCACAAACTCCCCATGGAAATCAATAACTATCATGGGAGATTCATCTTCAGTTATGCATTTTAATAGAACACCTTCTGTGGTTCTTCCAAGCTAGCCCAAGATATGTGATGATATACTTTTGAGAAGTCACTTGAGGGCTCTTTTCCGATCTTTATTCAAGTGACTAGGGAGAATAGGTGTCTAAGGTAAAATATCACATCTTTGTACCACTCAAAACTTACCAAATTTGCAAGCACAACTACCCTTTCTTCCTCTAGATGATTCACTTCCATGTTCTCGCAAGTTGCTCTAAGCCATGAGCTTAAGCAAGACCCAAACCTCTTACCAACTTTATGGTTTGGATGTCCATATCATAATCGTATGGTTTGTTCACCCATATATATCTTTTGCTTGATACCTCCATCTCTGATAAGCTATCTTTCACCATGGTGTCGGGAACATAAGCAAAAACTTTTGAACTCAATATATAAGGCCTAAAAACTTTTGTTGCTTTCACCAAGGCAATTGATTGTTTCTCCATGATTGTATACTTCAGCTTGGCTGCTTGTAAATCCTTACTAAAGAAGGCAATAGGCCTCTCATTCCCATTATCATCCTTTTGTATAAAATAGAAGCAATGGTATACTCAGAGGCAAAGGAAAATATTTGGAAAGGCCTCTTATAGTTTGGAGTTGCTAAAACAGGTGCATGTTTAAGTGCATCCTTAATTCCTTCAAAATCTTGAATGACAGCCTCCTCCCATTTGATAACTTGATCCTTCTTTAGCATGCTTCCGATTAGAAGATTCAAATAAGAAAAGTTGGAAAAAAACCTTCTGATAAAGTTAATTTGAGCAAAGAAATATTGGATTCCTTTCTTGGTTCTTGGGATAGGTACTTTGCTGATTGGTTCCCCTCTCTCTGGGTCTATCATAACACCATCTTTAGACACAATATGTCCCAGCAGCTTGGCCTTTTGCATGCCAAAATGACACTTATTTGGATTAAGAGAAATTCCATACTCCCTACATCTGATCAACAACTTCTCTAAATGCTCTAAGTGATCACCTCTCTGCCTTGAAAACACAATCACATAATCTTGGTAGAATTCAATGAACTCATTGATGTAACTAGCAAAAGCAACATCCATTACTCTTTGAAAAGTGGCACTAGCATTCATCAAACCAAAGGGCATCCTAACAAAAACATAGGTTCCCCAAGGAGTGGTAAAGGTAGTTTTAAATCTTTCGATTCTTTGACAACAACTTGAATTATATCCAAAGAAACCATCCAATGTAGAAAGAAACTCGCACCTATCACAAGCTTCAACATATTTTTCATATTTGGAAAGGGATAGTTGTCCTTCATGGATGCTTTATTTATATTTCTAAAATCCACACAAATTCTGATGTTTCCATTCTTATTTCTGACTAGCACAAGGTTTGCAATCCAAGATGAATATCTAGTGCGCTGAATAATACCCCCATCTCTCAACTTCTTTAACTCCTCTTGCATTTTTATGGAGATAAGTGGATTAATTGGCCTTTGGCTCTATTTAAATGGCTTAGTGTTTCCCTCAAGAGGGATCTCATGTTGAAACAAGTCTTCTCTATATGCTTTTAGCTCAGAATAGGACCAAGCAAGGCAGTCTTGATATTTTTTCAAGAGTTGGGCATAGGACTATTTTTCCTCTTTACTTAAATTGCTACCAAACCAAATATTCCTTGGTTTACCATTAGTGCCCATGTTATGCTATTCCACATCCCTTGAGGTAGACATGTTTCTATTTATGATGCAATCAACATTGTTAAAATTTGACTCAAGTGCAACAAGACCTTTAGGAATGGTGTTTGTTTTCAATTGGATGATGTCTTTCTCAAACAAAGTTTCTCTTCCTTTAGTCATGCATACCATTGGCTCCCAATCAATATTCTGATTTGTAAACTCACCTTGGTTTTGTAAGAACCTTAGCACTTGAGCATCATCATTAAAAACTTTCCAATGTTTCACATTATCAGGGACAACTGGCCTAGTTAGCACTTCAATGTTGTATTCACAATAAGGTGAAATGGTGCAATTTCCAAATCTAGAACCCAAACTACCACTCGCTAACTTGTTAATAGCATCATTGAGACCTCTGTCATGATACATAATATTAAAGGAATCAAAAATTTCAATTAGATTCCAAACTTCATGCTTATACTATTTCATACGTTGATTTTTTGTAGCATACAATTTTCTTATTTGTTTAACAACCAGCTCTAAGTCTCCTTTTGTAATAATATCTTTCACTCCATGCTTCCATGCAATTCTTAACCCCAACAACAATGCCTCGTACTTAGCAACATTTTTAGTGCACTCAAGATTAAGTTTGAAGGAAAAATAAAACTCTTCCAAACTAGGAGAAACCAGAACTATACCAGCACCATTCCCAAATTTGGAGCAAGCTCCATCAAATAGCAATGTCCATGGAGAACCTACCATATCAAGGAACTTTTATTTTTCCATCTTGTTTTCTTTTCCATCAGCAAAACCAATGAAATTATCAGCATCTACATCAACAAACAACACTTCATAGGAAGCATTGTTGGGATCTTCAATTAGGTGCAACATCTTCTTCTCACCATAAAGCTTGACTAGGCTTCCCTCAATGGGAATGGTGGCAAAAGACATATCCATTTGGACACTCCCTCCAACACTTGCAGCCCACTTTCTTGACAAAAGCATACCCCATTTGGTAGGGCAATCAACAATCACAACATCCAATTTTAAATTCCTCCTTGGATAAGATGCAAGCTGCACTACCAAAACTTCTCTTGAGTCCATGGTAGTACACTTTCCATAGGCTGCTATCACTTTGATGTCCAACTCATTCATGAATTCTAGAGGCATGACATTACATGATGCACCGAATCAAACATACAATTGTGAAGTAGCTTATCCTTTATGATCAAAGTTGTGAAGAATGGATCAACATTCAATTGGGAATCAACCAAAGATGTCCCCAAATATACCTCAGGTGTCTCTCAAAGATCTTCTACTACTGGTGGTGTTTCAAGGTTAACAATGATTTGAGGTGGAGTTTCAACAACATTTACATTTTTACCTGGAGTAACCTTCTCTTCTTTAAATCCCAAGTACTCAAATGCTCTCTTCTTATGCTCAAGAATTCTAAGAAACTCAATGATTGGAACAATGACTTTAATTTGGCTCAATACTTGGGCTATATCATAGGGGACACTCTTTGGCAAAACAACATTGGAAGGGAGACAAGAACATTCATTAGATAGCAGTGGATTCTTGGCAGCTTAGGTATGAGGAGGATTGTAATTTTTGTTTGGGACAACAAAACTTTTGACAGGTGCTTCTCTCCTAGGATCTTCTTTTGGAATGCTTGTGAGCAAGGGTGTTTTAGGTTTGGCTTGAGGCCCAACTCCCTTAACAACTTTTCTTCTAGTGTTATAGTCTTTCTCTTGAGCTACAACAACATTCATCAACAATTGTCTATCTTCCTCCGAAGGGATACCACCATCATACTTCTTAATCATCAAAGTTCTTAAGTATTCAAAGTCATTGTTAGGAATTTTAAAAGGTTACACTACATCAATTTCAAGAGAATGAGGGGGAAGAAATATTTGCACCCATTTGATGCAATCCCAAAAAGTTACAGTTGTCCTAGCACTTATTACTTCAGTAGATGTTGCTCCTCCCTGTGAGCTTGAAGAACAACCCATGATGCAAATATCATCATCAGTTCCATCCTCATTATCAACTTCATCAACTTGTTGGTCTACTTCACATGGATGATGAGGAAGAAAACATCTATCACACCAATCCATATCAGCAACTTCATCAACAATAAGCACTCGATAGTTAGAGGGTTAAGAACAAATCTACTTTCATGTGCTTGGGGTTGTCTATTTCCCCCTCCCATAGGTCCTTTACCTCTATCATCTTGTCTTTGATCACCCCTAGGATGATTTCCAAATCTATCATGGTTTTGTGCTCTTTGCTGATCTTGTGAAGTCTACCCAATTCCCTTCTCGGCTCTTGCGAATTTGTATGAGATTTCCTTGACATCCCCTGCCTATTGGTGTGTGTTATTTTCCACATCATCGGTGATTCATCTCGCTTAGGTGAGATCGTAGGTCCACATGTCTTTTAGGGGTCATTATGAGATTCCTTTTGTGTCGAGTGCATGAGCGCGTCGGTGCGTTAGCAAGCACGTCGGTGCATCAATGCATCATATGCGTCATTGGGAGTTACACTTCTATTTTGGGAATGTAAATCCCCTCTATACTCGAGTTGTCATGATTATCAGACTGGGATTAATGTTATCACAAAATCACAACACTCCTATGTTTATATAAGCGCATATACTTGAACTCACGGTGTGATTGGATAACATGGGTACTATCTCCAAGTTGTGGGACTTGCTACTTGAGATAGACCTCCGAGAAAGTTGGTTCTTGCTCCTAAACTACCTCGCCACAATCTACTCTTATACAGGGAAACTAACTATCCTAATTTAAATTTCCAAGGACCAGGAGAGAGAATGCGTACAATGAAAGCCTACACTAAAGTGGTGATACACCAGAAAAGGAGGGTGTGAGAGTAGTCTTCAAATGCATGAAATACAAAAGCAAAGTGCACACTAGAAGAGGTGATGACAGCTTCTCCATAATCTAGAAAACGCATTCACAACAATATTTCAAACATACACAATGATAATGGATCCTGAATGAACATAATAATATACACAATATTCTTGTAATCAAGGTTAAAGGGGCAAGAAGAATGTAATAAAACACAGCAGGGGAAGATACATCCGCAAACTTATATTTTATTGCTTCCTGATATGCACAATTCAATCAGTTACAAGATAAGGGCCTGGATCACCATGCAAGGATTCCACAACAAGGGGATACAACACATTATATTCACAAATCAATTTTTGCAGAGATTTTCTACAAAAACTACCTCCTTTGCAATGAGCCCAACACTCCAATTTATAAGAGAGAGAGAGGGGGAAAAATGGAAATCCTGAAATCTATCCTGCAACCACTTGTAAGAGGAATTAAATGGAGTAAAATTATTCTATATTAATTGAAAAAGGCTCCCCATACTATCCCAGGTGATGCAGCAGAGAAATTATGGTGACCATGCCTCTTAATTTCACTCCCAACTACCAAATAAAACACCATTATGAACTCGGTCGCATTTTATGGAAAATACCCACTAATTTCTAATTAAATCTAGAATTTATTGACTATTTTGCTTTGGGATTAGAATCATGATTCCAACTATATAGATTTTGTGTAATTTTGTTGAGAAATGCAAAAGTTATGGCCTTCTGAGTGCGGGAAGCTATTTTGGGTCTGGCAGGCGTTTTCTGTCATTTGACGGGAATGAGCATTAACTGACTGGAGATGAATATTTTTATTTTATTTAATATATCTACTCTCATTAAAAATAAAAAATAGGACATCGTGCTCGTTCCAAAAAGTCCAATTTTGTGAAAATCGGAGCTCGGAGTCAAAAGTTATGGCCGTTTGAAGTTCACGGGTCAAACGTTGACTTTTCTTCTTTCGCACTGTTTCGGCAAATCGGCTGATTCACGTCCCACACATACTTTTATCCTGGCTGTCCTGGATGAATTCTCCCACATTGGCCGATTTGGGCTTCCTTGTCACTTTTTCGGCCTTCTCACCTTTTCGCGTCCCGCGCGTACTTTTGTCCCGCTTTGTCCTGCATTTAAAATTTCAAAACTCGCTGCAATAGACCATCTTGTGGCAAATCGGCCAATTCACGTCCCACGTGTACTTTTTTCCCAGCTGTCCCAAACCATGTGAAACAAAATACTTGATAATTTTTATTGCCTGTGGCCATTTCACCTTTTCGCATCCCGTCTGACGTTCTCCCAACTGCCCCCCGCGACCGCTTGGGACAAAAATTTCCAAGTTAGCCGATTTTCTTTGTATTTCAGCTGCGCGAACTTGGTATGATGAACCTCGACGACCTGCACCGGGTATGATCAACACCCTTCAGACACGAAGTGCTTTAAAACAATCCCGCAACCTTTTTTTTTTGCGTTTTTCCATTTTTTTCTAACTCGGGATTTTTCTTGGATGGGAGAGTTAGAGAGAAGTTGAAAGGGCCCCAAAAACATGATTTCGTGCCTTGAATCAATATAATTGCGCGGGATCAAGAATTTTCTGCATGTTATCGAATTACGTTGAGGGGTGAATTTTGGATAACAATTACTCGGCACCTCCTATATGTACACACCTTTGATCTATGAGATAGAGGAGAGTTTTATGGCTTAACCAGTTCTTGCCCATTTGTCAAATCTTTGCATGCACATTCGGTTTATGCTCACTCCTCTCGAGATCTCTTCACGCTACCATTTACACGTCCATTGATGTGCACATCATCCCTTGTGATCCTCTCTTATGGGTTTTCAAACCCTCTTTCATGGTATCAGAGCAGATCTTGTGGATCCATGCACTCATCAACATTCTATACGTGTTTGTCAAATTTTTCCAGGTGTGATATTCGATTTTGTGCATGTCTCGTAATGGTAATTCTGACCATGCTCTACTTGCATTGATTTCGGGCCTCATACCTCTGTTTGGGTTTGTTTGTGGTTTGTTTGATCATGTTGGTGTTTGTAGATTTTTAGGCTTCTTCAGGTTTGCATGTAGTTTTTTGGAGCAGCTTCAGCTTGCATTTTCAAGGGTTCTTGGTTTTGTGCTGGTGTGTTACCTGTGTTGGGATCTACATGGCACGTCGATTACAACATTCAACTCGTGGCACCAATTTTCCTTGGCTCGCTGCACTTACACTCCTAGCTTGTTGACTTAGGTTGTGAGCATGTATTGATTTGCCTTCGATATGTCTTGTGTTCACGTTGGCCGCTGCCCGATTTTTTTTGCTTTGCTCACCCAACATCTTTGTTGCTCTCGTTGCACTCAGGTTTGCTTGAGTATCTGCCTGTGGCGTTGCTCTCTTGGCCCTCATTTGGGTATTCTTTGGTCGTGGACCTCTCACAGGAATACCAACTCAACACATTCAGCCTGCTTCTGTTGGTGTTATCTTACCTCTGGCACGTAGACCTTAAACGGCGTTGCTTCAACAACTCAGGTGCCTCTGCATTGAAAAATTTTTGGATTTTGCGTTTCTGGCTGTTTGAAAACATTTTTTTGGTTGCTGAGTTCGGTTGCTAAACATTTTGGTTGTTGTGTTTAACTCTCCTACATTTCCATCCTTCAACGGTTCTCTTACTGGAAATCTACGTTGGAATCTGCAACATACAACTCGACTTGCGTTTTTTTATTGGAATTTTTTTTTTGTCTTCTTCTTGCGTTCAACATCAACCTAAATTTTCTCCTTTCACAGTGGCCATTTCAACTCCCTGCACCACATGGAGCATCTCCTAGCACCACCCACCAGCCACGTGGCCCTACAAAGAGCCTCCAGCACTCGTTTCAACCTCCCCCTCCAACACGTGCTAACTGCTGCTCTACCATTCAGCTCGGTTTGACACCTTCCAACGTGGGTCCCCCTCTCATCACCTTCTATTTTGATGTTTTAGGGTGATTATTAAAAAAACATTTATTCATTTGCATGTGAAAAAAAATTAGGTTTTTGGCTGTATTTTGCTTGTAATTTGGCCTTCCTACGCTTGTCAAAGACGGAGGGCGAGGTCCGGGGTTGGTAGGAGGCTAACCCCCTCACATTCAAAACAAAACCCTATTAAAATTCCATGCCATTTCCAATGAGTACCCACACGATACCCTTTGCACCCATTTCGTGCACTTTTTTAATGCGTTTGCAGCATCTAGTGTATTTTTCCATCAGTTGTAGGAATCATTTTATTGCTATAAATTTTGACTCGCTGCTCATTTCTGGGTGCTTCTTTAGTCAAATTTGTATGATTTTTCACACTTTATGTGATGGCATTACCAATTTTGTAAACACACTACTTTTATAAAGTGCCGCATTCTGGGGGTGTTGCTTGTACTCTTGGGTTTTCACACGTAGACACATTATTGACCGAGTCTGACGTCTTGTTTTTGTGCATCTTTCATTTTTCATCATGGAGAGTGCTCTTTATAGACGTGAGCATCGTAGGATTGCCTTACACCCTCTGCCACTTCTCACCGGGACAGAGACCTATTCATCTTGGCGTGCTTTTATGGAGCATTACTTCACCCACGAGGGTCTTTTACCCTTCTTGCTTGGGCCAGTTCCTGCACCCACTGATCATTATCATATAGAGGACTTCCTCAACACTTGTGACCATGTCTTTGGTCACATGATGATGCATGTCTCTCGTTCTATCTAGTTTTATGTGGCAAACTCAGATCCACCTCACCATGTCTAGAGCATTCTTCAGTCCTTGTATGGAGACCCTCACATACTACCACCATTGTTCCTCTATCACTGATTCATTGTCTCCTCTTCTTCATGTGATGATAGTTCCACCGACACAAGCTCGCTTGGTTCTACTTCTGATGACGAGGATTGTGCAGCTAGTTCGATGTCGAGAGTACTAAAAATGACTCTTCTCCTCTCTCTCACTATTCCGAGAGTTTGCCACATCCCACATCTCATCATATATCGAGCGAGTCCTACTTAGTCTCACACCATAATTACACCAGCCTCCTTTCCACTTCCAGTGTGCAAGGCCCTTTTCACTCCTCTACCTTCATTGGATGACTCATACCTATCATACATTTCTCTTCTGTTTGTTGAGCCCCCTCATTGGGACGAGTATCTGCCTGACCTTGGTCATCTTTTTGTAAAGTCTACTTGTGATGCACTACAGGTCCCTCATCCATCTATAGGTGTTTCAAAGGAGTTCATCATCTCCATTATTGGGAGTGCCCATTCTGGGACTCTTACCACTTCCACTTTTCCGAGAGACCTTCATTGATCCACCCTCAATTGTGGATCCCTTTTCTGTTGTGGAGGATGTTTTGTTCCCTTCACATCACTTGGACATCCTTTATGCGGGTGTTTCTCTTTTCACTCGACAATTCTACACACATGGCATTACCTCCAGTTCCTTGGCACTCCATCGCTAGACCTATGTCACACTTTTGTGCACTAGACTCAGAGTTCTTTGTGTTGCTGCCTTCAGTTTCCTTTGTGGAGTGGGTGGACTTCCAGCACGTCATTTCTGTCCTTCCTAAGGGTAGGCACATAGTTTTTGCAGGTGGCTCTTCTTCAGTCTAGAGGCAGACAATCTCATCATCGACATTCTTCTAGGAGACCTCCTAGAGTTGCAGAGTTTAGATCCATCCATGACATCTTCTGCATTCCTCTCATCTCCCTCTTCTTCTCTCTTCTTCTTCTTTCCGAGAGATTGCCTCTTTGTACATGGGTACCTTTTCAGGCTCATCTAGAGTTGGAACCTATATTTGGCATCTTTCTTAGATTAGAGAGTGTTTTATTCTCTTATGGTGGATGTTTTTCCCACTTTGGGTTCTCCTTCATTGTTTGGGACTTCTTTCTTGTACATGGGGGTACCTCATCGCTTTGTGTTGGGACCCATTTCTCATTTCGACTTGCCACCTCATCCTAAGTTATGACGAAGGGGGGGTGTTGGTGTTTGTTATTTTCCACATCATCAGGTGAGTCATCTCACTTAGGTGAGATCATAGGTCCACGTGTCATTTAGGGGTCATTATGAGATTCCCTTACACATCAGTACGTCGGTGCGCGGTGCAAATCGGCATGTTAGTGCGTTAGTGTGTCATATGCATCATTGGGAGTTACACTTCTATTCTGGTAATGTAACTCCCTCTCTTTACTCGAGTTGTCATGATTGTTGCAATTGGGAATTACTTGGCACCTCCTATATGTACACACCTTTTTATCTATGAGATAGAGTAGAGTTTTATGGCTTAACTAGGTTCTCGCCCATTTTTCGAATCTTTGCATGCACATTCGGTTGATGCTCGCTCCTCTCGAGATCTCTTTAAGTTGTTGTTCGCACATCCGCTGATGTGCACGTTGTCCGTCGTGATCCTCACCTGCGAGTTTTCAAACCCTCTTTCACTACCAAATTTTTCACAACCTCTTCTAAGTCATCACCTTTGCTAGGTTGAGGTTTTTCAGGGTTTATAAATTTTACACCATCTCTCTTGAGAGGTTTCCCAATTTCTTTGATATTGTTCTCAATTTGAAGTTCCATGGTGAAAGCTTGTCTTAGATTGGTTGGGTTCTTGTCTCTTAGGTAATAGGCTACCTTCTTATCAAATGCATCTACATATTTGATTAGACAAGATTCATCACAAGGCCTCAAATTAATAGGCAGCCTTCTCAAAATTTTGTTAAACCTTGTGTTGAAGTCATGGACTGATTCATTAGGGTTCTTCTTGATATTCTCAAACTCAGATAAAAGAAATCTAGGATTAGTCTTGTCACCATATTGCAACCTAAATGCATTTTTCATTTTAGTCCATGAATCAATAGAATTATCAGGTAGAGCCTTGTACCAATCCCTTGCATCCTCCTCTAAGGTGTGGATGAACAATTTTACATACACATCTTCAAATTCTATCTCAAAATATTCCATCATGTTAACAAAAAGTTTGAGATGTTGATCTCCAGTCATAGCATTGTTACCTTGAAACTTTGGTAACCTATTTCGACATCTTGTGGGATAGCATTTGGGTAACTGTCCATTCCTCTAAGATTTATAGGACCGAAGGTGTTAACAACAAATGGAGGTCTAGGATGAGCGATGTTATTTTGTGGTGATGATCTTGGAGGAGAAACAAAATGATGAGGAGTGAGAGGTATTTGGGGAATAGAAATGAAAAATTCAAAACAAATCTCTCTTAAGGGATCTCCTTCTTGATGATCTCTAGAAAATTTAGAAAATACAGAGAAGATTTATGAGCAAGCCTTTCAAATGCACAAGAAGATCCCTCACCTAATGGGGAATTCAAACCAGCAATAGGATTGTCTAAATCAGATCCACTTAAAGAAGAATTTTAGTCCTCAATAACAATCTGCTCACTTTCAAACTCAACAATGGGGATTTGCTTTCTTGTAGCCAAGCCTCCAACAACCTTCCACACTTTTCTTCCTTCTAACTCTAAGTTTCTTGAATCTATAAACAACTTCTTAGCAGAGTCCTTGATGAAGAGAGATCTTCTTCCTTCCAGTTTTTCGGATCAACAACAAATTATAAATGACAGAAAGGTAAGACAACTGGTATTTTCAAGATCAAATTAGCATGGAGTCGCCACTAAGGAATTTCACCTTAGTTGTGCAAGAATGCACTAAAATAATATGTCAAATGTTTGCTAGTACTAAAACCTTTGCAAGGCTTTATAAATCATACCTTCTTCTTCTTAAATCAATCAATCACAATGCACCCAAAGTGTATGAACTACTAGGAAATGGAAAAAGGGTAGACAAAACTTGAAACCCTTGTTTAAAACTTGCATATCTGAAGCATAAAATGATATTTTAACAATGTAGTAGCTCAAACTCTTCAAACACTTTAAAAACACCAAGAAATTCCATGAAATCCTCGGCAATGGCACCAAAAGGTGTTGGTACCCAAATTTGTTCTCCTTTTCAGTCTGAGCAACATTAGAGATATGGCATGAAGCTTGAAGTCAGATAGATCATGATGTGTGTCATTTTGTAGCCAGGGAGCTGATCTAACTAGCACTCAAATTTGTGGAGAGATGTATAGCACTTTGAAAGGATTTGATCGACCGTCACTATTTTAGGTTGTGCGTTTTCAACCAAGGTATGAGAACCTACATTGTAACCCCCAAATGGTGAAGGAGTTGAAGATATCCCTTAATTTATGCAAATAGTATGAAAAATCCTTGGGTAAATATGATCAACACTCCAAATCTGACTTTAACAAGTTGTCACTCCCATATCATGGAGATATTTTCACCGCAAGGCAAGGGTTACTAAAGACATTGTATGATCATGAGTTTCCTTGTGCATTTTCATAGATGGGTTAGATCCTTTTGTTCACACAAAATGCAATACAAGGGTAGTATGGGTAGGATTAGTTTGTTTGAATGAATTTTTGGTGGGGTGTTGACAATACAAACTAGGATATATCAAATCTTTGACAACCTCTACAATACTTGAACAACTATCGATAAAATGCTTCAAACAATCAAGATATTCTTTCAACCAAGAGGCATAAATGCAATCCCGGGTTGCACTCTTCACACAATCTTTGATAATTAACCACAAAATCTTGAGGTAAAGAAATCAATTAAACACAAAAATCCTTGATCAAACCACACCTAAGGTACCCCAAAGGCTTACAAGCAATCTCTGTAGTCAAGGAAGGTAAAGTGATTTTAAATTTGTTTATCTCTTTATCAGATGAAGGCTCTTCTGAACATGAGATTACAAATGCCACTAAACTATCAACAAGAAATGGAGATTTTGTGTGATTTCTAAATACTTTCAATGCAAGATTACAACAAGAACAATGAAAACTATTTGTAGGCATTTAAAAATGATAATAGACATCATATTGCCCAAAAACACAGATTAACTCAAAAGCTTGTTAGATTCATGAGCAGGGGAGAGTTTCATGAACAATCTCAAAGATTTTTGATGGCTATACAATTATAACCAACTAACATATATGAAGATCCAACATAGAAGAAATTATTCTGGTTCTTTGGTGGGTTCTTTTAAGAGAAATGAGCTTTCTCTTAGAATTTGCTCGTGATTTTCAACTCCCAACACTTTACAATTTCTCCAAAATGCATTATATACCTTATGCCACATTGGATCCTTCTTTCCCAAGAAAATAATATGCCATGGGATCAATTTTGTTACAAAATGGTCCTCATGATTTAATGAAAATGACATCAAACAAAAAAACACTCACAAGGTTGCCAAGTGTGCACAAAAGATTAGATCATTACAAATATCTGGATCGTTATCCATCCTCGGAGGCATGTTTTCATCATTGATGCATGCAAACACCTTTTTCTTATTATTTTCACCTTTTTACCTTTTCAAATTACCTCTGCAACTTTTGATTTTGTCATTTCATGTTTTTTCTTGGGCTAGGGCAAAAATTACTTCAAAAGCATCTCAAATCAAAGAATTAAGCCATGAAAGTGATGCCAATGATCCTAGAAGGCCAAGAAAACACAAAATCACTATAAATTTGATGAATTTTGATGCAAAAATTGTGATTCCAAGCTTCCTAGAGCTCCCATGGTAGTCAAAACAAATGGATGCATAACAACCATCAATCTTATCCATCTTTTAATCCTGGCCCTCCACGTGGAAGATGCGGACTTAGAAATAAGCTTGAGTTACCTTTTTAATTTTTTGGATAAGGCCGGAAACGTGGTAAAAATGATTAGAACCGAAATATAGATCATTTTTTACTTTTCCACATTTTTTGAAAAAATGGAAAATTTTGAGTTTTTTTTCCACCCCTCCACCCTTGAAATTTAGAGCTGACACATGGCATATGGTGGGTACTATTATCACTGAATCACAACACCCTTATGTTTACACAATTGCATATATTTGAGCTCACGGTGTGATTGGATAACATGGGTACTATCTCCAAGTTGTGGGACTTGCTACTTGAGATAGACCTCCAGAGAAAGTTGGTTCTTGCTCCTAAACTATCTATTCTAATCTAACTTTCCAAGGGACCAAGGAGAAAGAATGCATAAAAATGAAATCCTACACTAAAGTGGTGAAATACCGTAAAAGGAGGGAGGTGTGAGAGTAATCTTCCAATGTGTGAAAACTAGGAGTAAAGTACATACTAGAAGGGGTGATAACAGCTTCTCCACAACCTGGAAAAATGCATTTACAACAACATTTCAAACATACAAAATGATAATGGATGCCTATAAGAACATAAAAATAGACACAATATTCTTGTAATCAAGGTTGGAGGGGCAAGAAGAATGCAAGAAAACACAGCAGGGGAAGATGCATCCACAAACTTGTATTTTATTGCTTCATGATATGCACAGTTCAATCTATTACAAGATAAGGGCTTGATCCCCATGCAAGGAGTCAACTACAAGGTCTTGCAGCACATTGGCTTCATAAAGAAATTTTGACAAAGCTTTGCTACTAGAAAACTCCTCTTTTACAATGAGCCCAACACTCTAATTTATAGGAAAATGAGAAGAGAGAGAGAACGGGAAAATGGAAATCCCAAAATCTATCCTTCAACCACTTGTAATAGGAACTAAATGGATTGAAATGATTGTATGTTACTTATAAAAGGCTCCCCATACTATCCCAGGTGCTGCAGCAGAGAAGGAATGATGACCATGCCTCTTAATTGCAACTACCAAATAAAACACTTTATGTCATGAACTGGCCACATTTTATAAAAATCCCATCAATTTCTCATAAAATCTATAATTTCTTGATTTCTATGCATCGGTCTCAGATCCATGATTCCAATGGTATAAAGTTTGTGCGATTTCGTTGAGAAATGCAAACGTTATGGCCTTCGAGTCTGCAACCAACTATTTTGGGTCCAGTAAGCATTTTCTGTTATTTGATGGGAATGGGCATTAAGTGACTTGAGCTAAATATGTTTATTTTATTTAACTAACATAGAGGACATCATGCTCATTCCAGAAAGACTAATTTTGTGAAAATTGGAGCTCGAGTCAAAAGTTATGGCCGTTTGAAGTTTCGGGAGTCAAACGTTGACTTTTCCTTTGAGTTACGGATATTGCGGTGAAATTGGGTCCGAGTGTCTCAGCTGTCCTAGACACATTATCCCACATTGGCTGATTTAGGCTTCCTTTTCCTCTTTTGTGGCCTTTTCTCCCTTTCACATTCCATGCATAATTTTTCCTCGATCGTCCTGCATTTAAAATCTCCACACCACCTACAATAGACCGACTTGCGGAAAATCATCCGATTTGAGTCCCGCGCGTACCGACGTCCCAAGCTGCTTACAGACGGCCTGGGACAAAAAGTTTTGACTTTTCTGATTTCTTTGTATTTCAGCCGTGAACTTGGTATGACGAACCTTGGTACGATCCACACTGGTACGACCCGCAACCTTCAGACCCAATGCTTTAAAACAAGCCTTCATTTTTGCATTTTTTCAATTTTTTCTAACTCGTTGGGATTTTTCCTTGGATGGGAGAGTTAGAGAGAAGCCAAAGGGGGCCCCAAAACATGATTTTGGGCATTGAATCAATCTACTTGCTTGGGACTCAAGAATCTGATGCATGTTATCAAAATTTACCTCGAGGGGTGAATTTTGGATAACAAGTCCTATTGAAATCACGCTTCAATTCTATGCATTTTGACCTTTTTTAAAAATTGGAAAAAAATTCACCTTTTGCACCGTGGCCCGCACCTTTGATTTCTCCTTCACCACGTGTCTACTTGTGATTCGTTGTGGGCCGCTCCAAATTTTGATTTTAGGCCTTCTTTAAAAATTGGAAAAAAATCTCTCCTGCCTTTCTTTGGCCCGCCCGACCTGCTATATCCACTACCACGTGTCACTCGATGATTCGCTAGAGGGCCAGCGCTTCAAATTTTGATTTTAAGCCTTTTTACCAAAAAGGAAAAAAATCCCCATTTCCCTTCGCAGCCCGCACTTCCCTTTGACCCTTCATGGACACATGTCCACCTATGATTCGTTCATGGGGCACGCTAAAAATTTTCATTTTGAACTCTTTTGTGAAAAAGGGAAAAATTACCTTTTACCTCTGTCGGCTCACTAACCCACTCTGTACCTATCGGGCTACCACGTGTCATTCGATGATTCGCTAGCGGGCTAGCACTTCAAATTTTGATTTTAACTCCTTTTGCCAAAAAGGAAAAAATCCCCATTTCCCTCCGCGGCCTGCACTTCCCTCTAACCCTTCATGGACACATGTCCACCTATGATTCGTTCGTGGGGGCATGCTAAAAATTTTCATTTTGAGTTTTTTTGTGAAAAAGGGAAAAAATCCCTTTTACCTCCACACGGCCGTCGACCCACTCTCTACGATTGCCGTCTTTACCACGTGTCCTCCTCTAATTGGAGCGGGGCTAAAACTTATTTTGAAACTTTAGAGAATTAGAGCTAAAAAACTCTAAGTCCCCCTTGGCCCGCTCCTCCCCCTTTTGTTCTTTAGGACATGTGTCCACTCCTGGATTGGCTACGGGGCTTGGACCAATTTTTGAATTTAAAATTTTTACAAAATAAGGTCTAAAAACCTTAAGGGAATCTGACCACCTGCCATCCCACCTACCAATTAGAACATGCCACGTAGGCAAATTTGGAAAAATTGGGTCCCTAGGCTCGAAAATGCCTTATTTGTCAAAAAGGGCAAAAAAAGAAAAGTTACAACACTTCCCCACCTTTCCTCAGTCAATTAGAAGCCACCACATTTCCAATACCTTCTGAGGATGAATTTTATGGGAAAATGACACCCGTCTGATCGTCAAAACGTAAAAAATTCTAGGGATGCCCTAAAATTCAATTTTTTCACCAAGGATGGAAGATTTTTCGATTCTGAATCAACTGAAGCATGATTTCTGAACATTTTCAACCTTGGGATAGGATTTTCAATTGCACACAAGTATGATTTGATCAATTTCAATTTTTCCATGATCTGGCAAAGGGAAAAATGACACAGCTCGCAAAATTAGAAAAACTAGGGCATAGTAAAGGGCAAACTTGGATAATTCTTTCAAATTAGGGAAAAACAACAAGTTTGTGATCATTTTCAAAGCATTTCAACTGGAGGGGAAGAATTACGGACCATCAATTCAAAGGGTAAAACATTTTTGATCAGATATATAGATTTAAAAATTTTAGGGCAACATGGTGCAAGCTCAAAAATGGCACCAAAACAGGGCTTGTGTTCTTTTGCTGAGGATACTCATGAAATTGTAGACTATGTGATTTGTTACGTTTTGTAACAATACACATAGGTTCAGATTTCATGTAATATTTTAAAAAACAAAAATCACCAACAATGATATGATCTAATGTGATCTCCCTAGCTTAGGTATACTTCACCTATTCTATCCACCGTAACAATGTTTTGAGTTGCCCATTTTTGCACAAGTACAAAAATTGTCAACGATAACATCTTAATGTTGGACCTCAAATTAAATGACACGATTTTTCCATACTAATATTGTGCGCCTATGATTTGAATAACATAAATGTTGTGTCCACTTTTTTGGTTATCTAAGAAAAAACAAGGGTTGGGACTCATTTTTGCCTTACACTATTTTGATGAATCTAGTGAAGAAAAAATTGAAATCATAACGTAGCATTTGCCACCCACAAACAAAAAATTATCAATGAAAGGCTTGAGAAGTTTCTACCTAGATTATCTCAGTATAATGAAGCCCCATGTGTGGCAAAAGGTGTAAAAATACAAGCTAATCCAAATGGGATCTAACAAGTGAATCAAAAGGAGAATGTCAATGAAATGTTTGTTGAAAATTAAAATTACCATACTAGCCGACAACCTACAATGACTTAATTTTTAGTGGTTTAGAAATTTTTGGGATAAATATAATTACATTATTGTGTGTTTCAATAATAAAGTTATTGAACAATATCAAGAATATAGTAACACAATGAAAATAGAAAATACTTTAAAATAAACCATTTTTGTATTTTTAGAATAAATGTCAATGCATATGGTAAGATCATAACAAATTCGACAACTCTATATAGTATTAATAAAATATATGTCAAGCACATTGGATCATTGGGGACACTAAATCTACACACACATAAAATTAAAAAAAAATGTTTTCTTGTGGTAAAATTCAAATGTCGCGTAATATTTAGAATATTTAAAGTACAACATTATACGAAGTTCTATAATGAAAAATGTGTACACATATTCAACACCCAATAAGAAGTAAAGAGGTGTATGTATCTGGATAGTATTAAATATAATATAATAAAGATTAAATCACCGAGTAGAACCCCTATGAGAAAACCAACATGAAGAAAAGATGCCATCGCACACAATAATTGGAAAAATAGGACAATCATTCAAATGAATTGTGCTTAGCGAATTTTTGTTGATTATCATTTCATTTTTGCATATAAGATGGAAATTTCAACACAAAAATGATTTGAAAATTATAATCTAAAACATGATACAAAACATGATGCAAATAGTGTCACATTCGCACAACTAATTTTTTAATGTGACTTGTTTTATGCTTCTCCTTGCACCATTACTACACCTGAATTATTCATTTGCACAAGTCAACACAAGAGAAGATACATGGAAGGAGGGAAGGGGAGTTAGTGGAAGGAGAAGAATGAAACAAGTGACATGGAATGGAACTTGGCCACGAAAAAAATTCTTACAAGGAGATGGGTTGTTTGGGAGAAGGACTGAAAAGTTTTAAAACACATGAAATCTCTAAAGAAATTTAAAAAATTATTGAAGGAGTTAAAGAGCAAAGTGTTGAAAGGAATTCATCTAAGTTTTAACCTCAATTCCTTCTCTCTCAATTTTTACTTCTGAAATATGGATGGTTTTAACATTTTAGAATGGTATTTAGAATTTTCAAAATAATAGTGTCATGCCTAGGGCTCATAGTGAAATGACACTAAATACGGAAACAGAGTTTTAAAATTTAGAGCCATTTGTTTATGGGTGACATCAAAACAAGCCAAAGACACGGTTATGAAAATGAGGTAAGATATATTAGTATTAAAATAGGGCTTTTACATTTTCCATAATGCTCAATCTCCTTTGAAAAATCTGCATAAAGAATGAGAAAGATCAAGTTTTATGCCCTAGGGTATGAGCTAGTGTTTGTGAGTAGAATTAGTGATCTCCATCGGTTGTTGTGCGTCAATTTACAAAGATCAAACATATTTAGGTGGATGAGTCGGTGATTGGTCATCTTTATGGGGTTGTAGCCTCCTTGTGGAGTGGGTGCTTCATTAAATTAGGGGTTGGTGCTCTACTAAACTAGGGGTTGGTGCTCCTTGTGGGGTTGGTTTGTTGGTATCCAAATTGATTCTCCCTTGAAACCGAGCAACATCAAAGATTTAGCAGGACAACGAGACATAGACAGATCATATTATCGTTTTTTTTATAGTCGGGAGAGGATTTTTCGACTCTTTTCACTCAGAATCGTAACCGGATAAAACCTTCATTAAGGATTTGATCTATCCTCACTGCTTTAGGCCATGCCTTTTGACCACGGTGAGAGGACCCATTTTGTAACCTCTTTCGGTGAAGGTGAATGAAGATATCCTTCATTGCATGAATTTGAAAGGGGACCCTGAGAAAATATGATCAATGCACCACAATTTAACTCTCACGAGTACTCACTTCTAAACAATGATGATATTTTCTAAACAAGGCTAAAGGTTCTTGAAGACATTATGGGGTCTGATTGATTTTACATATTTTGGCAGTAGAATTTATACATTTGTGGACATACAGGGAAAACAGGGGTAGTTCAGGTAGGATTCATTATTTTGAATAATTTTGGTGGGAGATTAAGCAGGATAAAATTGATTATGCCAGATCTTTGAGAACCTTCACAACATTTGGAAAACTAAATGATAGAATGCTTCAAAATAGCTAAAATATTCCTTCAACCAGAAGGTGTGCATCAATGGAGGCCTAGATTTTCATGTTTTCACACAATCTCCAAGAATTTAACATGAAGGCTCAAGCCAAAGACTCAATTAAGCATCAAAGACCCCTGGTTCCTCATGCCTAAGATACACTCAAAGGCTTATAGACAATCTTTATCAACAAATGACAGTAAAATGATTTTAAATTGTTTATCTCATTGCAGGATGAAGGCTCTTCTTGAAATGAAATTGTAAATGCCACTAAACTGTCATAGGGATGAGATCCTGTGTGATTCAAAGGACGTTAACATGAGTTTCCAATAGGGATAAGAAAAACTACTTGCAGACATTACGAAATAAAGCGAGACACAAATTGGTCCAAGATTGGCACGATTAATTTGAAATTGATTAGATTCATCTACAAGGGAAATTTTCTTTGAATAGTCTCAGAGCTTTTCAATGGTTGTACACTCATGAACTAACTTGATGTGATGGAAATCTAAAACACAAGAAATTAACAGGTTTTTCATATTGGTCTCTCGGAAGATGGGCTCTCTAAAATTTTCTTTGAAGAATTCAACCCCGTCACTTTGCAAGAGTATTCTCATTGCATTTATACATTTCACTAGCTCACTGATCCCAAAATTTCCCCAAAAATGAAGTATATTCAAGGAAACTTTTCTTGTTACCAATTTTCATCTGAAAGGAACATTTAATAAATTCATACCCGAAAGCTACCAGGTGGAAAAATTACTTAACCGATTGGGATTCTCGGACCCTTAACTAATGAATAGGATGTAATGCCGAACTTTTAATCATTCTTATTCTCATCAAGTGAGAAATCCCCATTTTAATCATTTTCAGATGGCCTTGTATAGCTCGGTCGACAGGAAATCCTTTTCACCCTTGAGGCAACACCTTTTTCATCCTTCGTGCCTGTAACCTCCATCATTTCATCCTTTTCCCATTATTTCTGAGCAACTCTTCTCTCGCATCCAGCTTCCTTGGTAATTCATATTTTTGCAAGTACCTCAACAATTCCAACTTCAAAAATATCACCCTTTATAATCCTTGGAGTCACAAATTAAGTTCTAAACCCATTCAATGGCACTTTCTTTGAAAAATGAAAATTAATTTCTTCAAAAAATGATGAAATATAATGCGTATTCACATCTTCGGGAGTATCAAAGCAAAAATGGTGAAAAATAGATGCATTGCACATAAACCATTGATTTTGCCCTTCTCACTCTAGATTAGAGTCGTCCATGTGTTTCCTTGGCACAACTACAAAGGTGAGGTACAAAGGCAAGTTTCTAAACAAGCGCGGGCCTTCCATGTGCCTTGGGCCCAAGAAAATTTCTTTTGGCCTTTGAAAAGTCTCAATATAAAAGGAGCCAGTGGAAGCCTCCACGTGTCTCCTTGGTGCACCTTTGGTATGGTGCCCAAAATTGGAGACCCCAAACAAGTGTGGGCTCAGCACATGTCTCATTCCAACATAGTTGTTGAAACATTTTAAGGATGAGCAAAAGGTGTCAAGTGTCTAGGGTCTGAGATATTTTTCCTTGGCCATTGAAAAGTCCAAGCAAGGGCAGAGTGAGTGGAAAATTCCAAGTGTCCCTTCGATTGCTTCTTCAAAATTAAACTTTAAGGGTAGGTCCCCAAATAGGTGCGGGCCCTCCACGTGTCCCAGGCCTTAGAAAGTTTCTTGAAAAGTTTTAAGTATAGAGAGGAGACGACAGAAGCCTCCATGTGTCTCCTTGGCACAATTGCTAAGGTAGGACCCAGAGGCAAATCCTCAAATGAGCGTTGGCCCTCCACATGTCCATGGACTAACAAAGATGCCTTGGTCACATGAAAAAAATGTCTAAGTCTTGGCGGGATAGCAGAAATCTCCACATGTCTCCTAGCGCAACTCCAAAGTTCAACCCAAGAGGAAACTTTTCAAATGAGCGCAGGCCCTTCACGTGGACAAAAATTGAGTTGAATCAAGATTGATACTTTCAAAGTACCTCCCAATCCACATCTAATCGAAAGGGCCACATTTCCAAAGATGGTGAGATATAAATATGACAGGAAAACACACTGTCAAACCATAAAATGCGGGGAAATCACCATTTCTACATGGAAAGAATCTTTCTTTAAGGACAGAGAATTTGGAAATGATATAACGCCCAAATTTGATCAATGAGCCACATAAAATAAGAAAGGAACTCTTTTCCACATGTATTGGGACAAAAATTGATAGGAAAACAAAACGTAATCGTGGAAAAACAGAAAGAATAGAAAAAAACCCGGTTTATGCCCAAGTTGCAAATTCTTTCACATGGATAGAGGAACAAAAATATATTCGGATTTAAAATATTCCTTGACCAAAGGAAGGGATGGATCATGGAAACCAAATGAAGGACATATCTTTCATGTATCAACATGGAGAGAAAGAAAATACAAAAGAGCTCGATCGAAGAATTTTAAGGACAAACAGGGCAAGATCAAATTGAGCGCTAACATCAGCTCTGACTCGGGAATGGGAACTCCTGTGAGTGCCACAAGAAAAAATAGCATACCAACGCTGCCAAAAGTAAACCATTGGGCAATGGAATTAAAGAACAAACTTATAGAGGAGAACATTAATAACCAACTCCCCTAAGGACGAACAGAGAAACCAATAAAAAGGCCGCCAAGGACCAGGGACCGAGGATGAAACAAAACATAAAAACATGAAAGTAGAAATAAAATAGATGATTATATAATGTACTGAATGATGTATACCTTGATTCGAGAAATCAATCAAGGAAATGTTTCAAATGCCTGCCATTAACGAAACTCAAGAAATTCCGCATCTAAGTCTTTTATGAAGAAGGTATGTTCACCAATTCAAATGTCAATTAAATAATGGCCCATCCACAATGCATCAAAATTTCCATGTTTTCACTTATCCTTGCTTCTACTATCCCACAAAAGCACAAGATCTCTCGACACTTTGAAAGCTCTTGAAGTCACATTTTTATCGAAAAATTTCCTCAATTTCTCTCTAAATTTTACATGCCTCCGATGGGATGCCCTTCTTTCTTCATCTAACCCAATAATTTGATTTATGTAAGCATCATAGGGACTAACTTCTTGATCTTCCAGTTGAAAAAATTTAAAAGAAGATAATTGCATATACGGGGCAATAAGGCTTAAGTTCCATACACTTATTAAAATGGCGTTTTCCAGGTAGCTCATTTAACGATTATTCGATCAGCCCAAACAACAAATTTGAACTGCTCACCCACATCCTTTTGTTTAACTCCAAAGTCCTTCTAATTATCTTCAACAAATTTTTATTACTGGACTCTGCTTGTCCATTTCCTTGGGGATTATAATTAGAAGCATATGTCAATTTGATCCCCTATTCATCGCATATGGCCATTAAAGGTTTAGCTCAAAATCTCATGGCATTATCAACAACTATTTTGGCAGGTACCCCAAATCTATAAATGATATAATTCAGGATAAAATCCATGAAAATTTGGTGAGTTTCCTTCTTGGTGGGGATTTCCTCCACCCACTTGGTGAAGTAATTTGTGGCCACTAGTATCCACTTATGGCCTACACTTGAAGGATCAGAAATTTCCCCAATGAAATCCATTCCCCATTGCCTAAATGGGGCTTCAACTGATACAGGTTGTAAAGGAAGGGAGCCTAAAGCTTTTAGTCTTCTAGAAAAGCGTTGGAAACTTTCACATCTTCTTACCAATAGAGTTGTATCCTTGAAGAGAGTTGGCCAACAATAACCACCCCTTGAAATCTAATAAGTCGTGACTCTTCCAGCAGAATTTCCCCCAAAAAATCCTCCATGGATATCAACAATTATTTTAGGGGCTTCGTCTTTAGTAATTCATCTTAAGAGAACTACCTCAAGGTTCTTCCAAGCTAACCAAAAATCAGTAATGACATATTTTTGGGAAGCTAACTTAATTGCTCTTTTCTAATTCTTGCTCAAATTTTCAGGGCACTATAGATGTTTGAGATAAAAAATGATGTCCTTGTACCATTCAAAATTTATCATTTTTTCAAGGGCATTCATCATTTCTTCTTCAAATTCATTTATCTCAATTGTCTCTGATTTCTCTCTCATGCATAAGTTTTTTAGGCCCAAAGCTCTGACCAATTTTGTTGTTTGGATATCCATATCATACTCTTACAATTTGTTTACCCATCGACATATCTTGCTTGAAACCTCCATTTTTGACAGGATATCTTTCACCATGGTGTGGGGAACATAAGAAATGATTTTGGAACTCATAATATATGTCCTGAAGACATTTGTTTCTTTTACCAAAGAAAATGCCTACTTCTCCATGATAGTATATTTTAGCTCAGCTCCTTGTAATACCTTATTGGAAAAAGAAATTGGTCTTTCAGCTCCTTCATCATCCTTCTACAACAATATAGATGAAATAGTACTTTTTGAAGCAAAATAAAACATTTGGAAATCCTTCTTATAATCTAAAGTGCTTAAAAACAGGGGGCATTCTTTAATGCTTCTTTGATCCCAACAAAATCTTGAATAGCTACTTCTTCCCATTTGATACTTTGATCTTTCTTTAGCATGCTAGTGATTGGGATAGTTAGTTCAGCAAAGTTGGAGATAAATCTCCTAATAAAATTAATCTTCCCAAAAAAGGATTGAATTCCCTTCTTGGTTCTTGGAATAGGGACTTTGTTGATGGCTTCTACCCTCTCAGGATCAATCATGACCCCTTCCTTTGACACAATGTGTCCAAGAAGCTTTGCTTTTTGAACTCCAAAATGGCACTTCTTGGGATTTATTGAAATACCATACTCCCTAATATTAACAACATTTTTCTAAGTCTTGTGCGTGGTCACTCCTTTGTTTGGAGAAAACAAATCACATCATCTTTATATACAACAATGGAATCATTAATATAGCTAGAAAGCTACATCTATTTCTCTTGAGAAAGTGGCTCCAACATTTTTTAGACCAAAAGGCATCCTAACATAGACATATGTTCCCCAAGGAGTGGTAAAGGTAGTCTTGATTCACTCGATTCCTTCACAACTACTGGTTATATCCGGAAAATCCATCCAAGGTGGATACCAATTCCGAACTAGTAACCAATTGTAACGTATTTTCCATATTTATTGGTATAGGGTATTTATCCTTCATTTATGCTCTATTCAGGTTTCTAAAGTCCACACACAGCCTTATATATTTGTTCTTCTTTTCGACATGTACAAAGTTTACAACCCATGATGAGTACCTTGTGGGCTGTATGATTCCTCCCCCCAAATTTTCAATTCTTATTGCATCTTCATGGAAAGGAGTGGATTGATTGGCCTCTATTTCTTCAGTAAACGGCTTGGAAGAAGCTTCCAAGGGAATTTCATCTTTGGAAAAGATCCTTTACGTATGATTTCGTTGAGAATAAGACCATGCTAAGTAGTTACGGTATTTCTTCAACAATTAGTCATGTGTCTACTTTTCTTCCATGCTCAAATTACTACCTAGCAAGATATTGCATGGTTTATCCTTCGCACCCGTGTTGTGCTCTTGAACCCTTTAGGATGACATGTGTCTGCATTGAAAATTTAATCATCATCATGAAAATTTAATTCAAGTGCTACCAAACCTCTAGGAATAGTATTAGTCTTCAAATCAATGATTTCTTTTCCAAATAAAGTCTCCTTTCCATCAGCCACACAAACCATTGGCTCCCAATCTATACGTTGATAAAAAATTCTCCTTGGTTCTGTAAAAACCTTTTCACTTGGGCATCGTCTTCGAACACTTGCAAGTGTTTAACATTGTTAGGAACAGATGGCCTAGTCAATACCTTAATATTATACTCACAATAGGGGGATACAACACAATTTTCAAATCTGGACCCCAATAAGGAAAATTTATCTCTAAAGTATTGTACTTCCTATTGTGTTGTATCATGTTGAAGGCATTAAACATTTCAATGAAATCCCAGCATGCATGCTTATACTTTGCTTCACTCTCTGTGTTTTTGTTGCATACAATTTTCTAACCTATTTGACAATTATCTTCGAGTCTCCCTTAACAATGATTTCTATAATACCATACTTCCAAGAAATTCTTAGACCCAAGAGTAGTGCTTCATATTAAGTAATATTTGTAGTGCACTCAAAGTTGAGTTTAAAAGAGAAAAAAATCTTCTTGGCACGGAGATATCGAACAATACTAGCACCATTTCCAAATTTAGAGCAAGTCCCATCAAACAAAAAATTCCAAGGAGAACATACTTGATTAAGAGATGACATTGATCAATTTTGTGCTCTTTACAATCAACAAATCAAAAATGTTATATGTATCGGTGTCGTGTGTATAACACTTCATGGGAAGCATTATTAGGATCCTCAATGAAATATATCATCTTCTTTTCACCATACAACTTTACCAGGATGCCCTCAATAGGTATAGTGGCAAAAGACATATCCATCAAACAATAAAGGATTTTTCATGGTCCGAGAATGGGCAGGATTCAAGTTTTTCTTGGGGACACAAGGCTTTTTCCAGATGTATATTTGTTAGGATTTTCTTTTGAGATATTGGTGAGAATTGGAGTTTTTGGTTTGGCCTAAGGCCCCGCCCCTTTCAAAACTTCACTCCTAGTGTTATATTCCTTTTCATGGCCAACTACAACATTCATTAACAACTTCCTATCCTCCTCATAAGGTATTCCTCCATCATACTTTTTAGTTATTCATGTCCTTAAGCATTCAAAATATTTACTAGAAAATTCAAAAGCATGTACCATATCTATTTCAAAAAATTGAGAGGGAGGAAGGGGAAATACCCGGTGGATGCAATCCTAGAAATCTACAAAGCAGTTCTGGCACTGATTAATTCCATCAAAGTTACTACTTGATGTGAGATTGTAGAGCACCCCATCATGCACACATCATCATCAGTGTCATCATCAACTTCCTCAACTTATTTTTCTTCATCACATGGGTAATGTCGTTAGAAACATCTATCCGAAAACTCAATTACATTAGATTATTCCATAGCATCAACTCTAGTAGTCAAAGGATCATGCAAAATTCTATTCTCATGGGTTTGGGGCTATCTATTTCCCGATCCCACGAGTCCTTTGCCTCTGTCATCAGATCTTTGATAACCCCTATGATGATTTGGGAATATTTCTTGACCTTGTGCTTTATGATGACCTTGGGAACTTTCTCCAATCCCCTTCTCTACTCGCGCGGTTTATACGATATTTCCTTAATAGCTCCAGGCCAAAGTTTTCACAACCTCTTCTAGATCCATAGACTTAATTGGTGAGGCTTCTCTAGATTGATCAGCTTGATAACAACCCCCTTAGGAGGCTTACCAACTAATTTTATATTATTTTCAATCTGCAAAGCCATGGTGAAGGCTCCCGCCACAATGTTGTTGAGTTATTATCCCTCAAATAATAGGCAGATTTCTTATCAAAAGCATCATAGTATTTTATCAAACAAGAATAATCACTCACCTTATGGTCATAGGTAGCCTATTTAGGTTCTTATTGAACCTTGTATTAAATTCATGGCCGGACTCATTAGGATTCTTTTTATATTTTCCAATTCGATAAAATAAACCTAGGGTCCTGCTTTATCGCTATACTACAATCTAAAAGCATTCTTCATTTTTGTCCATGAATTAGTGGAGTTGTCTAGCAAAGATTTATACAAGTCCCGTGCATCCTCTTCTAGAGTATGAATAAAAAAAAATTTACACATCCTCAAATTCGATCTCAAAGTCTTCCATCATATTGAAAAAAAGCTTAAAGTGTTGATCCCTAATAATGGAATTATTTCCATGAAATTTAGGCAATACATTTCTAACATCTTGGGGCACAAAATTTGGATATCCAACCATACCTCTGAAATCTATAGGACCAAAAGTGTTCACAACAAACAGAGGTCTTGGTGGGGGCTGGGCCATATTGTTTTGGGGAGGTGATCTTACAGGAGAAACATAATGATGACGATTGAGGGGTCTATAAGGCACATGAATGTAATTCTCGAATTAATGTTCTCTAAAAACTCTGTTTCTTGGAAGATCCTATCAGCTTTAGAGAACACAGGGACAAAATGAGATGCAATTTTTTCACATACAAAAGAAGGCCCCTCTCTAGATGGAGAAATCAGATTTACAAAAATACTACCTGATTTAGAAGCACTTGAGGAAGTATGACAATATTTAATGATAGGGTGATACAATTCCATAATTGATAACTCTTTTATTGATTCCCGATCTCCAATGACTTTCCAGATTCATCTTCCTTCTAAATTTTTCTTTCCTAGCTCTGAAAAAAACCTTCTAGTAGGGTCTTTAACGAAGAAATATCTTCTCCCTAGCAGATTTGCAGAGATTAGTGCTAAATTTTGATTGATAGAGGTTAAGACACTAGAATTTATCAAAATTTAATTCAAAACGGAGTCGCCACTAAGGATTTTCACCTTAGTTTTGCAAATGCACTAAAATTGGTCTATCAAATGTTTGTCAACACTTAATTCATGAAAATATTCATAGATATGACCTTCCTTTAACCGTATTGAATATTGTTGATGTAAACTTAGTGCAAAAACCAACAAAAATTGAAATATTACACACATAAATTGAAACTTTGCTCAATTATTACAAATCGGGACACAGGATGATGTTTCAACAACGTATCTGCACTTTAAAATTTGTAAGAAGCATCTACCAGGGTATATATGCGTTGTTGATGGTGTTAAAACTTTGCACACACCTTCATGTCCTGGAAATGGTGCCATTCTAGTGTTGGTATCCAAATTGATTCTCCCTTGGAAACCGAGCAACATCAAATATTTAGCAGGACACTGAGAGACAAACAGATCATATTATGAGTCATTTTATAGCCGGGGAGGGGATTTTTGACTCTTTGTGACTCGAGCATTAGAGAAATGGATAACACCTTTATTAAGGATTTGATCTATCCTCACTACTTTAAACCGTGCCTTTTGACCAAGGTAATAGGACCCATTTGGTAACCTCTGTCGGTGAAGGCGAATGAAGATATCCTTATTTGCATAAATTATAAAGGGGACCCTGAGAAAATATGATAAATGCACCACAATTTAACTCTGAGGAGTTGTCACTTCTAAATAATGGTGATATTTTCTAAACAAGGCTAAAGGTTACTAGAGACATTATGGGATATTGATTTCTTCTACATATTTTGGCAGTAGAATTTATACATTTGTGGACATACGAGGTAAAAAGGGGTAGTTTTGGTAGGATTCATTTTTTTAAATAATTTTGGAGGGAGATTAAGTAGGATAAAATTGATTATTCTAGATCTTTGAGAATGTTCACAACATTTGGAAAATGAAATGACATAATGATTCAAAATATATAAAATATTCCTTCAAAGAGAGGGTGTGCATCAATGGAGGACCGGATTTTCACGTTTTCACACAATCTCCAAGAATTTAACATGAAGGCTCGATCTAAAGACTCAATTAAGTATCAAAGACCCTTGGTTCCTCATGCCTAAGATACACTAAAAGGATTATAGACAATCAGTATCAACAAATGATGGTAAAATGATTTTAAATTTATTATCTCATTGTAGGATGAAGGCTCTTACGGAAATGAAATTTCAAATGCCACTAAACTATCACAGGGGACAAGATCTTGAGTGATTCAGATGGAATTTAAAACAAGATTGCAATAGGGATAATAAAAACTACTTGCAGACATTCGAAATAAAGCAGACAAAAATTGGTCCAAGATTGACATCGATTAATTTGAAATTGATTAGATTCATCAACGGGAAAGTTTCTTTGAACAATCTCAAAGCTTGTCAATGGCTGTACACTCACAACCAACTTGACATGATTGAAATCTAAAACACATGAAATTAGCAGGTTTCTCAGATTGGTCTCTCAGGAAGATGGGCTCTCTCCAATTTTCTCTTAATAATTCAACCCCTGTCCCTTTAAAAGAGTATTCTCATTGCATTTATACATTTCACTTGCTCACTTATCCCAAAATTTTCCCCAAAAAAATAATAATATTTGAGGAACCTTTGCTTGTTACCATTTTTCCTAAGAAAGTGATGTTTAACAAATTCATACCCAAAAGCTTCAAAGTGGAAAAATTTTGAACTAATCACATTTCTCAGACCCTTGACTAATGAATAGGATGCCATGCCACAACTTTTTGACAGTCCTTTTAATCATTCTTATTCTATCATGTGAGAAATCCCGTTTTAATCATTTTTCAAAGGCCTTATATAGCTAGATCTGATAGGATATCATTTTTGACCTCGAGGCAAGACCTTATTCATCCCTCATGCATATAAGCTCCATCATTTCATCCTTTTCCCATTATTTTCTCTGCAACTCTGCTCTGCATCCAGCTTCCCTAGTAATTCACATTTTTACAAGTGCCCGAGCAATTCCAACTTCAAAATATCACCCTTTACAATCCTTGGACTCACAAATTAAGTTCTAAATCCATTCAATGGCACTTTTTAGAAAAAAACGACAAGGAATTTCATCAAAAATGATGAAAAATAATGTGTATTCGCATCTCCAGGAGTCTTAGAGAAAAAATGGAAAAAAATAGATGCAATGCACAACAACCATTGATTCTACCCCTTCTCACTTTCGATTAGATTCTTCCACGTGTTTCCTTAGTGTAACTGTAAAGGTGAGGTATAGAGGAAAGTTTTCAAATAAGTACTGGCCTTCCATGTGCCCTTGGCCCAAGAAAAATGCCTTTTGGGATTTGAAAAGTTTCAGTATAAAAGGAGCCAGTGGAAGCCTCCACGTGTCTCCTTGGTGCACTTTTGGTATGGTGCCCAAAAGTGGAGACCCCAAACAAGCATGGGCTCACCACATGTCTTAGTCTGGTAGAGTTGTTGAAAAATTTTAAGGACCAGCGGAAGGCACCATGTGTCTAGGGTCCGAGACAATTTTCCTTGGTCATTGAAAATTCCAAGCAAGGGCAGAGTGAGCGGAAACTTCCAAGTGTCCCTTCGGTGCTTCTTCAAAAGTAAAGTACAGGGGCAGGTCCCCAAATAGGCGTAGGCCCTCCATGTGTCCCAGGAAGTAGAAAGTTGCTTGAAAATTTTGAAGTATAGAGAGGAGCCGGTGAAAGCCTTAGCTAGCGCAGCTGCTAAGGTAGGACCTAGAGGTAGATCCTCAAATGAGTGTCAACCCTTCACGTGTCCATGGTCTAACAAAGCTGCACTATCCACATGAAAAAAATGTCTAAGTCTTGGCAATACAGCGGAAACCTCCATATGTCTCCCTGGCGCAACTCCAAATGTTAAACCAAGAGGTGAATTTTTGAATGAGCACACACCATCCACATGGACAAAACATGAGTGGAATCAAGATTTAGAGTTTAAAAGTGCCTGCCAAGCCATGCCCAATCGAAAGGTCCACGTTTCCACGAGATGTTGAGATATAAAATTGATAGGAAAATTCACCCACAAACCGTAAAATGTAGGAAATCACCATTTGCGCACGGAAATGATTTTTCTTTAAGGACAAAATTTGGAAATGATATAAGGCCCAAATATGATCAAGCTGAGCCACATTGAATAAAAAAGGACCACTTTTCCGCATGTATTGGGATAAAAATTAACAGGGAAAACAAAATGTGAATGTGGAAAAATAGAAGGAAAGGAAAAAACCCGATTTTACGCCCAAGTTACAAATTATTTCACATGGACAGAGGAATGGAAAAAAAAAATTGGTTTTAAAATGATCCTCGACCAAATGAAGGACAAATCTTTCACACATCAACACGAGGAGATAGAAAATATGACAGAGCTCGCAAATGGCGAAGAGTTTCAAGGACAATCGGGAAAGATCAAATTGGGCACCAACATCGGCTCCGACTTGTGGATGGGAACTCCCTGTGAGTGCCACAAGAAAAAATTGTAGACCAAGTGCCAAAATTAAACCAAAAGAACAATCTTGTAGAGCAAAACAATAATAACCAAATCCCTAAAGGACGAACTTAAAAACCAACAAAATAGATGCCAAGGAACAGGATGAAACAAAAAAAAAAACACGAAAGCAAAAAGAAACCAAATGACTATACACTGTATAATGGTGTATACCTTGATTATAAGAAATCAATCAAGGAAATGTTTCAAATGCTTGCCATTAACAGGAAACTCAAGAAATTCCCCATCTAAGTATTTTAAGAAGAAGGTATGTTCACCAATTCAAATGTCAATTGATTAAGGGCCCATCCACAATACATCAAACTTTCCATGTTTATCCTTATCCTCATGCCTCGCTATTCGAGAATAGCACAAGATTCCCCACACCGAAATCTCTCGGGTTACCTTCTTATCGAACAACTTCTTCAATTTAGTTATGAATTTTACATGCCTCTATTGATATCCCCTTCTTTCTTCATCTAACTCAATAACTGAATTATGCAAGCATCATAGGGACTAACCTCTTGATCTTCCAAATGTTGAAGAAATTGAAAAGAAGACAATTGCATATCCATGGGCAGCAGAGCTTGATTTTTGTACACTAACTAAAAGGGATTTTTCCAATAGCTCATTTAATAGTGATTTGATCAGCCCAAATAGAAAATTTCAACTGCTCACCCCACTTCCTTTTGTTCAACTCCAAAGTTCTTCTAATTATCTTCAAAAAAATTTATTCTTTGGACTCTGTTTATCCATTTCCTTGGGATTATAATTGGAAGCATATGTCAAATTGATCCCATATTCATGACACATGGCCATTAAAGGTTTATCTCAAAAGCTCATGGCATTATCAGCAACTATTTTGGTAGGTACCCCAAATTTATAGATGATATAATTCAGGATAAAATCCATGACAATTTGGTGAGTTGCCTTCTTGGTGGGGATTTCCTCCACCCACTTGGTGAAGTAATTTGTGGCCACTAGTATCCACTTATGGCCTACACTTGAAGGATAAAAAATTTCCCCAATGAAATCCATTCCCCATTGCCTAAATGGGGCTTCAACTTCTATAGGCTGCATAGGAAGGGAGCTTGAAACTTTTAGTCTTCCAGAAAAGTGTTGGCAACTTTAACATCTTCTTACCAATAGAGTTGTATCCTTGAAGAGAGTTGGCCACCAATAACCATCCCTTAAGATCTTAGGAGCTATGACTCTTCCAATAAAATGTCCCCCACAAACTCCTTCATGGAGATCAACAATTATTTCAGGGGCTTCATCTTCAGTAATGCATCTTAAGAGAACTCCCTTACGGTTCTTCCAAGCTAACCAAAATTAGTAATGACATATATTTGGGAAGCTAACTTAAGTGATATTTTCTTATTCTTACTCAAATGTTCAGGGCACTGTAGATGTTTGAGATAAAAAATGATGTCCTTGTACCATTCAGAATTTATCAATTTTTCAAGGACATTCATCCTTTCTTCTTCAACTTCATTTACCTCAATTGTCTGTAGATTTCTCTCTACCATAAGTTTTTCCAGGCCCAAACCTTTGACCAATTTTTTTGTTTTGATATCCATATCATACTCTTGATATTTTTTACCCATCAGCATCTCTTGCTTGAAACCTCCCTTTTTGACAAGATATCTTTCACCATGGTGTTGGGAACATAACCAATGATTTTGGAACTCAAAATATATGGCATGAAGACCTTTTTTGCTTTTACCAAAGAAAATGCATGCTTCTCCATGATAGTATATTTTAGCTTAGCTCCTTATAATGCCTTACTAAAAAAGGAAATTGGTCTTTCAGCTCCCTCATCATCCTTCTGCAACAATACAGATGCAATAGTAATTTTTGAAGCAAAAGAAAACATTTGGAAAGCCTTCTTATAATCTAGAGCTACTAAAACATGGGAATTATTTAATGCTTCTTTGATCCTAACAAAATCTTGAATAACTTCTTCTTCCCATTTGATACTTTGATCTTTCTTTAGTATGCTAGTGATTGGGATAGTTAGTTCAAAAAAGTTGGAGATAAATCTCCTAATAAAATTAATCTACCCAAAAAGGATTGAATTCCCTTCTTGGTTCTTGGAATAGGGACTTTGTTGATGGCTTATACCCTCTCAAGATCAATCATGACCCCTTCCTTTGACACAATGTGTCCAAGAAGCTTTACTTTCTGAACTCCAAAGTGGCACTTCTTAGGATTTAGTAAAATACCATACTCCCTGCATCTTAACAAAAGTTTTTCCAAGTGTTGCGGTGGCGACTCATTTTTCTCGGAGAAAACAGTCACATCATCTTAATAAACAACAATGAAATCATTAATATAGCTAGAGAAAGGTACATCCATTGCTCTTTGGAAATTTACTCCAACATTCATTAGAACAAAAGTCATTCGACATATACATATTCTCCCTAAGGAGTGGTAAAGGCAATCTTGATTCATTTTGATTCCTTCACAACTACCTGGTTATATCAAGAAAAACTATCCAAGGTGGATACAAAATTACGAACTACTAACCAATTGTCCATATTTTGCGGAGGGTAGTTATCCTTCATTGATGCTCTATTCAAGTTTCTAAAGTCCACACAAATCCCTATATCTACGTTCTTCTTTCTCGACATGCACCAAGTTTACAACCTATGATGAGTACCTTATGGGCTGTATGATTCCTCAATCCCTCAACTTTTTCAATTCTTCTTGCATGTTTAGGGAAAGGAGTGGATTGATTGGTCTTTATTTCTTCCTAAATGACTTGGTAGAAGCTTCAAAGGGAATTTTGTGCTGGAAAATATCCTCTCTGTATGCTTTTAGTTCAGAATAAGACCATGCTAACTAGTCATGATATTTATTCAACAATTGCTCATATGTATGATTTTCTTCCCCAAACTAATTTCTACCTAACCAGATATTTCTTAGTTTATCCTTCATGCCTAGGTCATGCTATTCAACATCCCTTGAGGTTGACATGTGTCTGTTGATAATGCAATCAACAGTATCAAAATTTGATTCAAGTGCTACCAAAACTATGGGAATAGTATTAGTCTTCAACTGAATGATTTCTTTTCCAAATAAAGTCTCCTTTCCATCTGCCGCACAAACCATTGGCTCCTAATCTATACGTTGATCAGAAAATTCTCCTTGGTTCTACAAAAACCTTTGCACCTCAAAGTAATCGTATTCAAACACTTTTGAATGTTTAACATTATCAAGAACAAATTTCCTAGCCAATACCTCAATATTATACTCACAATAGGGGGATACAACACAATTTTCAAATCTAGACCCCAATACAGCCAATTTATCTGCTAAAGTATTGTACTTCCTATCATGATGTATTATGTTGAAGGAGTCAAACATTTCAATGAAATCCTATACTACATGCTTATACTACTTCATTCTTTGATTTTTTGTTGCATACAGTTTTCTAACCTATTTGACAATTAGCTCTGAGTCTCCCTTAACAATGATGTCTCTAATACCATATTTCCAAGCAATTCTTAGACCCAAGAGCAGTGCTTCATATTTAGAAATATTTCTAGTGCACTAAAAGTTGAGTTTAAAAGAGAAAAAAAACTCTTCTCGACATGGAGATATCAGAATAATATAATCACCATTTCCAAATTTAGAGAAATCCCCATCAAACAAAAAATTCCAAGGAGAACCTACTTGATTAGGAGACTTGCATTGATCAATTTTGTGCTCTTTACCCTTAGCAAATCACAAAAACTTATATGCATCATTTGTCATGTATAACACTTCATAAGAAGAATTATTGGGATCCTAAATGAGATGTAGCATCTTCTTTTCACCATACGATTTACTAGCCTTCCCTTAATAGGAATAGTGGCAAAAGACATATCCATCTCGCACACTACTACCCACACTAGCAGCCCATTTTGTTGACAACAACAATTCCCCATTTGGCACGGAATTTCACAATAACAACATCTAGTTTTAAGTTCTTGCAGGTAAGCTTGAAAGTTGCACTATCGGACCCTTGAAAAATCCAATCATGGGAACCTCTCTGGAATCCATGGCAGTGCACTTCCCATAAGCTGCTAGCACATTGATATCTAATTCATTCATGACCTCAAGAGTCATAACATTGCATGATGCTCTAGAATCAAACATACAATTGTGTAACAACCTGTCCTTAATAATAAGAGTAAAGAAAAATGCATCTACAATCAGTGGACTCAACCAAGGATGTTCCCAAATATACTTTAGGTGGCTTACCTAGTTCTTCTAGTACTTGGGGTTTTTCCAACTCTGCAATGGCATGAGGAACCTCAACATTGTTTACATTTTTTCCTTGGGTAATCTTGTCTTCTTTCAATCGTAAATACTCGAAGGCCATTTTCTTGTGCTCGGGAATCCTAAGAAGGTCAAAAATTGGAACAAAAATATTTATCGACTCGAGACTTGGGAAATGTCATAAGGAACGTATTTGGACAAGGCAACATTTGGACGAAGACCGAGAAACTCATCGATAACAAAGGATTTTTCATTTTTCGAGCATGGGCATGGATACATATTCTCGCTTGGGGACATAAGGATTTTTCCGGACATATCTTTCTTATGAGTTTATTTTGAGATATTAGTGAGAAGTAGATTTTTTGGTTTGGCATGAGGCCCTTCCCCTTGACAACTTTACTCCTAGTGTTAGATTCCTTTTTATGGCCAACTACAACATTCATTAACAACTTCCTATCCTCCTCATAAGGGATTCCTCCATCATAATTTTTAATCATTAATGCCCTTAAGTATTCAAAATCATTACTATGAAATTAAAAATATTGTACCATATCTATTTCGAAAGTATGAGAGGGAGGAAGGAAATACCAGGTGGATGCAAGCCAAATCTATAGCGAGTTTTGACATTGATTAATTCACTTGAAAGTTACTCCTTATTATGAGCTTGTAGAGCAACCCATCATCCACAAATCATCATCGTGTCATCATCAACTTCCTCAACTTTTTGTATTCATCACATGGGACATGTGGCAAGAAAAATCTGTCACACCTCTCAATTTCATTGTCTTCTTCCACATAGCAACTCAAAATTCAAAGGATCGGGTGCAATTCTATTCTCGGGGATTTGGGTTGTCTATTTCCTGATCCTATGATTCATTTTCCTCTCATCATCGATCTCTGATCACCCTTAGGATGATTTGCAAAGCTTTATTGACCTTGGGAACTTTTTCCAATCCTCTTCTCTTCTCTGGCTAGTTTATAGGATATTTCCTTAACAACTCCAACCAAAGTTTTCACAACCTCTTCTACATCCACATACTTACTTGACCAAGGCTTCTTAGGATTCATCAACTTTATACCTTCCCTCTTAGGAGGCTTACTAACTTTGCTTTGATATTATTTTAAATCAGAAAGCCATGGTGAAGGCTCTTCTTCTGATGTTCTTGGGTTCTTATCCTCAAATAATATGTAGCCTTCTTATCAAAAGAATCGAGTATTTTATCAAACAAGAAACGTTCACTTGGCCTTAGGATCACATGCAACCTCCTTAGGTTCTTATTGAACCTTGTATTGAAGTCTTAAACATACTCACTAGGATTGCTTTTTATATTTTCAAATTCTGATAAAAGAAACCTAGGGTCTGTTTTATCTCCATACTGTAATCTAAAAGCATTCTTCATTTCTGTCCATGAATCAATGGATTTGTCTAGTAAAGATTTATACCAGTCCCATACATCTTCTTCTAGAGTATGAATAAACAATTTTATTTACACATCCTCAAATTTGATCTCAAAGTATTCCATCATATTTACAAAAAGCTTTAAGTGTTGATCCCCAGTAATGGCATTATTTCCTTAAAATTTAGGAAATCTATTTCTAACATCTTGGGGCACAACATTTGGATATCTAGCCATACCTCTGAAATCTATAAGACCAAAAGTGTTCACAATAAACGGAGGTCTAGGTGGGGGTTGGGCCATATTGTTTTGGGGAGGTGATCTTATAGGAGAAACATAATGATGAGGAGTGAGGGGTCTATGAGGTACAAGAATGCAATTCTTAGAATGAATGTTCTCTAAAAACTCTGTTTCTTGGAAGATCCTATCAGCTTTGGAGAACACAAGGACAAAATGAGATGCAAATTTTTCAAATACAAAAGAAGGCCCCTCTCCAGATGGAGAATTTAGTTCTACAAAAAGAATACCGGATTCGAAGCATTTGAGGAAGTGTGACAATATTAAATGATAGGATGATCAATTTCCATAATTGATAACTCTTTGTTGATTCCGATCTCCAACGACTTTCCGATTCTTCTTCCTTCTGAATTTGTCTTTCCCACTCTGAAACAATCTTCTAGCAATGTCTTTAATGAAGAAAGATCTTCTTCCTTCCAGATTTGTAGAGATTAGTGCTAAATTTTGATTGATAAAGGTTAAGACACTAGCATTTATCAAAATTTAATTCAAAACGGAGTTGCCACTAAGGATTTTCACCTTAGTTGTGCAAATGCACTAAAATTGGTCTATAAAATGTTTTTCAACACTTAATTCACATAAATATTCATATATTTGACCTTTCTTTACACGCATTTAATATTGTTGATGTAAACTTAGTGCAAAAACCAACAGAAACTAGAAATATTACACACAAAAATTGTAACTTTGCTCAATTCTTACAAATTGGGACACAGGATGTCGTTTCAACAACATATTTTCACTTTAAAATTTGTAAGAAGCATTTACCAGGGTCTATATGCATTGTTGATGGTGTTCAAACTTTCACACACCTTCATGTCCCCGAAATGACACCATTTAGGTGTTCTATCCGATTGATTCTTCGTTAGAAACCGAGTACCACCAATGATTTAGCGGGACAACGATAGAAAGATAGATCATATTATAAGTTGTTTTGTATCCGGGGAGTGGATTTGGCTTACTCTTTTTTAGTTGAGAATCGGAGATATGGATAACAACTTCATTAATAATTTGATCTATCCTCACTTCTTTAGTCTGTGCCTTTTGGCTAGGGTGAGAGGACCCGTTTTGTAACCTCTGTCGGTAAAGGCAAATGAAGATATCCTTCTTTGCATAAATTTGAAAGGGGACCCTGAGAAAATATGATCAATGCACCACAATTTAACTCTCATGAGTTGTCACTTCTAAATAATGGTGATATTTTCTAAACAAGGCTAAAGGTTACTAAAGACATTATGGGATCCTGATTGCTTCTACATATTTTGGCAGTAGAATTTATACATTTGTGGACATATAGGAAAACAGGGGTAGTTCAGGTAGGATTCATTGTTTTGAATAATTTTTGTGGGAGATTAAGCAAGATAAAATTGATTATGCCAGATCTTTGAGAACCTTCACAACATTTGGAAAAATAAATGACAGAATGCTTCAAAATAGCTAAAATATTCCTTCAACCAAAAGGTGTGCATCAATGGAGGCCCATATTTGCATGTTTTCACACAATCTCCAAGAATTTAACATGAAGTCTTGAGCTAAAGACTCAATTAAGCATCAAAGACCCCTGGTTCCTCATGCCTAAGATACACTCAAAGTCTTACAGATAATCTTTATCAACAAATGACAATAAAATGATTTTAAATTGTTTGTCTCATTACAGGATGAAGGCTCTTCTTGAAATGAAATTACAAATGCCACTAAATTGTCATAGGGATGAGATCCTATGTGATTTGGAGGAATTTAACACAATATTCCAATAGGGATAACAAAAACTACTTGCGAGACATTACGAAATAAAGTAGACACAAATTGGTCATAGATTGATATAGATTAATTCAAAATTGATTAGATTCATCAACAGGGAAAGTTTCTTTGAATAGTCTCAAAGCTTGTCAATGGTTGTACACTCGTAACCAACTTGATGTGATTGAAATCTAAAACACAAGAAATTAATAGGTTTCTCGATTGGTCTCTCAGGAAGATGGGCTCTCACAAATTTTCTCTTAAGAATTAAACCCATGTTCCTTTGCAAGAGTATTCTCATTGCATTTAAACATTTCACTTGCTCACTCATCCCAAAATTTTCCCCCAAAAATAATATTCGAGGAACCTTTTCTTGTTACCAATTTGGCTTAGAAAGTGACATTTAACAAATTTATACCCGAAAGCTACAGGGTGGACAAATTATGAACTGATCATGTTTCTTAGACCCTCGACTAATGACTAGGATTCCATGCCACAACTTTTTGATAGTCCTTTTTATCATTCTTATTTTTTCATGTGATAAATCCCTGTTTTAATCATTTTTTGGTGTCCTTGTATAGATGGATCTCGACGAGTTAGCACCTTTTTCATCCCTCATGCCCGCAACCTCCATCCATTCTTTCCTCTGTAACTCTTCCTCTCGCATCGAGCTTCCTTGTAATTCTCATTTTTGAAAGTTCTGAGAAATTCCAACTACAAAATATCACTCTTTACAATCCTTATACTCACAAATTAAGTTCTAAATCTATTCAAAGTGGCACTTTGAGACAAAAATGACAAGGAATTTCATGAAAAAATTATGAAAAATAATTTGTATTCGCATCTCGAGGAGTCTCATAGAAAAAATGGTGGAATAACAGATGAAATGCACAATAACCATTAATTCTACCCCTTCTCACTTTAAAGTAGATCTGTCCACTTGTTTCCTTGGTGCAACTGCAAAGGTGAGGTATAGAGGCAAGTTTACAAACAAGCGCGGGCCTTCCACATGCCCAGGCCCAAGAAAAGTGTCTTTTGGAATTTGAAAAATCTCAGTATAAAAGGAGCTAGTGGAAGCTTGCATGTGTCTCCTTAGTGCACCTTTGGTATGGTGCCTAAAAGTGGAGACCCCAAACAAGCATGGGCTAACGATGTGTCTCGATCCAATAGAGTTGTTGAAAAATTTCAAGGACTAGCAGAAGGCACCATGTGTCTAGGGTTCGAGACAATTTTCCTTAGCCGTTGAAAATTCCAAGCAAGGGAAGAGTGAGTGGAAACCTCCAAGTGTCCCTTCATCTCTTCTTCAAAAGTAAAGTACAGGGGCAGGTCCCTAAACAAGCATGGTCCCTCCACGTGTCCCAAGCCTTAGGAAGTTGTTTAAAAAAATTTAAGTATAGAGAGAAGCCAGCAGAAGCCACCATGTGTCTCCTTGGCACAGTTACTAAGGTAGGACCCAGAGGTCGATCCTCAAATGAGTGTTGGCCCTCCATGTGTCCATGGTCTCGATAAATCTTCACCGACCGCATGAAAAAAAGTCTAAGTCTTAGCAAGGCAGCGAAAACCTCCACGTGTGTCCCTCGTGTAACTCCAAAGTTCAAACTAAGAGGCAAATTTTCAAATGAGTGCAGGCCCTCCACATGGAAAAAACTTGATTTGAATAGGGATTTAGAGTTTCAAAGTGCCCCGCCGAGCCACGTCCAATTTGAAACAACCATGTTTCCACATAACCACGTTTCCTCTTTGTGCAATATTAGGTTATGTTTTTACCTAACTCTTGTACGTTCTTTCAATTCATTCAATTACACTCCTTTCCTTCATTCCATTCCATCTCCCTCATTCATTTTTTATTTCCATTAATCTTCCAAAACACCAGCCACATACAATTTTGAATGTACACATGTAAACACAGTTTTGATTTTCAATAAAGGTAGCCTCACCTTCATTGAGGAGGGACTTCTTTCCCACACTGTTGCATGTCATTTGCATGCGTGTAAATCCATATGCTAATAAATAAGAATGCCATCTTCCAATAACAAGTGAGTTGAATTTATGAAATACATTGTTACATCCAATATGACTTGCAAAAGACTGCCGAAATTGTTTTAGAACCTTGCAAAACATTTTTGGTGGTCTTTAAGAAAAATTATTCAGCTTAAGTGTCATGTTGTTGTGCCTAGGATCTAGAAGTACAAGCCTTATGCTCTGTGGGAGCTCTTGAAAAATTGATTGCATGATTTTCACGAGTCTATAATCTTGCAAAGTTTGTATAAAATGGAGTGAAAGTATGACTTAGGGACATTAGTTCTGGTATGATATGAAGAAAAAGGAAGTGCCTTTAAAAATTTGATTATATGCCTAGTCATGATGATGGATGGTAAAGAAAATTCATGTAATGCATTGATGTACTTGAAAAATGATATTGTTTCCATATTGTAGAGATTGTGCAGCTCAATCATCTATTACTACAAAGTGTTTGAGAAGTTCAAAATAGGGTTGAAGAAGAAACTTGATGTTATAGCATGCCTAGAAGGTTGAAAATGGTCTTAAAGCCCCTTGAAAGGTGAGATTGTACTTTTTCATGGTTTACTAATGTTTTTCAGATGTTGGTAGTGCTTATTCCAAGGGGAGCTTGTTGTTTGCATGCCTAAAATGAAGGCAAGAATTAGTTTTTGGGCCAAAATGAAGAAAATGGAGCTAATTGAGATATTTGGTTTATATTTTTAACCAAAGGATGATTGAATTAAGATAAAGAAGGTAAATCATATGTTGTTACAGGTATGAATTTTTCATTAATGTAAAAACGGGGATAAGTTCATGGTGTTTTCCATCAATGACAAAAGAGGGAGATTGTTGGCATGTAGGCCTAATAAGTATTGTAATTGATCCAAAACCACATCAATGACAAAATGAATGGTGTATGGTGATGTCATGATATCATATATTGTGTTAACATTATGGTTTATATGTTTATCAACTTCTAAAGTGGGATTCAATGACATATGCTTGCACTAACAAGCACATACATGTTCATAGGAGGTGTAGCTTGATAGTATGAGCTTCTTGGATGTTTTGGAATCATGTTAGTATGTTGGCTAACATGATTTGAGAGTTCTTGAGCACTCACAGTAGTGTCATGGTGTAGGTACATGTTTTTCTCCATGTTAGAGGTGCTCATCAGAGAAATTATGCTTGCTTTGAGGAGTGATGGAGTGTTTTAGATCTATTTGAGCTCATGGATGCATGTTATCAGTTATATCATGGTGTACTATGTATATTTGGGTCATTTATAGTGGATTTTGTTCAATTCTTAAACTATTTTAGTTGGCCCTAGATTTTACAATGATGATCTAGTATGCATGCATAGGTAACTCTTAATTACTGGAGAGATTGAGTAATGGAATTTGTTTTATGATAATTGGAGATGTTTAAGGGATGAGTCATAGTGCTCTTAGAAAAATTTAGGTACCCATGATGTAAATTTTTGTATGATATGACTATTTTTTTTTGGAAGCAGGTGGTCAAGAATAGGTGAAAATCAAGCTTGAATTCGAAATTCGGATGCTCATTGTGAATGGTGTGATTTTCATAGGAGCTTGTGATTTTCAAGGATAATTATAAGGAAAGTTTTGAATATTTCACAAAAATAATCAGGTCAGTTTATTGTCACGTTTTTATGAATGAATGTTAGTTAATAAGGTAAAGATGTCAAACCCTCGTTAAACCCTAGCTACGAGCGATTTGTAGAAAGTGAAGTCTTGTTATCCAATTTTGATTGGTTTATAAAAATTAATGATTTTTATGTTGAATTGGACTCCTCATTATTTCTATAAACGTATGGTTGAGGTCATGGTGATATGTGGGCCCCACCTAGAAATAGCAGCTTTACGGAGAAGAAGGATTTAGGAAAACATGGTCAAAAGGAGTAGCATGAAAAATTTATGTAGCATTGTGTATGGGAGTTTTTCTTTATTTACATTGAGGTTTCATACTATGTTCATAAATTTTTGAGGTCCAAACAGGTTGACTGGTCAAAGGGTAGTTTTGGGATCTCAAATAATAGGGTTTAGTATAATGACTATAATTTGAGATATATGTAGATTTCTGAGATAATTAAAGTTGTGTTCGAAAAAGGTTTCATAGATATTTGTAGTGATATATTTTTTTCCTCTCAATGATGTAATATGACATGATTTCTAGGGCATGCTTTGAGAAAGAAAGTTTTTGGAATTGAGGACAAGATCTATTTTTGTGTAAGTCGATGTCATGTGAAGCATGAGATGGATGGAGTGATGCTTCCTATCACCTGGAAAGTGAATATGGATGCATTTAGAATATAAGTAAACCATTTATAGGTATTTAATGTATTTATATTTTATTTTATGAGCTAACATTTGGAAATAATTTTTTTTTGCAGGATGATTTCGTGAAGGAAAATGTTGTTGTGGTTTGAAGTGAAGAATATTTCATGACTTCTAAAATTATTAGGCATGTTAAAAATGTACTTTAATTTATTTGGAGTGGTCACATGACATGTTTTAGTTCCGTTGAATCCTTTTGGTCGAATTATGAAGTTTCCATGAGTCAAGAAGGTGCGTAAAAATATTTGTTTTGAGAATTGTAAAGGGAACTAGGCCTAGTAAATGAAATAATTGGTTTGGTTGATATTAAATGTGACCATGTATGAATTTTTTATGTTTTATTACTCATATGTAAATTATTTTGGGTCATGAAAAAATATACATCTGATGTAAGGGCTTTTTAAGAATGTGCCCATGGGGTTTTGAGCCATTTTTAGCACACGTAATGAGGTTTTTACCTAGGATGACCAAATTGGGTACCATGTGGCCGTTTTAATCATGAAAATTTAATTTATTGAAATTTAATAGGTCGAATTGATCATAAAGGACTTGCCTCCTTTGGGAAAAGAAGAATAAATGCATAAAAATTTAAGTTTTAGCTCATTTTGAGAGCTAGTTTTCTATGGGGGGTTAAAGTGACCTAGAGGAGAGTTAATTGCAAGTATGAAGGAATGTGTTCAAGGAATATAAATTTTATTTCATATTAATGAATTAATGACAGCATGAGAGAAAGATATTGGAATCAAGACAAGTGAAGAAAGAAGGAGAAAGAGTAAGTTTGATGCCCTAGGGTATGAGCTAGGGTTTGTGAGCTGAATTAGTGATCTCCATCAGTTGTGGCAGAAAAATTTGTAGAGATCAAACATTTTTAGTTTTCTTAGTTGGTGCTTGGTAATATTTAGGGTGTTTTAGCCTCCTTGTTGAGTTGGTGCTTCACTAAATTAGGAGTTGGTGTTCCTTGTAGGGTTGGTTCTCTACTAATCTATGGGTTGGTGTTTCTTGTGGGGTTGGTGCCTCACTAAAATTTAGGAATGAAAATATAATGTTTATGTTTTAGTGGATTTTCTTCTCCATGATCGTTTCCCACTTAAATCTTGTGTCTATTAGCTCTCATGAATTTGTTGTGGTTCATTATTGATATTGTGCACATTTATTATGTTATGGTTGAATGTATGTGAATGGATAAATGATGTTACTTACTGATTATAATGGTAAATGAAGTAATAAATTTGTAGGACTGATTCAAATCCCCTCTTTTTCCTCATTCTTCTAACACATATGGTTTGAATCTCATCTTCTATCCTTGTGAAGGAAACTATTTCATGGTTTGAAATTGGTTTGAAAATCCTTACAAGGAAGAAGCTTAGGGTTTGGTGTGGAGTGATAAAGCGAGATGTATTGTGATGTTATTGGAGTTCCTATGGTTGGATTACAAATGGATTATAATGCACTCATTTTCACTCTTCCCCATTTGAGGAAACATGGAGTTTCTCCTCATGTTCTTTAGTGTTTGGTTTTGGTTGCTTTGTATGCGAGTATGTATATGTGTGCCTATCACCCCTATGTCTTCCCATACTTATGAAATTTTGAAGCATGCATTCTCTCTCTCCCATGGTCTTAGAGGTAGGGTATTATCTTCTCCATTGGTGGAGATGGCATGTGATTATACCATTTGGTTGGGTGGAAAGTGTGCCTTTTTTTATCTTGTGCATTGAATGTTTTCACATGGAGTAGAAGCTTTCAAATATGTTTGGAGCTTAGAGGAAAAAGTTTAAATTTTGGACATGTTGTTTCCCATTTTGGGGAATCTTGTACACTTGCATTTTAAAGTGTTGTTTTGTAGTGGTTATTGATACCTTGGTATTTTGTCTTCCCTCTTGAGAAGAAGATTTGTAATCATGTAAGCTAGTGGTTTTGGAGGTTCTTGCTAAGTTTTATTGTATTGGATCCCATGGAAGGGTTGTTGCTCTTAATTTTCCTATAGTTATTTTCTAAGTTTGTTTCTTCTGTTTTGGAGTTATGAAGATGATAGATAAAAAAATTTAATTGAAATCGTAATAAAATAGTTCTCTTATTCATTGGAATATATTCTTGCAAATTGTCGAGAAAGAAAGAATTTATTCATTTTACAAATTCCTATTCAATGATGATTCTTATTTTCTGATGAGTCTTGAATCAAGAAAAGGGTTTTATTGTTTTGAAATATTTTAAAGTTTAACATTAAATCCTTCAAGTGAGAAAAAGATATTAAATAGGAACTTTTGGCCATGAAAGGTGTATGCATTTATAGATTTACATTTTGATTTTGTTCATCTTTCCATTATTTAGAAAATGGTATTGGTTTCTTATTTTGTGAAATAAGTTGCTCTCTTTATACGAGAAAAAGGGAGGAAATATCAAAATTGATAATATTTTATAGTAGCATATTCTTATTTAATATCAAAATTGAAAATATTATAAGGTAAAACATGTGTAAAACATGGGGGTTATAATATTTATGGAGTTTTCACTCCTTTTTTTCTTGTACATACAATGAAACTGGGTTAATAATCTAAGTACGGATAATTTTAGGTAATACGTTGAATATAAAAAATAATGTTATTTCATTTCCCTTCATTCTGATAAATAAATATCTAAGAATACATATAAGTATAGACACACACACACATAGATCTTGATGTGTGTGTGTGTGTGTGTGTGTGTGTGTGTGTGTGTGTGTGTGCAATATTTATTTTAAAAATTATAAATGGAGACATTAAAATAATGAAACCTTCATAGTGCAGCCAATATATATTAATCACCAAAACAAACCTAAAAACCTTTTGTCCTTGCCCTTCCCACTAGGGAACCTTGCAAAAATGAAGAGTTCAATTTACACACACACACACACACACACACACACACACATATATGCACATAGGACAAAAATGAGGATACGACACGGTGAAGGGAAATGAGTTTAACATAAATATATCATAACACAAAAATATATCTTAACACATATTAGGGTTAAGTTGAAAGTTTTTGGCCACGATAAATTTAATCCCACGGTGGAGAATGCATTTAACCATCCATTTGTAAATACCTTAAAAGGGAGGAATAAGGCTTTCCCTATGTTACTTTATTTTTATTTTATTTTATTTTTTCTCTCTTTTCTAATTTTTAACTAGAAAGAGTAAGTAAATTAGCATATTATCAAACTTCTATAAATACATATTTATATATATTCGTGGATTTAAGATTTATTTTTATTTTTATTTTTTATCAAAGGATTAAATGGTAAATGTAATTTTGAAGCTAACCCAAGAATCCACAATACAAAAATGCTATTACTTAGGATAAAAAACCTTTTAAACTATAGCATATGCTACTTGTTAGGAATACGAAACAACCTTATAATAAATGGCTTTGGCTTCATGAATCTTTGTGAAAACATCGAACAACCCTATTTGTTATGAGTTAAGTAAATGGGAATAATATTGAAAAAATAAAAATAAATTAGAAACAAAGAAATAAATTAGAAAATTATTGAATATCTCTGTAGAGGGATTGACCTTCAATTCATAAGTTTGGAGCCCAACATAATATCAATATTATGTCTTTTATGTCTAAGAAATTGGTAATTTTTTGGGTATAATCGAATAGTGAAGAAGCGGGTTAGTTTTCCCAATTGTATATACAAGTTTAAGATGAACCCGAAAGATAGAGATAACTCAAAATATTTGTATATCTAATAGGACCTCAACACAATTATGAATATGGTAATATATTGAAAGCAACTTAAATCTATAACGAGTAATAATAGTTCAAATCTTTTGAGAGAAAATTAATTGTTTAACTTTATTTTCTTTTAAATTCATGTAAATGTTAACTAAAATTATAAAAATTGTTCCAATTTTTATTGGATAGTTGATGGTATTTTAGGGTTCGCAAAATTGGGGAATTAAAGACCCCTTACAAATTTCATTAAATATAGTAACATAAAGAAACATATAAACATGTCAATTTTTTTTTGCATGTAAATGTTCACAACATGCGATTTGTGAGGCATCAACTACGTACATGGTAAACATCAATACAAAAACAAAATTAATATTTTCACACAAACATTGAAAATTTTAAAAAACTCGATGCGAAGGCCATTTAAGAGTGGACGAAGCCTTTCCTTTCAATAGACAACTTTAAAATCCTTGGCCTCACATAGTCACCGATCAACCTAGAGCGTATCCACATGGCCCCATAAGGGAAACATCCCCCAAAACACTTGAATTCTTGGCGAAGTGAAAGGAACATGGCCCCACATGTTGAAGAAGAAAGGCTTAGATAGGGCAAAGAATTAACGATTTTTTTACTAAAATTGAAATATATATATATATATATATATATATATATAAAATAGAACTGTATTTTTCCAAAAAAGAATTCCCTTCAATCAAAAATATTCAATAAAATAAGTTATTTAAAATAAAATAATTGAAGTAAAAATCATCGAAGTGAAACATGTTATCACCGAATCACAACACCCTTAGATTTTCACAAGTGTGTGTGCTTGAGCTCATAGTGTGACTGGGTAACATGGGTGCTATCTTCAAGTTGTGGGACTTGGTACTTGAGATAGACATCTAGAGAAAGTTGGTTCTTACTCCTAAAGTACCTACCACAATCTAATATAATATACTAAAAACTATCGTATCCTAATCTAATTTTCCAACGGACCAAGGAGGGAGAGTGCATGAAAGTGAAGCCTACACTAACAACGGTGATACACCAAAAAAGGAGGGAATGAGAATAGCTTTCTAATGTGTGAAAAATGGAAGTGAAGTGCATACTGGAGAGGGTGATGACAATTCTCCACATTCTAATAACTGAATTCAAAATAATATTTCATTCACACACAATGATAATGAATCCATGCAAGAGTATAAAATAGACACAATATATTTGTAATAATATTGAAGTGGCGACAAGAATGCAAAAAACATAGCAAGGGAAAATACATTCACAAATTAACATCTATTGCTTCATGATATACACACATTCAATATATTACAAATTAAATGCTTGTCTCACAATGAAAGGAGTCCACTATAAGGGCCTGCAACACATTGGATTCACAAAACCAAAATGACAGAGTTTTGCTACTCAAATGAGCCCAACACTCTATTTTTAGAATTTTAAAGGACAGGAAAAGGAAAAATGAAAAGCCAAAATTTTTACTTCCCACAACTTTGAAGAGATAATCAATGAAGTTAAATGATGTTATGTTGCTTGCAAAAGGCTCCCCATATTATCCCATAACTTACAGTAGTGAAAAATATATGCCCATGCTTCATTAAATGTTCTCGTAACCACCAATAAAATCATTATTCTCGAGCCTCTTCATGTTTCAAGAAAAATCAACATCAAAAATTCATTAATTTCTGCATTTTCTTTATTTTTCTGCGTCGATCTTGGAATAACGATTCTAGAAAGACTAATTTTTGATAATGCATTGAGAATTGCAAAAGTTATGGTCTTCTAAGTGTGAGAAGTTGTTTTTGGGTTTGTCAAGGATTTCTTACATTTAACATGACCGAGCAATTAACTTTTTGGTGCCATATATTTTTATTTCTTTTCACCCATATACCATCATTAAAAATAATAAATGCATTTTTTGGTGTAGAGAACATTGTTCCCTTTCCAAAAAGTCATTTTTTGTTAAAATCATAGCTCTGGATCAAAAGTTATGCCCAATTGAACTTTGGGGGTTACATTACACCACTTCCCTTTGTATTGCAGTGATTTCAGGTTTTCAAGGAACTCATGTCCCCGTGGTACTTGGACCACATGGGCCTCTTTTCTCTACGTTTCCAAATTCGTGCTCTTTTTCCTCACACATCCGCCATTGACCGAGCCAGGTGGGCCATTGACTCCCGACATATATGCGACTTACGGACTTGTGGCTAGTTTAGATTTTTGCGGCCCGAATAACCTAGATATATTTTCTTGCTTTAAAATCATTGCAATCAGTCATGGAAATTTCATAATTTTGGGGCCCGACTATCCTGCACATATTTTTCGCTTTAACTACATTGCATTTGGTCGCGGCTATTTCAGCTTTTCGAGCATTTCATGTAGTTTTGTCTCAACTTTCCAGTGGATGTGTGAGACACTTTTATCCACTTTTTATGCATTCCACTTCCTCTTCAACATTACGGGCCTGAAATTGGTATGACAAACCTGTTATCCAAAATTCACCCCTCAAGGTAATTTTGATAACATGTACCAAATTCTTCAGTCTCGAGTAAGTAGAATTGATTCAAGGCCCAAAATCATGTTTTGGGGTCCCTTTGGTATCTCTCTAACTTCCCCATCCAAGGAAAAATCCAACAAGTTAGCAAAAATTTGAAAAAAATCCAAAAATGAAGTCGCAGGCTTGTTTTAATGCATTGCGGGTTTGGAGGTTATGGGTCATACCAGTGCGGATCATACCAAGGTTTGTTGTACCAAGTTTGGGGCCGAAATACAAAGGAATTAGATAAATTGGAAATTTTTGTCCCAGGTGGTCCACAAGACAGTTCGGACGTCAAGACGCATAGGACGCACAAAGCCGAAATGGCCGCAGATAGTGAAAATCAGAAAATGCGGAAGTTTTTATTGTCATGTGATGCAGACATGTAGTCGAGACAAAAGTACGCGTAGGATGTGAATCGACCTATTTTTCACAAGTTAGTCTATTATGGGTGGCATGGAGATTTTCATCTAGGACAGTGGGACAAAATTACGTGCGGGATGCACAAAGATGGAATCACCGCACAAGGAGCTAAGCTAAGTGGATGCGGCGAATGCGGAAGTCACAAGCCCTCATGACCCAGTCAATGAAGGATGCGTAGGGAAGAGGAGGCCCGAATTAGCCAATGTGGAAGAATGTGTCTAGGGAAGCCAGGACACACGGACCTGATTTTGCCAAAAAAGCTGCAGCAAAGAAAGAGAAAGTCAAAGTTTGACCTCCCAAACTTTAAACGGCCATAGCTTTTGACTATGAGCTACGATTTTCATAAAATTAAACTTTCTGAAACGAGAAAAATTTCCTCTTAATTTTGATAAGGGTAAATATATTTAAATATAAGAAACATATTCAGCTCCAATTAGTTAATGCTCATTCCCATCAAATGATAAAAAATGCCTAGCAAACCCAAAATAGCCGCTCGCACTCAGAAGGCCATAAATTTTGCATTTCTCAATGAAATCACACAAAATTTGTACTGTTGGAATTTTTGATTTGAAACCAATGCACAAAAATCAATAATTTTTCGATATGATGAGAAATTGATGGGTTTGTTACATAAAACATGGTTGTGTTCATGACAGTGTTTTATTTGGTAGTTGGGAGTGCAATTAAGAGGCATGGTCATCATTCCTTCTCTGTTGCTGACACAGGATAGTTTGGGGAGTCTTTTATAAGTAACATACAATCATTTCACTCCATTTAGTGCCTCTTACAAGTGGTTGAAGGATAGATTTTGGGATTTCCATTTTCCCCTTCTCTCTCTCTCTTCTCATTTTCCTATAAATTGGAGTGTTGGGCTCATTGTAAAGGGAGAGTTTTAGTTGTAGAAAAGATCTATAAAAATTTCTTTGTGAAGCCAATGTGCTGCAAGCCCTTGTAGTGGACTCCTTGCATGGTGATCCAAGCCCTTATCTTGTAATAGATTGAATTGTGTATATCATGAAGCAATAAAATACAAGTTTGTGGATGCATCTTCCCCTGCTGTGTTTGTTTGCACTCTTCTTGCCCTTTCAACCTTCATTACAAGAATATTGTGTCTATTTTTATGCTCTTTTAGGGATCCATTATCATTGTGTATGTTTGAGATGTTGTTGTGAATGCATTTTGCTAGATTGTGGAGAACTATCATCACCCCTTCTAGTGTGCACTTTGCTTCTGTATCTCATGCATTGGAAGACTACTCTCCCACCCCCACCTTTTCAGGTGTATCACAATTGTAGTGGAGGATTTTATGTTTTCTACATTCTCTCTCCTTGTTCCCTTGGAAATTTATATTAGGATGGTAAGTTTTTCCTGCATTAGAGTAGATTGTGGCAGGTAGTTTAGGAGCAAGAACCAACTTTCTTTGGAGGTCTATCTCAAGTAACAAGTCCCACAACTTGGAGATAGTACCCATGTTATCCAATCACACCGTGAGCTCAATTATATGCACTTGTGTAAACATAAGGGTGTTGTGATTCAGTGATAAAAAAACCCCGTACAATTCACATTGGTTCCATTTGTAGCCCTAAGACCCGATTTGTAGTAAAATAACCCCATGACTTCATTCTTTCAATTTTTTGCAAATTTTTGCTTTCTCCTTGGATTTTTCTTTGGATAGGGAAGTTAGAGAAAATCCAAGGGATCCCTAAGACCTTATTTCAGGCCTCGAACGATTCTTGTTTGCTTAAGCCTCGAAGAAATTTTACAAGTCATCAAAATTACCTTGGGGATGAATTTTGGATAACAAAACCTACAAGGAAGAAATATTTTTCTTTCAAATAAACATAAATATGTTTACTTTTAATCCTCTTAAGAACTCCAAGAATATAATTTTTCCACATAACACTCTTGAAGATATATTCACAAGGTAGATTCAATCAACACAACATGTTATGTGGTAAAGATAAACCCGTATTATTGTAATAAATACATGTAGGCCAAAATTACTAAACAACATTATAGAACCTGAAAAGGTGTACGAAATGGTTTTTAATACTTTGTCCTCTTCATATACCCATAGACCCAAGGTATAGAGGATATACCATCTACTATCTAATAATGTGTCAAATGTAGACAAAATAGTAATGAATACACTTTTTGTAATGATGAAACAACTTTTAAATGTTATAAGATTAATTAGTTTGTTTCTAATGAGCCTCTTATTACCATTTTATGACATTTCATTCATATCGATAAGTTATATAATTATGCAATGCAAATTAAATAAATTTAGCTATGATACTCTTTTAATACCTCCACTTATTGATATTACTTTGTTTACCTTAAGTTCACCTTGTCCATCCTTATCTAAAGTATTCATTACTAAATCACATGATATATTATTTCTTCCCTATACCTACCACTATAATTGACTGATTGGATAACCAAAATTATTAATATGGAATTGTCACGCTACTCTTATAATAGTTTTTATGCTATCGAACAACATATTTATGAAACTTTACACAATATTGAATTTAATCTATTGCATGGGGATGAGTCTATGTTCCATTGTATTTTTGTCTCTATTATTTCTACAAATTATTCATTTAAGTTCCCTATGAAAGATACTAAATATGTGATTTCTACACATAGATATTTCTACCACAACGTATCCCCTTATAACCTTTTTATAAAGATAGGTGATTACCTAAAATAGAATTATTCTAGTGTAAAATAATGATATCGGAGAAGTTTAATAAATGAATAAATGATGTAATAAAATACTAAAATATTGCGAAGAAAGCTAAGTGATAAAATGTAAAACCCTAATGTGTAAAGAGGCTTAAGAAGGGATTTAGATGATTCACAGATGTCGAAGGACTCGTGTCGAATGTAAACTAGATGAACATGATGAGGAAAATTCACAGAGAAGCTCGAGAAAATGTAGATCCAAGTTGTTTAAGTAGATTGCAGCACCTACAGAGGGATAGGGGAACTGTGGGTGTCGTGGTCTAATATATGGGTGACCTGGTGTATGAAAATGGATAAAAACCTCCTTGGAGTCTTGCTAGATGTTCAAGTATTTTCGCTTCCTATCGCATGGATGTTGTTGTATCACACTTGTAGTGTAGGATTTTATGTTTTCTACATTCTCTCTCCTTGGTCCCTTGGAAATTTATATTAGGATAGTTAGTTTTTCCCGCATTAGAGTAGACTGTGGAAGGTAGTTTAGGAGCAAGAGACTTTCTCTGAGGTCTATCTTAAGTAACAAGTCCCACAACTTGGCGATAGTTCCCATGTTATCCAATCACACCATGAGCTCAATTATATGTACTTGTGTAAACATAAGGGTGCTGTGATTTAGTGATTAAAAACACAGTACAATCCGCATTGGTTCCATTTGTAGCCCTCATACCGATTGGTAGTAAAATACCCCCATGACTTCATTCTTTCAATTTTTGCAAATTTTTGAGTTCTCTTTGGTTTTTTATTTGGATAGGGAAGTTAGAGAAAATCCAAGGGATCCCTTAAGACCTTATTTCAGGCCTCAAACAATTCTTGCTTGCTTAAACCTGAAGAAATGTTACAAGTCATCAAAATTACCTTGGGGCTGAATTTTGGATAACAAAACCTACAAGGAAGAAAATATTTTTCTTTCAAATAAACATAAATATGTTTACTTTTCATCCTCATAAGAACTCCAAGAATATAATTTTTCCACATAACACTCTTCAAGATATATTCACAAGGTAGATTCAATCAACACAACATGTTATGTGGTAAAGATAAACCCGTATTATTGTAATAAATACATGTAGGCCAAAATTACTAAACAACATTATAGAACCTGAAAAGGTGTACGACAATGGTTTTTAATACTTTGTCCTCTTCATATACCCATAGGCCCAAGGTATAGAGGATATACAATCTACTATCCAATAATGTGTCTAATGTAGACAAAATAGTAATGAATACACTTTTTGTAATGATGAAACAACTTTCAAATGTTATAAGATTAATTAATTTGTTTCTAATGAGCCTCTTATTACCATTTTATGACATTTCATTCATATCGATAAGTTATATAATTATGCAATGCAAATTAAATCAATTTAGCTATGATACTCTTTTAGTACCTCCACCTGTTGAGATTACCTTAATTTCACCTTGTCCATCCTTAGCTAAGTATTCATTACTAAATCAAATGATATATTATTTCTTCCCCTATACCTACCACTATAATTGATCGATTGGATAACCAAAATTATTAATATGGAATTTTCACCGCCTACTATAATAGTTTTTATCTTTATTGAACAACATATTTATGAAACTTTACGCAATATTGAATTTAATCTATTGTGGGGATGAGTCTATGTTCCATTGTATTTTTGTCTCTATTATTTCTACAAATTATTCATTTAAGTTCCCTATGAAAGATACTAAATATGTGATTTCTACACATAGATATTTCTACCACAACGTATCCCCTTATAACCTTTTTATAAAGATAGGTGATTACCTAAAATAGAATTATTCTAGTGTAAAATAATGATATCGAGAAGTAAAATAAATGAATAAATGATGTAATAAAATACTAAAATATTGCGAAGAAAGCTAAGTGATAAAATGTAAAACCCTAATGTGTAAAGAGGCTTAAGAAGGGATTTAGATGATTTGCATATGTCAAAGGACTATGTCACAATGTAAACTAGATGAACATGATGAGGAAACAGTCATAGAGAAGCTCAAGAAAATGTAGATCCAAGTTGTTTAAGTAGATTGGGGCACCTACGGAGGGATAGGGGAACTGTTGGTGTCGTGGTCTAAGATATGGGTGACTGGTGTGTGAAAATGGACAGAAAACCTCCCTTGGATTCTTGCTAGATGTTCAAGTATTTTCGCTTCCTGTCGCATGGATGTCGTTGTGTGATTTTCGAGGCACTAGTAAACCTACAATGGAAGAATCACATGCAAAACCCCAAACAAAGCTTCAAAACCCTAAAAAAAGATGCGTATAAAGGGGTTAGACTTTCCCCAGCTTCCATATTGATGGACTTATCATTTAGCATTGCACTATATATCAAAAGTGAATGTAGTTCTAGGTGTGTGTGTGCAATTATGCCCTAGGTTACTTTTGGGTGAGTCATGCTTTATAAAGTAAATGAGTATATAACTATATGTAGAATGTAATAAATGTGTGCATGGAAACAAAAGACCCCACTCATATGAAGTGTGATGAAAATGAACCAACTTTGTGTGTCTTTTGATATAGTTAGATGGATGTACATGTAGCTTTACATGCCTTTGATGGATGCAACCTTAGGTGGTGATAGTAAGTGACTAGTGTTTGGTGCTTAATTAATGTCTCATAACTTTATATTTATATGGTTCTCTTGTTCTAGTTTCATAATTAAGCTTGAAAAGGACAACCACTAAAAAGATAACAATCTCAAACCGTCTAAAGTTCCCAAAAAGTGGCGGAAAAGTGTAGAGAGGATTAGGACACCCCAAATCGGACCAGGGCACCCTAGTATTAGGTTGGACACCCCAAAGTAAAAGTTAAAATGATGCCAAAAAAATAGATTGGGAAAGTATGTGCTGAAGTTCGGTAGTGATGATGTAAATCAAAGAAAAATGGACAAAAGACATGGGTTAATTAGTACTTTCTTCATTCAAAAACCAAATCAATAGTAGTTTGAGACAAGGACTAAATACTATCTAAAGTAAGTGATTTTGTGGCTACACTTTCCCTTAATTTACGTTGGTGAGTGGATAACTCGGTAACATAAAGTAGATAGAGATGCATACATGATGCCCATGTAGAGTGATGTAGAAAGTGTGCCAATGGACTAAATTAAGTGTGGGATGAGAAAATAGTGCAACATGGAAAATAAAGATGCAAAAAGCACAAATAGAGGTAAGAGTAAACCTAGGGTGGAAACATGTGTGTAGTATCGGATGTGTGTGGTGTACCCGTATGGTTAATATTGCATGTTCTTCCACATAATGATCTTGTTGTTATCCCCAATTTTGTAGTTGTTGTGGTTGACTACTTGCTTGTCATATAGATGGACCAGCAAGGAGAAAATGATCAAGTAGTCAAATACACATATATATATGTAAAAATGAAAGTAAAATATGTATGTATATGTATGTGAAAGTATGTAAATGTAACGTACGTAAATAAAAATGGAACATGTACACCTATAACATGTCGAGATAATAAGTGTAGAGTGATATCCTATAATGCGAGTTTTTTTGTAACCTTACGCTACGCTGGCCAAAGAATTGTAGGGAGAAAGTTGCATTATTCTCCAACCTATAAGTTCTTCCCAATAAAATGTGAAGAGATCTTTGTACTACATGGTTTATTGGGCAATCTCATGCCACTAGAAATCCATTATATCCTCCAACCTATAACTATTGCATTGGATGCTAAGGGAAACCTACGCTGTAAAATCCGTTGTGTACGAGGTTCATAAACTAGTTTTAACCCACTCTGTGTAACCCAAAATTTCAAGGACATAAAACTGAACTGAATTGTACCAGTAGAGAGCTCTGTGTAATGTGTAAAACCCCAAATGATGCCCTCTTCTTTGGGGGCACATGCAACCTCATTGATAGGAGAAATGCCACCCCAAAAGATAAAAAACCGCATAAACCGTGCCCTACAGGGGGAGTGGAATGCACTTGGTATAAACTAATGTTCATGTAAACAAGTGGTTAGAAACAAGGATTAGTACAAAAAAAATTCATGTAGAAGACAAGTGTATGCTACACAAACAATTTATAAGTTGGAATGCAGGAAAACATGGAAGAAGACAACCATAGACCAGTAAAGAAGGTTGCAAACATGGGACATCACACATGATGTCACAAGACACTCTAGGCTGCAATGGCTACATACAAACAACCAAGTGTGCATGCCAAATAATGGGGAATGCCTGCATAAAAGAGTAAACAGAAACAACCAAGTACAAACAATAGATAGTCATGGAAGAAAATAATCCTCTAAAAAATTTTGCACATGAAGCACCCATTAGCATGTCAGAAAGATAATGAGTATGTCAAAAGCATGTATATGCAAGTCATATAAAGTGTTAAGTATAAAATGAAATAATAAAACCCGTAAGAGACGAACGCGATTCCACCAAAGAACCGTTGTAGGAGAGTAGTAGGAGGATAACATCCATGTTGTGTGTGGGATATCTATATTTTCAAGAAAAACTAAAAAGGGTGTGAACACGCATGTTTGTATAATAAATATAATGACATACACAATATCTATATAGCATGTGTAATACAAAGGAACATGAACAAGAAAATGTAAGTAAACGTAGATGTAATCAAGATATGCAATATGCTATGAATGGATGGAATGGAATGAAATATGGATGATAGGAGCCATGTGCCCCTCAAGTGAATGGAATTATATGAAATGAGGTTCACTCGGTATGCCCCCTCAACAGTCAAGAATGAACAAAAAATGAGAGTGCGTCATAGGGAAATGGTGGAACTATGAGTTATGTGTCGCGTATTGTGGTGAGTGTGTAGTGATGAAAACGACATAGTGATGACATGTGTAGGACTCTATAGCCTAAGTGTATATAACAACTAGATGAATAGAAATGGGGTGGTGATTTAGCCTAAAGCGTGTACCACTAAAAAATGTAGGAAAAGCTGATGATGTAAATGATCACAAGATGATGCAAGGATAAGTGGCCTTATAGCCTAAAGCGTATATCACTAAACCTAGGAATGTGGCATGAGAAAAATAAGAGTGAATGATGAACGTGTGAGTGTGATGTGGTACATTTTCATTGCATACCCTCAACAATCTAGTATGGACTATGAGACTAGAGTGCCTCATCGAGTAATGAATGTCATGTTCAAGTGTAGTATCTCTTAAGATGCATTATATCGAGTGGATTTTTAGTGGTTTTCCTAATACAAAGGGCAAAGAGGTAAACTCCACCACCTATTTTTTTAGTGATAATATATGGACCAAGCCAATTAGGCTTCAATTTTTCTTTAATAGGCGCTTGAGAATTTGTATTCTTCTAATTTTATTTTAAGGCTAGGTCACCAAAATTGAAGTTGCGGGAATGATTTTTATGATTATAAGCACATCTAATGTGGGATTCATATGTGTGAATATGTTCAACTTCTTGGAAACAACACGAGTTCAACATTTCTACATACTGTAAGCGATTTTCATGATATTTATTGAGGTTAAGGATACCTTTAAAATAAATTTGCAAAGAAGGGGTCTCAAGATAAAGAGTAATAATGACATCAACACTGTAAACAAAGGCAAATGGGTTGGAATTAGTAGGTGTACGGATGATAGTACGGTAGGCCTATAGAGTGTAGAAAATTTGGTTATGCCTTTTGATACCACTAGATTCTACTATTTTGGGTATAATCTTAATAATGGTTTTATAATTGGCCTCATCTTATCCATTTCCTTGTGGATAATAAGGTTTGGAGAATGATTTTTTAATTTTGAACTTGGCACAAAATATTTTAATGTCTTTATTTTTGAAGAAGGTCCATTATCAACGATTATAACATAAGGCACACAAAAAGTGTAATTATATGGGTGTTAAGGAAACGAAAATATCGGTGTTAGTAATTGTTCATAGGGGAGCCTCTTCGATGCACTTAGTAAAGTATTGGGTAGTGGTGATAATGAATTGATGTCCTTCGGAAGACTCGGGGTTAATCATACCGATGAGGTCGAGTCCCCAACGGAGAAAAGCCAAGATGTCGAAAGGACTAGAGGTCATATGTGGTTGCATGGTGGAGGTCACTGTGTTATTAACATTTTCACAATGAGGAGCATATTCGAGGAAATATTCTTCCATTGTAGGAAAATAAATATCCTTATTGTAAGAGGTTTTGTGACATAGATTTACTATAAAAATATCCACCACAAATGTTGTCATGTATTTGTGAGATGACAATCTGACAGATATCGGTGAGTGCTAAGCAACATAAGATACGACCCAAGTCGATTACACGTTTCAATAATTTTGTCATGAATATGACATAGTGAGAAGCCTCCTATTGTAACCATCGAGCCTCATGAGGTTATAAATTATCAGACATATTTTTCTTATATAAGTAATTATAAATAGATGTAAACCACTCGAGTTATCTTGATTGCGCATTATGGTGCAAGTGCGAGAGATAGTGCAGAGATAAAGGGACACCATAACTATGTAATGATATATGTAGCTTGATCAACCTTACATTTTTATGGTTCTCTTGTTCTAATTTCGTAATTAACCTCAAAAATGCTTTGACAACTACAAATATTAGAATCTCAAATAGTCGAAATTGCCCAAAAATGGCGGGAAAGTGTAGAAAGGCTAAGGATGCCCCAGAAGGGACCAGGGCACTTAGGGCACCCCAAAGATTGGGTTATGGGTTGTACATTGCATTCAAAGGTAAAATGATGCCAAATAACAAAAATATACTTTGGGTAAGTATGTGCATAAGGTCGGTAGTGACGACATAAATAAAAGTAAAATGGCCAAAAGACATGGGTTAATTAGTTCATTCTTCATTCAAAACCATATGAATAGTAGTATGAGACCAAGAATAAATAATTTCTAAAGTGCATAATTTTGTGTCTACAATAGGTATTTATACTAGGACATATTATCCTATTTATATATTGTTAGGAAATAAGAGATAAAATATGCGGAATAATCCCTTACAGAATCGCAACGGAGAAACTAATATGTAAAAATATTATAGATCTCAAATAAAAGTGCAGAATAAATAACACAACACGAAAAACAAGATTTAACATGGTTCACCCAATTTGGGCTACTTCCACCAAGAATCACTTGCTCAGATTTTATTACAAGCCTCCACTCTCTCAATAAAATACCCAGATCCATTTGGAGCTATGCTCAACAAACTCTACAAAATTCACACCCGAATTCAAAACACATCTGCAATACATTTGCTTGTCTATGTATCATATGCATAAGACCATATAAATAGACAATTGCTTAAGCAGTTTGATATAAAACTGTGGGTATCAAAACAATAGGTACCAAAAAACCATGGGCCCAAAAATAGCCTATAATGGTTACCCATTACCCATGGGTTAATAAACCACCCATGAAAATTTGCTTTGGGGGCTTAGCCCCTAAACCCTCTGACCCGCTCACTCGTGAGCTAGACTACCTAAAAATACCCGAGTGTAACACATAGAAGGTGTACCACACTCTAACATGAAAATAGGCTCCGCAAACATAACATATATGAAATCGTACTCATTCTTATACTTTTGTAATAATTTGGAGAAAATTGATGATAATCATGTTAATCCTACATTTCCCACTTCTCTTTGACACTAGTTACATTTTTATTTCAATTACTCTTGGTATATACATGGATATTATTGTATCATTTTGACTTAGCATGATGATTAGATGATAGTGATACTTTGATTATTGATGGATTTCGATTAATAGTATGATCATGTGGATTTCTTAGATTGACATTTTATATTGATGATGATGTGTGGTTGACATATTTATATCTATTTTTTACATTCGACATTTTTGTCATATTGAGTACGAGTTAACAGTGAGCTAATTTTGCGATCTTATTGGTATTGATGAAATGTAGAATTGAGATGTTGCTAGAATTTTAAAATAGTAACATTATTTTCCTAGATGATGATTTAATTTATGTATGGATGATTGTTGATTTATATGCATATATTTTACCTTGGATGTTTTGATGCAGCCACGAGGTCAAGGAGGTATTGTGTGTTTTGCAGGCGTTTATATCACAACAATCAAAGGGGGATTGGAGACCAACCACATTGGAATGCTAGATGGATTTAACAATGGTCACCATGACAATGTGTGTTATGTTGTGTGTTTTTATTTGTTGTTAGGGGTTCCCATGGGGGATTACCTCCAATTGTGACCAAGGGTTTATGTTTAGTCATTTCTTTTCTTTTCTTTTATTTATTTAATTTTTGGTATATGTGATTTAAATTGTGAAGTAATTTCCCTTTTATCATTATTGGGTTATGTGTCTTAATTAAGTGAACTAATAACATTATTAAGCTAAATTTTAGATGGGACAAAAAGAATTCATTTATTAGATTATATGGTTCTTTGGTTTATGTGTTGTAAGTGGAGTGTATGTGATCTTGAGTGTTGTACACTCTACCCCTTCTTGGAATTTCGGATTTGGCCTTAAGGGCTAATTTCAAACGCTTATGGGACAAGTTAAACTTTTACCACACCTCTTAATTTATTATACCAACCCTACCTATGGGTTGGGAGGTCAAAAATAGACCCCATTATGTGTTTTGAAAGGCAAAAGGTGAGTTTTAATTGCACTTTCTTACATATGTTTATTTCTTTGTCCTTAAGGGTATGGGTTGGAGTGGTGTGTGTAAGAGGTTTTCATACCTCTCAACCACCCATTTATTTTTCTTTGGAGTATGGGTTTGACTTGGGTGATGTGGAGTGGAGAATAAATGATGTGACATCGTACATGGAGCCACATCATCTCCCTCCTCCTTTTTCTATTTATTGAAAGTTTTGGGAAGTAAATGGAGTTACTTGTTTATCTTTGCATCTTGGATTTTTGGGGAGCTCTTTCTTGTTGTGTAGAAGGGAGCTTGGATTTTCTTGAATTTGAAGGATTTTGGTCTTCCTTGAAGAGTGGAGCTTTACCATGGCAAGGTAGGATCTTGCACTCTTATTTTCTTCTTGCTTTCTTGTATGTTATGTGTTGTATGGATTGTGTTCTTTCTTGAAGTGTTGGGTAGTAAATTGACCTTAGGTTGTGGTGAGATTTGGAAATGGGGATGAAATATGTTGGGAGGCATAAGATCTTCTTTGTGTGTTTAGGAGGGAGTGGGTTTTGGATGCCCCACCTTATTCTAATTTTTTATTTTATATTTTGTGGGAGCCATAAGAGAGAGGGAGGCATAAGAGACATAGATATGTTGTTGTGGGGAGGCATAAGAGATTTTGGGATTGATTTTGTTGTGGAGGATTTTAGAGGTGGGCATCCAAACCCTTGGGAGGCACAAGGGCACCCCCATGTTCCTATCTCTACTTGGCTTATTTTGGAGCCATTGTTGGGAAGTTGTTGTGTTTAAAATGAGTATTTTGTGTGGTTATATTCTTATGTGTTGTTCTTGCAAGTAAATGTGGAAGCATTGTAGAGTTTCCATGTGTTGGATCCATCCCTTATTGCCTAATGGTCGGGGCTCGTGGGCCAATGAGAAGAATTTATTCTTCTTCTCATTGGAGTTTTGGTTGGGTGGAGAGTGTTTCCTCTCCCCCATTTTTGGTTGTTGTGATCAAGTGATGAGAAGATGGAGCTTGGTTGAAGATTTGATTTTTGGAGAAATAATAGAATACAAAATGTATTTCATTATAGTTTCCTTCTTGTAAAAATTCCCACTTCAAGTGGAAGACTATTGAATTGTTTTCTTGAAAAAAAGGGGATTTTATTGATTATAAGTTATTAGGTTTTCATTGTATGTTGTGAAGGAAAGAGAGACATTTTTGTAAAGCTAGTCTTGTTATAATGGAAAAGTGATTAGAAAGGAAGAAACAACTTGTTCATATTTTAGTCAACTTATTATCTCATATAGGGGTGTAGATCTTATTGGAAAGTTAGTAGTTCTTGTTTTAAAAATTATTGGAAATATTGTAAAATTTGGTTGTGAGAATGGTTGCAAATTTGTAGTTTGTAAAAGCAAATAAAGAGTTACTCCCATTGTATTACATGAAATTTATAGAGTAGTGAAATAAGTTATATTTGTTCATTTCCTTGCATTGTTGAAAGAAAGTCAAACTTTGTATACTTAGATGGAAATAACTTAAATCTTCCTTGTCATTTTCTTGGTTAATAAAAATAGATAATTTCCTAATACTAAGGGAGAAAAGAAATTACTTATTTGCAACTTAGGCCCTAGCCTCATTGGAATGTGTAAATTCATTATTAAGTTATTGTAAAATTACTTATAACCCAAAGTAAATCAATATAATAACAAGTGAAATTTGGTTTGATTTTCCTTTATACATCTTATCAAATATTATCAAAATTTAAAAGAAAAATTAAGTATAAGATTAAGTTAATTAAAAATATAACTACCTTTACCCCCTTAGTGCTAATATTAAAATATCATTATTATTGTGTAATAATATATATATATATATATATATATATATATATATATATATATAATATATATATATATATATATATATATATATATATATAAACCAACAAAAAGGAAATTAAAGCCAAAAAAGTGAGTTTGGGGTAGGCTGCATGGGTTGCGGCTTGCGTGGGTTTTTATTAGGGAATAGGGTTAGGGGAGGGTCATCGACCCCTTCCCCCCACCCCATTATAAAATGGGATGGAAGGTGGGGTGGGCAACCCTCCCCAACCCCCAAAAAATATTACAAAGAAAAAAATTCAAACCCTCATCGTGGCCGAAACATCCTCTGCGCATTTCTCTTTTCTTACGTTCGAGGGACTATGCATTCCTCAAACCCGGTTGGGGATCATTTCGTTGTTAAATAATTTTTTAATATATAAATATATACATAATGATATATATACAAAAGGATATTTAATCACCGATATTTGTGATTTCAGGTGCTTTTAACCCATTAAAATTTATATATATATATATATATATATATATATATATATATATATATATATATATATATATATATATACACTTACCCAAATGAAAACATATATCAAATTTAACTATATCACTAAAATGGGGTAAAACCCATAAGCCCATTTGGGAAAATAAAAAAATATGGGTTAAATAAAATAGATGAATACATTGAAACCCTAAATAAGGGTGTAAACAAAACAAGAAAAATAAATGAGACATGTAGGTCTCTCCAAAAGCTTGAGATGGCCTCTAATGGCTTCCTCCTTCTCCTCCACCAATCTGCAAAACAAAAGAGAAATAATAAGTCAAAAGAAAAGAGAAAGAAGCCTTCATAAGAAAACTTAGGGTTAGTGAAATCCTTGATCTTATGGCCCCAAATGAATCCATCCAATGGATGGGATTCATCCCTACAAAAATTAGGTGGGGAGTGGTTGAGTAAAAATTCAAATTTTAAAATTTAAATGCATGGGTTGACTTTTTAAGGGGCCACTTTATTTGTGTAAGGGGTGGGTTTATTCTTCTAACCCTTGTGCTAATTAGGGACCTTGTCATTTATTTTAAACCTAGTCACCTTGTGGGATTAATATGACTTTAGTAATTTATTTAAATAGACCTCTTTTATCCATGGGATTAATTTGTTCTAGTTGACTATAGTGGAAATAAAATTTTTATCAAAATGAAATTTAGGGGAAACTAAACAACGCTTTAGACTACCCTAGTTTATTCATAAGTATCGAGGGCATTATTGTTTTTATAATAGGGATTAAATAAGGAAAAATTTATCATTAATTTAAAGTAACTTAGCAACATAAATGTGTCAACTGTTATTTTGAAACTTTTTGTGGGCATGCTTTTTAAAATTAAAAAATAAAAAAATAATTCCAGAATTTTTCTAGCTTGCCCTAGGTTGTTCTTGGGTTTTGTGCGAACAAATTTAGTGGGCATTACAGATCCTATGACAACCGTCAATATTATTCTTTATATCACACTTAATGCTATTTATATACTTAATCATATACTCTTTTTAGCTCTATTTTTATTTCTTAGAATTTTGTTACCATTACTTCACATATAGAAACACCGCAAGAGATATTATGTATAATGCTTGAACATAACTTTTTGAAAGTATCTGCTACAGTGCACTAAGTTCTGTTACAAAATTGTCTCGATAGCTAGAAAATCATTTTTATTATTATCAACATATAACCAAATGCAAAGTTTACCATTTTCAATCCTCATCTTATCATACACCTTTTTAGATTATATTATGTTGCTTATTAATTTTGGCCTATATGTATTTATTACACCGTCTTTTCCATCCTAATATCATAAATGCATCAATTCAAAAGAAATGGATAGTGACAAAAAATTATGTGGCTAGTGGAAAACCCAAAAAAAAGGCAGCAACCTTTCAAATAGACTGAAAAGTCACCCACGAGAAGAGGAAACACACTGTCTGAATGCACCAGATGCAACAAAAGAACAAAACCCTTCAAAAATTTCTAGTCAGAAAATCAACATCATGGAGAGAAATTACAGGCTGACATTTAATGTTAGCTCTCCAAATTGATAGCATAGTTTGATTATGAATGTTGAGCTTGTCGTGGTTCCGGGAAGGAGGTATTTAAAGTTTCCATCTTCATCAAAAAATAAGGTAGAAATTAGTCGAGAATCTTAAGAGACATTGTATTTTTTTTATTCATCTATGCAACTAAAATGTAATGTAGGATTTTATAATGATACAAAGTTAAAAAAAGACCTCAAAAGAAATTTGTAAAGTAACTCAACTTTTCTAAAACAAAAAAAAGCACAAAAGCGACAACGAAATTTACTGGGGCAAGAAAGAAAACCATGATCACTGCAAATTTAAATAATATTTCAGATATCAAACAAAAATGTAAATCTATCAAAAAATAACTCTGGGACATAAAACTGGAACAACATTATTAAAACATTTGAACAGAATCTTAGTTTTTAAATAAACTGATAGAGATAGAACTGAAAGTTGCAGATAGCATAAAATACTTTAGTAAAACAAATCTACATATTTGTATGGGTTGGAAAATATTTATACAAATATACATATTCTTATATGTCGGAGGATTTTTAATTTGTAAAATGTAGCCCATAGAAAATTACAGAAAAGCATAAAAATTATGTATTAAACATTCCAAAAGTTCCATATTTTTTACGACCCCCATACAAATTTCAGTAGATATAGCAGAATAAAGAAACATATAAACATGTCAACTTTTATTTTTTCATGAAAACTTTCACAATAGCCGGTATGTGAGTTCTCGGTTGCATATATGTTAAACATCAATACGAAAACACAAGTTATATTTATGCACAAACATCGTAAAGTTAAAAGACTCAATGCAATGGCCAGTTAAGAGCAGAAGAAGCCTTTCCTTTCAATGGAAAGCTTTAAAAACCTTGGCCTTGCACAGTCAGCTACTCAACCTGGAGTATTACCATGTGTCCCCATAACAGAAGCATCCCCTTAGCACACCTAAATTCTTGGCGAGGTCGAAGGTTCATGCCGCCAAATTTTGAAGAAGAAAGGTTCATATAGGTGAAAAATTAAAAATAATTTTTTTCACTGAAAATGATATATGTTCTATATTTTTTCAAATATAACTGTATGTTTTCAAACAAGAAGCATTCCCTTAAAACAAAAATCTTCAATAAAATAAGTTAATTTAACGAAACCAATGGCAACAAATCATCATCAAAAGTGAAATCTGCAGTGAAGAAAATATTTTTCTTTCAAATAAAAATAACTATGTTCATTTTCCAGCCTCTTAAGAACTCCAAGAATACCAGTTTTCCATGTAACACTCTTCAAGACATATTCACAAGGTAGATTCAATCAACACAACATGTTCTATTGTAAAGGTAAACCCTTACTAATGTAATAAATACGTGTAGAAAAAAATTAATAAGCAACATAATATAACCTGAAAAAATGTATGATAATTGTCTTTAATGCTCTTTCCTCTTCTTACACCCATGCACCCATGGTATAGAAGATATACCATATACTATCCATTAATGTGTCAACTGCAGACACAATGGTAATGAATACACTTTTTACAGTGATGATTTTTTTTTTTAAATGTCCCAAGGATAATTAGTTTTCTTCTAATGAGCCTCTTATTATCGTTTTATGACATTTCATTCACATGTACAAGTTATATAATTATGCGATGCATAGTAAATAAATTTAGCTATCATACTCTTGTAGTACGTCCTGAGATTACCCTAAGTTCACTTGTCCCTCTAAGATTACCCTATAGTTGACTGATTGGATGACAAAAATTAGTAATATGGAATTGTCACTATCTACTCTAATACTTGTGATGCTGCTGAAAAGAATATTTATGATACTTAACGCAAGCTTGACTTTAATCTCTTATATGGGGACGAGTCTATGTTCCATTTTATTTTTGGTCTCTACTATTCCTACACATTACTGACTCAATTTCCCTAAGAAAGATACTAATTATAGAATTTCTACACATAGATATTTCTACCAGAACTGATTCCTCTTATAACCTTTCTACATAGATAGGTATTTATACCACGACAAATTCCCCTATTTATGTATGAAATCCTACTCATTACCATTCTTTTATAATAATTTGGAGAACAATTGATGACAATCCTGATAATCCTATGACAATCATCAATACTGTGATTTATATCATGCATAATGCTATTTATATTCTCAATCGTATGCTCTTTTTTAGTTCTATTTTTATTCCTTAGAGTTCTATTACCATTATTTTATATCTAAAAACACTACAAAAGATGCTATGTAGAATTCTTTAACGCTAAATTTTGAAAGTATCTGCTACATGCCACATAGTTCTGTTATGAAATTGTCTCGATAGCTATACAACTAGCAGCTTGCTCCCTTTTTATGGGATCAAATGTATGTCGTGTTGGATGGTAGGTGTTGGTACCCAGATGTAATCTTCTTCACAAACCAAGCAACATCATGGGTTTGACAGGACACTCAAAAGTAGATAAATGATTATGTATGTCATTTTCTAGCCGGGAAGCAATTTATCTGACTTTTTAACACTCAAGCCTTGAAGAAGTGGGTAGCACCTTAAAAGGATTTGATCTTATCCTAACTATTTTAGGTTGTGCCTTTCAACCAAGGTAAGAGAACCTATTTTGTAACCTCTGTTATTGAAGGAAATGCAAATACCTTTCTTTTGCACAAATTTTATAAAGAAAACCTTGGGAAAATATGATCAACACACCAAATCTGACTCTCACAAGTTGTCACTTCTAGAAGATGGAGATATTTTCAACACAAGGATAAGGTTACTAAAGACATTATGGAATCCTGATTGTTCTGCATATTTTTGCAAGTAGATTTTGTTCTTTTGTTGATACATAGGAAAAACAAGGGTGGTTCAGAGAGGATTCATGGTCTTTGAATGATTTTGGTGGGAGATGAAGTACGATAAAGTTGATTATACCAAATCTTCGAAGGGACTTCACAACAATGAACAACTCAACAACAAAATACTTCATAACAGTTAAGATGTTCCTTCAACCAGAAGGTGTGCTTCAATGGAGGCCTAGATCAACACGTTTTCACATAATATTTCAAACTCTAACACAAAGGCTCGAATTGAAAGAATATATTAAATACCAAAGTCTCTGATCAATCACGCCTAAGGTACACCCGAGGACTTACAGATAATCTTTATCAACAAATGATAGTGAATTGATTTTAAATTTGTTTATCTCATCCAAGATGAAGGCTCTTCTTGAAATGAAATTGCAAATACTATTAAACTATCATAACGATGAGATCCTGTGAGATTTCACAAATATTTCAGTGTCAGATTGCAATAAGAATGAAAGAAAAGCATATAACTGTGTCCCACTTTTTTGTAGTTTTTGTACTTTCAGCAAACTATGTATGACAACCAAAACATGACCAAACACATATAAAATGACCAAACATGCATTTTTAAGAGGCTATAAATACCAAGGTGCAAGGCATCCAGAATTTACCTAATTTTTTAAATTTTTATAGTATTTTTAATTATTTATTTACTAGTCAGATTTTAAAATATTTATGGCCACAAAGTGGGACACACTTGTATGCTTTGACCCACTAGTATTAACAAAAATTCTGAAACAAAGTAGACACAGATTGCTAGAGATTAGACACAAATTAATTTTAAAATTGCTTAAATTCATCAACATGGGAAAGCTTCCAGAGAAATCTCAGTGCTCGTCAATGGCTATACATCTGTAACCAACTTGACATGATAGAAAATCTAACACAAAGGAAATTAACTAGGTATCTCGATGGCTTCTCAGAATAAGGATTTCTCAAATTTTCTCTTAGGAATTCAAACTCCAACCATTTGTAAGAGTATTCTCATTGCATTTATACATTTCATTCACCCCAAATTTTGTCCCCAAAAAGAAGAATATTCAAGGGACCTTTGCTTGCTACTAATTTGTTTCAGACAACGAAGCTTAACAAATTTAGATCCAAAATCTGCTAGGTGGACCAATTGTGAACTTATCACATTTCTTGAGCCCTCAACTAATGACTAAGATGTCATGCAACAACTATTCATGAGTCACTTTAATCATTTTGATTCTGTCATGTGAGAAATCCCCTTTTTAATCATTTTTCGAGCCTCTACATAGCTGGACTTGATAGGTCATCCCTTTTTACTCTCGAGGCAATGCCTTTTTCACCTTTTACGCCTACACTTTCATCATTTCATCCCTTTTCCCTTTCTTTCCTCTGTAATTCTGCCCTGCATCCGTTTCCTCTGGTAATTACCATTTTCGCAAGTGCCTTAGCAACTTCAACTTCAAAATATCGATCTTAAAAATCCTTGGACTCATAATTTAAGTTTCAATTCCATTTAACAATCCCACGATAGAGATGGGAAATAATTTCATCAAAGAACGATGAAAAATAGTGCGTATTCGTGTCTCCAAGAGTCTTGGAGCAAAAATGGCAGAAAAATAGGTGAAATGCACAAAGAATCAAGTTGATTTTTCCCATTTTCCACTTTGTATATCATAGTCGTCCATGTTTCCTTGGTGAAACTACAAAGGAGAGGCACATATGCAAGTCCCAAACAAGCGTGAGCCTTCCGGGTGCCCCTGGCCCAACAAAATGTATTTTGACCTTTGAAAAGTCTCGGTGTAAAAGGAGCCAGCGGAAGCATCCACATGTCTTCGTGGCGTTCTTTTGATATGGTACCCAAAAACACCAAACAAATGTGGGCTCAACATGTGTCTCATTCCGGTAGAGTCTGTAAAAAGTTGAAGATTCGGCGGAAGGTGACATGTGTCTAGTGTCTAAGACAATTTCCTTAGGCCGTTGAAAAGTCCAAACAAAGGGCGAGTGACCGAAGCCTCCAAGTGTAGTCCCGGTGCTTCTTCAAAATAAAACTTAGGGGCTGGTCCACAAACATGTGCGGTCCTTCCACGTGTCCCGTGGATTTACAAAATTTCTTTGAAAATTCTAAGTATGGGAAGACCTCTGCGGAATCCTCCATGTGTATTTATGGCGCAACTTCAAGATGGTGTTCAAGAGTGGAGACCCTGAACTAGCATGGGCTCACCATGTGTCCATGGCCTACCAAAACTATACCGGATGCATGAAAATTTTGTCTAAGTCCGGGAAAAGCAGTGGAATCCTCCACATGTCCCCTTGACGCAACTCCAAGGCCAAACCAAAAGGTGAATTTTCAAACGAGCATCATTCCTCCACGTGGACAAGTTTTGGGTTGAAGCGAGCCATAAAATTTTTAGAGTGCCCCACCGAGCCGCATCCAACAAAAAAGGGCCATCTTTCCACTGATGTAGAGATGTAAATTTGACGGGGAAAACTCACCCGTCAAACTGTAAAAATGCAAGAAAACCACCATTTGAGCTCGGAGATGAATTTTTCTTCAAGGACAGAGAATTTGGAGATGTTATAAGTTTCAAACATGATTCTCTCGAGATACATCCAATCTTTTTTCCTCACGTATTTGGGGAAAAAATTACGGGGACACAAATATGTGAATGTGGAAAATGGAAAGAAAGGAGGAACCTAAGTTTTATGCCCAATTTACAGACTCCTTCAGATGGACAGAGAAACAAAAAAAAATTGGACCTTTAAGTGATCTTCGACCAAGGAAGGGACTGATCATGGCAACCAAATGGAGGACAAAGTCTTCAAGCACCAACTCGGGAGATAGAAAACATGACAGAGGCCACAAACTGAGGAATTTCAATGACAAACAAGGTGAGACTAATTTGAGCACCAACAATAGGGAAGGTTATATGGTAAGATGGCCTTAAACAAATTTCTTTTTAAACATTTTTGTAAACGCAATTTGTGTTTTTTAAGTAATTTTTTTTTATCATTATAGTTAAGGAGTGAGTTCTGAATTGGCTGGTCTATTGGATTGGTTTGAGTTGAAATAAGATTTGGAGCTGGTGATTGTTAGATTGTAGTGTCATTGTGGATTTACTGTAGCTAGTGATTTGATTTGGTGGATTATTCACAATAGTATATAATGTTAAAAATGATGGCTATAAAGTATTTGAATATTGGGGTTATGTAAAATAATTTTCTCAGAAGTAGCTTCATGGCTGGGGCTGGTTATGTAGTGAGTTAGCTTGTTATTTTCTTAGTGTGGTTGAAAATCCAAATAGGTAGGCAATAAAATCCATATTAATTTCAGTTTAATTATGTATAAAAAATGCATTAAAATGCCCATTCTTTACACAATTATAAGGCTCAGCCATTAGTTGATAGTTAAATGATTGCTAGTGTAAAAAGAAATATAGCATAAGGATTTCAAAAAAAAAAAAATTTTGTCGGAGACAAAGCACTAGAACTACAAACATAGTATACAGAGGTCATCAGGGAAGAAGAAATACAAATGCCACTGTCAAAACAATGTTGGTCATTATGCTATCAAACACAATAAAAAGCCAGTTGATCATAAGTTTTCCAATGAAGTAAACTTGTACAACTGCAAATTATGGCAATGATGAGATTTATTAGCCAATTGTGATTGATTTATCCAATTCTAATGAGAGAAATAGAAGGCCATATATTGATTGTGGTGCTTCTCAACACATGGTATGGTAGTTCAAGTTAGTTGAAATTCCGTAAACAGTGATTGCAAATTGTTAAAAAACTATGTGCCCTAAATTGTGTAACCGAAAATAAGATGGTGTATCCAACTTTAGCATTGTATCAATACTAAACCAAATAAATATTCAAAGTTTGCAAAAAAATTGGCTTGGAATACATTCACTATATTCAACTTTGGATGTTTTTTGATAGGAATCGTAAACATTTGTGTATTCCTGAATTGAAAAATAGTTTTTACAAATCAAAAGAGACTTCTCACAAAGTCGTCAGGGAAGAAAGACCTCAGAGTTGGTAGCCCAATCATCATGTCAGGCCTAGGCCAGGTAATATTATGGTCCATTCAACAGTACACTTTAATTTTTTAAATTTTAATTGTGTAAGAGTCTTTTGTAATAAAAAAGAATGGCAATCTTATTAATAACGGATGGATATCTGAGACATAATTAAGATATATTAGGAGTTCCATTTAAAACTTTGAGCATCTGCCAATATATCTCATTTCACATAGTCACCGCAATAAAGAAAACATTGAAATGCAAGAGACAGATAGAAGTGTGGACAACTTATCTGCTTGATCTTGAATAAATAAACATACATTTACCTACAAAGTGTTATGATCTAATCTCTTAAGTAAATATTGGCAAAAATTTCTTACTGTTGCGTTGGCTCTTACTTGAAGGGAAAACTCGTAGTTTGAATGTCGGTTTCACAATAGAGAGGCAGGATGATAATAAGTATGTATATTATATTTCAAAAGAACATGAAAGTAACATGTATTGCATATGACAAATACATGGAAAATGTGTCCTTGGAAAGCTAGAAATTTTGCTTATATTTAATTTAGATGTTGACCCAGAAAACAATAAAGTGTTGCCTATATGCACACCATAAACAGAGAACAAAAAATGTTCTTAACTTATCTAGTTGCAGAGCCTCCAAAAAAATATACCATAGATATATAGCTTGAAGAGCCATCCATTACATTGTTTCCAACTATTGGAAAAATTCTTTCCAACCTAAATACATTTTAAAAAAACTTAGAAGACAGTGTACCAATTTCTGATCTGTAGACAGTTAAATCATGTTTTAGTGCTGAAATGACTCTGCAAAATGCAAATTACAGATTATATGTTGTTTGGCAAAAATACCCAGGGAAAGTAATATGTTTCGTAAGCATTAATGAAAGGAAAAATACATCTGTGGCTTGCAAAACAAAATTCCAGCGAAGGATTCACTTGTTAGCATGGAACAACAAATTAAAACAAAATAGTAGTTAACATGTGGGAACTAATGGATAAGGTTACAACTATCTAACATATTAAAAAGTCACCAAAATAGATTGAAAAAACTCTTCTAAGAAAACCCGAAGACGAGTTAAGTACCTGAGAACAAACCAACACAGAAATTATCATTGGGTAAATCCATTTTTATAATGGCTTCGCATGTTCTGAAAAAAATGGTTAAAAAATTCAACTAAAAAGAGAGAATATTTTCAAGCAATGTCTTATGTTAGCAAAAAAGGAAAAATTAAAACTTATGCACTTAAAAATCACATAGCCAAGACATGAGTTGTGTTAATTTGGAAAAATTGCAAGATTGAAATGGAATTGGCATTTCAGGTTCTTTAAAAATAAGAAATAGCGAAAAGGTTCTGCAAAATAGGAAAGAAAATCAATGTCTGCATTCTTAAAGAAAATTCAAAAAGGGAAAACAAACAAATTTAAATATTTGATGATTTAAGCATATACCAATGGCTAGATTGATTCAGCGAGGCTGTTGGAAAACAATAAAATCTGAAACGAAGGTTTTAAAGAGATTGTTATTTCTGGTTTCGAAAAATAAGAAATAGTGTAGAAGGATATACAACAGATAAAACATATGATTTTTTAAGGTTTTGAAATTTATATTGCTTGAAATATAGAAGCATAGAATCTAGAAACATGAATTAAATTCCAGGTTCTGGAAAAGTACCAAAAATACTTCAGCAAAACATAAAACATTTTACATGTCTGCATTCTTGAAAACAAAAATCTAAGGGAGAATATATAAAAAATTAAAGGTATGAACAACTTTAGCAAAAGTAAAAGAGTAGGGCCTCAATTTCCATAATTAGATTAAATTGTTTTCATAAAAAATAAAATGTTACACCTAGAAGAGGAAGTACGAGTGCAATTAGGCTGTTGTAGCTATAGAAACGTTTGAATTTTCAGCAATTTATGAGATCGTAAGAAATAGGAAATTAATCCATTCCATCATCACACAGGGCAATGAAAGGTTATGGTCAAAGAATGTAGGCTATAATTAATTAATAATTGGGGTCATAATTACGTCAAACTGGAATTTATAAATATGACAGTATAGAATAAGTATCAATTGTTTAGGTGTGAAGGTCTGGTAATGTACTAAGAATAGGTGAAACTCAACTGTGAGTATCTAATGTATGGAAGAATTATCATTTCATTGGCATAACATATGTATATAATCTAAACTCAGAGTTCAGATGTAGGTGAGGGCTTGAAGTTGTTCTCTATGTAATCTTTTGTTACTGTTTCAGATTTGATCTGAAATATCTACTTGGAGGCAACTCTTAGATTCAGTGTCGTGGCAAACAAAAATAATACGTACACAATTTAGGAATTTTTTTCTTTTTTTATTTAAAATTTAATTCTTTTACATTTTGAACTAAGTGCTGTAATATGGTCAGGGAAACTAGACCTACAGTTATGTAAGATACGGTTGAAATACTGTTAGCAAATTAAAATTCATATTCTTTTCTGGCATTAATTTAGCACTGTAGATTGTCTATGGAATGTGGTATGAAAGTTACATCTATGAATATATGCTTCTATTTGTAAGCATTAAGTGTGGATGTAGAATGAAGCTAAATCCTAAACCTGCCAAGATTAGTGCTTCATGGTAGAAAGAATAGATCAATAGGCTTAATTACTAAAAATTGTTAACTATATTGACGGTTTGACGTAACAACTAGTATTAAGTTTCAACATTGTGAAGAATTAAAAAGTGTTGATTTCTTCTTGTATATGTATTGGTTTGTACATGCATACATGTATTTAAAGATAATTCACCATAGAATAATAATGTTGCATTTGAATCTGGTAGAACTAAAAGTATTTTCTTGTAGAATAAGGAGTATAAGCTACTATGAAATTACAACATGTATAGAATAATTGCTCGCTACAATATACTTTGAGATTTACAATGTTCACATGCATATTGTTTTTCCCTTTATAGTGGTAAGTTACATTTCTTTATGGATTTTGACAATAATATTGCTCATAGGCTTTGTTGCATACAATGTCATAGGTATCTTCAAGGGTGACATGGTGGTGTGTATTAACATTTGAGTAGTATCTTGAAGTTTCCCAATAGCAAGTTAGAATGTGTAGATGTCTTCTATAGCTACTAGCTTTGTGTTGCATGGGCACATGCTTTGATGGATTCGCACACTAGGCGATGAAGAGTCTTGGTGTCTTGTTCCAGCTTGGTGGCTAATTTTTAGAAGACGTCACTTTGTGGCCTATGTGCATGCACTCTTTTATTGGTGGGGTAGTGGTGGTGCCTGCCAACAATAGTAGTATTAGCATAGTAGATAATGGCAATCGGGAAAATTTGTATTCTTTATCTGTTTTTTTTAGAAATATGCATGCATAGGGGTTTGTACCTAAGTTTGCAGGTGTGTGGTGGTTGGTGGTGACACATTGCAGTTTTGTTGCCTTTGTTCTTTGTGAAATGATTTTTTAAGGGTTATTGTTGGACCTATACATAGTAATGGTATTATAATGGTGGGGGTTGTAAATAGTAGTAGAATATCCGGTGTGGGTGGTGGGGCGATGCGGTGGGGGGTTGATGGTGGGGGGTGTTGATAAGGGGATGGGGGCAATGCTTTTTAGGTGTAGTTGGTGCTCATCTTTTTCTAAGGCGGCCACATATTTTTGGGCGCTATGCGTGCATAGCGTGCAAATGAGAAGGGACGAGAAATAATACGATTGGAGAGGACTTGTACTCGGAAATAGTAGTAAAAGCGAGTCCTAGCTGGTTGGTAGCCCCAATGTCTATTATGGCTTTATCAAGGGTCATTTCTTGTGCTTTGTGGATAGTTAGAGCCCATGCCATTTTAGTGGGATTTGTGCTATTGTTTTTGGTGATGGGGGCGATGGATATGTGGGTTGGATTATTTATATCCCGGGGTGGGCCTAAGTATTTAGGGAAGGTAAAAACTACATATAGTGGGATGTTGGGGGTTTTGTAACTCCTTTATAAACTATGCTTATAAATTTACTGTTGCACCGTTGATTAGGCCAAATTCTATCCATAGGTTGGTTGTTAATATTACTTTTACCCTTCACGAGTAGAAAGAGGGTAATGTGTGGGAGGTATCATGGTGTTGGCAATCGCTAAGAGCAATAGGAATGTTTAGGGATTTAAGTATGCATTTTTTGTGGACCGAGGCCAATTTTTAGTAGCGTAATAGGTGGGTATGCATTTTAAAACTTTTTGCTCTTCTTTTGTAAATCACTGTTGGTGAAGCCCTACTCGTAAGAAGGTGTCGATAAAATTATGTTGGTTCTGAATTGTAGAGGTTTGAAAGTAGGGATCTGAATTGGGTTTGGGCATGTGTGTTGTCGATTTTCAGAAATTGGTTTCTAGCATTATTACTTGTGGTAAATTTATTCAAGAAGGTGTGGCCAAGTGTGGTGCCAGCATACATTGGCACATCATTTATTGGAGGTAGGCTGGTAAGATCACTGATGAGGATGATTGAATAACCTCCAAAGTTCCAGATATGTTTTGTGTAAAGCCTTGGTGCAAATGGATGTTGATATCATTTAGTAGGCATGGCTCGATGAAACTCATTTCATCAATTAATATGTAATCTACATATTTTATCTTCTCTTGTAAGTGAAGTAGTGTTTGGCCTTAAAGACGTTGTACATCATGGATTGGAATGGACAGGCTGCTGCACGAATAGTGTCTCCTTTAATGTGAAAGGCTGCAACACCTATAGGGGCTAGGAGTAATAGGCGGGTGTGGTTTGTAGGGGAAAGTGATTGTAAAAGATACGATTTACCAAAGTCTTAGTTATCTGCACCGGTAATAACCATTTTTCATGGAGCCGAATTAGGGTTTGTGGTGGCATGGATTTTGATGATTTGTAAAGTTGCTTTTTCTTTGACTAGAAAAAAAGTATAGGTCGGTATTGGGTAGGGGGTATGCGAAATTGGGTTTTTTTAAGTTGAATTGTTTCATAAATGTTGGCCCTATTTCTTGCAAGGCACAACTTAAGTGACACTCGCCAAGGGTGGGTGGTGTCGAGTTCTCGTAGGATGAGCATGTCTAGGTCATCAATTTGTTTGATGTCGGTTGGATGGATGCGGGAAAAAAATTCCCACTCTTCCATTTGTTCTGACTCAAAAGTATCTATATCTATTTTGAAGCTGCTGGTTGGTGCTAAAACAAAGTAGGGTTTGAATGGGTTCTCTTTTAATGTGCTAAGGCTAATACAAATGTTGAAATAATTCCCACTATTGGTAGATTTGAGAAGTCATACTACCTATTCTGTTTAAAATGTTTGAACGGTTTATATAGAATCAGCTCACTGAAGCAAAGCTCTTCATAGGTTGATGAGTTACAGAGTGGAATAACTGAGTAGCGGGGTAAACACATACTATAGCTACTATGGGCCTTGTGAGCCATTGGTTCACACACCTATGTACACTGTATGACAAGGATCTATAAAATTCTATCAGTGATAGGCCTTCTAAGGATGTCGGGTGACGTGTGTAGGACTGAATGATTGTTGGAGTTGTGATTTTCCCTATGGTTGGAGTTATAATGCGCCTGAATACTTTTTTCCCTGCCACTAATGATATGAAGAGTTGGCTATAGACGAAAATGGGTAATTTCTGTAACATGTGACATGTTTCTTAGGCCCCAATGTCATGATCTACTAACATTTATGTTAAGAACTTACTTGTATGCAAGTGTGGCGGAGGTCTAGAGGTTGGTGTCGTGCAGAGACTCGGTTAACATGTGGTGGTAGCTTTCAGATCTTTTCTCCACTTTGGTTGCATATTTTTCTATATACCGTAGCACTGCATGTTGTGAAGTTACTGGCTGACAGTCCATGTTTTCTCACCATACCTATAGCATTGTGGCATTATGAATGTTGACTCTATCATCATTACGGGCCGACATGTACATAGATTTCCCTTTTTTGTTGATTAATAAGCTTGAGGTATCTTGTAAGGGCCTTGGGGCTTTATATCAGCATTGTAGGTGGGAGCCTTTTTTTGTAGACATGTGTTTTCTAAGCATTTGGTGTGCCTTTGAACCCAATTGAACATCTCGATGTAATCAATTTTAGCAGAACTTGACTAAATAGTGGCAGTGTCTAATAAGAAGGGGTCATCAAAAGACGCACGATGCATCTTGGGAACACCTTGTAGCCCCATATTTGTGTTCTATGATGTGACATAGTTTTTAAAGAATGCTTTGGAAGCTTGTACCTTATTAGGGTTGGCCCAGGTCTAAAGCAACCATATTTGGTGCATTTTCCAGCCATAAGAATCAATGTATATGTGGTAATCCTCTATGTTTCCATTCATATTTGTGTAAGCAACATAAGATATAGTTCGGGGTCATAGTTAGAGCCAATAATGTTATAAAATAAATCCTGTGGTAAGAGGTATTACCTATACCAATAGTCCTGGTCATGGAGATTGTTTTCTAGGATCTCTTCCTACAAATATGTGACCTTTCATTCCATATATGCATCAACTACATGTGGGTATTTTATGATGTTGTTAATTCTCTAGGATTGAGCTACTGGTGCTTGTAGGGGAGGGGGCCCAGGGAATAACTATGTGGAGATCCGGCCATTTTGTGTCTACGGTGGTTAAAGTGAATAAAATCATGGGTGCACCTAGTTGATTATCAAATCTATTAGCTCTACTCACCATTTACCCTAGTATGCTATTGTACCATGTAAGTTTGCCCGAAATGCATGAGTTGTACATCAATTTGTTCGGTTAGCTAGTATTTTAAGTATTCATGAAGCTCGGATACTATAGTTCACAAGTCATCATCTATATCATTTTTAGTGAATACAACAAAGGTTGACTGACTATAGTGCCACATCGTGAAGTTCGGTAAAAAATATCGTAACCGAGGGTGGATGCTTAATATATTATCATCGTATCATAGTAAATTTTATGTGTACTCATGCCTAGCTACGAGGAACGGTTGGGCCTGCTTATATAGTGCTACACCTTTAGGAAATAGAATTGAAAATGCCATAGAGAATAAGCATTCTTCAATATACTCATTGATTGACGTTGAGCTAATAGTAGGCCAATTTAGATGGGGCCCTACACTAGTTGTTTCTTGTTGCAAATACTTTGTTGTATTTCCTCAACTTATGTGTGAATATTAAAGGTAGAATAGGTACAAATGATGACCTAGGCATACAAATGCCTCTAAGTCTTCACTTTCAGCAGATGTAGCTTTAGCCACATGACCACGCTCAAAACTTGATGTAATAGGCAGCTCACATAATTTAGTAGCAATGTCTCAGTGCCTACCTCGGGCAGCAGGAGAGTGCTTCCTCATCTATTCTAACATCTTTATAATAAGGATCATGTGAAATTTTGTAGCATAATGCAGCATAAACCCTTTCCCTATTAACAAAAAATTCATATATTTTACTTGTAGGCCATTTCCTTTGTAGTACTAATATGTCTAGCTCTTCAATATAACGAGGTAAAACTTTCAATATTGAATAAATGTCTTGTAGAAAACTGATTGTGTGCTCGTTATATTTTTATTGTCCTCCCGGGCATGAGTCATCTATACTGATTGGGCTGATTCGAGCGATAAGAATTTCTTTAACTTATGTTAACTTGGCTAAGACTTCGTGGGTGCGCCCACAGGTCCATATTGTTGGACATGTGGAAAATTGGATGCCAAATGTTCATTGTTGCAACTAAAGCATGTGTTGTTTCCATCTCGAGCTTAACTCTCATGGTTGGGTAGGATTCGTGGCAAATGATGCACATAAAGATGTTTCCTAATGCATCTTTTTTTCACAAAAAATTATATGGGGATTAGGAATACCTTTTGCAGTTGGGTTTCCAAAGGGGTTTCTTGCCTAATGCTTTGTTCAGGTGCCTATATTGTGCTCTTTGGTCTTTTCTAAACTTTATATGTGATACCACGATGCCTATTGATTTCATCTTTGTTTTCCTCGAATGTTGCTTTCAAATTGTATTGTCATGATTTTTTTCTCGTCATACCGCATTTTCATTTTACCAATGTTGTGATTTTTACCATTACCTTAAAGAGTGCGGGACTAAAATTGCACGGAAGGTTGAGATATTAGAATTAGAACTTGTAATGAGGTTACATAACATGCATGTTCTACTTTTGTAAACATAAAAGTTTATAAGATAAGTATTGTTTAGTGGTTATTAAAAGCATACATTCTTTTATTACAAGTATGTGTCGAGTAATTGTATATGCGTTGTCGAAAGTACAAGTTGAATACTATAGTATTGGGAACTATATTGAAAGCTAACCAAAGCATATATAACTGACACCAATCCATTAGCTGTGTTTTTTCCCCTTAATTTAAAGCATAGTTGAAATAAGTAGGTAACGAATTGGTAAATGTTTGGTTTGTCTAAATTAAAGCCACATGTTAGTTAGTTTCTTTTATTTTGAGGGTCGGCCGTATTTAGGTTGTCATATATATAGGTAGTTTATGTTCAATTTTAAAGTGAAGTCGTAGGTTCATTCAGTGTTTTAAACACTTGTACAAGTTTTGATATATATATATATATATATATATATATATATATATATGGCTTGAACTAATTCCTATGAACGGTTTTATTTGACTGATTTTGTTGTTGGGTTTTTTCCAAATAAATTGCTTTTAATCTTTGTTGATCCTTCAAACTCCACATGTTGCCAATGTTGAATCTCACTTGAAGTTTCTATTATCCTTATTTTGCCCCCGGAAAATATTGGATCAACCATGACGCCGCATAGAAAGAACCTAAGAAAACTCATTCAGATCTTGTAAATAGGTCGTAGGTAGACTCAACAATGGAATAACAGGGTTAGAAAAGAAGGGGTAGTGTTGCAGAGGAACCAGGAGAAAGAAGGGGAAAAAATGGTGAAGTTTTGAAGTTTTTCGGGCTCGAAACCATTCAGGAAAGAGTCCAAAATTGGCTAAGTATAAAGTGCAAGCAGAGGTCGCCAAGTGTCAGCTTGGCGCATCTCCAAGATTTAGTCCAAAGGTGGAGACCCAAATGAATGTGAGATCTTCACATGGCTCAGAGTCCAAAAGGATAATAGGGACCATTGAAAAGTTCACAGACCAATAGAGAGTGCCAAGTGTCCGAACGATGCTAATTCAAGGATCAAATTGAGAGAGGGTTTCCAAACGAGTGCCATACTATCGCGTGTCCTAGGTCAAGAAATATGACCCTACCGAGCAAAGGACTTAACCAAAATATAGAAATTAGGCAGCAACAGAGGAAGCGCCACGTGACAATCCTAAACAAGCGGGTTAAAGTGGGTCATCAGGGGGAAAGTTGGTTTTTCACCCTTGTTATTCCAAAGGTGTAAAAGTTGCAAAATGGGCCATAACTCCGCCCAAAGGAAAAAGTCGGTGTTTGAGCCTCGAGTCAAGGTCAAAGCAAGTGTTGGAGGAAAAGGTGAAATTTTTCCTTTTTCAAAAGACACAGAGATAAAAATTGAAGCACATCTCCCCAACAAACCAAAGGGTGCCACGTGTCCAAGTGGAGCGTTAAGGCCATGGGAGTTTTATGAGTTTTGCATTTTTGTGGAAAAGGGGGAAAAGATAAATCATGGACCCGCAAACCTGATTTTTCCCTAATCTGGCTGCCACATGCCCCGTATTAAAAAGGAGATCCATTTTTCAAACTATTTTCCCGCCCATTTGTATGGACCCGATACAAACTTCGAAGGGGCATATCTTTTGACTCAGGGCTTGAAATATTGCAAATCTTACACCGTTGGAAGCGTCTTGACGTCCTCTATGCCATGGAAAGATAAAAATCCATTTTTAGGCCTTGGTAGGTGAAAAATGGAGAAACATCTTTGGGCCTTTAATGCAAGATCTTCTTGCCTCAACAACCAGATCAGATTTGATCTACTCTGCTACTTCTTCCTCCTTCGAGGTGCCAAATAAGGATTTGATGTAGTCAAGACAAATTTGGAAAAAAATTCATGGGAGACATTAAATAGTGGTGGTTGAGCTTGGAGTTGTTTTCCCGCTTCTTTATTTTTCTCTTGTCTTTATCAAATCTATAATTGCAGGCTCGGACTCATTGTAAAGGGTTGGACATTATTTTGTTTTACAGGCTCCCTTTTGCTCCTAGCGAAAGGAATTCCTGGAGTTCGGGCCTTCCACTAAAATTGTAGTATGTTCTTGCCTCCCGGCTATTTTGTAATGCATTGTATCAATCTGTAGAGCAATAAAACATGTTTTTGATTGATTCTAGATCATTTCTATCTCTTCTACTTGCATCTAGTCTTTCATTATAAATATTTTTATCATGCTTGATTATCATACATATTTTGTTGGTTTGTGTCTATTAGCAAAACTAATGTTCAGTCCTTCATTGCATCACCTTTTAGTTTAGTCATTTCTTATTTCTTATATATCTTTTTATGCTGTCTCCTTGGAAAATTTTAGATTAGGTATAGAGATAGATCCTCTACAATTTCTCACGTATGCACCTAAACAAAGGAATAGGAATGAGCCTTTAATCTAGAGATATTTTCCATTTCTAAGGTACCACACCTTTGGGAGAGTTTAATGTTATGTGGATCACACCAAATGACTCTGCCTTAGAAAATCGATGTATAGAACTCATTTGGGGTCTTTGTGATTTTGCAATAACACTTTCTAAGGCTCGGTTCCAGTCAAATCCTTCAAGGTTTTTTTGTTTTCCTGTAACTAAGTGACGGATGTGCACATTATAGTAATTTGTAAATAACATTTGGAAAGAGTTAAAAAAAAACGTGTTATAATATCTCTATTTTTAGTGGGTATGCGGGGGTTACAATCGTACTAAATTTGTTACTGAATTAGGTCCTATGGTGAAAGTTAAAGAAAACATATACAAATAACAACAATAATTTGAGTCATTTAGGCCAAGGAAAAAAATAGTAAATAAGTAGTCATATGTATAATAGGGGCATTTTCAATTTAACAGCTTAATTCGTAATGGGTTTTCCATGTACGTGTATTGGTAGGTGTATTTAGATATTAGCACCATACATGGTCATGGATATCATATATCACGTGTTACAAAGAAGGGTTGATTATGAATTAGATTTGGCAATCAGTGGAGGGTGGGTATTTCTTAAGACATTAATAAATATAATCTATATTAAAAGGGTAATTACAATTTAGGTGTGTCATGAGATGAGGAAGGTATCCTTTTTTATTAACATTAGTAAATGAAAACGTAAGTCCAAGGAAAACACATTAGTTGTAATCATACACTGTAGTATAAGAACCTTATAATATTTATATACGTTACTAATGATTTAAGAAAAAGAGATGCATAAGATGTGTACAAAAAAATTAAAATGCAACAAAAAGTACATACCATTACAAGGAAAGTGTAATAGTTAAAAAATATTCTTATACATGTAGGATCGCTTAAGGTGTGTTGGCATTTAACAAAGCATTGACAATGGTATCATGTGTGGGTGAACCCTTCTTTATAGAAGCATGTATAATAGTACATCCGAGTTTTTACTTGCCATTGTATAGCTCCTTTTTTACTACTAAACCAAAATCATATGTACAGAAAAGGACTTGTTATAGCACTGTAGGCAACTGATCAGGTTGTTGGGCTATGTCATACAAAGCTTGCGCAGAAAGACCCATTATGCTTGAACTAACATCTTTGAAAGCAATACCCCATACTGTGCCTGTAGTATCTTCTAGCAATAGATTCAATGCATATCTGAATGCACATTGAGGGGAATCTACATTACATTTAGGACAATGTCATGCACCTTTATCTATTTGGACTAATTTTTACGGCATTGTTTACCACTAACTACATTTGTACACGATGCATAATAAAAGTTACTCATATTTAAATGAATAATCGTAGCTATTATTGAAACATTTTTTTCCACTTGTAATTGTGCTACTTCATGGACACCTGTAATATCGGTGTTATCTATTTTGACAAAACTTAAACTGATTGGTACAAATTCCTCTGAATTTAAGGCAGCCTAGGTATGTAACTGCTAAGCTTCTAGCATGGTAGGGTTGATAAAACATTCAGAGTTAAGCCATGTTGAAAGTGATTTACCATTAAATGATGTTACTTTAACCCGCTTCAGGGCCAAAACTAACCTTTCATCTATGCTGCCATGATGCAAATCATGCAATAAGTTGCCTTCATTTTCACAAAAAAGCCCCATAGTGTAACATCAATAGGGTACTCGGATGTGTCGCATATGGAAATGGCACATTTTTTAGTTTCTGTTCCATCTAGTTGGTGGATGGATGAAGTTCCGAAACAAATTTTACTAGTCTAATGACATCAACCTGTGTATTAATAGTTGTAACCTTAATAGCTGTTATTTTTGTAAATTGAATATTTTCAAATGGTATATCACTTTCCTCATCAGAACACAACTACAACATGGAGTTTTTATTTAGTATAATTTCCCACAAGTTATCACATTGACTACGGTGTTGGTTAGCACATTTTAAACTACCATTGGAGAAATTGTAAACCCATTCATGCTATACATCCTCAAAATAAGTCGGTCAATACTTCTAAATGTTGTTACAACAACATTATCTCCAGCAACATCTTTAATAGTAAATCTAAACACCTGCCCTGGGCCCCTACTGTTCACAAAGTGGTGTACATTCCCTTTCCTTGTTACTCGGCCTTTAATAGTCCACTTTGGGTGATATGGGTTTAATTTTTTAATAGGAGTGATGACAAGCATAGTAGGAAAAACAACAAATTTACACTCGATCACTAGCGGAAATCTGTCAAACCCAAGTTCAAAGGTGGGCACCTAGCTATAACTAACCATTAGGAAGCTTTAACATGATTCGAATGGGGCATACCTAAACTACTGCATATATGAGTGTGTGTGTGTGTGTGTGTGTGTGTGTGTGTGTGTGTGTGTGTGTGTGTGTGTGTGTGTGTGTTATACATGTTAATACTTGCACTATTAAAAATACCATATTAATTGTTGACACATATGTAATAATGTTCAACATCTACTATGCTCGTGAAAGTAGGTAGTAGTAAACAAAAAACACACTATATTAAAAGGTGTAGTATAATAGAACTATCATGAACCAATACATGTATAACAATTATGTGGAATAGTTGTAGCCCAAACTAAAGTATTAATAGGCTCTAACTATTAAACTTACATGTTAATGTCATATTGAATGAAGCATAAGAGAAGTGCTATTTGTAATAGGGTCCAAACCACATTTAAATTGTAAATAGCAAATGCACATTGTATTGAATTATTATCGAATTTGCAAAACTATATACACACATATATATATCATTTGTTTTTACATCAAAGGATTTAACTCAATATACTATGTGTTTCTAAATAAGAAGAGGAAGGTAAAATCTATGCACAATTTATTTTACATCTGGAACCTCTAAAATAAAGTGTTCCCAACTTAGAGTTACACAGAACAACATGTGGCAAATGGGTCCTCTAAGTAGCCCAACCACTATTGGCACCATAGTTTGTGGGGCCGCCTCGATATGCTCGTCCTCATTTGGAGTTTCCATTAAGTGCGCATGTGAGCAACTAAAACACTGGCAAAAACGTTTCTAAAACCCCATCAAAGTAAGAAGCGCCTCCCCGGAGAACATCAAACCCTATGACACTATAATATTTTTACACAAACCATTGGTTTATACACACAGAGAGATAATATATACATGAATTGCTAGTGCAATGCAACTTGTTCTTATGATGTTTAAGATGCATCAAACGATTATTAAAAAAAACATAACCAAAAACTTATGAGATTCTCGTGGTTGTGATGACATCCATGCATTCTGAGTTCGAGGATAAATCGGCAAGTAAAGGGTTATATAACCAATTATACGAACAAACGAAAGGAGAAATTTTCTATCTATTATGGCTTGGAGAAGATTATTTCATCATTCTATGCTTTGTATTTGATTGTATTTTATTGAGGTGTCATTCTCATTTTTGTGAAAATACTAAAAGTCTTACTTGTCAGATTTTGAGATAAATCTCACTAATGTTTTCTTCAATAAAATTTCAAACCCTGTAACTTGTGATTTTGATTGTAAACATGAAATAAATTAATACCATTTACATGACTGCAATGAGAACTTTTACCATAGAAATCACATTTATCTGATAATGGCAGGCTCACTATTTCAGCCCCCATGGATATTCTTGTTTTATTCTCTATGGGCTTTAATAATTTTTTACTTGTAAAACCAAAAAATAATAATGAAACTTCAGGGATTTGACTGCAGTTGAACATTGGAAAGTTTGTGTGAGATTTAATATTTCCAATAGGCTCCAAAGGGTTAAGAAAAATAAACAGTGACAAACATGATAATAATTAGACTTAAAATATAAAGCAGCTAAAAATTTCATCGAAAATGCCCTTACAAAACTATTAATGGCGTATAGAAAGGGAAGGCATTTTTTCAAACATTCACAGACGTTGTGTTGTGCACACAATCGTACCTAACAAAAACAATTCCAAACAAGGAGCAAGAATCCACAACTTAATATTAAATATGTTAACTAGTTATATTAGAATTGTGAATAGTAAAAAAAAATAGTAAGTATGCGGTAAATGAAATTCAATATGAAATGGATTAATGTTTAAAATTGGTTCTCAACATTTTAAATTTGAATTTATATATCTTTCTGGAATATAAATTTTCATCAAAAGCTTTCATGATGATAATTATACTAACAAAAATAAAACTGCAGCTAAAATTTCTTCGGAAATGCCCTTGCAAACTATTAAGAGGATACGGAAAGGGAAGGCATTTAGTCAAACAGTTCACAGACATTGTGTTGTTGCACATAGTTGTACCCTAACAAAAACAATTCCAAACAGTTATCAAGAATCCACAACTTAATATTAAATATGTTAAACAATTATATTAAAAATGTGTATAATAAAAAAAAATAGTAAGTATGCGGTAAATCAAATTCAATATGAAATGGTGTAATGTTTAAAGTTGATTCCTATAGTTGGCTCTCAACATTCTTTATTTCAATTTAAATATATTTCGGAAAAAAATTTCAATCCGAATTCAAAAAAACTAAATTTTAGAGTTTCTCCCGATAGTGTTGGAAGGTTGCAATATCATTAACCAAATAAAATTCTAACAACAAATGAAAGGGAAAAATCAAAAACCTGATTTCAATCCTCAAGATTGATCAAATGAAGAAGTTGCAAAATGCCTGAAAAAACCCATCAAACCCTCACAAAATGTTGGAGCACATTTCAAACTTTGAAGTGTCAATGTCTTGGAACTGCAGCTGACATACAATATAAATAAACACACCCCTAGAACACAGGCGACCACCGATGATGCGGAGGAAAGCCTGAAGGCACCCACCAACTGTAGGCAAAGTACTAGGACAAAGAACCATCCGCATGCGAACCACCAAACACCACAACCATAACCAATAGGAAATAACAAGCCATAGCAGGTGGAGGGAGGGCCAAAGGCTAAGGAGCCACATACCATTTTCCCACACCCTAACGTGCCTTCCCAGAAAACCCAAACCACCACCTACAGAGCCAATCACAACGAAAAGGCAAAACAGGATATAAAGGAATGACATAGACAATGGGCTGGCAATCAAACGGCGTTCCCTAAGCTCGACAGTGAAAACGGTGCAAGTGCCTCCCACCGCGAAAACACCTATGACGTAATAATTTTGTGTTTATCAATATACAATTAAATGCAAAGTTTACCATTTTCAATCCCCATCGCATCATACACCTTTTCAGGTTATATTTTGTCGCTGATTAATTTTGGCCTGCATGTATTTACTACACCTTATTTTCCATCCTAATGCCATAAATGCATCAAATCAAAAGAAATGCATAGTGACAAAAAGTTACGTCGCAAGAATAAAACCCCAAAAAGGCACTAACCTTTCAAATAGACTGAAAAATCACACCCTCGAAGAGGAAACACACCGTCTGAACACACGAGATGTAGCAGCAGAACAAAAACCTTCAAAAATTACTAGTCAGAAAATCTACATTATTTCACGTTTTTTTGCTAGAAATGCAGCCGACATCGAATACTTCTACAACATCTCATACACAACCGAAAACCACTGGAAAGCCGACTGTAGTTTCAAAATTTCTGGAAAATTTCTCTGCATTTCAATGTTCCAGCTGGAAAGTCAAAACCAAACACAACCTCATATTTTCTGGCAACCGTAAATAGCAAAATCCTACGCCTCCTGCCGCCATGGCCACAGGCAGAGAACAACAATTTTATCTTCACTCAAAGACTATTTATCGTCTAGAATGCGACGTACATGGGGAAAAGATAATTCTTTTACGGGAAACTAATATTTTCGCCATTTGATTTAAGGAAAGCTATAACTAGCAGAATTATTACATGCGGGAAATGCGGAATTAAAACTACTATTAGCTATGTTTTTCTTCATCACTCCTGAAATTGGTCAGCGTGCCTGGATACTGCCTGAGAACCTCGCACCACGTGGACGGTGTGGAATCAGACGTACGTCAACTTCGTTTGGGCTACATTTCCAGCTGACCGATGACCTGCAGCATGTCAGACGCAGGAGGATCGATCTCACTTGTAGACACCTTTCTACATAATTATATGTAATCCTAGCTGAGTTTATGTAAACAATTTTTGTTGTGAATTAAACATATATGTATGCTCCTTACACACAACATCAAATCTGAATAAATGAATGTGATTATATAATTTTCATTATCCAAGAACATAAAAATGAAAAATACAAAGGCTATAAAAAATTATTTTATTTATATGTAATGGATTTGATTCGCACCATCATGTTGAATCATGCATGTAATATTAAACGAACACATTCACCTATAAAAATGTTTAATTATATGCACAATATTGTTAACACATACACATTTCTTATGAAGTGTATACATAATTCTTTTCATGTGCTACATGAAAATAATCCTTTACATTTAATTTGGTGTTCTCTTGTTTACACATTTATTGACTAAATATAAAGGCATCCTACTCAATCATACACTTTAAAACCACTAGACGATGAATTTTCATTCAAAATTACACTTGACAAATAAACGAAATATATATTGAACACATATTCTTATACTTTCCAATCAATATCATGTCTCATTTCATAGTTCATACTTATCCTAGATACGTTTGTGAGTCTAGGATAGGTCAATTCAATGAATAGATTTTAATGGGAAAAATAAATATATTAATCATTCTCAAAACACACTCACACATGTGCACACATGCATGCATACACGCATTCTCACAAATACGAGACTCTCTCTCTCTCTCTCTCTCTCTCTCTCTCTCTCACACACACACACCCACACACACACACACACACACACACACACACCAAGAATTCTAAATGTGGCCATAATTTTCTCAATATAGAGGGCGTGATGCAAGGAAGTAAAACATAAACATGAACACCCTTATTTATTAGGGGCATCGAGGGATATTATATCCGGTACCCTCTAATACTTAGAAGGGGGTGAATTATTATTAGACAAACTTTTACTTATATAAACATTATCATACATAATGATAAAAATCACATTAAATATAACAATTACATAACCATAGAACACAAGATTTATGTGGAAGACCTTTTAGGAGAAAACCACGAGAAAAAATAATACTTTGATCTTCTATCCAAATCAAACCCAAATAATCTCAAAACATATTTGTAGGCACCAACCTAATCGAGACACTAATCCCCAATAATGAGCACCAACTCAACGATTTGTGAACTCCAAATCACTAGAAACACCAATCACCAATGTTGAGCACCAACTTAGCCAATTGATAGGCACCAACCTAATGGAGACACCAATCCCTAAATTAGGAGGCACCAACTCGAACAACACATAGATCCACCTATATTTTCTTCCTCCACCAAATTATGGAAATCTCACTTCCCTTTAAAAATATAGATAAGATTATTAGTCCACCATGGATGTTTGTCCAATAAATGAAATCAAATCGCTTTATAATTCTATTTTCCTTTGTTCATGTTCATACTTTCATTCTCTCCTTCTTATATTCTATATTATTAAAATATTACTCTGCATAGTCTCTTTTTTTTAATTTTCTTTTGTGTCTTCACCCTTTCGACATAGATGTAAACATTTTCTTCCAACATTCACCTTTAGTAGTAACTCACGAAATTAGAATAATTTCTTTTATATATTTCACTCCCATGTGCTTTTCTCTCTTCAAATTCATATACCTTTTGATCTTCTCAAATGAATCTTCATCTTCTAAAGTAGATGATGACCGGTAAGCATCTGTTATCTCTCAAAAGTGCACCTTGTTGAGAGATTACTTTGTAGGGTTCTAAACTTTCTCTATATCTCTAACTTTCGTAGATGCAATGGAAACACGTCAGTGCAGTGAGTATACCTATTGTTGAGGTGATTCTCTGGTATCAAGGCTAGTTCCTTTTGATGTATCCTAAACTAATTTTTAGGTGTTTTGAGGGTAAATAGATGACTGTAAATGAATTGAAAATGGGGTGATATACCAAAATTATTGAGGTTTTGACTAAGTACATGCACAATGAATTTGAGAATGAATTTTGGATGCACAAACCAATAGTTTTCAGTAGAATATTAAGGAAAAACACTTTGTGTATTGAGGGAATGAATCACAACAACACAATAAGATAAACATGCACACTAATATTATGCAAAAATTACTAAATTTGCAACAAGGTAAGATGATTAATCGGGAATTTGACATTCACAAGAATTAAGGAGATATACACACCATTTCAAATAATTGGAAATGTCGAAATTAGTTCTCATTCAAGGAAAAAACTAGTAAAATTTGCTTCAACACATCTATGTCCAAAAATTCCTCCTATGTGCCTTGCAATTGCACACAATATATAGCAATATTATTCACCCATCCCATCCTAAAAATAGACTAAAATTTGTACTCACCCATGCATGCTAATTTTACCCCTTTATCATGAATAAAGATAAACATGTTGATTACAAAGACACTTTAATAGCCTTAGTTATAAATAAAACAATCGAGTCAAGTGTTGTTGACTAATCTATTTTTAATAAAGTAAGATGAATAATTTGGCTAATAATAGCCCTTGCTTGTTGTGTAAGTCTCCTCTAATGTGCATGAAATCTTTGTCTTCTAGTGCTTGATGTGACACTTGCAATTTGATCCACTTACAATGATAATTTTAGCACTTTTATAATTCTTCCCCTTAATGCACATGCAAAAATTTAATCTCCCTGTGTGAGAAAAAATAATTATTTTATTTGCAATACTTTTCAAAATATTCACCCATGTATTTCATCTACTATGGGGACCACCTACAAGTTCTGATGTTGACATTTGTTTGTCACCTTTCTTAACATATGCAATACATTATTCTCCTGCAAGTATAATACTTTTGTTTTGTCTTCAATTTCCATGTGGGGGCCACCTTTGATGTGAACATGTCCTAATTTGTCTCTTTAGGTATAAAAGGTATTTTGTGAAAATTAAGGTAATAGCTTACCTTTTGTGGTATAACACCATGATATGGTCCTCCTTTAGAAAGGTTCAAAGTATCCTTAGTCTCCTTTTGACTTGGGCATATATGTGTATTATTTTATCCAACCCCTATTTGAATAATCATAAAACACATGCAATGTGTTTACCTTTTGGATTTATCGGTTGATATCTTTATTCATAGCATATTGTTTTATTACCTTTGATTAGAAGATCATGTCCAATAATATGAGACAAGGTAAAGTTTACCTTTTGGTGATCATTGTTGCAATGTATGGTTTAGACCTTATTTGGTCAATGCAATGATATTTTGTTTTAAACATGGGGTTGGCCCCCTCTCCATGATGACTCACCGCTCTGTAATTTTATCAATGACAATTTGAACCATGGTCGATGTAGGGTTTTATGTTGTCAAGACACGTGGGCATTTATAAACTCATGTCAAATTATGAACAAATGTGGTTGAGTTTGCATTAAATTTGTTGGACCACGCAAATCTACGTAATTAATCATTTTGAATATGTGGTTTGGAAGCCTGATCATTAGATCTTTGTGCTTTTGCATACATGTCATTGATATCTAACCCTGATATGCAGGGGTTGCATTGAATCGGATGAATTGATATCTACCAAATTGATTCTTCATCCTCTATGATGTCGACCATTGATCATGTACCTTTTGTTATGCAATGAGTCAGATTGACCTAACCCTAGCTTAAGGTAGAAAAAATGGAAATTAGACCTATCATTTGGTCATTTTGCATTATCCAAGACTAAGGCTAGTGAAGCCCTAGAAAAATTCTTTCACACCACCATTGATGAGGTGTCAAGCTCGACTGGTTCTTGGTTATTTTGATGGCTCCAGTGAAGTCTTTGGTTGCCATCTTTGATATGTTCTTGAGCTTCTTTACTGCAGATGTATCAATTTCTTTGAATTAATGGCATGATTGATGAAGAAAAAGGTACATTTTTTTAAGCACAAAAAAATGTTTTTCTTTATCATTATAGCTTTAACATGCACTTTGATAATACATTTTTCCCTTTCATTTGATACATTCTTTAATAATATGAGTTCAAAAAAATTTCGCGGGTCACTTTTGTCATTGCATTTTGAAGCTTGAAATCTGAGCTCAAACAAATATTTTTGTGATTTGGGTTGCCTTTTCGTAGAAGATGGTGAGTGTCATCAAGCTCTGTAACACTTCTTCAATGTTGTTTTGTTTATATTTCAAGGATACATCATTCTTATTTTGTTTCTCTATGATTTTGGAAATATCGAGTTTGAAACTTGTTATTGGCATTCATTTTCTTCTTGGGTTTGCATCTCTACGTGAGTCTATCCTTCAACCTTTTATGGTATTTGCAAAACCGAGTGGTGACCTTTTTCAAAAATTGCTTGCATTTTGTTATTACGAAAGGGGTATGTGGAAGCTTTAATGGCCGCCATGAAAGGAGAAGGTGAGCTTTATAATTGACAACTGCAAATAATGCTTCCATTACTTTGTATTTTGAGCTTTGTTATCATGTTTTTCTTGATCATGAAACCCCTCTGGTTTTTCTTGTCATCTTCCATTCTCGGGACATCGTTACAAGTATGTAAACCATTCTAGGTCTTCACTCCTGACTTCCTTCCTCCATGGTTCACCGTTTTGACTCCGACCTGGTGAGTTTCACTCCATATTGAATCTTTGTACAAAACTATTAGAAGATTTGTAACGAACATGGAGAAAATGAGCTATTCCTTTATCTTTATCCGTATATTTTAAATGGTGGATCAATATAATAATTAAAAAAATTCTATCTTGAATGGGTACTTGAAATATATTTTGCCTTTTGTTTCCTTTACACTTGAAAATAGAGAACGTGCTTGGAAAAGGAAATAGAAAAAGATAAATGTTGATGGGTATATGTGTTTTCTTATTTCTTGATGTTATTTTTTCGACAATGTGAGGGTTAGACGCTCATGTGTTGATCTATGAAAAGTATTTTGGATGTATTCTTTCAATTCTTCACTCTACATAAGTATTTCCAAACATTCTATAACCCCTTCTTAATTGTTGCTTCACACTTGCATCTTGCACTAGAAATGCAATTTCAACCTTCATGTTATACTTATTATCTCTAATAAACTGTTAATGAGAAGGAATCTTGTCTGATGTGTTTACATAAATTTCTCGATAACTTTAGATTTTACAATATTTTCTCAAGAATGGTGTAGATGTCCTTAAGGAGTCTAAATACTTGATGTCTTTCCTATTTTGTTCTGAAACAAAAACATCCTGAAAGTTTCCTTACTCTTGTGGAAGTGTACAAAAGTATTTCATTTCATGACGATAAATGATCCTCAATATATATTTTGGTTTTTGTCCTGATTGCTTGATTGTTTCACTACTTAGAGAAATGATACAATGTTATCCATCACTACACCATGATTTTTCTTATTTACCCCTTTTGGAAGCTATTGTAATCACTTTGTTATGATATGCTATGACAAATGGATTTACTTTATGATAGAAGAATTGTAAATAACAAATTACTCCTTAAGTCTTGATGGTTTTTCATATCTTAAAATGATATTTTCCTTTATAGCTCCATGTTGGCTTCTTGAACAATGTAATGGATTTGAAGCTGCAAATGTTCCTTTTTCTATTTCAATGATAACTTATTAAGCAATTTGTAACTTTGACTTGACGACTTTGCAACTTAAAGGTTTCTTTTTTAGAAATTTCAAAACTATACTTAACCATTTAAAACTTGAAGCTAATCTGGAATGAGTTGTATTTTTAAGTTGTATTTCTTATTCCTTCAGTGATGATGTTGATCTATGAACTATCTTCTTGAATACTTGTAGATTTTGATTCTATCTACACTTTGTCATATGTACTTTCTGAAAAGTATTCCTTGTTTTATTTAATTCCAAACCAGGGCCTTTCAGGCTTCTTTACAATTGTCTACTCATATTTTTTTGTATTTTTTCTTCACTACTTCTCCAATCCTGGAAACTAGTTCTCCTCCTTACAATGTTTTGTAACTTGTAAGGGTTGATCCTATTCAAGTATGTATAGAAAATGTGTCTTATAATTTTTGTAATCTTTGAAGATTGGCATGTTCTTGCGGCTAAAATTTTAAACATATGATTTCACTTTTATTCCATTAGTTTGGAATGATATCTGAGTCTATACTTTGATCATTTAGCTTTGATTCTAAGCTGGAAATGTCACCCCTTTTAATACAATCTACTTCTTTTGCAATCTGTAATGGATGATGGACCTTATTGCACTCTTCTTTTCTTCTTCTATAATGATGTCCTTAACTATGATAGTTTATATGAATCATTTGTAAATTGTATCTTAAAGAAATAGTACATGTAGCTCATCTTACTTTTCTTGAATTCATACTTATGAGTCCTGAAATTATCTCATTTAATAAACCATGACATTATATCATCCTTTGAACTTGTAATATGTATCTTGATCAATATGATAGAACTGTACTTTTATCAACATAGAATGTATTCTTTGATATTTAACTCTTTAGTGCATTTCTCATTACTATGTCCTTAAAAATACTCCTTCTATGTCAATCATTAACTGAGATGATGATATTCTCTTATAGACACCTCTGGAGATAGTATAAGACTGCAATCTTCTTTTCTATACTACATAAGCGTACTTATTTCATCCTAAAAACTATATTTAATGGTTTTTTTCAAAATAATGTGCCTCCTTTGAATCTATGCACATGTTCTTTACTTCTATATCATACTTTTGTTGGTATCTGGGATTTGCATCCTTGACTTATGCAATGTACAATCTCCCTTTTCTCCAAGTTATTTTAATGATGAATTTCTCGAAGTGGATCAACATCATTATCTGCACTTGAATGTCCAAAGATTGAACTTATATTTGTTTTGTGGATTGGTACAACTATATCTTTATATATATTCATCCTACAATCGAGTAGAGATAAATAGACTTATTTGATTCAACTGCGAGAATGCAATACTTTTGATATGAAAACACAATAGTTAGTGTTTACTTCCTTCTTATTACTTGTACCTACACATTTAGAAAAACTAGTTAGAAACCATTAGGCTTTTTGGCCTATCATATGTTCGATAGTTTTCTTTTCTCTCTCTTCTTCTATAAGGATTTTGGGAATCATGTACTATTGTAGAATATTATTATTATCAATTGTGTATATGTAACTTATGTACCTTATGCTTCGCTTTTAATAAATCCATCTAGATGTAGTTAGATATTACATGGGTGTATAAAACCCTAAGCTTACTATTGATGTCCTTTTGTTGTCATTTTAAGGTACATTGTGACTCTTAGGAGAGTTGGATGAAAGATGGAGCTAGAGCTATAGTGAAGGAGACTCAGGTTTAAAATCCCAAGGCAATGATGGGTTTATTTTATACTCTTTTACTTTTAACTTCATGCACATGTACTTATTTCTTTAGTAATTATGAGTTACATCCCACGACTTGTGTGGGAAACATTGTAATTCTTCATTAATAAATAACATTTAATTTATGTACTTGACTGTACACTTCTATTTGATTTCATCTTGATGACATGGATACTAATTGTATAATGAAATAAACAACCCAATCACATAATTAAATGTACATGCATAAATAATGAGATTTAATGTATTTATAACTTAAAATGAAATTGTTGCATGAAAAAACTGCAACTTTTCTTGTTGTTACCGAGCCTAATCTCTCACATAAAGTGGAATTCCTTCCTTCATTAAGGAAATGCAATGGTCATTCACAAAATTTATGTTTCATTGATTAATACAAACATATAATGACAGTCTCTGTAAGGTGTTACATTCTATAACAATATACATAGCTGCAGATTACATGTAGGAAATCAATTGTTGCAACTTAAAACATGACAAAACTATTATGCATCCACTTATTTAGGTCCACTTCATCAATGCCATCCATCGTAACAAAGTTTCATGTTGCCCATTTTTGCACAAGTGCAAAATTTTGTCAAAATTTTTGGCAATCCTCCGAGGAAAGTTTCCTGTGGCTTGTAGACCAATTCCTTACTCTCATTCATTGGGAATGGAGTTAAAGCATATAACCAAAATTGATTTTCCAAAATACAAAATAAAGATGGGAAATGATCTGAAACCAGATCATGTGCACAAATGCAATTTATTGAATTGAAAAAAATTGCAATGTGCATGAAAGCACTTATTGAAAGGTAAATCCTATTCTAACCAAACACTTTAGGTTTTTCGATAATAATGTTTATGAAACATACCATTCAAAGGAATGAGAATTTCCTCTCAATTCAGCCTTGAAAGCTAAAATGCATTGTGTTATTTGCAAGATGAAATCATGTAAGGACCACTCCAGATTGTATCAAACTTCCTGTGGTTAACTAGATTTGCATGATCAACATCCCATTTTAACACAATATCTCCTTTATTTAAGACTCTAAACTTAGCCTTCTTATCAAATGTTTTCCTTATCTATTTTTTATTCTTTTACATGTTTAGATGAGCTTGATATCTTAACTCCTACAACTCAATTAATTCTACATACCAAACTTGTAATAGTTCATTCTCAATTAATTCCATCCGATGCAGCAAATCCAATGTAGGAATTTCCACTGAGATGCACATTCTTGCCTCTCTTCCGTAAACAAGCTTGTACGGTGAATTGACAACTGATCTTTTACGAGTCACTCTTTCATCCCAAAGTGTTGAATTTAACATCAGATGCCAAGCTCTTTGGTTGTCCTCAAGTGTTCTTCTTATAATCCTCAAATAATTTTTGTAAGTACTTTAAGCTAATCCATTACCTTCTAGGTAATAATTAGATGATGTACTTAAATAAATTCCATGCTTCATAGCCCAATCTATTACCTTTGCACCAAGAAAATTTAATACAATATATGAAATTATAGTTTCGGAACACCAAATCTATAAACTATACCTTTGTAAAAGGATAGGATTAAAGTATAATTATCTTGTTTCAAGCCTATTGCTTCAATCCAACATGTAAAGCAATTTATGGCAGTCAAAATCAACTTGTTTCCTTATGACGAAGGTGGATTTTTATGCCAATGAAATGAATACCACACTACATGAATGGTTGATCTCTTGAAATAGGCTACGGGGGGAAGCGAAGCTAAACGTTCCTTTCCAAAAAGAAAGCACATTTCTTACACTTTCTGATCCGTTCAAAGCATTCTTTGAATATGTTGGGCCAATAGTAACCATATTTTATAATTTTGAGGCTATAGTATGTGCTAAAAAGTGACCTCCACAGTCCGTCATGAAATTTGGATAATAGATGCTGAATTGTATCATAATCAATACATTGCAGAAAAATTCCATTTATATATATTTTAACCAACACACCATCAATGAAAACATAAGGTACAACTTTTAATCTGAAATATATTCATTTATTCTTTTCCATACCTTCGGATAAGTACCATGTTGTAAGTAGTTAACCAAATCAGTCACCCATCTTGATTCCTGAACTTCTTGGGTTCGTTCGGGTTATTGATTTTAATGTTGTACAATGATATCTAGATGCTAATACATAATTTCAACATGTTGTTCTAGATCTTCTGATTCTATAGCCAAATATTCTTCCATATTAGCAATTAGGTGTTCACACAAACCTTTGCCTTGAAATTTTATCGCAACGCGGATGTCAACATCATATTCTCGTAACCTTCATAATCCAACTTGTTCTCTTCTCATTCAGATCTTTGTTCAACAAGAATGCTTTGACACTTGGATGAGAGACTAAGACATGTATCTTATTATTGGAAAGAATGTACTTGAATTTCTTCAATCCTCTAACTACTAAAAGTACTTGTTTCTTAAGAAAGGTGTACCTTGTCTCGTAGTCATGTAAACTATGTCCAAAGAAATAAATTGGTTGGTCAGTGTTTTCATCATTAACATAAGTTAATATAGCTGAAATTATCTCAGCTCTTACAACTTACAAGAGTAAGAGCTTGCAAAATTGCTGACTTGATGGCCTCAAATCATTTTCATCCTTTTTTGGTCCACGAGAAAGTCTTATCCTTCTTTAACATGACTATTAATGGCTTGAATAATATTGTAAAATATGGAACAAATCTTCTAACAAAGTTTATTTTTCCAAAAAAACTTTGTAATTCTTTCTTATGATGAGGAAAGGATAGTTGTGAAATAGTTTCGATTAAGAAAGGATCGATAACTAAACCTTGTCTAGAAAACAATATGACAAACAATTTACCTTGATGTATTGAAAAATTGGACATTTTGGGGTTTAAAGATATTCCAAACCGTCTACAAAGTTGGAAAGTCCTCCTGAAATGCATTAAATACTCATATGAATTCTTTGAAAATAAAGTGACATCATCTAAGTAAACCAATTTGTATTTATTTAAAATGTTTGTGAAAAGCCATATCCATTGCACGTTGAAATGTTACACTTTGGTGTTTGAAAGTCCGAGAGACATTATTTTAAAGAATAAGTACCCAACTTTGTGGTGAAGGTTGTTGTTATCCAAATAACTCTCCTAGTTACTTGGATAACTTTTTCTTTCATTCTGGCTCTGATGTTTCACATTTCAGGTTGTGCGTGCTTCTTGCACACCCCTTTGTAGTCTTGCCTTCAAAATTGGCTAATCCCCTTCTCTTCATATCATGCCCCCTTTTCAATCCATCATCACACCGTACTTCCATACCTACCATCTAAGAGTATGCCTCCTTCCTTACTACGTGTGCACCTACACGCATGGTTTCCCGTCACTTTCCTTTCATGTGCTTCCACCTTAATTCACACCTTGTTTCCTTACTACAATTCTTCCATGTACACTTGTGTGAGTTATTTCTCCTCCCTTTACATTATTCTCCTTCCGGCTCCCCTTCTGCGCTCTTCCTCTCGCATCCTCGCCTTCTTTTTTATCCCATGTTATGTCATGCGCCCTCTTTCCTTTTCTACTACTGCGCACCCTCCTTCGTTTAAATGCCTACATGCCCTATTTCCATGCCTTCTATAGGTATTCCTTCCTCCCATGTGTGCACCTATGCACATGCATTCTCTTTGTTTCCATTCTTTTCCTTGCGCCTAACTCCCGAACTTTAAAAGGCCATAACTTTTGATCGAAAGCTCCGATGCTCACAAATTTGGAATTTTTAGAATGGGCACGATGTCCTCTACGCCAAAAAAATAGATTTATTAATTTTAATGAGGATAGATATATGAAAATAAAAGAAACATATCCAGCTCTAGTCAATTAAATACCCAGTCTCGTCAAATGACAGAAATCCTTGGCAAACCCAAAACAACTCCCTTGACTTAGAATGCCATATTTTTGACATTTTTCAACTTAATCACAAAAAATTGATACCGTTGGAATCATGGATCCAAGATTGACACACATATATCAAAAAATTTAGGATTTGATAAAGAATTGATGGTGATTTTGTAGAAAATGTGCCCACTTAGAATAGTGTTTTATTTGGTAGTTGGGGTGCATTAAATGAAGCATGGGCAGACATTTCTCACTGCTACAAGTTATGGGATAGTATGGGGGCCTTTTCAAGAAACAGAACATCATTTCACTTCATTTACTACCTCTTGCAAGTGGTGAGAAGACAAATTTCAGGATTTTCATTTTCCCTCTCTCTCTCTCCTCTTAGAAATCTATAAATTAGAGTGTTGGGTTCATTGTAAAGAGGATAATTTTGTGAAGCCATGTGCTGCATGCCCTTGTAGTGGACTCCTTGCATGGTAATGTAGGCCCTTATCTTGTAATAGATTGGATTGTGCATATCAATAAAGAAATAGATACAAGTTTTTGGATACTCCTTCCCCTGTCGTGTTTTTTTGCATTCTTCTTTCCCTTTCAAACTCATTACAAATATATTGTTTCTACCTTATACTCTACAATGATTCACTATAATTGTGTATGTATGAAATGTTGTTCTGAATCCATTTGCTAACTATGGAGAACTGTTATCATCCCTTCTAGTATGCATTTTTTTTCTACTTTTCACAGATTGGAAGACTATTCTCATTCCCTCCTTTTCTAGTGTATCACTAATTTAGTGCGGGCTTTATTTTCATGCACTCTCTCTCCATGGTCCCTTGGAAAGATAGATTAGGAAATATATTTTTCCCGTAGTAGATTAGATTGTGACATGTAGTTTAAGAGCAAGAACCAACTTTGTCGGAGGTCTATCTTAAGTAACAAGTCCCACAACTTGGAGATAGTACCCATGTTATCCGATCACACTTTGTGATCTCAATCACACACACTTGTGAAAACTATAGGGTGTTGTGATCTCGATGATAACAGATGTTTTGTATCTTTCTTCTTAACATACAAGGATCTGATTGTATCCACTATATCCATCCAAAAGAGACAATCTGTCAGACAATAAATTGTTCTTAAAATCCTATCCACATTGGGAATTGGATAATGATCTTTTAATTAAGCTTTATTAAGATCTCTAGAATCCACACAACATAATTTCTCCATTCTTTTTCCTAATAGGAACAAGATTAGCTACCTGTTATGTACGAAAAGTAGCACCCTAGGATTTGCACATTAAAAAACCATGATTTTGACTAACATGGGATTGTCTCATGTTGTGGTACATTTGGGATTGAGACAAACTTCCGAGAGAAGGATAGTTTCGACCTCTTCTAATGTTAACCTACTCCTAAACTATCAATTCCAAGGGACCAGAGAGAGAGAAATACATAAATGTAAATCCTAAACTAAGGGAGGTGATAACACCAAAACAAGACTAGAGAGATTAATAGTGAGTGAAAGTGGAGGGAAATGGAGAAGAAGAGGGCATATAAAATGCCACGAACATTTAAACCTCCAATTTCGGGAGCACAAAAATTTAAACCCTATAAAGGAATACAATATGCACAATATACTTGCAAAAATAATAGAAGGAAAGAAACGAAATATAAATAAATTAAGGGGAGGGAAGATCCATAGAACACTAATTTTATTGTTTAAAATAATGCACAATCTATTACAGTATAGGCATAAGGAAAGAATCCTTCACAAATGGGGCTCACAAAGTGCTGAAATAATTTTGGTAGAGTTCCTTTACAATTTCAAAATTCTCTCCCCTTTAAATGAGGGAAATTTACATATATATAGAGAAAAGGAGCTACCAACATCCTTCATTAAATTCCTGTACATAGGTATGGGCAGCCATGATGATTCACTTTTCAATTTTACTTTTGTTATATGACAAACTAGGGTGACATATCTCATTAAACTGGTTATTGAGCTACCTTATACGGTGTTATTAATTTCTATCCGTATCTGAAACTCTTTGTTTTCACCTAAGGAAACCACTAGTTGATGCATGACAAGAAGGGAAGCTTCACCACTAACAGGAAATACTTGTCACATGACAAGAAGAAAGTTTGTGACATGACAAATAGCGGGGAGGTTGACACGCAATAACAAAAGGAGGTTGATGCACGATAGGAGGGTATCTTATCACATGACAAGAAGGAAGCATGGTTGTCATGTGATATGAATAAGGCATTTTCATATGATAGAAAGATTTTTTTTTCATGACAAGAAGAAGGTGTTTTCATGCAACAAGAGGAAGGCATTGTCATGCAAAAGGAAGAAGGTGTTATCACGCGATAGTAATAAGGTGTTGTCACACATCGGGAAGAAGGTGTTATCATGTGAAAGGAAGAATGAGTTGTCACACAATAGGAAGAAGGCATTATCACATGATAGAAATAAAGTGCTATCATGCGAAAGGAAGACGACGTTGTCACACGAGAAGAAGAAGTTATTGTCACCTAACAAAAAGAAGGAATTGTCACACAACAAGAAGAAGGAGTTATCACGCCACATGAAGAAGGCATTGTCATGTGACAAGAAGAATTCATTGTTGCACAACAAGAAGAAGGCATTGTCATGTGAAAGAAAGAAGGAGTTGTCACATGACAAGAAGAAGGCATTGTCATTTGACAAGAGGAACACTTTGTCATACATCAAGACAAAGGCATTGTCACGCGACAAGAAGAAGGTGTTTGTCTGTGATAAGAAGAAGGTGTTCTCACATGACAAGAGGGAGTGGTTGACACGCGTTAACAAGGCAACAATCCATACATTTAACCAGTTTGACCATTAATGCAAATGCCCAAACTTGTAGGTTGATCTATTTTTCAACGAGGGTACAAAAATGGATAACAATACCAACTTGAATGTTTACCTGAAAATATAATACCTGATTTGATTAGTTTAGACAACTCTTTTCTCATTAATGGCTTGATCTTTGGATTTATAGGCCTTTGCTTTTTCCTAAGCGGCTTTGAATTTTGCTGTAATTTTATTATATGCTGAGCTAAACTTGGATAAAACCCTGTCATATCTTTGTATTTCCATGTAAAAACATCTTTGAATTCTTTACATAAATAGATAAATGACTTTTTTTAGCTGAGGAACATGCCTTTCCGATAAATAGTTTCTTTTCATCATCCACCAAGATCTCCTCATAGTTATTTGTGTGGGTTGAAATCTTTCCTTTGTCTTTTCTTAATTGATCATAAAAACTTAAAATATCTTCTAGTGTGACCAAACCTTGAGGAAAATTGTTTGTATTCAATTGAACAATCTAGTCACCATAGAAGTGCTATAGTTTTTCTTGATTTACTACAAGAAAATTCAGCTTCTTCTTTGTAAAAATTTGTAGATTTGTTCATCATCTTCAAAAACTTGCCAATTTTATTCATTATTAGGTACTAAAGGTCTGATAATTATCTTTATATGTGGTTGTACTTTATTATTTTTGATCTGTTCTAGTAGATCAAAGCTAGTACCAACTGCTACAATTCTGTCTGCATGTTTTTTCAGCACTTGGGACAACTTGTACGTTAATAGCATCAAAACCATCCACTATGTTTGTTTTTCACTTGATTGATAACTAACTCTGAATCACCAAAAAGCTTCAAAGTACTGATACCTCTCTTTTGGCCCATTAGAAGAAATGAATTAATGCTTTGTATTCAATTGCATTCCAAGTACAAGAAAACTATAGACTTAAAGATGAAAATTACCTTTTATTTGTAGAAGAAGTAAGCATCAAACCTGCACCTTTTCCTTTCTTATTTTTACTCCATCGAAGTGAAACTTCCATAACCCTTTTGATGTTTGTTCTGTTTTGGACAGGAAGGGAATCAATGAATTTTCTTCATGTAAGAAATTGACACTTAACAAATCTTGTTCTTATTCTTTGAAAGGATCATGAGCATGTTGTTCTTGAGTCTTTACATCCATAAACAGATTAGAAACACCATCTAGTGTAGAAACATGTCTTTAACATCAAAATCAGATTGATCCAAGGTTGTATAATTTGTTGTAGCATTTGAAGCATGAGGTTCAATATGAAATCTAGCTAGAGGCTTTGAATTTATAGTAAATTTAGTTCCATATCTTGTAGTAAAGAACAAAAACGACCAATATGAAGAAAAATAACCTCCTATATTTGCTATAAAATCTCATGATAAAAATAAGGAGAAGTAGGAAGGTGTTGTCACCCTAAAAATTCCCCTCTTACTGAAAGACAAAATATGAAAATTTTGAGTTGGTCCCCTTTAGAAGTGTTTAAGTAAAGTAAGAGGTTTGGAAGATAGAAAAAATTTACTCTTTGAAGTCTTTTTAGTGTTGTGCGGGTAATTTGAATATTTCGGTCCGTCATGACCCAAGTATTCTTGGACCTCCCGGTTCCCCAATTTGCCACATTCTCCACACTACACTACTTCTCGGGTAAGTTAAATATTTTTATCCTGCGCATCCCAAGTACACCCAGACCTACTCTTCATCGATTCACCGACTTACCCACACTGCCTTGTCCATCAGCTAAATCGGCTCTGTGCATCGTATATGTCCCATGCACATTCGAGCATATCACACTTGCCTTCTCAATTTTTTTCCTCACTTGCATTCATGCAAAGCAAGTTGTTTCCCTCATTCATACTCTTGTATTTTTCTCTTGCAGGGTTTATTCAGATTCGTGGTGATACTCCATTGAAAGATATCTTCTCTCTTCCTCTGTCATGATGAAGATGCAGTACCAAGGGCACAAACACCTCTCCTTGTTGGAAACCTTTGTGCCTAACATCGGTGACAACGAAGCTCGACATCTTGACCTCGATGATTTTTTGAGCAAGATTGAATGTGATAACCCTACTCCCTTGCTCAAATGATCAAAGATAGTGGGATTGCATTTGTAGGCAATTTCCCTATCTCTGTTTAGTGTGTTGATACCGTGCTCACTTGCGGGGCTTGTTTAAATCTATAATAAAAGGAAATTATTAATGTAGATGGTGAAGTAATTACGCGGTTAGATTCTGAAGCTATTTGTGTTGCTCTACGCATCCCAATGGCGGAAAGTACCAATTCTCTCTCTCTTGCTCAATCATATGCATTATTTGACAAGAAAAGTGAGAAATACAAGACTAGGGTAGCCAAGTCTTGGCTAAAGAACCCTAAAAAGGAGCATCTCGACTTCAAAAAACATTATTCAAAGTCGATTTCAATGAATAAATTTCAGACATCATCACTCTTTTAGCTAGAATCATGGGAATGCCTTCTATAAATGAATTTCATTTTTGGATGTGTCCATATATCAACATTATTTGTGAGGGGAAGCAGAGTCTGAATTGGGGTGAGATAATCTGAAAACCTAATGGAACAACTGGTTAACGTTTAAAGAATAAAGACCTTCTACATGACTTCTTACCTTATGTACACCATCGTGGCATCCAGGAAATGGATTGGTTTCAATTTCATTGAGGATAAGAAATATGCCCCTATATATGAATACTGTCCTTAGTTAACCCTCAAAGCCAACAATCATAATTTCAAGAGAGTTAATGACATGTTCACCATGTACATTTGAGGCTTTTGGAAGAAGATACTTGCCTAGATATTTTCTAACGAAGCAAAGACTTAGATATCTAAATATGGGAGTTTTTACACATAATTTAGAAAAATGTCATATATTAGGCTAGCTAGTTTTGATGGTTCCCCTTTAAATTTTCCTATGTTTTGCAATGATAAAATGGCCTTGGTTGATTTTCATAGGCAGTTGGATAAAATTCATCGAACTTACAAAGATAAGAATATTGCTGGAATTCGTTTTCCTATTAGCTTCGAAATTACACATACGCGAGAACAACCCTTGATGCTCAAAACATTGATAGAACTATTGCCCCTCTTACTCTTCATCATTTCAAGTCTTAGACCTGTTTTGACATCAAGGGATATATTTCTAAGAATCTCATATTAGGTTTCATTCACTATGTTGATACTGAAGATTATTGGGCTGATTGTGTAGATGACTTTGAGGCCAGGAGAAGGTACTTTGGCAGATTTTCCCTTCAACAAATTATAGATTTTAATCTTTAAAGGTATCTAAAAATCTCCATGATGATGAGGAAGATCTGAAATCTATTAAATATGAGAGAACCATCAAACAATCTCCTCTTGAAACCATTGATTGGTTTGTAAAGGAGCATGATGATTTGAAAGAAGTAATCAACTCAGTTGTTTTGAGAACCAAGCTATGGTGTTATAATAAGATACATAATTTGAGGATGAATAGAGCTAAATATTCTTCACATGAAACTTCCTCTCCTAGGAGAGAAGAATTTCCACCTGATGTTGAGATGCCCGAGTAATCTACTCCATCCTCCTCAAAAAAGGTATACCTGAAGAAACGTAAAAACATCAAATAGGAACAGGTTGAAGAAGAATTTCTTCCGGAGCATCCACAAGTCCCCGTAGGATCAGAGGATTTTTTTTTTTGAGGATGATAGTGAAGCGATGAAAGAAGGAGAAGAAATAATCCCTGTCATTACTACTAATATAGGGAAATAATGTCAAATGATTGAACCTCTAGGTTTGATGGATACCTCTTCTAAGGATCTTTCTGAGAATGTAACAACTTCCCCACTGGAGACATCAGTAGTACAGACACTGAGTGCGATGAGTTCACTTGCACTTGGGCCCATTATTCCTTCTGCCTCTTCCTCCTCCTTTTCTTGGGTTCAACCCTTCGTTGACAGTAGAAAAATAAAGTCTACCTCCCAAATTGTGGTTCCTAAGTTTGATGTTTGTGGCAACCTTGCTCAGTTCTACTCCTCCTCCTCCAAAAAGAAAGAAAAGATCACCTCAAGGTTAGTATCAGATTCACAAGGTCAGCAATTCATGGAGATTACAAATCCAAAAGAAGATAAGGTAGAGAGAGATATTTTGGTGTCTAATTTGGAACTCACAAGGATTCCACTTGGAGAATCAATGCCTAAAAGTGAGGTTCATAACCTCAAAGAAACTATCACTCGGGTCATTGAATGAGTTGAGAAGGACAAATAGACCTTGGAGAAATTGGAAGAGAAAAATCTAATTCTTTTAGGTTTTATAAAATCCTTATTGGCAAAGGATAAGGTCCTAGATCCTACTCCATTAACTACTCTTCCACCTCCTCTAGTTCTCAGCAATGATGAAGTTCAGACCATTAAGGATATTTATAAACATGTCACCTATGGAAAGGCCATTGAATCACTATTTAATGATATGACGATTGTTGGATTGAAACTTATTGAGGAATCCTTCAAGTCATATGCGAAGGAATCCAAATTACAACTGAAATTCAGCACAACACTTAGTGGTTTGGAGAAAGATCTAAAACTCTTGTGTGAATGTATTCAAGATCTCTGTTCAATGAGCCAGACATATGAGAATATTTTATTGGCAAGAAAAGTATTTGATGAAGCCAAGAATAATCTATCAAAATCCTGGGTTTTTAGTATTGATTGGAAGATCAAGGTTTTGGAGGAAGTCTATGGGAGAACTGAAGAATATGAGGCAGAAAGGGGAAACTTTCAAGACTTGTGTTTTTTCGCCTTCCAAGATATTCATTGTCAAATCTAGAATGAGGCCACAGGTAATCAATTTTCCATGCAGGAAATCAAGGCTCAATTCAACACCTTCATCAAAGAATATATTTTCAAGGAAGATTCCATGTCTAAACAAAAGATGAGAGATGTATACTCTCTTTAGTCAGCTATCATCGAGGCCAATAAGGAATTTCGGGAAAACATAGAGTTTGAGAAGGATATGGAGAAATGCCTTGGAATGTGGACCCATGCCACTTCTAACACCACCATTCCAAAATGCATGGAGATAGCTGAGGCGTTGAAAAGATTTAGGCATCGGATTCTTAAGACGGTGGGCCCCTCTAAGTCTCTATTGAAGGTTTACACTTCTGGGTCCTAGGACACTTCCCTCATTCTTTTGCATTGTAACCCCATGATGTAATATTTGATTAAAGACATTCTCTTAACATATTTTTTAAGTGGTCTTTAATATTTAGATTAAAGGAAGTTGTAACTGAATGTAACCATTTTTGTAAGCTATAAAGTGAGCTCTTCATGCCATTAAAAAGGGGGTTGGATCCTGATATTCTGAAAATGTAATAGATTTGAAAGTGATCAATACAAAATATTTTCTCTTGTCTCTTATTTCTATCTGATTTTCTTTCTTTTCTTGTCTAATATGTACGAATCATCAATCTTTCATGCCAAGAAACTTTGTGTTCTTATGATATGATTTCTGGAACTTTGTGTCTATGGAATTATACCTGATATTATCACATGAATGATTCTATTATATATTCCATTGATAAGTACATGTAAGGTTATATTCTATTATCTATATTACCTGAAAGTGCTGTTGTGTTTTTCCCTTTCATTTTCTTTATTCTTCTATTTTCTATGTATTGGTAATCTTTTTGACATTAAACATTTCAAAATATCAGATTCCTCATGAATATGAAATTTGTACATTTGTATATAAGATTTATTTCTCCCTTTTAATAAGGGAACCTCTCCCATAGAGAGGAGGGATTTCTGTCCCCTTATTGTTGTTTACTAAAGTGTTATTTTACAAACCAACGAGTTTTCGTGAATCTACTTGAGGATTCATTTCAACATATCCCTTTCTAAAATAATATCAATATCATTTTACGGTTTGACTAATCTATGATATACACGTGGGAAGAAATTTCTTGGGGTAGAAGATTCCCATTTTCAGCTTCTAGGACAACAAAACTACCCTCTTCCTCCAACAAGAAAGAACAAAAGAACTAGTTCAGGAGCTCGGCTCTGTTAAAGACATGATTTCTAAGAACAACACTCCTCAAGAAAAACTCAATCCTAATCTCCATGCTCTCGTAATTATTGGAGTTATAATTTCCCTTCAGTTCATATTCCAAAAATGGTAGCACCTTTGACTTGGGGACAACAGTGGGATTCTTGCTCTTCCCGAGTCATTGCATGAGTTGCCCAGGAGTAATAGGAAATTTTTCCTAAATTCTGAGGTGATGGGAAAGTGCACCCAAATGAACACATCACAACCTTCATTGTTGCATGTGGGATTCTTGGGGTTGAACATGAAGATGTTTCGTTAGGCTCTTCATGGAAACGTTAATTGAAAATGCTACTAATTGGTTCTATCACCTTCCTGTTGGGTTGATTATTGATTGGACTACCATGACAACCCAGTTTGAGAAATGTTTCAAACCTACAAAAGATGTGCATGCCCTCTTGGCTCAAATTTCTCATATCAAAAATGAGCCACATGAACCCACGAGGGATTTTTTGGCCAAATTTAACAAGTTAATTCATAAGATTCCACAGAACACCCATCCTGTAGATCAAATTAAAAAGTTATTTTTCCTCAATGCTCAGTTTCCTGAAGTAAGTTATGCACTAAGGAGGGCCAATCTTCTAACTTTGGATGTTGATCAATGGTTTTCCATCAACGTTGAAGATGATCTAATCATGTCTGGTAAATTTAAAAGAGAACCCTCTAAATCTAAAGCATCTTCCTCTTTTTCTCCTGGAGCCAATTTTGATCAATTAGTGCAGAAGTTGGCAAATGATCTCATTGCTATCAAGAAGCAGTTGGCTCAACATGCTCCTTACTAAGATATTCCAAGAAATAATTTTCAGCCTAGGAACCATTTTCCCTCTTCTTAGAATAGATTGGCTATTGAAGGCCCTCCCATAAAGGTTCTAGTCAATAAAACTTGAGAGGTTCAAGAACACGATGATGAAGAAGTTAATGAAAACTAGGAAGAACCGAAGAAGACGTTGATGAAGAGCGGGGAGGATCTTTGTGAATTTCAAGTTCATTTCCTCACCACTTAAGGTATCAATGATGAAAATGAATAGGATGAAGCGGTGCAAGATATGAATAGTGATTCATATGTTGTTATGACTCGAGAGCAAATGAACAGGAGGGAAAAAGTGTTGCAGACCTTCTAGAAAATCCAAGGAATTTCCTATAACTATTCCAATAGTTGTGAAAAGAGGAGCCCCTATTCCCACTACCTCCACGTAAAAGGTGAGCAATGCTAATCCTCCTCCTTCTGCCTCTTCTTCTAACACTTATTGTCCTTCAAATCCTAAGATTGAAAAATCCAAAGCTCCCCTCATTCCCAATAATGATGCCCCATCCACGTCTAGATCTTTTGATATTATTGACCACATCAAGAAGATAAAGATCCAAATCTCAGAGGCAAAATTTCACCAGACTCATCCAAATGCTTTTGCTAAAATGGAAAAATTTGTCAATTCCAAATCCTAAGTTGCACCAAATACTTCTAAAGGTCTTTGACCTACTCCCCCTCCTCACCTCAATCAAGCCTTGTGGCTGCAGTCACTTCACCCAGTGAGAAGATTAAACCATTCTATGTAACGCTTCTCATAGCCGGCCATAAACTCAGTAATTGTGTTATTGACTTAGGAGCATCAGACAATGTAATTCCTACAAAAGTAGCTCATGCTCTGGGTCTAACTCTAACACGTACATTTAGTTCTTGCTATTCTATGGAGAGTAGGGAAGTGCCTCTGGTTGGTAGAATTTAAGATACACAAGTAGCCTTCGTTTCTTTTCTAGAGAAAAGGGTCAAAACCACTATTTTAGTACTTGATATTCTTCCCTAATATGGTATTTTATTGAGTAGGAAATTTTGTAAAGAAGTAGGAGGTGAAATCCAAATGGACTGGTTGTACACTCTCATCCCAGTCAATGGAAAAATGAAAAAGTTTCTACCAGAGAGACAAACTGAGTACATTGTTCAAAATAATAATGATCCAAAAGCACAAATAATCTATGAAGATATAGGGCATGGTAACTATATGATCATGTCAGAAGATGAGGTAAAACTTCCTATGGGAGTGATTCATGATCCCAATGGAATTTGGACTCTGGACTTTGATGGAAGTTGTTCCTCACCGGTTCTAGAGAATGTGTGGTGCTAATATCTCCGAGAAAGGAAGATTCGTCCATTTTCATTGAAGCTTGATTTTCAAAATACAATTAATAAAGCTGAATATGAGGAACTCATACTTGGATTGAACGTGGAAAAATAAATGGGAGTAAATAATCTTTGTTCTCATGGTGATGTAGAACTGATTGTAAACTAGGCCGTGGATATGTTTTAGGTTAAGAATAGAAGTTTAAAACATTATAGAAATCTTTTACGGGATACCATTGAATTTCTTGACGTTTTTGAATTGAAGTTGCACGAAGAGAAAATAACACTAGAGCTGATTCTCTAGCTGTCTCGGGATATTTTTGATTCCTCACCCATATTTCTCTCAGAAATTTTCCATTGAGATGATTCATAGGCCCAATGTGTCGGATAATGCATGCAATTGGAAAGTTTTCAATGATGATCAACACTTGCTCTCTTTCTTGGAGCTTAAGGACAACTTCAATCAATTATATTTTGAAGGAAGTGAAACTTTGCCTAGGGAGTATGTGCCTTCTAATGAAGATGATATCAAGGAAGAGATGGATTAGGATGGCTGTATCAAATTGAAAGGTAACAAGATCCCCAAAGGGCTGGTGAGTTTAGAGGATCTATTTGATAAACATGATAGGTACATCAAGTCTAAATCTTCTCAAGGGACTCGTCAATCCATTGAGTATGAGAAGGTCAACATTGGAAGTAATGATGAACCCAAGATGGTGAATATTGGAAAATGCTGCACTCAAGAGGAAAGAAAGAAAGTAGAAAACCTATTAAAAAATTATGTTGACATCCTTGCTTACTCATGTGATGATCTCAAATCCTTTTAACCAAAAGAGATGCAACACTTTATCCCTCTCGAGACCTTGGATCAAAAGTTTCAAGAAGAAGAAAATGTAATACAATCCCAATATTGTTGATACCATCTTTTAAGAGATACAGAAATTACTAAAAGCAAATATTATCTTCCCTATACATCATTCAAAGTGGATTGCTAACAATGTGCTAGTAAGAAAGAAGATTGGAGAGATTAGTATTTGTGTGGATTTCAGGAATTTAACTCAGGCCTCTCAAAAAGACAACTACTGTCTCCCCATGATGGATCAATTTTTTTAGGTTGTCATTGACTCATAGATGTTGTCCATGCTTTGGATGCATTCTTTGGATACAATCAGTGGAGGTCGATACTCCAGATCAATATAAGACTACTTTCACTACTCCTTAGGGAACCTTTTCATAGAAGAGGATGCCTTTCGGTCTTATCAATGTTAGTGCTACTTTTCAGAGGGAAATGGACTTTGATTTTAGTAAGATCAAGGAAAATAAATTATTTTATACCTTGATCTAATTGTCTTCTCAAAACAAGGGTAGATTAGTTTCAACATCTTGAAACACTCCTTCAAAAATGTAGAGAACATAGGGTATCTCTTAATCCTAAGAAACATGTCTTTTTATTACTGAAGGTAAGTTTCTAGGGAATATTGTTTCCAAGTAAGGAATCAAGATAGATCCAGAAAGAGTTCAAGAAATTCAACAGATTCCCCTTCCCACAAGTAAAAAGGGTGTTCACTCTTTCTTTGGTAAGATAAACTTCTTAAGGAGATTAATTCCAGATTTTGTAGAAATCACTATGAGCATTGTTCAAATGATGAAAGGGAATAAAAACTTCCATTGGACTCCTAAAGGAAAGGAATATTTTGAAGGTATCAAGGAAGCTATTTCTACAACTCCCATCTTAGCATGTCTCGATTTCAACAAAGATTTCATTATCTATTTCTATGCTACTGAAAATACTTTGGCTACCATACTAACTCAAAAAAATCTAAATATCATGAATTTCCAATTGCCTTAATGAGTTATGTTCTAAAAGATCATGAATTGAAATATACTATGATGGAGAAACATGCTTTTGCAGTGCTCAAAGATGTTAAGCAGTTTCATTTTTATACACTCAATTCCCACTCTGTTGTATTTGTGCCTGATACAACTGTTAATTCTATTCTTACATAATAGGAGTTTGGAACTAAGAGGGTAAATTGGGTAGAAAAAGTCCAAGAATATGACCTTGATATCAAGCCAACAAACTTAGTCTGAGGTAAAGGCTTATGTGAACTTATTGCAAAAGGAGCTGACAAGAAAGCAGTTGAGACTCATGTTGACCTCTTTCTTAGTTCAACATATGAGTGGTATGTTGATATTTGACATTTTATTACTTATTGAGAATGTCCATCTCACTTGAGTGCCAAGGAAAAGAGAGCTATCAAGATAAGGTATCCTCAATATGTATTATGGGAAAATGCTTTATTCAAGCGAGGAATTGATGGAAGATTCCTTACTTGTGTGGACAAAGAACAACAAAATAAGTTGTTTTCAGCTTTTCATGATCAAAATTGTGGACGAAATTTCTCTTATGCTATCACTAATCAAAAATTCTTTTTGTAGGGTAGTATTGGCCAATAATGTTTTGAACTGCATCAAAATGGGTAGGGAAGTGTGAAGCCTATCAGAATTTTTTTGGGAGACCTATAGTGGCTACTTTACCACTTAAGCTAGTAGTAATTGATGAGCCTTTTCAACAATGGGGATCGGATTTCATTGGGACCGTAAACCCACATTCTATTGCTGACCATAATCATGTTTTAACTTCTACATATTACTTCACAAATTGGGTAGAGGCTATTCCAGGTCAAAATTACTACTTCGAGGTGGTGTGTAATTTCATCAAGGAGAACATATTGATAATGTTTGGGATACCAAACAAAATTGTATGATAATGCTTCTAATTTTTCATTTTCTGTGATGATGGATTTTCATTATGGTTACAGAATCTCCCTTTCTCATTCTTCGACTATAACCCTAGGAAATGGACAAGTGAATCAAAAATAAGAATTTGGTAACCATTGTTTGGAAACTTGTCAATGATTCTAAAAGGAATAGGAATAAGAAGCTCTATGATGCTCTTTGGGAAGATAGGATTACACACAAAAGAGCAATTGTAATGTCTCAATTTCGGGTGGTGTATGGTATTGAAGCTTAGCTGCGCATAATAGTGGAATTACCAGCCTTAAACTTAATGAAGGATATTGAAGATTCAAGTTTAATCATTTCCTTGGACAAAAGGATCATGTATCTCTAGAAGCTAGATGAAGATAGGATATGTGTATTTGATAGAATCTCATCTCATCAACTCAAGGTGAAATATTTGTTTGATAAGAAGGCTAGACCCATAGATTTTCAAGTAGGAGAAATTATTCTGCTGTGGGATAAAATACATGAACCTCGTGGGAGCCATGGTAAGTTTTATTCTCTCCAGTTTGGTCCTTTCAAAATTAAACACTTTACTAGAGAAAATTATTTCTACTTGGATTATATGGATGGATCTTCTCTTCCACTTCCTTATAGTGGGTAGTATTTGAAGTTGTTCAAGTCCTAGGTGATTAGGCAATCCTTTTGTATATTGTGTATAATGTCTTGTTTTTTTCATTTCTTTTGTGTGTTGTCTATAAAGTTTTTCCTTTGACTCTATTTCACAATGCATAAGCCACTAGTCTTTTCTTCACAGAGTTCTTCTTGGTTTCTTGACCTTGCATTGTCTCTTTATTCCAAGTCAAGTCATCCCCGAAAGAGCCAACTATTGTCACCCTCAAAATTCCACTCTTACTGAAAGACAAAATATGAAAAATTTGAGTTCTTCCCCTTTAGAAGTGTTTTAGTAAAGTAAGAGGATTGGAAAATAGAAAAAAATCACTCTTTGAAGTCTTTTTAGTGTTGTGCGGGTAAATCGAATATTTCTATCCGTCATGATCCAAGTATTATTGGACCTCCCAATTCCCCAATTTTCTACTTTCTCCACACTACATTACTTGTCGAGTAAGTCAAACATTTTTATCCTGTGCATCCCAAGTATACCTAGACCTTTTGTTCACCGATTCACCGGCTTACACACACTACCTTGTCCATCAGCTAAATCAGCTCCATGCATCCCATATGTCCCATGGACCATTTGTGCTCCCCAAACCTGATTTTTCCGCATTCTTCTTATATCGGGTATATCGGCTCCACGTGTCCCATATGTCCTGTGGACCATCTAGACCAATTTTTCCGAATTTCCCACAGATCACCTTTTTGAGTCGGCTCGGGGTTGTTTGTTGTGCATTCATTATTTTCTCTCTCCTCCATTCAGATTGGTGGCTATATAAAGGGATATAACTATTCTTTCTCCCTCACACTTTCCTGCTCATTTTCTCCTCGCTCGCATTCGTGCAAAGCAATTTGTTTCCCTCATTCATACTCCTGTATTTTTCTCTTACAGGGTTTATTTAGATTCGTGGTGATACTCCATTGAAAGATATATTATCTCTTCCTCTGTCATGATGAAGATGTAGTACCAAGGAATGAACACCTCTCCTCATTAGAAACCTCTGTGCCTAACATCGGTGACAATGAAGCTAGACATCTTGACCTTGATGATTTTTGGGGCAAGCTTGAATGTGATAAACCAAATCCCATCACTCAAATGATAAAATACAATGGGATTGCATTTACAGGGGGTTTCCCTATATATTTTCAATTTGTTGATACCATGCTCACTTGTGGGGCTTGTTTCAATCCAAATCAAAGGAAATTATTAATGTACATGGTGAGGTAATTGTGCGGTTAGATTTTGAAGCTATCTGTGTTGCTCTACACATCCCAATGGTGGAAGGTACCAATTATATCTCTCTCTTGCTCAAGCACAAGCATTATTTGACCAAGACAATGAGAAATACAAGACTAGGGTAGCCAAGTCTTGGCTAAAGAACCCTAAAAAAGGAGCATCCTGACTTCAAAAAACATTGTTTAGAGTCAATTTCAATGAAGAACTTTCAGACATCATCACTCTTTTAGCTAGAATCATGGGAATTCCTTCTACAAATGAATTTCATTTTTGGATGTGTCCATATATCAACATTATTTGTGAGGGGAAGCAAAGTCTGAATTGGGGTGAGATAATCTGTGAAAACCTAACGGAATAGTTGGTTAACGTTCAGAGAACAAAGACCTTCTACATGACTTCTTACCTTATGTACACCATCATGGCATCTAGGAAATGGCTTGGTTTCAATTTTGTTGAGGATAAGAAAGATGCCCCTATATATGAATATTGTCCTCAGTTAACTCTCAAAGCCAACAATCATAATTTTAGGAGAGTTAATGACATGTTCACCATGTACATTGTGAGGCTTTTGGAAGGAGATACTACTCGAGGTTTTAGAAGAAGAAAAGACTTTGATCTCCGAATATGGGAGTTTCTACACACAATTTAGAAAATTCTCATATATCAGGCTAGCTGGTTTTGATGGTTCCCCTTTAAAGCTTCCTATGTTTTGCAATGATAAAATGGCCCTGGTTGAAATTTACAGGTAGTTGGATAAACTTCATTGGACTTATAAAGATAAGAATATTGTTGGCATTTGTTTCCCTATCACCTTGGGAAATTACACATGCAAAAAAACCCTTCTCACTCTTCATCATTTCAAATCTCGGACCTGTTTTGACATCAAGGGATATATTGCTAAGAATCTCAGATTAGGTTTTATTCACTATGCTGATATTGAAGATTATTGGGCTGATTGTGTAGATGAATTTGAGGCTAGGAGAAGGTACTTTGGCAGATTTTCCCTTCAACAAATTATAGATTTTAATCTTTACAAAGTACCTAAAAATCTCTAGGATGATGAGGAAGATCTGCAATCTATTGAATATGAGAGAACCATCAAACACTCTCCTCTTGAAACCCTTGATTGGTTTGTAAAGGAGAAGGATGATTTGAAAGAAGTAATCAACCCGGTTATTGTGAGAACCAAGCTCTGGTTTGATAATAAGATGCAAATTTCAGGATGAACAGAGCTAAATCTTCTTCACATGAAACTTCCTCTCCTAGGAGAGAATAACTTGCACCTGATGTTGAGATGCCCGAGAAATCTACTCCATCCTCCTCAACAAAGGTATACCTGAAGAAAGGTAAAAACATAAAACATGAACAGGTTGAAGAAGAATTTCTTTGGAGTAGCTAGAAGTCCTGTAGGATCAAAGGATATTGTTGTTTTAAGTGAGGAAGACAATGAAGGGATGAAATAAGGAGAATAAATAACCCTTGTCATTACTACTGATATAGAGAAATAATGTCAAATGACTGAACCTCTAGGTTTTATGGATACTTCTTCTAAGGATATTTATGAGAATGTAACAACTTCCACACTGGAGACATCATTAGTACAGATAATGAGTGCACTTGGTTCACTTACACTTGGGACCATTGTTCCTTCTACATCTTCCTCCTCCTTTTTTTGGTTTTAGCCCTTCGTTGACAGTAGAAAAAGAAAGTCTACCTCCCAACTTATGGTTCCTAAGTTTGATGTTCTGGCAGCCTTTCTCGGTTCTAGTCCTCCTCCAACAAAGAAAGAAAAGATCACCTCAAGGTTAGTATCAGATTCACAAGGTCAGCAAATCATGGAGATTGAAAATCCCAAAGAAGATAAGGTAGAGAGAGATATTTTGGTGTCTGATATGGAACTCACAAGAATCCCATTTGGAGAATCAATGCCTGAAAGTGAGATTCATAACCTCAAAGAAACTTTCACTTAGGTCATTGAATGAGTTCTGAAGGAGAAACAAACCTTTGAGCAATTGGAAGAGAAGAATCTAATTGTTTTTCGGTTTTATAAAATCCTTATTGGCAAAGGAAAGGTGATGGATCCTACTCCATTAACTACTCTTCCACCTCTAGTTCTCAGCAATGATGAAGTTCAGACCATTAAGGATATTCATAAACATGTCACCTATGGAAAGGCCATTGAATCACTGGTCAATGATATGATAGTTGTTGGATTGAAATTTATTGAGGAAGCCTTCAAGTCATATGAGAAGGTATCCAAATTATAACTAAAATTCAGCACAACACTCAGTGGTTTGGAGAAAGAGCTAAAACTTTGGTGTGAATGTATTCAAGATCTCCATTCAATGAGCCAGATAGATGAGAAGATTTTATTGGCAAGTAAAGTATTTGATGAAGCCAAGAATAATCGATCAAAATCCTGGGTTTTTAGTATTGATTGGAAGATCAAGGTTTTGGAAGAAGCTATGTTTCCAAGGTATTCATTGTCAAATCCAAAATGAGGCCACAGGTAATCAGTTTTCCATGTAGGAAATCAAGGCTCAGTTCGCACCTTCATCAAAGAAGATCTATTCAAGGAAGAGTCCATGTCTAAATAGAAGATGAAAGATGTATTCTCTCTTCAGTCAGCTATCACCGAGGCCAACAAGGAATTTTGGGAAAACACAGAGTTTGAGAAGGATATGGAGAAATGCCTTGGAATGTGGACCCATGCCACTTCTAACACCACCATTCCAAAATGCATGGAGATAGCTAAGGCATTGAAAATATTCAGTATCGGATTCTTAAGACATTATGCCTCTCTAAGTCTCTATCGAAGGTTTACACTTCTGGGTCCTGGGATGCTTCCCTCATTCTTTTGCATTGTAACCCCATGATGTAATATTTTATTAAAGACATTCTCTTAACATATTTTTTAAGTGGTATTTAATATTTAGATTAAAGTATGTTGTAATCTGAATTTAACCATTTTTTAAGATATAAAGTGAGCTCTTCATGCCATTAAAAAGGGGATGGATCCTGATATTCTCGAAATGTAATAGATTTGTGTTAGGAATAATATTGTGAACATTAGATATTTATATATTTGTGTGTGTGCAAATATATATTATATATTGTGTGAGTAAATGATGTAAGTGAGTTGTAACTCACGTAGATAAGAGTTGTTGAGTGATTAGTGGATCACGAGATATTCTAGGGAGTAGTTTGAGATTGAAGTTGACTCCTTATATTAAGGAGATCAATCTTCTATATATTGTAATCTCCCTTGTCTAATAAGATATCCCGAATGAATTGAAATCATTGTGTTCATGTTTACTGTTCTGTCTGTTTCATGGTTATAATCTGAGCAAAATTATATCACTGGTATCAGAGCATGGTCGATCACTGTTGTGGAATCTTCAGTAACAATGGTCTGATTTATCAAATGCCTTTGATCATCAAAGCCCTGCACTTGATCCTGTAGACGGAGACACCGTGCAACACTGAATAGTGGATTTGCAGCTGCCAACGTTACACTTCATTCAACACAGATGTAAGCATACATCTATGGGCCGTGTATTGAAAAATGTATTGTACTGCTAGTTCGTGATTTTATTTGTGAATCTGCGTACCTGTGTAAGGAGGATCTTGTTTGCAGCCAAGGAATTATGAGCTTGTATTTGATATTTGCACCGTGATTTGCATTGGCATTTCTCACCACGTGGATTCGGCTCATGCATTTCCGCCCACATTTGTAGATCTTCCTGACACATGCATACATCTGCTGTTAGATGAATACGGCTTGGTAGAGGCTGTGAACTATTTGTCAAATGTTCTATCAGACCGTCTGCAACACGTGACTGTCCAATATCTCATCTAAATTCTGTTGATTTGCTTTAATATTCACAAAGTCTGTGGATTCCATGCAAAGGCTCGATCCATGCAAAGGCGTGTCAGATCCACATCACGTGGAACAGTGACAAGAAGGGATCGTGGCGCTGTACACATCTCCTCTACATAGCGGTCTAATTTAATTCGGTAATTCTGTCCATGCCGTACATATTCAAAAATATGGTTTAGTGTTTTAATATAGGTTTCATAGTGTTAATTTGTCTCAACTAGTAGTCAAATTTGCAATTATTACGGATCTTATAGGATATGTTGAGCAATATAATTTGAGTGGTATTTAAATTCTGTTTTAGTTATGTCAAAATTTCATTTCAATTAAGTGTCGTCAAACGTTGGTAGTCAATACGTTATTGTTTCATCATTATATGTGTCTAGTTGTTAAGTCAAGATATAATGATATTGTCATTAGCAAGTTTTACACGTTTGTCATTAAAATGTCAATAATTGTGTCATAAAAGTCAATGTTAAATAGGTGATTTTAGGTTTGTTATGGTCATATCGTGGTATTCAGAGTCTCAAAAAGTGTCGTCAAATTTGTGAGTTGTTGTCAAAAGTCGTGTCATTGTAAAAGGGTGTATTTTCGGTTGAAACCGACACCTATTTGTGTCAAATTGTGGAGAGTCATAATGGATAAATTAGCTTATGTTGAAAAATTTGATGGAAAGGATTTTCACACTTGGCAAGTACGAACTCAGTTGACACTCATTAACAAAGATTTGTGGGACGTTGCGGATGGAACATTCAAGAAACCAACCGATGCTGATGAAGCAACCAAATGGGAGAGTAGAGATCGTAAAGCAACAGCAATCATTGGACTTGGATTGTCTGATGCATATTTGCATCATATAGACCTTTCAAAAAGTTCAAATTTCATTTGGACAACATTGAACAAGTTGTTTGGATCCCAAACCGGAAGCGCAGCAGTGACCTTGAAGCAGAAGTTGTTTGGACTCAAGATGGATGAAGGAGAAAACATGGTACAACATATAAGTAAGTTTCGGTCTATTTTGAATCAATTATCAGGGATAAAACTTAAAGTAGAGGATGATGATGCAAAAGCTGTTTTGTTGAATAGTATGCCATCTCGCTATTCAAACATTGTTTTTACTTTGAGCAAGATCAATCCCAGCCTAGAAGATCTAATTTCTTCACTGATAGATGAAGAAAATAAGAATGTTACACCAGAAGAAACTGCAATGTATGGTAAAAACAAGTCATATGATAAAGGGAGATTTAAATCTTCTTTTAAACAAAGATCAAATTTCAGAGATACAAAGAAACATATCACTTGTTACTATTGTAAACAAGATGGACATGTATCTATAAACTGCAAGAAAAGAGCACGAGATTTACTTGATGGAAAAATAGAAGAAAATGCCATGGTTGCTAATGAAGAAGAAGACAGTGATAAAGAAGAACCTTTGGGTGATGGTTATGAATCTGAAAACTTCCTTCTTTAGATAACTTTCAGATGGAGGCTGGAGGCAACGGAGGCAGGAGGGCAATCGGCGACCTCTCGTCAGGCACCATCGACGAGGCCGCGGTATTGATTTGGTGGCCAAGTATTTCAGTTGTGTGTTTCATTGTTTGTAATAAGAACAGATGTCACATTCCTGTTCAGAATTGTATTTCCTTTTATAACCTCCTGATGTAAATATGTGATAGTAGAAAGATAAAAGCACAAGAAAAAGCAGCATCATGTTTTTCTTGAAGAGGATGAACAGAGGTTCATGAGCAGGGGCTCGTACCTAGGACAGAGGTCCGTTATTGTCGAACAGGGGTTCGTATTTGTTGAACAGAGGTTCAACATACCAAGATCATGAGCATGCAGAGGCAGGCAAGCTGTAGAAGACGTGTGAATGTTTTTCTCTACATTGTTCACATTAGGGGAGTGTATGTGTGGAAATATCTAATGTTAACAATAGGGGAGTGAATGTTAGGAATAATATTGTGAACATTAGATATTTATATATTTGTGTGTGTGCAAATATATATTATATATTGTGTGAGTAAATGATGTAAGTGAGTTGTAACTCACGTAGATAAGAGTTGTTGAGTGATTAGTGGATCACGAGATATTCTAGGGAGTAGTTTGAGATTGAAGTTGACTCCTTATATTAAGGAGATCAATCTTCTATATATTGTAATCTCCCTTGTCTAATAAGATATCCCGAATGAATTGAAATCATTGTGTTCATGTTTACTGTTCTGTCTGTTTCATGGTTATAATCTGAGCAAAATTATATCAATTTGAAAGTGATCAATACAAAATATTTTCTCTTGTCTCATTATTTCTATTTGTTTTTCTTTCTTTCCTTGTCTAAAATTTATGAATCATCAATCTTTCATGCTAAGAAACTTTTTGTTCTTATGATATGATTTCTAGAACTTTGTGTCTATGGAATTATACCTGATATTGTCACGTGAATGATTCTATTCTATATTCCTTTGATAAGTACATGTAAGGTTATATTTTGTTATCTATATTACCTGAAAGTATTGTTGTGTTCTTCCCTTTCAGTTTCCTTATTCTTCTATTTTCTATGTATTGAAATATTTATTGGCATAAAACATTTCAAAGTATTAGGAGTCCTCATCAATATGAAATTTGTACATTTTTATATAATCTTTGTTGCTCGATTTCAATAAGGGAACCTCTCGCATAAAGATGAGGAATTTTCCGCCCCCTAACTGTTGTTTACTAAAGTGCTATTTTACAAACCAACGGGAGGTAAATATACAACACTAACATCTTGTAAGATAGTAAACATTGGGACAAACATTTAACGTTACCTCCATATTTCTTATACTTGCAATTTGTGTTGGTTGTAATTCCATCTAGCTGAAACAAGCTCTTCTTTTGGCATACCCGTGTTACTTGCACTAATGTCAACTATGTAGTTATGAACTAAATGATATCCAATAATCGATATAGATAAATGGTTGTGGCTTCTTGATATCATGATTGTTGTTTAAGACCTTTTGAACCATCTATTTAACCTCTTTAATATGATCTTGCTCCATTTTTCCAAAGACCATGTTTTTTTTTCAGGGTTCCTTTTTTGCTAGTTTTGATGAAATATGCAACTTAGGAAGTTAATGACAAAGTAACTCTTGTTTTCCTGGTACACTTAGAGCATCCCACAATGAAATATTAATATTATGCTTTTTCATTAGATTAAAAATATTAAAAGAAGCAACCATTTTTTGAAACAAGTTCTATCATTTTAGGATAACATTTAGCAAAAAATTACTCTCCTTCAACAACTTTTGAAATATGAGGTATGAAGAATGTTTTGGGATCAGGATGCAATTGTTTTTTGTTTGTATTTTTGAGTTGAACGTCTTAATGTTGTTTTGAGGAAAAACAAAACTATTAGCTATTTTTGGACTTGTACTTGCTATTTTATAAGTGATTGTGGGTAGAACAGGTATGTTTTGTTGTTTTCTCTCTTTGAAGCATTTTTCCTAGGACCTAGTTATGACCGCAAAAGAATCTTCCTCTTCAAAGATGACTAGATTCATTCTAGTGGTTTCGACTATGAGCTTCTTGCTCCCCACCCTCCATTTGAGGAATGACTAATGCTTCGAGTTGAGGTTGTGAAACACGATTTATATTTAGGAATGCATTTAGACACTTAGTTGTTGAATGAGGTTGATTACAAGGTTGACACCATTTTTCTAAAACCATGTTAACTAGAACAAGAGTGTAAGATGAACTAGAGTATTTTAGGTCAAACGCCTTAGCTGATATGACTATCTATAATTGTAATTTTTCTAATAAGGTTTCTTATTCTATTGACTTTTTGATAAGGAGCTTGATAAGGCCTTCTAGGATAACCTAATTTGTTTTCAATTGATGTCAATTTATTACCCATAGTCTATAGAGCCTTGTATACATCATCGATGGAGAAAAAATAGTAGGCTCTATAATGGTACTAGGTTATAGAATAGGTAACAAATCTGCTATTAGATGCATTGAAGGCCTTGGTGTCAATTTCCTAGCTTGAAGAAGGCTATTTTCATCCCCAATGGTAATTTCATAAGATTTTAGGAGAGTCTCTCCTTCCATGACTTAATCATAGTTGAAATATATAATAGTTTAAAGCTCTAAGATAAAAAAAAATCATGATCAGCTTGAGGCTTAACACTAGCTACAATTGCCGATGGGATGGGAGTGGTGTGGTCAAGTCACATGGTTGTGTGCTTGCCCACCTAGTTTCAAATTCCCCTGAGGCATGAATCTCCTCGGAGGTGGTTTCACCACTAGAGCTAGCATCTCTACTCGTGCTAACACTGGTGGTTACTCCTCACTTTTGACACTACTAGCTGCTCCTCTCATTGCTGACGCTGGTGCCTCCTTCTCCTCTCACTGCTGATGTCGGTGGCTACTCCGATCATTGTTGTTACTCCTCTCGCTACTGACACTTTGGTGACTGCTCCGCTTACTACCGACTCTAGTGGCTGCTCCTTTCACTGCCGACGCTAGTGGTTGTTTCTAATAGTTGTCCCATTCATTGTAGTCATTGTCGATGGTCACTGCATCTTCACTATGGTTTCATGGTTGCTTCAATTGGGTTCCTAATAGTGGTCCCCTTCATTGTAACCAGGTTTTGGATCCTCTCAAAAAATCCTCAAGTGTACAAGGATGTGGGTCCTTTCAAACACCCTCAATTTACCCTCAATCCAAAAAAAAAAAAATACTAGCTAGAATTATTTTCCCAAGTTCTAGTAAAAGGATGTTAAAAGTAGCCATAAATTCATGAGGTGCTCTTTTAATTGTAGACAAATGCTTTATAAGGGATAAATGATAATAATGGTCTTGTAATTGCTTAAGTAAATTCTCTCCTAACTCATCCCAAGTTCTTATTCTCCTAATTTCCAAGATTATGTACCATTACAAGGCTTGTCCATTAAAGGATGTAACTAGAAGTATTAAGGATACATCTTCATGAGTTATATTATGAATAGAAAAAAAGTGGAACATATTTAATGTGCTCTATAGGATTAATATGATTTTCACCAAAGTGAATGAAGGTAAACGTTTCATGGTAGCATTGGGAATATCATGATAAAAGCTGGAATTACTAAAGGGTTGTCATTTGTAAAGGTCATAAAATTCCTAGGTTGTTGAATAGATATTGGAATAAATGGGATTTGAACAAAAAGATTAATACATGGTGAAGGAAGATTAGGAGGAGGGTTATGAAAAATAGGCCTATTGTAAGGTAAGCTATTGTAAACTCTTCTTCTTCTTGCAGAATTCAACATTAAAGAAATTAATTCATCAGAATTCCTTGTCTTGATGATATTGTAGTAACTTTAGGCATGGAACATGCTACAAAAAATGCTTTGAAATTAGCCTTACAAATTCATCAAATAAATCTTTTGATCTTTATAATAAATAGTTGGAGCTTGTTGATCCAAAAGTGAATTTATTTCACTGTAAATCTACTGTAAATTGTTGTAATCTATTGCAGGATCTGATTCTTGGTCCCACCGAATCATGCCAAAAATTGTTATCTCCCAAAATTCCACCTGTTGAGATATTACTTGTAGGGTTATAATATTTATCTGGATCTCTCACTTTCATAGATATAATGGAAACAATTGAGGTCTATGGGTATACCTATTGTTGAGGTGAGTCTTTAGTATCAAGGTCGGTTCCTTTTGATGTATCCTAAACTAATTTTTAGGAGTTTTGAGGGTAAAGAGATGATTGTAAATGAATTGAAAATTGGGTGATACACCAAACGTGTTGAGGGATTTGAATGAGTACATGCATAATTAATTTGAGAATGAACTTTGGATGCACAAACCAATAGTTTTTAATAGAATATTAAGGTAAAACACTTTGTCTATAGAGTGAATGAATCACAACAACACAATAAGATAAACATGCACACTAATATTATGCAGAAATTACTAAATTTGTAGCAAGGTAAGATGATTAATCAGGTAATTTGACATTGACAATAATTAAGGAGATACACACACCACTACAAATAATTAGAAAGGAAGAAATCAGTTCTCATTTAAGGGGAAAAACTGGAAAAAAATTCTTCAGTACTCCTATGTCAAAAAATTCCTCATATGTTCCTCACAATTGCACACAATATATAGCAAAATTATTCACCCATCCCATCCTAAAAATATACAAAAAAATTTACTTGCCCAAACATGCTAATATTATCCCTTTATAATGAATTAATAACGAATAAAGATAAACATGTTGATTACAAAGAGACATTAATACCCTTAGTTGTAAAAATAAAATATATAGGCCAAGTGTAGTTAATTGATCTATTTTTAATAAAGTAGGATGAATAATTTGGCTAATAATATCCCTTTCTTGTTGTATAAGTCTCCTCCAATGTGTATGCAGTCTCTATCTTCTAGTGTTTGATGCAACACTTGTAACTTGATCCACTTACAATGATACTTATAACACTTTTATATTCTTCCCCTTAATGCACATGTAGAAATTTAATGTCCATGTGTGAGAAAAACTATTTCTTTTATTTGCAATATTTTGCAAAATATTCACCCATGTATTTCATCTACTGATGGGGACCACCAACAAGTTCTTAAGTTGACATATGTTTGTCACCTTTCTTAACATATTCAATAAAATATTCCCTAAGTATAATACTTCTATTTTTTATTTAATTTCCATGTGGGGACCACCTTTAATGTGCACATGTCCTAATTTTTCTTTTTAGGTACAAAAGTCACTTTCTAAAAATTAAGGTAATAGCTTACCTTTTGTGGTATACCACCATGATATAGTTTGCATTAAATTTGTTGTCAATGTAAATTTGGGTGATTAATCTTTCTGAATCTGTGGTTTGAAATCCCGATCATTAGATCTTTGTCCTTTTGCATACATGTCATTGATCTCTAACCCTGATAAGCCTAGGGGTTGCATTAAATCTGATGAATTGATATCAACCATTGATTCTTCATCCTCTGTGATCTCCGACTAGTAATCCTATACCTTTTGTTATGCAATGAGTCAGATTGACCTAACCCCTAGTTTAAGGTAGCAAAAATTTAAATTATACCTATCGTTTTGTCATTTTGCATTATCCAAGCCTAAGGCTAGCGAAGCATTAGAAAATTTATTTCAGGCCACCATTGATGATGTCTCGAGCTCGATTGGTTCTTGGTTATTTTGATGGATATGAGTGAAGTCTATGGTCACTATATTTGACCCGTTCTCAACCTTCATTACTACGGTGTTGGTTTTTATTAATTCATTGCATGATTGATGAAGAAAAAGGTACATTTTTTCTCGAGCACAAAAATTGTTTGTCTTTGTCACTCTGGTTTTAACATACATTGATACTTCATTTTCCCCTTGCATTTGATATGTTCTTTGATAATACAAATCTGAAAATTTTAGGGGGTCGATTTTTTCATTGCATTTTGAAGCTCAAAATCTGAGTTCAAATGCAATTTTTTTGTGATTTGGGTATTTCTTTCATAGAAGATGGTGCACTTCTTCAATGTTGTTTTGATTCTATTACGAATGATACATCGTTCTTCTTCTATTTATCTCGTGCTTATGAAAATATTCAGTTTAAAAAATGTTATGGGCATTCATTTTATTTTTTGGTTTACATTTCTTCACGAGTGTAGCCTTGAACCTATTGTGGTATTTATAAAATTGATTCGTTTCCTTTTTCAAAAATTGATCACATTTTGTTATTAAAAAGGGGTATGTGGAATCTTTAATTGCCACCGTGAAAAGAAGAAGGTGGGATTTCTAATTTTCAACTACAAATAATGCTTCCATTACTGCATTTTCTAAGATTTGTTATCATGTTTTGCTTGATCCTAAAACCACTGTGTGTTTTTCTTGTCATCTTCACATTATGGGACACCGGACAAGCATGTAAACCATTCTAGGTCTTTGATCCTGACTAACTTCCTCCATGGTTTTTAATTTTGACTAAAACCTAGTGAGTTTCGCTCCATCTTGAATACTTGTGCAAACTATTGGTAGATTCATAATGACAATGGAGAAAACTAGATATTCCTTTATCTTTATCCATATATTTTAAACGATGTGTTAATTTAATAAAAACATTGTTCTATCTTCAACGGGTACTTGAAATACTTATTGCCTTTTGTTTCCTTTACACTTGAAAATGAATATCCTTCTCAAAAACTGAAATAGAAGGGAATAAATGTTGATGGGTTCGAAAATGTGAGGGTTAGACACTCATGTTTTGAGCTATGAAAAGGATTTTGAATGTATTCTTTCAATTATGCACTGTGCATAAGTATTTCCAAACATTCTATAACCCCTTCTTGATGGTTTCTTCACACTTGCATCTTGCAGACTGGATATAAAATTTTAAGCTTTGTGTAATACTTATTATCTCTGATAAAATATTCATGACAAGTCTTCTTCTACAATGTGTTTACTTAAATATGCATTCTCGATAACTTTAGTTTATGAAAATGTTTCTCGGAATGGTGTACATTTCCTTAATGAGTCTAAATATTGGATGTCTTTCCTATTTTTTTCTGAAACATAAACATACTAAAATCTTACTTATCCTTGTGGAAGTGTATAAAATTATTTCATTTCATGACTATAAATGATCCTCAATATATATTTTGTTTGTTTTGTCCCGATTGCTTGACTGTTTCTTTCTTGGAGAAATGATACAATTATTATCCATTGCTGCACCATGATTTTGCTTATTTACCCCTTTTGGAAGCTATTGTAATCACTTGGTGATGATATGTTGTGAAAAATGGATTTACATGATGATAGAAGAATTGTAAATAATAAATTACTCCTTAATTCTTGATGGTTTTGCATATCTTTAAATGATATTTTCTTTTATAGCTCCGAGGCTTCTTCCACACTTTGATGGCTTTGAAGTTGCAAATGTTTCTTTTCTATTTTAATGACAACTTCTTGAGCACTATAAATTTTACTTGATGAATTTGTAACTTAAAAGTTTCTTTTCATAAAGTTCAAAACTATACTTAGCCTTTAAAACCTGAAGCTAATCTGCAATGAGTTGTATGTTTAAGGTATATTTATTCTTCATTGAGTGATGATGTTGATGTGTGAAATGTATTCTTGAATACTTGTAGATTTTGATTCTATTTGTATTTTGTCATCTGTAGTTTCTAAAAAATATTCCTTTTTTTTCTAATTCTGAAACGGTCCTTTGAAGGTGTCTTTGACAATTGTCTACTCATATTTTGTTTATTTGTTCTTCATGAATTCTCCAATCCTAGAAACTGGTTCTCCTCCTTGCAATATTTTGCAACTTGTAAGGCTTGATCCTATTGAAGTATCACTAGAAAATGTGTCTTATAACTATTGTAATCTTTGAAGCTTGACAAGTTCTTGGGGCTAAAATTTTAAACATATGCTTTCACTTTTATTCCATCAATTTGGACCGATATCTCGAGTCTATACTTTGATTGTAAACAAGCAATGTTACCCCTTTTAATAAAATCTACTTCTTTCACAATATGTAATAGATGATGGACCTTATTTCAATCTTATTTACTTCTTACGTAATGATGTCCTTACTTGTGATAGTTTATATGGATCATATGTAAATTGCATCTTAAAGAAAAAGTACCTGTAGCTCATCATAATTTTCTTGAATTCATACTTATGAGTCCTGAAAAGTCTCATTTGATAAACTATGACATTAAATCATCCTTTGAACTTGTAATTTGTATCTTGATCAATATGAAATAACTGTAGTTTGATTGGAATAGGATGTATTCTTTGGTATTTAACTCTTTAGTTCATTTCTCATTATCATGTCCTTAACAATACTCCTTCTATGTCAATCATTAATTGAGATGATGATATTATCTTGTAGATAGTACCTTTAGAGATAGTATTTAATGGTTTTATTTAAAATAATGTCCCCCTTGTAATCTTTACACCTTTTCTTTATTTTTGTATCATACGTTTCATGGTTCCTTTGATATGCATCCTTGAATTATGCAATGTACAATCTTCCTTTTCTCAAGTTATTCTAATGCTGAAGTTCTGAAGCTGGATCAACATCATTATCTGCACTTTCTGTATGCATTTCATTTGTTAGAATCTGCAGTATTGAACTTATATTTCTTTTATGGATTGGTACAACTATATCTTTATATATTCATCCTTTAGTCTGAGTTGAGATAGATGCAATTATTTGATTCAACTTGTAGAATGCAATACTTTTGATATGAAAACACAACAGTTAGTGTTTATTTACTTCTTCTCACATGTACCTACATATTTAGGAAAACTATTTAGAAAACATTAGGCTTTTTGGGCTCTCTTATGTTCCATAGTTTTCTTTTCTTTCTCTTCTTCTTTAATGATTCTAGGAATCAAATGTATTTCTTTAGAATCTTGCTCTTCTCAATTGTGTATATGTAATCGATGTACCTTACACTTTTGGTTTTAATAAATACATCTACATGTAGTTAGATAATATAAGGTTATAGATAAAACCCTCATCTCAATATTGATGCCCGTTTATTTTTATTTTTAGGTACATTGTGACTACTAGGAGAGTTGGCTGAAAGATGTAGGCTGGAGATTTAGTAAAGGAGACTCAAAATAAAATCCTAAGGCAATGATGGGTTTCTTTTATACTCTTTTACTTTTAACTTCATGCACATGTACTTCTTTCTTTAGTAGTTATGAGTTACATCCCACGGCTTGTGTGGGAAACATTGTATTTTTCATGAATAATTAACATTTAATTTTTGTACTTGAGTTTTATGCGTCTTTTACGATTTCATCTCTTTGACATGGATATTGATTATATAATGAAATAAAAAAATCAATCACATAATTAAATGTATTTAACATGAAGAAATAATGATATTTAATGTACCTCTAACTTAAAATGAAACTTCTCCATGAAAAATTCAACTCTTCTTGTTTTTACTTAGTCTAATATTTTATATAAACTACAATTCCCACCTTTTTCAAGGCAACACATTGATCCTTGGGGGTTTTTGTGTTTCTTTGTTGAAGATGAAAATGGAATGATAGTATATGTAAGGTGTTACATTCTGTAACAACATACATAATTGTAGATTAAATCTATTTAATCAATTACTACAACTGAAAACATGATAAAATTGTCAGGCATCCCCTTTGTTAGGTCCACTTCATCAATTCCATCCATCGTAACAAATTTTTGAGTTTCCCATTTTTACACAAGTGCAAAATATTGTCAACACATCCTTTAATGATTAAACACTAGATTTGGTTAGTGTCCTTTGGCCTTCCACGGTCAGATAAAAGGTTACTAATTATAGACCTTTGACATTCTATATCAATTCACATACACGGTATGCTATTTTTGAAAATTTTCTCGAACATTCACCTCTCTCACATATCTACTCGGTTTTAACCTCAAATTCACTCATACTTCTCTTTATTACTTCATGCTATGCTTAGTCTTCCTTCATCTTTATCAAATTTATGTTTCAATCTTCCATCTATTTGAGTTTTCTCTTTCTCTTCTTCAGCAAGTTTGCACCTTCCTCTCTACTTCTCTAATTTCTCCACCCAAACACACTTTTTCATAGTTTCACCTTCACCTTATTTTAAACCTAATTATTATGTTAAAAACCATAACCACAAGAGGGTTCAACCATAGTTAACACAAGAAATATCAATGTAAAAACACATGAGGTAGGACATAAAATTCAATATGTGGGACATTTAAATGCAAAAATAAAGACATCCACTAGAGACAAAGTTGTAAGACTATATTCAAATCCTTAAAATATTGACAAACCATGATCGCGAAAACTAATCCACCAAAATCATAAATGTATTGTGATATCCATCCTAAAATACTTTGGTTTTAGAACCAAAAATCATATAATTTAGACAAACTCTAAAGTATTCAGCTCATAATGTGAAGGAAATATAACAAACTTTAGAAAAAATCCAAATTAATTTGGCCAGGTTATAAAGGATACATCACAACTTGTCAAGTTATACAAGTATTGGTCCCATATCAAAAGGAACCGAAACCTCAAATAGACACCAAAGCATTTGAAAATAATTTGGAAAGACTCTTAAGCATTATTTGTGAGACTTTAAAGCTACATATAACACAATACTCATGTCATATAAATACTACAAATACATTTGACATCAATGAATCCAATCAATCTGTTATGTCCTTCATCTTACTTTGACTCCAAAATCTCCCCATTTTTATTGATGGATACACACCATCTAATATAAAAAACTACCTTATCTTCATATATGTAGCTTTCTCCCCATTTCTATAAAAATCTCACACTCCTAAACAACTCCCCTTTGATTTATCTCTCCGCATTGATTTATCTCTTCCATTTTGATATCAATGGAAAAGGATTAAAATCTCAAAATTCTCCTCTTTCTAGGAGACTCTCCTTTTATGTACTATCTTACTATATTTCTTGTTTTACCTTTGTTGCGCAGTTACATGTACTGCTACCCCTTTATTTCAACTTTCCCCCTCGGATTATGCATCAGTGACCACATTTTGATATGCATTTATTATGATAAATAAATTATAACTCCCCATATTTTATGCTACCTCCATAGAAATTATGTGCACTATGATTTTGTTACAATGTGCCCATGCTCTGTAATAGAGGAATAAATATAAAAAGATTCTACTAAGATACCAATTGTTTCCCAAAGATAAACAACACAACCAACTTAATATACTACTTAGATAACTTCAATTTACTCAGCTCCATGAGTTTTCCAAGTAACCTCTTCTAGCACTCATTAATCATATTTTCATGTGTCTTTTCCTCTTTACTTATTGTAAACACATAACTCCTCATTATTTAGTTCCCACCATCCACATACCTTTAACCTTTCAAGTTTTATGTAGGTAATAATTCTTTCTCATACATTCTCTTGTTTGTACATTAATTTCCTAAATTTCTGATAATAATCTGTTATGTAAGAAAAAATATATCAAATATACGGTGGCTATAGACACATATTCTTCTTCTCATTGAACATTAGTCTCTTCATAAGATTTCAATTTAAACTTTGAATTTTGATTTTCCTTTGTATCTAAATAATTTTCATTTGACTATTGGTTTTTATTTTAATTCTTCTACTAAGGTCACTTACTTTCTCTTACAAGCTTAAATGCATCACAATCTAAAAACAATGTATAAGCATGTTCCACTCTTGACAACTGATTCATTATCACTGATTTTCCTTTTCATTCTTAACGCTACATTTCAATACATCACACGCCTCTTATGTAATCATTTCTAGATATTTCTAGAAAAGTATCTAACGCTCAATACTATATGTTGTGTCCTCTTCGGATTCATAGATATCCTCATTTTGATAGTCATTAACAAGATCAAATTTGTCTTCTTCATTCTTACGGGTAGCATCCATTTGAAAACCCTGCATATAATCCTCTTTTGGAATTTTATTTTGTTCATCTTGAATATCATTAAGGGCTGCTACCATTCCACGGCCACTCCACTCTTCACATTTTCTTTCCTTATTATAAATATCTTGCCTATGGTTTTTCTTACAAAGTTTTATGCATTCACCTTTGATTATAGCACATTCATCTTTCTTGTTTTTCTTCTCAAAATTGCATCTACAATGTCTATACTTATGACCGTACTTGTCACAGTTACAAAAAAACAATATCTTCTGATAAAGGAACAAAGTATTTAAAAATCTTACCTAATAAACCATCTACAACTCTATTTATTTTCCATCCATCCTCATTCTTATTCTGTCTGCGAGTTTCTACACTTCTAAAAAACATGCTATATACCCATAGTTGTGGAATTTATAGTTAATATAGTTCCATTCTCATTATGTTCTGAAAATGTATCGTAGTATTATTTGAAAACCCAAAATAGCCTTCTTTTTATTCATCTTCTTATCAAAACATATTGTATTAGATTTAAATTCTACTGCTCTATGAAAAAAAGATTACATGTGAAACAATAACCTTAAAATAAATTCTTAAACTTGGGTAAATGATGGTTCCTTGGAGAAAAGGATATTTTTCGTTTGTCTTAGTTTTCTTTGTGAGGAATTATTGTATACTTAGGAGTATGAATCCAAGATTATGGAGATATTTTCAATGCAAGGCAAGGGTTACCGAAGACATTGTATAATCGTCATTTTCCTTGTGCGTTTTTGTAAATGGATTGTATTATTTTGTTGACACACAATGCAAATGCAAGGGTAGTATGGGTAGGATGGTTTTTTTAGAATGATTTTTTGGTGGGATATTGATGAGACAAACTGGGATATATTAGATCTTTGACAACCTCTACAATACTTGAAACAAATATCAAATAAAATGCTTCAAATAATCAAGACATTATTTCAACTAGAAGAGGCATAAATGGAAGCCCAGGAAGCACTCTTCACACAATCTTTGAGAACTCACCACAAAATCTTGAAGTAAAGAACTCAATTAAACACAAAAATCCTTGATCAAACCATGCATAAGGTTCCCCCAAAGGCTTACAAACAATATCTGCAATCAAGGAAGGTAAAGTATTTTAAATTTGTTTATCTTCTTATCAGATGAAGGCTCTTCTGGAATATGAGATTGCAAATGCCACTAAACTATCAACTAGAAATGGAGATCCTGTGTGATTTCTAAATAATTTCAATGCAAGATTACAACAAGAACAATGAAAATTATTTACAAGCATTTAAAAATGATAACAGACACCATATTGCCCAGAAAAACATAGATTAACTCAAAAGCTTGTTAGATTCATCAGCAGGGGATAGTTTCATGAAAAATATCAGAGCTGTGTGATGGCTATACACTTGTAACCAACTCACATACATGAAGATCCAACACAGAAGAAATTATCCTGTTTCTTTGGTGGGTTTCTCAGAAGATGAGCCTTTTCTCAGAATTTGCTCATGATTTTCAAATTTTTCCCAACCTCTTTACAATTTCTCCAAAATGCATTATATATCTCTTGCCACATTTGATCCTTCTTTCCCAAGAAAAGAATATGCCATGGTATCAATTCTATTATAATAATTCTTCATGATTCAATGAAAATGAGATCAAACAAAAAAACACTCACATGACTTGCCAAGTGTTTCTAAAATGGTGAATCATTACAAATATTTGGATCATTATCCATCCTAGAGGCATGTTTTTCATCATTGGGGCATGCAAACACCTTTTTACCTTTTCAAATTACCCCTATGACTTTTGATTTTGTCATTTCACGTGTTTCTTGGGCGGGGAAAAAATTTATTACAAAAACACCTTAAATCAAAGAATTGAGCCATGAAAGTGATGCCAATGATACTAGAAGGCCAAGATGAAACAAAATCATTATAAATTTGATGATTTTCGATGTAAAAATCATGATTCCAAGCTTCCTGGAGCTCCCATAGTGGTCAAAACAAATGGATGCATAACAATCGTCGATCTTATCCATATTTTAATCCTGGCCCTCCATGTGGAAGATGTGGACTTATAAATAAGCTTGACTTACCTTTTTAATTTTTGGATAAGGTTGGACACATGGAAAACAATGATTGGAAACAAATTTGGGCTCATTTTTGACTTTTTGATATTTTTGAAAAATGGAAATATTTGACCCTTTCCTCCTACCCTTTGCCTTTGAATTTTGGAGCTGACATGTGGCATATTGTGGGTCCCATTGGGATCACACTTCAATTCTATGCATTTTGAATTTTTTTGGAAATTGGGAAAAATTTCACTTTTTGCCACGCGGCCCGCACTTCCAATTTCTCCTCGCCACGTGTCTCGCTTGTGATTCGCTAGCGAGCTAGTGCTTCAAATTTTGATTTTGAGTCTATGGAAAAAGGAAAAATTCCTTCCTACCTCCGCCGGCAAGATAACCTACCTTTTCCTCTACCACGTGTTGCTTGATGATTCGTTTGCGCGCCATTTAAATTTTGATTTTAATCCTTTTTTGCCTAAAGGGGAAAAAATCTCCATTTCCCTCCACCGACCCGCTATGCCATGCCATGCTGCCACATGTCCACCACTAATTGGACAACGGGAAAACTGGTTTTTAAAATTTATAACATTAGAGCCAAAAGACTCCAAGGCTCCCCGTGGCCCACACTTTCATTTTGAAACTTTTAGGACACATGTCCTCTCTCGATTGGCTACGGGGTTTAGGCCAAAATTTTAATTTTAATTTTTTTGCAAAATAAGGTCTAAAAACCTTAAGGGAATCTGACCACCCGCCATTCCCCTATCAATCGAACATGCTAGGTAGGTAAATTTGGAAAAAATGGGGCCTTGGGCCCGAAAATGCTTGTTTTGCCAAAAATTAAAAAAATGACAAGTTATAACATTTCCCCACCGATCCTCGGCCAATGAAAACCTGCCACATTGCCAATGCATGTTTGAGGAAGAATTTGATGGGCAAATGATGCCCGTTTGACTGTCAAAAACACAAAAATTTCCCAGTTGTGCCTAGAATCTGATTTTTTCACCAAGAATGATTTTTTTTGAATTGGAACCAGACAAAACATGATTTCTGAGCATTTCTTGACCTTGGGATTGAATTTTCAAAGGCATACAAGGATGATTTGATCAATTTCAATTTTTCCATGATCTGGCAAAAGGGGAAAACAACATAACCCGCAAAATTGGAAAAACTAGGGCACAGAAAAGGGCAAACTTGGAATATTCCTTCAAATTAGGGAAAAACAACAAGTTTGTGAGAATTTTTAAAGCATTCAACTGGAGGGGAAGAATTTTAGACCATCAATTCAAATGGTAAAACATTTTTGAGCAAATACAGATTTGGAAAATTAGGGAAACATGGTGCAAGCTCAAAAATGGCACCAACATCGGCTCTTGCTTGGGGATGGGCACTCCCAGTGAGTGCCACAAGGAAAAAATGTAGACCAAGTGCCAAATATCCATTGGGAAAAGGAGTCATGAGCCAAAATCACCAAAAAAATAGCTGATAACCCAACAATAATGGCTAGCACATGGCAAGGCAAACCAAAAACTGACAAAACACCAAAAACAGAGTGAAAAACCAAACACTATACACTGTACAAGTTGGTGCATACCTCAAATTTAGGGTTTAATCCAAGAAATGCTTTAGATGCCTGCCATTAATAAGTAATACCTTGAGAAAGAAGGTATGTTCTCCAATTACGATATCAATGGCATAAGGGCCCATCCATAATGCATCAAATTTACCATGCTTTCCCTTGTCTTCATGCCTACTATCCCACAACAAAACTAGATCTCCAACATTGAAGGCTCTAGGAGTGACCTTCTTATCAAACAATCTCTTCAATTTTTCCCTAAATCGACATTCCTTTGATGGGATGCTCTTCTCTCCTCATCAATCTCAATAATCTAATTAATCCTTCATTCATATGGGCCAAGATCTTGATCTTCCAACTATTGGGAAAACTGAAATGAAGATAATTATAGGTGCAAGGAAATAAAGCTGAGCTCCATACACCAATTCAAATGGGCTTTTATCGGTATTTCTTTTAAGAGTTATCCTATCGTCCCAAACTACAAATTTCAATTCTTCACCTCATTTCCTCTTGTTTTCTCCAAGGTTCTTCTAATGATCTTCAATAAATTCTTATTCTTTGGACTCGAAACTTGTCCATTCCTTGGGGGTTATAGTTTGAAGAATAAGTTAGATTGATTCCATATTCATTGCACATTGCCATTAAAGGTTTGGCTCTAAAGCACATGGAATTAACAACTACAATCTTCATTGGGACTCCAAATCTGCATATGATTTAATTCAACAAGAAATTCATAACTATTTGGTGTGTTGATTTCTTGGTGGGATTGCCTCTACTCACTTTGTAAAATAATCGGTGGCTACAAGGATCCATTTATGGCCAACACTAGAAGGTTCTCAAATCTCACCAATGAAATCCATCCCCATTGCTTGAAAGGAGCTTCAATTGATACGGAGTTGCGAAGGAAGGGATCTTGAAGCTTTAAGTTTTCCAAAGAAACGCGTTGGCAACTATCACATTTTCTAACCAGCTAGATTTCATCTTTGAAGAGAGTAGGCCACCAATAACCAGCTCTCGAAATCTTATGTGTTGTTACTCTTCCAACAAAGTGTCCTCCATAAACCCCCATGGAAATCAACAACTATCTTGGGAGATTCATCTTCAGTTATGCATTTCAAGAGGACACCTTCAGGGTTCTTTCAAGCCATCCCAAGGTCTATGATGATATATTTTTGAGAAGCCAGCTTGAGGGATCTTTTCTAATTTTTATTTAAGTGACTAGGGTAGCACAGGTGTCTGAGGTAGAAGATCACATATTTGTACCACTCAGAACTTACCAACTTTGTAAGCACATTTACCCTTTCTTCCTCTAGCTGATTCACTTCCACATTTTGCAAGTTGCTCTTAGCCATGAGCTTAGCAAGACCCAAACCTCTTACTAACCTTGTGGTTTGGATGTCCATATCATACTCCTACAATTTTTTCACCCATCTACATCTTTTACTTGAGATCTCCATCTCTGATAAGATGTCCTTCACCATGGTGTGGGGAACATAAGCGACAACTTTTGAACTGAATATATAAGGCCCGAAAACTTTTGTTGCTTTCACCAAGGAAAATACTTGTTTTCCATGATTGTATACTTTAACTCAGCAGCTTGTAAAGCCTTTCTAAATAAGGCAATAGGCCTCTTGGCCCCATCTTCATCCTTTTGGAGAAAAAAATATGCAATATTATTTTCGAAGCAAAGAGAATATTGCGAAAGGCTTCCTATAATTCGGAGCTGCCAAGATAGGCACATGTTTGAGTGGCTCTTTGATCCTTCAAAAGCTTGAATGGAATCATCCTCCTACCTAATAACTTGTTCCTTCTTTAGCATTCTTGTGATTGGAATAGTCAACTCAACAAAGTTGGAAACAAACCTTCTAATAAAATTAATTTGACAAAAGAAATATTGGATGCCTTTCTTGGTTCTTGGGATAGGTACTTTGCGGATTGCATCCGCTCTCTCACGGTCTATCATAACACCATCTTTTGACACAATGTGACCAAGAAGCTTGGCCTTTTGCATGCCAAAATGAAACTTCTTTGGATTAAGATAAATGCCATACTCCCTACATCTGATCAGCATCTTCTCCAAGTGTTGCAAATGATCACCTCTCTGCCTTGAAAACACAATCACATCATCTTGGTAAACTGCAATGAGCTCATTGATGTAACCAACAAAAGAAACATCCATTTCTATTTGAAAAGTGGCACTAACATTCATCAAACCAAAGGGCATCCTAACAAAAACATATGTTTCCCAAGGAGTAGTGAATGTTGTCTTAAGTCTTTCTCGATTCTTTAACAACCACTTGATTATATCAAGAGAAACCATCCAATGTAGAAAGTAACTCGAGATCTGTCACAAGCTGCAACATATTTTCCATATTTGGAAATGAATGCTTTGTTTAGATTTTTAAAATTCACACAAAGTCTGATGTGTCTGCATTCTTCTTTACGAATGGCACAAGGTTTGCAACCCAAGATGAATATCTAGTGGGCTGAATAATACCTCCATCTCTCAACTTCTTTAACTCCTCTTGCATTTTCATGGAGAGAAGTGGATTAATTGGCCTTTGCCTTTGTCTGAATGGTTTGGCATTTTTTTCAAGAGGGATCTCATGCTGAAATAAATCTTCTCTATATGCTTTCAGCTCTTAATATGACCATGCAAGACAGTCCTGATATTTCTTTAACATCTGAACATAAGACTATTTCTCCTCTTTGTTTAGATTGCTGCCCAACCAAAATTTTCTTGGTTTGTCCTTTGTTCCCAAGTCATGCTCTTCCACATCCCTTGAGGCAGACATGTTTCTATTTATGATACAACCAACATTGTTAAAATTTGACTCAAGTGCAACAAGACCTCTAGGAATGGTGTTTGTTTTCAATTAGATGATATCTTTTCCAAACAAAGTCTCTCTTCCTTTAGTCATACACACCATTGGTTCCCAATCAATATGCTGATCTAAAAAATCACCTTGATTTTGCAAGAACCTTTGCACTTGAGAATCGTCATCAAGCACTTGCCAATGCTATGTTTTCGGGGACATCGACCTAATCAACACTTCAACATTGTACTCACAATAAGGTGAAATAGTGCAAACTCCAAATATTGACTCCAAAACTACCAACTTGTCAAAGCAACAACATTCAAACTTCTGTCATGGTGTATAATATTGAAGGAATCAAACATCTCAACTAGATCCCAAACGCATGCTTATCTTTGCTTCATCCGCTTATTTTTTGTAGCATACGGTTTTCTTATTTATTTGACAACTAGCTCTGAATCTCCCTTTGCAATGATGTCCTTAACACCATACTTCCATGCAATTCTCGGACCCAACAACAACGCTTCATAGTTAGCAATGTTGTTAGTACATTCAAAATTAAGCTTGAAAGAAAAAAGCAAATTCTTCCAAGTTAGGAGAAATCAGAATTACTCCAGCGCCATTTCCAAAATTTGTAGCAAGGTCCAAGGATAACATACATGTTCAAGGAACTTTGACCGATCCATTTTGTGTTCTTTTCCATTAGAAAAACCGATGAAATTATTAGCATCAACATCAGAAAACAACACCTCATAGGAAGCATTATTTGGATCCTCAATTAGATGTAAAATTTTCTTTTCTCCATAGATCTTGACAAGGCTGCCCTCAATGGGAATAGTAGTAAAAGACATGTCCATTTGGACACTCCCTCCAACACTTGTAGCCCACTTTCTTGACAAAAGCATACCCCATTTGGCAGGGCAATCAACAATCACAACATCCAATTTTAAATTCCTCCCGGGATAAGATGCAAGCTGCACAACCAAACCTTTTACACAACCAACTACCAGCACTTCTCTTGAGTCCATAGCAGTACACTTTCCATAGGCTCTGTCACTTTGATATCCAACTCATTCATGACTTCTAGAGGCATGACATTACATGATGCACCGGAATCAAACATACAATTGTGAAGTAGCCTATCCTTTATAATCAAAGTTGTGAAAAATGGATCAACATTCAATTGGGAATCAACCAAAGATGTCCCCAAATATACCTCAGGTGTCTCTCTAAGATCTTCTACTGCTGGTGGTGTTTCAAGGTCAGCAATGATTTGAGGAGGAGTCTCAACAACATTTACATTTCGCCTGCAAGTGATCTTCTCTTCCTTCAACCCCAAGTACTCAAATGCTCTCTTCTTATGCTTAGGAATTATAAGCAACTCAATGATTGTAATAATCACTTTAATTTGGCTCAATACTTGGGATATGTCATAGGGAACACTCTTTGGTAGGACAGCATTGGAAGGGAGACAAGAAGATTCATTAGATGGCAAGGGATTCTTGGCAGCTTGGGCATGAGGAGGACTGTAATTTTTCTTGGGACAACAGAGATTTTGGCAAGTGTTTCTTTCTTAGGAGCGTTTATGGGAATGCTTGTGAGCATGGGTGTTTTAGGTTTTGCTTGAGGCCCACTTCCTTTAACAACTTTTCTTCTAGTGTTATAATCTTTCTCTTGAGCTTCAACAACATTCATCAATAATTGTCTATCTTCCTCCAAAGGGATACCATCATCATATTTCTTAATCATCAATGCTCTTATGTATTCAAAGTCATTGTTAGGAATTTAAAATGCCTGAAATACATCTAAATCATGAGTATAAGAAAGGGAAATAATTGGTACCCACTTTATGCAATCCCAAAAGGTTGCAACACTCCTTGCACTTATTACCTCAGTAGACGTTGCTCCTCCTTGTGAGCTTGAAGAACAACCCACCATGCAAATATCATCATCAGTACCATCATCATTATTAACTTCACCTTCTTGTTGGTCTACTTCATATGGAGGATGGGGTAGAAAACACCTATCACACCAATCCATATCAGCAACTTCATCAATAGTAGCAACCCTGACAGTTAGAGGGTCAAGAACCAATCTTCTTTCACGTGCTTGGGGTTGTCTATTTCCACCTCCCATAGGTCCTTTACCTCTTTCATCTTGTCTTTGATCACCCCTAGGATGATTACCAAATCTATCATGGTTTTGTGCTCTTTTCTGACCTTGTGAACTTTGACCAATTCCTTTCTCAGCTCTTGCCAATTTGTATGAGATTTCTTTGATAGCCCCTGCCAAAGTCTTCACAACCTCTTCTAAATCAGCACCTTTGCTAGCTTGAGGTTTTTTATGGTTTATCAATTTTACACCATCTCTCTTGAGAGGTTTCCTAACAGCCTTGATATTGTTTTCAATTTGAAGTGCCATGGTGAAAGCTTGTCTTAGATTGGTAGGGTTATTGTCTCTTAGGTAATAGGCTACCTTTTTATCAAATGCATCTGCATATTTGATTAAACAAGATTCATCACAAGGCCTCAAACCAATAGGCAACCTTCTCAAATTTTTGTTAAACCTTGTGTTGAAGTCATGGACTGATTCATTAGGGTTCTTCTTGATATTCTCAAACTCGAAAAAAAGAAATTTAGGATTAGTCTTGTCACCATATTAAAAGCTAAATGCATTTTCATTTCATCGTGAATCAATAGAAATATCAGCCAGAGCCTTGTAATAATCCCTAACATCCTCTTCTAGTGTATGAATAAACAATTTGACATACACATCCTCAAACTCTATCTCAAAATCTTCCATCATATTGTCAAAAAGTTTGAGATGCTAATCACCAGTAATAGCATTGTTACCCTAGAATTTTGGCAACCTATTTCTAACATCATGTGGGATAGAATTTGGGTAACCATCCATTCCTCTAAAATTTATAGGACCAAAGGTGTTAACAAAAAATGGATGTTTAGGCTGAGCCATATTGTTTGGTGGGGGTGATCTTGGAGATGAAACAAGATGATGAGGAGTGAGAGGTCTTTGGGGAATGGGAATGAAAACTTCAAGATAGATCTCTCTTAAGGGCTCTCCTTCTTGATGATCTCTAGAAAATTTAGAAAATACAAGAGTAGATTTAGGAGAAAGACTTTAAAATGCATAAGAAGTTCCCTCACCTGATGGGGAATTCAAATCAGCAATAGGATTGTCTGAATCATATCCACTTGAAGAAGAATTGCAGTCCTCAATAACAGGCTACTCACTTTCGGCTCCTCGGTTTCAAACTCAACAATAGGGATCTCCTTTCTTGCAGTCAAGTCTCCAACAACCTTCCACACCTTTCTCCCCTCTAGCTCTGAGTTTCTTGAATCTGTAAACAACTTCTTAGTAGAATCCTTGATGAAGAGAGATCTTCTTCCTTCCATTTTTGCAGGGATTAGCAACACAAAAGTAAATGACAGAAAGGTAAGACAACTGGTATTTTCAAGATCAAATCAGCATGGAGTCACCACTAAGGAATTTCACCTTAGTTATGCAAGAATGCACTAAAATAATCTGTCAAATGTTTGTTAGTACTAAAACCTTTACAAGGATTTATAAATCAGATCTTCTTCTTCTTAGATAAATCAATCACAATGCAACCAAAGTATATAAACTACTAGGAAATGTAAAAAGGGCATATAAAACTTAAAACCCTTGTTTAAAAATTATAGATCTGAAGCATAGAATACTATTTTAACAATGTAACAGCTCAAATAATTGAATACACAAATGCTCAAACTCTTCAAACACTCCACAAACACCAAGAAATTCCAAGAAATCCTCAGTAATGGCGCCAAAAAGTGTTGGTACCCAAATTTGCTCTCCTTTTCAGTCTGAGTAGCATCAGAGATGTGGCATGAAGCTTGAAGTCAGATAGATCTTAATGTGTGTCATTTTGTAGCTGGGGATGTGTTCTAACTAACACTCATATTCATGGAGAGATGGATAGCACCTTGAAAGGATCTAATCTGACCCTCACTATTCTAGGTTGTGCCTTTCAACCAAGGTAAGAGAACCTATATTGTAACCCCCAAATGGTGAAGGAGATGAAGATATCCCTCAATTTATGCAAGTAGTATGAAAATGCCTTGGGAAAATATGATCAACACTCCAAATATGACTTTCACAAGTTGTCACTCCCAGATTATGGAGATATTTTCAATGCAAGGCAAGGGTTACTGAAGACATTGTATAATCCTAATTTGCCTTGTGCATTTTTGTAAATGGATTGTATTATTTTGTTGACACACAATGCAGATGCAGGGGTAGTATGGGTAGGATGGGTTGTTTAGAATGATTTTTTGGTGGGGTATTGATGAGACAAACTGGGATATATTAGATCTTTGACAACCTCTACAATACTTGAAACAACTATCAAATAAAATGATTCAAATAATCAAGAGATTCTTTCAACAAAAAGAGGCATAAATGGAATCCCAGGCAGCACTCTTCACACAATCTTTGAGAACCCACCACAAAAGCTTGAAGTAAAGAACTCAATTAAACACAAAAATCCTTGATCAAACCATGCCTAAGGTTCCCCCAAAGGCTTACAAACAATCTCTCGTAATCAAGGAAGGTAAAGTGATTTTAATTTTTTTATCTCCTTGTCAAATGAAGGCTCTTCTCGAGTATGAGATTGCAAATGCCACTAAACTATCAACCAGAAATGGAGATCCTGCATGATTTCTAAAGAATTTCAATACAAGATTGCAACAAGAATAATGAAAACTATTTGGAGGAATTTAAAAATGATAACAGACACCATATTGCCCAGAAAAACATAGATTAACTCAAAATATTTTTAGATTCATCAGCAGGGGAGAGTTTCATGAACAATCTCAGACCTATGTGATGGCTATACACTTGTAACTAAGTCACATACATGAAGATCCAACATAGAAGAAATTATCATGTTTCTTTGGTGGGTTTCTCGAGAAGATGAGCGCTTTCTCGGGAATTTTCTCGTGATTTTAAAATTTTTCCCAACCTCTTTTCAATTTCTCCAAAGTGTATTATATATCTCTTGTCACATTTGATCCTTCTTTCATAAGAAAATAATATGCCATGGGATCAATTCTGTTACAATAATTTTTCATGATTCAATGAAAATGACATCAAACAAAAAAACAGTTGTAGGTTGCCAGGTGTTTCTAAAATGGTGAATCATTACAAATATCTAGATCATTATCCATCATGGAGGCAGTTTTTCATCATTGGGGCATGCAAACACCTTTTACTCATCATTTTCACCTTTTTACCTTTTCAAATTACCCCTGCAACTTTTGATTTTCTCATTTCACATGTTTGCTCAGGCAGGTGCAAAAATTTATTACAAAATCACCTTAAATCAAATAATTGAGCCATGAAAGTGATGCCAACGATCCTGGAAGGCCAAGATGACACAAAATAATTATAAATTTGATGAATTTTGATGCAAACATCATGATTCAAAGCTTCCTTGAGCTCCCATTTATCACAAAACAAAAAGATGTACATCAACCGTTGATCTTATCCATCTTTTAATCCTGGCCCTCCACGTGGAAGATGTGGACTTAGAAATAAGCTTGAGTTACCTTTTTAATTTTTGGATAAGGTTGGGCACGTGAAAAAAATGATTGGAAACAAATTCGAGCTCATTTTTGACTTTTTGACATTTTAAAAAATGGAAAATTTTTACCTTTTCTCCGCCCCTTCACCTTTGAATTTTTGAGCTGACACATGGCATATGGTGGGTCCCATTGGGATTGTGCTTCAATTCTGTGCATTTTGACCTTTTTGGAAATTGGGAATTTTTCACTTTTTCCCTACGGACCCGCACTTTTGATTTCTCCTCGCAACGTGTTTGGTAGTGATTTCTGCTGCGGGCTAGCACTTCAATTTTTTATTTTGGTTTTTGGCAAAAGGTAAAAATTTCCTTCTTGCCTCTGCTAGCCTGGCCGACCCGCCTTGTCCTCTGCCACGTTTCATTCAATGATTCACTTGCGGGCTGCGACTTAAATTTTTATTTTAAGCCTTTTTTGCCAAAAGGGGAAAAAATCCCCATTTCCCTCCGCCGCCCATTGAACCGCTCTGCCTGCCAGTTACCACATTTCCACCGCTGATTTGAGTGGGGGAAAAAATGATTTTGAAACTTTATAAAATTAGAGCCAAAAACTCTAAGTCCCCCCATGGCCTGCACTTCCGTTTTCAAACTTTTAGGACACGTGTCCTCTCCCGATTAGATGTGGGGTTTCAGGAAAAAAATTGACTTCTAAAATTTTAGCAAAGTAAGGTCTAAAAACATTAAGGGAATCCGACCACCCGCCATCCCCCTACCAATCAGAACATGCCACATAGGAAAATTTGGAAAAAATGGGGCCTCGGGCCCGAAAATGCCCCTTTTGCCAAAAAAATGAAAAGTTATAACATTTCCCCACTAATCCTCGACCAATGAAAAATTGCCACATTGCCAATGCATGGTTGAGGAAGAATTTGATGGGAAAATGACGCCCATTTGACCGTAAAAAACATAGAAATTTTCTAGCTGTGCCCAGAATCCGATGTTTTCACCAAGGACGATTTTTTTGAATTGGAACCAAAAAAACATGATTTCGACCATTTCTCGACCTTGGGATTGAATTTTCAAAGGCATACAAGGATGATTTGATCAATTTAAATTTTTCCATGATCTGAAAAGGGGAAAAATGACATAACCCACCAAATTGGAAAAACTAGTGCACAGAAAACAGAAAACTTGGAATATTCCTTCAAATTAGGGAAAAACAAGAAGTTTGTGAGCATTTTAAAGCATTCAACTGGAGGGAAAGAATTTCAGACCATCAATTCAAAAGGTAAATTTTTTTTGAGCAAATACAGATTTTGGAAAATTAGGAAACATGGTGTAAGCTCAAAATGGCACCAACACTTGTCACACTCCTTCATGATGTGATCTTATTTAATCTTGTTGTTAACATTTTTGCATGTGGACATCTAGCATCATAGTGTACTACTTTACCACAATTAAAACATTTGAAGGGTAGCCTACTTTTGCATTTTCCATATCCTATTTCAAAATTTCGACAAAATGAGCCTAATATTGTTGACAATCTCATCTAATAGTGTTGATAAACTCATCTATGCGTAGAAGATAAGATGCAATATTTTCATCATCCTTCATCATTAAATTCTCAAATTGACTTAGTTGACTTTAGAGATTTGATTACTTTATCTTGACATCTCCTTCATATATGTTCTTGAGTTTATGTAATATTTCCTTGGAAGGTACATAATGCATAACTTTAGAAAATTATGATTTAGATAAACCACCCAAAATTATACTCTTAGCCTATGCATTGCATTCACTTTCCTTCTTATGGGTTCGATCTGTTGGTGGAGTGACATGACCAAGATAATCACTAAACCTAGATTACCAAATGCAAAACCCAAGAACATTAAATAGTTGACAATAATTATACTCTAAAAAGAAAATTTAGTTCCATTAAACAATGCAGCCCTATTTAAGGAGAATCTTATGGTCATGTCATGTGTGCTACAAAAATCTACCTTCCATTTTTCAAATTAATCTAAAAGAACTTACTCTGATACCAATTGTTGAACACACACTAATATTGAGAGGGGTGGTGAATCAGTATTATACAATTTTTTTAATTTAAACATTAACATCCATAAAATGAGAAATCACATAAGATATAAAAATTACACAACCATAGAACACATGATTTATGTGGAAACCCTTTCGAGAGAAAACCATAGAAAATGAATTATAATTTTCTCTATTGTTTATACTTTCATTCTCTCCCTTCTTCTATGCTTTGCTTTGTTAAGTTATTACTCTGAATAATCTCTCATTTTCTTATCTTCTACACTTCACCCTTTCAACAAAGATGCCAACATTTTCTTCCATCATACACATTCACCAACAACTCATGAAATCATATTAATTTATTTTATATATTTCACTCCACTATTCTATTGTACTATGTTCAACTTTATATACGTTTTTATCTTCTCACTTGAATCTTCATCTTCTAAAGTAGAAGAGATTCGGTCAATATCCTTCAATGATTGTACACTTTTATTGCTTAGTGGCCTTTTATCTTCCATGGTCTTATAGAAGGTTACTTGATTAGATACTTTTAGCTTTCTCTATCCATTCAAATACAAGTTATGCACTTGTTGTACATTTTCTGCACATTATCTTCTCTCACATATCTACTCACCAATTCACTTTAAACTCAATCACACTTCATTGGTTACCTCATGATCTTCTTTATCTTCCTTCCTCTTCATCAAAATTCTATTTCAATCATCCATCTGCTTGATTTTTCTTTTTCTCTTCTTTAACATGTTCGTGCTTTCCTAGTTACTTTTCCATTTTATTTAGGGAAACACGTTTTTCATCGCTTTACCTTCACCTTCTTTTATAATATTATTCTCTTAAACAAACATAACAAAAAAGGGTTCAGCCATAGTAAATAAAAATATAGGTTAATGGAAAAACACATGAGATTGGCCATACAATTGAATATATTGAACATTTTAATGCTAAAATAGAGATAGTTTGCAAGAGACAAACAATCATAATACTATCTCCAATTCCTTAGAAAGTCACCAAATACATCACAAAATTAATCCAAAAAATCATAAATATATTACAATGGTCAGCACAAACTACTGGTCTTAGAAAAAAACAAGCCACATACTTTGGAAAAACTTTGAAGCATTCAGTTCAGACTCCAAGGAAAATAGAACAAACTTCATACAAGCTCCGTAACAATCTCGCGATTCTTAAAGATGCATCACAAGTTTCTACTAAAGCAATCGGTCTTTAACCAAGACAAACCACAAACTTTAGACAAACATGGAATCATTCGCATAGACTTTGGAAAGACTACGAAGCATTTGAGACTTCAAAGTGATAGAAAAAACTATTTCAACACACTTCTCTATGATATAAATCCTACAACAACATTTGACATCAATGACTCCAATCAATCTATTACATCCTCCAAATTCCTTTGACATCAATGAAAATCATTACAACACACACACACACAAACACACATACACAAACTCTTACTTACACACAGATAGACACACAAACACACACAAACACACAAGAATTCTAGATATGGCCACAAATTTTTCAATAAAGAGAGTCTCGATTTTGTAAGAAGGGCATACATAAACATTAATAGCCTTATTTATTAGGGGCATCCAAGGATAATCCAAGTACCCTATACAAATCTCTTTCACACAAACATTGAAACATCCCTCCCTTGGATTACATTAATTAAATAAATAGAAATCTTAATGCATCCTTCATTTATGTCCTTGGATCACATAATTTACTAAATGATAATTAATGAATCATTACCAAGTGTTGTTGGTCAAATCAAGGATTCATTTTTAATGTTAATATTCTAGCCTCTACTCCACCCTTTGATTAAAGAATTGTTTTTAGATATATATCAAATCAATGTATTGGTACATATTACAATTCTCCTTGTGACAATCATGAAATATAAAGTTTAATCCGACATGTATGATGAATATAATTTTTTTCAGAAATCTATCTAGAAAGTTAATATATTTGTGTTTGTATTAAAGTTATGAAGAAGATACCAATATAGATATAAAATCAAATAACATAGTTGTATCAATTAAAATAAGAAGATTTTGTGTCACCATAGAAGAGGATGCATTTGGGAGACCTATGAAACCTTAGTCAAGATAACATGTCCCAAGGATGACAAAATTATCCTCCATTTAGTTCTAACTTAGAAAATATTAGATACATATTTTTGACACTTTGTGCACATCATCCTTTTCTAGTTTTATCACTATCACATAATTTAAGCCAATCCTAGTGAATATATCCCACACGTCAACGGAATTTTCTAAATTCTACTTTCTAAAAGTGAGTTTGATTAAATATATAATGCTTTTTTATAATTTATAGATATTGTCATTAAATTATTTCTATATTTATTATTTTTTATTATCTTATTACACATATTAGAGCATATTAACAACATTTAATCTAGATTTGATTTTATATTGTCATGAATCCCATTTATTATCAATCTTTTTAACTTATTGCTTTATTTATTTCTCTTTGCGATTTTTATTTCATAATATTACTTCTCGAGTTTTCCGAAACACTTACTCTTTTTTTGCATGATAAAATGTTTTTTTAATTTAATGTAAACAATCTATATCCATTTACCAAAATTGTTTTTGAGTGTTTTACATTACGTTACCCATTTTGGATGCATTCATGTACCATTAATATAAAATATTCTCTTAAAAATGGTCAATTTTGATGATACCCATGTTTCTCATCCCATGTAAGTATTACTCCTTAAAAAACACGTTGACTAAATTATTTATGATATTGCTAACACTACACATATTACATAGGATTTTATCATTATTGGAACATTTATTACCACTGAAGGTGACCAATATTAGATCCTGAAATTGAGATAAATACTACCTAATATGCCAATTAATGCATTTACTCAAGTTATTAAGGAATAATAAAAAGATTGATATTATTGTAGTCCAATTATTTACAACTCATAAATGTCAATTTTAAGAAAATGATACAATTGCTAAGAAAAGCATATCAGAATCTCAAACAATACAAATCCCATAGAAAATGATAAGCTCCTTAAATTGTTTAACATACTCAATTTTTATTTAATATTGTGGTGAAACTTGTTTATTAAAATCAATCTATGTAAGATATTGTTTGATTTGGTTACCCGAGTGACTAAGATTTCAATTCAATTTAATGATTTCTTGCATAATATTTTACTAGAGTTCTTTCAAATCCCTTCTACAATTTTTTTGTATGATAAAATATTATTTGTGTATTCAATCTAAACATTTTATATCCATTATCCCAATTATCAAAGTTTTTGACAAATTACTACGCAAATTAGATAAATTCCAAGTACACTTAATACCACATCATCCTATTAAAATGGCCAATATCAATTATACTTATGTTTATTATTCTATAGATTTTCCTTGTAATAAACAAGAATGTGACATTATTTTTGTTCATGGTTATGATCATCCTAGTAAAATGGCCAATATAAATGATACTTATGTTGATTATTCTATAGATATTACTCATAATAAACAAGAATGTGACATTTTTATGTTCATGGTTATGGTACACATGTTACAAAGGGTAATGCCATTATTGATACAATGTCTTACAATGAGAGTGACATATATGAAACTAGTGATCACCATGAACCTCTCATCCAAAAAATAACACCTAAGATCCTAATTGATGTGTTTAGTCAAGATCTCAACAAAAATTAAAATAATATTAATACTTTCGTAGCATAGTTACTTCCAAACCTTTTTTAAATTTTATTATTAAATGATAAGATTGCCTAGAAAATGAAGACGGACTCTCAATTTTTAAAAATACCATACAAAATGATAAGATGGTAGAAATATTTAAGATATAGAATTTATATTATACATTTAAGTAAAAACCATTTATTATTTATTTATGCAACATATGGTTTCATTTAAATCCTTATGAAATTCATATTTAATTTTTATTTTGATGATATTTATCCTAATATTTCAAGTATAGTTTTTGTGCATAGTCAATTTTTGTGTAATTTTGAATGTAAAGAATATATACTAATTACCTTAATTTTCAAATTTCTTCATTAAATGGTATAAATATTTTTTATTTGACTAGGTAAATGATTAAGGGTTTTGAAATTATTCAAATTTTTTTATAGAATAACATTAAATATAAAACAATTAGATCCCAACAAAAATAAACATAAAACCACCTAACCCCTTTAGGTTGGTGTCCTCCCTTACACCAACAAATCCATCCTATATGTAATGCAAAAATGTAGAATTAGTGAAAACACCTATACAAGATAGTAGAAATTCCAACAAATTGTTTAGCCTTTGAACCGACTTTTGATATTGGAGTTGTGTCTCGGCTTGTATGGGTATTCTATTGGATTTTCATTTTTCTTCTTAACAACCACTGTTCATTCCTTTCCCTTATTAGCCAAGGAAAATGGGATAATTATCTCCATTTAAATAAAATAATGAGCATCACCTTGATCCATTAGGGTTATAAGATATTTTTGTTGGAGATCCTCTTGAATCAAATCCATTTCTTTTACTAGAATACTTTCCCTATCAGATCTAGGACTTATTTTTTTCTCAAGATCCTCCAAAGGGTCTACCTCTACCTTTATATCCTCTTATTTTGATTCTAAAACATTGGATAAAATCTCTTCTCCCTTTACTCCCAAGTTTTTAGGAGATTATCCCGCTAGCATGACACCTTGTAAAAAATTTATTTGTTTCATGATTTGAAAGTATGAAGCTACGTGTTTGATTGAAAATTATATTCAATATATGAAGGGAATACCTTCATGCTCAATCGGTTGATACCAAGACCTGTCCTTGACCCTAAGATTAATGTTATTTTGGAGAACCATAGAGGTATCCATTTATACCTTAGAGTGGGCATATATAGGATGGAACATCAATTTTGTAATGTTTTTTTATCACTAAGATCAATCCCAGTGTTGACCCAATATCTATATAACTTTATTCAGATAGAATTCTAGAGGGAGATGCAACTTGATCTAACCTATATAAGAGCTATATAAAACTTCAGTGTTGAGATTGTAGGACAAACACCATGGTTTCATGACTAAGTAGTTGTCATTGAAGACCAATAACCTATTGAGAGTTGTACAAATATTGGGTACATCCATATACCTTTAATATACAAATTTCTTTAGAAAATGGTGTATATTAATGATATCATTCTTTCTTCTCCTACGGATCTATTACTACTATCAAATAATATGGTGACATTTTTTATGTTGATTATAATTCTACACATATTTAAGATGATATTATGATTATAGAGACATGATCCTAGAATGAAGGTGATCAATATCACAAAGTAATGATAACCATGAACCTCTCATACAATAAGGAACAGATAAGATTACAGTTCATACACTCCTTTAGAGATAAAATTAGGCACTTGGGTGCATTTCTAGGTCCTAAAAGCATACTAGAATTTACATAGTTCCTAAGTGCAAAAATTAGTAATTGAATTCTATCTTTGTCCTTTTGTTTTTGTTTCTTATTTTCTATTAGGTACTACATACCCTTCAACTTAATCATTACTTTACTTGCTTATATTTCATGGCTTTAGACACTAGCACCAAGCCAAGACATGAGCGTCCATATGCCTTCGTCCCCTCTAGGTGCCCATAACCTCTTTCAAATCTACTCACTCTTTCAGGGAAAATTATCTTTTGGGAATATTATCTTCTTATAGGTAAGCCTTCAATTTTTCAATTAAGAAATTCAACCAAGGGAATCACTTAAATACAAAGATGTGTGACCAAAATAAAGGACCGATATTTAAGCATCTATTATAATAACCTAAGATTGAATCCAAAGGAATCTAAGAGCATCAAGAAATACATCTAATATCCATTCAAGGGAAAAGGGAATATATTTTATTCATACACTTCATAGGAAGGGTAAGTTCATTATTCCATCTACATATCTATCTACAATGCTACATCTAACTATAACTTGATATCAAATACACCTTCACAAGTTCTTCCTAGGGCATGATTTTATCACACACTCACAATAAATACATGGAGTGTGAGATGTAGTGTAATTCTTGATTGTCAATTCAATCTGGCCGATGATCGTTGGGGTCAATCCAACTCCCCATATTGTATCTTTGTTTTTTTGATTTGATGCGGTTTTGTGAGATTTGTAAGTGAACACCAATTTTTTAGGTTAGAGGAAAACTCAGAGATCATATTGCGACATAAAGGAGACAAAATAAGAAAATTGTGTGAGACAATTAAAATCATATTCCATCAAATTTTTCAGATCACACAGGCACCAAGAAGAAGAATCTAGCACCCAAACGCCCTAATTCTGCATCAGGAACCCTAGTGAGGCCTTATTCGATAGTCACAAAATTTAATATTAGCATTGACAACACATATACCTTTATGTTAAGTATTTTTCCTAGTCTACAAAAATCTTGGATCAAGTAAAAATCATGGATGTCATTTTATTCCTCTCTTTCATTTAGGGTTTCATATTTATTTCTTATTTCTTGTGTCATAGTGTATCTAGCAATCGTATTTCATTGTTTCTATCAATTACTTATTAATTAGAGTTTAGCATAACTCTATTTTTTATTAAATCATTTGGTGAACCCGCATTCAAATACACTTGGATCCATCTTTTTATTCTTTCATGCCTCCTAAATTTCTGAAGTCTTTTTGCATGGACTAATCGAAATGCATCCAAATTGTAAGGATTTTCTTCAAAAATTCTAGAAACTATGTATCTTCCTCACAACATGACACCCTCTCAATTAAGTGCCATCTTCAATCGTCCATATGATGAATCTATTGTTCCTAAACCTCTATGTAATAAACCCATTTTAGAGTCCATTCAAGTTTAATGTCTTTGTTTCAAGATAAAATTTAGGCTATGCAATCCTCAATTACATCTCTCAAAGCTTAAATCCAAGATCTCATGAAAGTTTCTCAAGTCCTTGTTTGTTCTTATTCTACATGCAATCCTCATTTGATGTCTTCCACATGTGCTCATATCATTAAACCTGAAGTCTTACCACTTCTCGTACATCTCATGTTTGATAAAAATCTAAGCAACAAGATATTTTGCCTCAACTCATTACTCATCAATTGATAAAATTTCCATTTACTCATTAATATTCTCATTATAGGTTTGTAAAATATCAAGGTCATCCATATTACAATTAAAATAGAATCATTGTACATAATGTACATGATTTATATGTTCTCAAGCTCGACAAATAAGAAACCTTAACTACTATGTCCTCATTTCATTTTCTACACAAAACAAGTGCTACATGTTCATATCCATTACTACATCCCACTTAGTTCCTAAATCTTATTCATCTATGTCTAATGAGCATCATGCCATCACTTCTATTGTTCCTTCTTTGGTCACTCAATCATCACCGATACAACCCACTCCAACTAAGAAATTACCTCTCAAGGTTTTTCCTCCATCACCTCCTCCTACTAAGTCTTCTACCACGTCACAAAATCCTAATAAAAATCCTCTAAAAATCGGTCCGACACCTCTTCCTCTAAAATATTCTAGGAGTTAACTAATCCCACATTAGTAACCACTCACTAAGCAATACTAGAAAAATCTATAGGGCCTTTTTTAACTTCCTCCTTTCAACACAAAATGTGGCCTTGATTCCACTCTTTCTCCTACCTACCATTGTGATAACAGTATGCTTTCCCTGCAATACATTTCAATCCTCATCACTCGCTAAATATATATTACATCATCACGTAGCTCTCCATCATTGACACATTTGGGGGCATTGCACTTCTCTCCCCCTTCTAGCACTATCAATTGTATCCAACATGTATAATAACAATTGACACTCAATGCTTCATGATTCATCATTCTTAGCACTTTCAAACCCTTTGATATACATCTTATATCATCATTACTATATGATACAATCTAGTCACATGGTTCATACTCCACTTAAGAGGTTCTAAATTTGAAATTAACCTCAACTCTTTTACACTTTATGCTCTCCGCTTCATGATATATCTTTCAAGAATTTACTTTTAATTCATTTCATGATGAAAAATTCTTGTTTTATGGTTGATTCTGTATTTTTAAGGGCTATTTTATAAATGAAGCAAATTCATACTCATCCACATACATTGGGGGATGGTGCTCCTATCAAAATAACATTTCATACAATTCCATTTCACTCATCCACAATATACTTGCGTATATCTTTGTTGAACTTATTATTGATTTCCTATGCTCACATGTATACTTTATTTCCCATGCTAAAAGGATATTTAGTATGTAAATATTTTTTCTATAGACACATGTGCATTAAATTTGTCTTTAGTTGTGAATGAAAACTTACTACAAATATTTTGATGCTTCAATGATGTTTGGCGGTGTACCTCTTATCACCCAACCTAGGCTCCCGAGGGAATCTACTTTCTCACACATCACAATTGGTATTATTTCATTATTTATTATTCTACTTCCTAGCATAATAATTTCCATTTATTTATACATGCTTTGACATTATTTTTATCTCTCTAACATGCTACTAGGTGCTCTATGTACAACATTTTATTTTTAGGAATATTTTCCACCATGGTTTTCTATTACACTTTTTCTTGACATTTCCTTATACTTATATGCTATTGTTTGTGGGCTATGCCCTATGTCTTGTTTGATCATTTCTTGTATGATTTTTGTTGCTTCATCATTGTTTCTCTTATGAAATTTTGAGTGATGTCCTATTTTTGAAACCCGCTTTTCATAGTGTATCTCGTATGCATACTTGCTTCATTTTTATTACATGTTTGATAATTTTTGCTACTAATACATGATTACTATCCATGTTGTTTGCATGTGCCCGGGTTTCTACCATGCAAATTCTATGCCCCTGCAAAGATAAATTTTAGTTTAACATCACTTCCACTCTTTGGGCCACATTATCATAAAGAACATCGCACGTACCCCAAATGAGGGTGGGCACACATTGGGTGAATCATTCTTCCCATATAAAAATTAAGAGCTATAGTACAGGAATGTACAATACATGAACAGAGTAGCCATAAGGACATAGAAGACCCATAATTTGACTTGGGTCCTCAACATAGCATAGACACCAAGCACTCCAAGCTAAGACAAGAGCTCCCGATGTATGTGTCCTTCCTGGGAAGTAATTTTTGGTAGCATACACAATAATTTTCTTAGGTCAACACAATTTATAATAATTCATAGATCGGTTTCATAGTATCGACATAGTCATCTAGCAAGTAGAATGAATTTTATCTCCCTTTAAACTCACATGAAACATATAACTAATACAATATAACTTAGAGTAAAACAAGATCACAACATTTGCGGTGGTGTATAATCAAAAGCCGTCATAGAAGGATGGTTATACTAGACCACTCTCCCCAACACTCTTCTTCTATTGCATGAGATGTCTCAAAAACTCATTATTTGTGTGAGATCACCCAAATAATTACTCTTGCACGGCATTGCCCAAAAAAATGTCTCTTATACAACACTTTTAGGACATGTTTCTATCCTTTTACACTCCCGATCATTAGGTGCAAACTTTCCTTTTACTACTTTTTCACTTTTACATACTTTTCATAATACATGAATTTAATTACTCACTCTTACTTTGCATTTTTTTCCTTTATCCACAACAAGAAGCAATCAGTACATCAAGCAAAAAAATATGTACAACATGCTACAACACAATACGCTTCAACCTTAGTGTCACTTCCTCTTCCTTAGCTTCAACACTTCATTTTAATTGCTTCACACTTTAACTTGTCTCTTCGACATGCTATATCCATAATATTCTACATGGTTATCGGTGTATGCATATTTTATCTACTTTATGTTTTCGAGTATTCACTCAACAAGATAAAGTGGGGAAAATATAGACATTAAATTATCTACTTGATTACATTTATAGGTCCTAAACACATACCAAAGATTTACATGGTTCCTAAGCGAGTAAAATAGTCGTTGACAACTATATTTTTCCTTATGTCTGTGTTTCTTGTTTTCTATTTTTCTTACACACCCTTCATCTAATTGGGTACTTTAGTTTCTTATCTTTCATGAATTTGGATGCCACCCGGCCCAGGGATGGCAACGAATAGATGCCCTCATCCCCTCTAGGAAATCTGACCTCTTTCCACTCTACTCACTCTTTTTGAGCCTCTTTTATGTTTTGGGAATATTATTTTCTTATGGATCGACCTTCCAGGTTCTGAATTACGAAATTCAATAAAGGGAATGATAAAAATACAAAGCTACTCGAATAAAATAAAGAGCCAAGCACTAAGAGTCTATTAATGTCACCTAAGCTTACACTTTGAAAGACATCTAAGAGCATTAAAGGAATCCATCTGTAGACACAAATTCACACAATTAACACTATTATTATACCTCTAAGTATGTTATTCTAGATATGGATCTTGTGTAAGGAAAGTATTCACTGATGACCCATCTTGTAGTCCATTCGTTTATCTTGTTGGTCTTCATTTCTTGTTGTCTTGCACATTCATCACTCATACACATAGGTCCGGTAAGATCTCATGGATCCCTTTCTATAAGATATTACTCATTTTTCATCACCAATGTCTAGACAATAGCTCCCAAGGTTGGATAGGGAGTGCCATGCACTCATGTCCATCTTGGGTGCCCTTGTCCTCTTTTTGGTTGATATTTTATTTGACATTTGAGGTTAGTATTTCAAGTATTACTCTTCATCTCCCGAGGTACAAGTCGATATGTTGTGTCATTAGTGTTGAAATTCGAACAAGAGATCCCTATAAAAACAAAACACACATACCATTGTATGGGCGGACTATTACTATCAAGTGCTAGCTATCTACATAGAGAAAGGGACTGCATTTGGGCTATTACTCTTCATACACAAGGTGCATAGGAAGGGGATTTCATTCTATTCCATCCACAAATTTTAATATTTATCTAGATATTTCCTCTATTTTGGTGTGATTTGCGTAGGGCGGCGTGGGAGAACTATTGCACATATAAGAACACATAACTACATTGGGTCTAAGATGTAGTGTAGTACTCCACTATGAGACTATTATTGTGGCATCCGAGGATAGTCCAACCCTTCATTTCCATCTTTCATTTTTTTAGGGTTTGATATTTTGTGTGGGATTTTGCAAGGGATTCTTAGTTGCATGTTTACGGTGACATCATCGAGCCAAGTGTGACACTCACGCTACTTATGGCATTATGAAAACCCAATGACCATATCATTATCATATTTTATCCTTTTTTGCAAACTAGGGCACCCAAATTGCATACCAGAGTGCCTCGGTGCTCTAATCCTTCTCCAGTGCCCCCATTCTATCTAGATTTACCTCCATTGCAATTTTTTGAGGTTCGTTGTGACACTGCTTCTATTGTTGCATTATACTTGGTCATTCCCATATCACTACGAGGTAAGTAAAATTTAGGTTAGTACTTTATTCTTGTTATTTCCTTTCATTTATAAAAAAACAAATAAATTTTATAGAACTTATATTTTAGAATATTTCATTTAAGGCATTTCTATAAATTTAGATTTATATTTTATTGAATCAGTTTTTGAACCTATAGATTAGCACTATTTTCCCTAGGATCTCGTTAAAACCCTAATGGCTCAAAGATAGCTCTTATCCTACTTGGCTAATCATGCTTCATTTCGGTGTTAATCCCATCTATGATGAGGAAACCATGGTTGAACTTATTGCTATATAACATGATATTACTATGTAAGATCATATTTAACAACTCTTAGGTTATGAATACAATGTGCCTACTAGCTTTGATAATTCTACCATTGGCATTATTTCTAATCTGATGAGCTTCACTCATTATACACCATGTTATACTGTTAGTCATGATCCTCCTTCTAAAACTTCCAAATAAAATTTAGATGATACTCTCATTAATTTCATGCTTGTCCTTGACAATAATATACATGTGCATAATTATTCTCTTACTAGTAAGGACACTACTCTAGCTACATCTCATGTTGCTTCTATTTATAGAAACCCTTCTAATCCTACATTTCATACTAGTTTCCATTCTCCTTCATACTATGCTGATGATAGAATTGATGATACACTTACTTGACATTCTTCTATCTCGAGTATCTCTTTGATTTCGTTGAAACAATTCATAGTCATGATTTTACTTCTTTGCATACTATTCAATGTGCATCCCCGATCCATTTTCATTTTATTACAATATTGTATCTAATAACATGCATGAGTCATCTTTATCTATGAGTTCATCTCCTCATTTCACTTTATTTCCATTTATTACTATGTCTCCTCTTACCACCGCATTTCCATCTAAAGCTTCCTCTCATTGTTTCCGTTTTTATGCTAGTCCTAAAATTTTTATGGATGCTTCATGTCCTTCGTCACCTGTTAATCCATTGAAACCACCTTCTATTATGCCCTTAGAATCAAAATATCATGTCTTCTTTAGATTTCACGATGATTACTCATAATGGAAAATTAAAACCGCTTAACACATTATTGCCATCGTCTACTATTCCTTTATAGGATATCTTGTCCCTCATGTATGTTGTTTTCCAATTAAAGTATAAGGTCCAATATATTACATTAGAAATTAAGGCCTATTAGGCTTCCATACACAATAATTCATTGCATGGAAATCCTATTCCCAAAAATATCAATAACTCAACATTTCCTAAGGATTTTGTTATGCCTACATTTTCATGTTTCAATGGTACTAGAAATCGATACATACATCTTGAGCATGATCGTATGGCTATGGCTTCATATTCTAATGATCGATTTTTACTTAAATCCTCTCACCAAAGTATCACAAATATCACTCTCTAATGTCACACACATATTCCTTTTGTATCTATTATCACTTATTGTGAGATGGAAGAATATTTTCGTTGTTGTTTTATAGATAACAATGGTCATAGAGTTACATATGATAATTTCTCTACTTTACATCAAGGAAAAACAAGACCCATCATTGATTACATTCTATGATTTAGTGTTTGCATGCACAAGCTAGTTTGTAAACCTAATTAACTAGAGAAGCAATTCATCTTCTATCACAGCTTTAATTCTTTCCTTGAAACAATGATTTCAATACGATACATGTGAATCATTCTTGATTTTATGATATAAGGTCATTGACTTAGAATAAGACCTCCTTAGTGCACATGGTATAGATCCTCCTCCTATTACTAGTAATATTACATCATCTAGTTCTTCTCTACTCCGATTTGTTGAGTTTCCTGCATGGTCTCCATCTCTTCCACCTCACAAACATGTTCTATTTACTCGATCACATAAGAATCTTCCATCTCCTATTCCATGTCAGGCTACACCTAAGAATTATACAACTACTTCATGAGGGGTATTAAATTTATCTCATCACAATAGACCTCGTGATGTGCTCCATGTATTTCTTAATAGGTTGTATATTTTCCTCCCCTCTAACCGAACCATCCACCACATTTCTTGGAATGCTAACATGATATACCTTACAGTAACTATAATCATATTAATGTCAATAGGGACAATAAATTTTATGTCCTTCATGATTTCTTAAAACAATTAGAATACAAGGGTGTCATTTGTTTTGGTTCTCACTCATGTGAGCAGTCTATATCTCCTCTCCTTTTTGTTATTATTATAGTTGAGTTATTTATTTCTTCTATTTATAAGGTCATTGTTCATCCACCACTACAAAGAGTTGTTACTCATGCACGTCCTTCATCACATCCATCTATATGTGCACCTTCTCATCTACCGCGTCATGCTACCACTACACATTGTATTTCACAACCCTCAAGATTTGTACTTCCTACCATCGCTTCACCGATCATTAGCAATACTACACATGACATTCAGTTTGGCTCCTACACTCATGTTGTTTCCATTCCACATGATTCCACCGCTTTCTATCAACTTTGTCTTTAGTAGGTGTAAGTTCAAAATCACAAAGACCCCTAAATGTCTCCAACCTCGATGAGTTGAGACTCTCAGTGTGATTGCATAACATGGAGCATCTCTTAAAGTGTGGGACTTTGAAATCAAGAGAGCTCTCTAGATGAAGGCTAGTTCCTATTCCTTTGTTCAGGTGCACACAAATAAATTGTAGAGGATCTACTCTAAAATGTACTTTATCTTACCAAGGAGATAGGGTTGAGAAGATGTGAGAAAATAAACCTAAGCTAACAAGGTGATGCACCAAAGGAATGTTAAACACTCATTTTGCAATTTAACACAGACCATAGAAATGCAATATAACCACCATGTACAGGTAACCAAACAACAATGAGAGATTAAAAGACAACAATGAACACATGAGAGGGTTGAAAATCATCCACATACATATATTATTGCTCTAGAGTTGATACAGTACATTACAAGTAGCCAAGAGGAAAAACTTTGTATTACAACTTGAATGGGAGGTTTGGAAAACTCCACAGATTCACTTGTACACAAGGGAAGAAGGGAGGGTGCAAAAAAAAATGTCCAACCCTTTAGAATGAGATAAGCTCCTTCCTTTATAGATACAGTGAAGAGAAGAGGAGAGATGAGGAAGGAAACTTGATTTGGAGCTCAACTACCGGCCATCAATGCCCCTGTAAATCTGCCCACAATCTATCGTGTCCACCACTCTATGTCTTTTCGGTGTGTCGAAGAAGGAAGAACGACATATCAAATCAAATCGACTTGTTATTAAAGCAATTAAATTACATATTTATGGAATGAAGATGTTTCCCTATTTTTCACCCACCTAACCCCATTAAAATTAAAGTTTTAGGTTTCCATGACATAGAAGAGGTAGAGACCTTTCCAATTGTTCCAGTTTGTTGGATTTCGGAATTAGATCGAAAGATATATCCATTTGAATGTTTGGGTCGGATCTGTATAAAAGTGGTGAAAACTAGTTTAGCGAGAACAAGTCCATGGGCCTGAAATTTACTTTTCACCTTTTACACAAAATTACAAAAGTGCAAAAATTCCTCACAAGCCCGCATGATTCACTTTTGGAAAATTTCCTCCATGGCTTAGACCCACTTAGCAAAATAAATCATCTCGGGCTCTTAGCCTACATTTTCCCCTTTTGGGAAAAGTCCTCCCTAGGTCCGCTGGTCCGCTTTTGGCGAAAAATCCTTCCAAGGCTCGCCATCCAACTTGTAATTTAGGATTGACACGTGGCTTCTCTGGGCGTTGGCAGAGGTGTGGCTTAACTTTATACTTTATGCGTTCTTGAGCAAAAATTTCAAACTACCCCCAGTTGATGGGGCGTTGTATTGCTCCAATCATTTAACTAACATAATCTTCTATCAGTTTCATTCTAAACCAGGGTTGTGTCCTAGGTAGTATGCAATGGAGTTTAATGGAACAAGTTATCTGTTGGGTCTGTTGGGGGTTTCTTAGTTTAGTGACTAATCTATGGAAATGCAATACAAATCTACATAATTAAAATACAAATTCTCAGAGAATTCAACTATTTGCGATGAAAGGAAACTAACAACTAATCTTCTGCCATTGGAAAATGAAATGCGCACACACTAATTTTAACAAATGAAATTACAACTATATAAATGAAGCTTAGTAGAAAGTGAGATTACTTGTTAACCATATTTGCATAATAGAAACATCTATTCTAAATGAAAGTGGTAATGAAGAAAACAAATATAGTCAATCAAAGCATGCATGTAAGATTCTCAAACAACAATTGTAGTAAATCCAATCAAAGAACTATATGCGTAAATGAACTCAAAATAACCTCTTATCTCCTTGGTCGAGTGGGCCCTTGCTCTTCCTTGGGATAGAGGGATTAACAACCTTTGATTCTCAAAATGTCGTGACTTTCATTAACTTAGAATAAGTTTCATAGCATAGACAGTAAATAATAATGCCAAAACCAAATGCAGATAATCTATCTTAGTATATCAAAAGTCATATCAAAAGGGTATTTTTGGCTTGAAGAAATGATATCAATGAGCCAAAGAATGCACTCAACATTTTCCCACTGACTTTACTCGTTGCATGTCCCTATGCAACTTGTCTTCATCCGGCCCACCTAACAAGCTACTCACCCATGTCATATTCTTCAAATTGATCAATATATTGTTTTTGGTGTTCTTATAACCCCGAGTGTTGGAGGTAACCTATACGCATGTGAAAGTATCATTTGAATGGGAAACTTTGTTCGCTGTAGTGAGAGGGATCAAAAGGATTGGTGGATGTACTTGGAGGCCTTCCCATTCATCATTGTACTGTTGGATGGTTTTCTCTTTGGTCTGTCTTATAATGGTGATTAGGGCATCACCCCTGCGCATGCTCCAACTCAAGTTTTAGGGAGAGAGAACCCCCGGATTTCAAGGGCGAGAATCGAGTATCCCACCTCCTATCACATGCCTTCCAAGCTGTCCTAAAGTTCTACTGACTGTAATTTTAAAAATCAATGACACATTAAAGTAAAATATGGGAAGTGTTTACCCCGAATCCTGCCTGATAGTAAAGTGAGCAAAAAAAATTTCTCAGAGCTACATCAGTGTGATGAGTTGGATGGATGTGGAATCCAATGGACTCAGCAGTGTGATTAAAAATATCTGTTTGCTGACCCCATATAATCTGATTTCATAGTGCAGAATGAAAATCCTTCATTTGGAAATCACCCACAAATAAATTGATTAAGAAATTAGGCACATTTGTAACTATCATGTTATGAAGGTAGAATTCACAAAGCAAATTTTTGATTTCGAAGTACTGCACTTATAAACTGATAAGAAACTAGTGACATTGGGAATTTCATGAGGAGCTTGACAACAAAATTGGAACAATTGCCAGGGATAAAATTGTTCTTGAATGAACATGCTATATAGACTGGAGAGGGTTTTCTATAGGATAAAAGCTTGAGGGCCAAAGGACATATAGAGTCTAAAATAGATATCACTTTTTGCTTTTCCTCTTGTATAGATTCCATTTCCCTTTTCAATTTCAGATTTTCCTTCCTCAATTCTCTTTCCTGAAGGGATAACTAATGGAATCTATCCAAGATGTTAAGACTCTTATCATGCTAACGCTTCAAACTACTTACTTAAAGTTGTAGGGTAGTGATTTCTTGAACCTTCTCTATTTTTCGTTGTGTAAATTCAATTTACAGTAAAGGTCCTGTTTCTACCATACCTTGCAATTGAGCTTTCGATAGCGTGATTTCCTTCAAATAGTTAAGAGAAGATGTAGCCAGGGTGCAAAGAACTTCAGGAACCATAGGTTGAATTTCCGTAGATGCAAGAATAGCGAGGTGTCGAAAGGCCGTGTGATCCTCCTTATGTTGTTCATCCTGAATGGGGTCGGTATCATCGTAAGGTCTCGATCAACAACTCCAAGACTTCAACAATGAACTAAGTCTGTTGAGGCCATAGGTGCATGGAAGAATATGGAGCCGAGGTGCACTTTCCTTTTGAGCTGGAAATGGAAGGGGATGCACCCTCGAGAGTGCCAAATGTGTTCGTATGCTCTGGGAAACCAACTGCCTCTGTTTGGTTGCATGAAGGGAAAGGGCCTGGTGCAAGTGTAGACCGGTGTGCAGAAAAGAGACTGGATTTCAATTTCTTTAGTCTGGACCCTACTCCCATAGGAAGTCCCTCGAACCTCTGCTTTTGTCTAAAGAAGACCTGATGTGATCATAACAAATGAATCAACCCCGGGTGTTTAATGACAGAATTTCCTCCACCGGACCGGTACTTCTGGAAAACTTTAATAATGGAGTCCGTGAGCTATTCAAGAATATTTACCCTAAGCACATGGTTAACACATCCCTTCTTAAGGTGAATTAGCATTTTAAGTGCATCACCACCTGAACAGGGCTCCGACCATCCGATATGAAATACCAGTTGATCCACTTCACTATTTCACTCTAGATTCCAGGTAGACTTGCCCATCTAACACCCTTGTGGACACCCAAGGGGTTCAGGATGACTTCAAGGAATGCTTCCCCTTCATCATGAAATAGAGCAAGTATGCTTTGTAGAGGAGCATTTTCATGACCTTCAAACCAAATTTTGGCGAAGTGGATAGGTCGGACATGACTGACCGTAATCTCAACCCATCTTCCGCCGACTTGTGAATAGGTGGACTCAAAATTTTCCAGGAATTCCTCCACAATGCCTTGATCGAAACCCTTGAATTGGTGAATGAAATCCAACCACCCATAATCATGAAATACTTATGAAAGTGCGGTGTTCCGGAGTAAGGGGTCCAGTGAGTCAGGCTCTGATTTCTTTCATTGTCCCATCTTTGAAGTCAAGGTGAGTAATACCAGGTAGAAAAAAGAGCCATAACAAATTATGCCCCCACTCCCTGTGTAGTGACTAATAGAACTAATCGTGCTTGATGCACATGCAACAACAATAAGAAGCAGTTATAGAAGCATTAATTTCAAATTACACCATATCCCTTGGATGACATAAAATTGAGCAAAGGTGGTGGCGGAAAAATAGTGAATGAGACCAGCCATCCGTGTAAATTTAAGATATTTGAGGTGGCACATATCCCACTATTGAGGAGTGAGCGCCACCCATCCTGACTTGAAGAATGCGACACATTCAAGGTGTGTGGTGATTATGAGACATTACCCCTTTGATGCCATCATCCACGTAGTGGATTTGGAAAGAGATCCAAAATAAATATAGCGATCATTTCATGATGGCGTAATGATGACAAATGCACAGATGGGGAAATGTTTTGCATGGAAATATTATTAGCAAGTTAGGATGCACTTACCCATGCCATGTTTAGTCGGCTGATATGTGTAGATTCCTACGCCCTATAGTTCGAGATGAAGCATGATTAGCGGCTGTAAAAATAATAAAAATTCTTGCTTTTATTGAAAACAAAAACAAGAAAAACTCCTAAGGGAAGAATATTGAATACAACATCATCTTCCTTTATGAAATTTGCAAGATATTGATTACTCCATGTTCGAGGCGCAAAGAGCCTCCTCAGCATGCATGTCCATGCATAACAAAATGTCATCGGTGAAAGTATTCTTATCCAGTGGTTGGTGATAAATCGGAGCCTATGTCCATTCACCAGAAGACTCTATTTTTCTCCTTCAATAGGTAACAACCGAATAGAGCCATTATCAAACACTTGATGTACCTGATAAGATCTAACCAATGTGTACGCAGCTTGCCTTTAATCTACTGATAGTGGGAATCAAAGAGTAAAACCCATTTTCCATCATGAAATGTCATTTTTTTATATGAGCATCATGCCAAGTTTTTCATTGATGTTGTAGAATTTATGTCTACTACTGTGCCTCCATCCACATTTCATCTAATTCATTCAAATTGCAGACTTGTTCATGTTGTGCTTCATCCAAACTCGATCCCAACTTCCAACGTTGTTCATTAGGTGCACAATTCAAAATCAACAGGTAATAGTGGCTTCTTTCCAAATACCATCTCATAGGGAGAAAAAATAGTAGTTGTTTTCTAGGTCATGTTATAGGCCCGAAGGCCTCGGGAAGGTTTGTACCCAATTATTTCTATCGATATCGACATTGTGCGACCTTAGTTAGAATATTCTCGAGTTCTCGATTGGTTACCTCCACTTGCCCATTGGATTGGAGGTGATAGGGTGACAATTTCGGTGCCTAATTCTATAGATTTCCAAGAAAGCTTCAATAATATTTGAAACAAATTGAGGATCTTGATCGAATCTGATGGCCCTTGGTGCTCCAAATCACATCAATATCTGATTGTACAAAAAATCAGCAACAACATCCTTGTTGGCAGATGCCAATGCTTGAACTTCAGCCCATTTAATGATGTAGTCCATGCATACCAAGAGATACTCCTTCCTGAAGTATGGAGGATCAAATGATCCAACAAGGTCAATCCCCATTTCTCAAATGGTCCTAAAACCAGCTAAGGATTAAGAGGCATTTCCGTTGAAAGTGTGGGTTTTCCCATTCGTTGGCATGCATCACACTGCCACACATACTTTTTGACAGCCCTATGGAGGGAAGGCCAATAGTACCCTACTCCAAGGATCTTGTGAATTGTTCATTTCTTGAATAATGTCTACCTCCTAGCTCATCATGACAAGCTCACAGTATGTCATGTACCTCATCCTCCCAAACACACCTACGAAGAACCATGTCAGGACAACATTTAAATAAGAATCCATTACACCATTTATATGTTGCACTATTTTTAACCAATCACCTTCTTTCCTTATGAGTAAAATAGGTAGGAAACTTCCCTGTTGTTAAATAATTCACAAGATCAGTGAACCAAGGAGTCTTAGTCAAGATAGAAAACAAGTGTTCATCAAGAAATTGATCCTAGACTACTTCATCATCACCTGAAACATTTAATCTAGAAAGGAAATCAGCAACAACGTTAAATTTCCCAGCTTATCTATAATGGTGAGATTGAATTCCTACAACAAGAGTAATGAATAAGCCTTCCACCAACCACTAGTTTATTCATCAAATATCGAATGGTAGAGTGGTCAGTGTAAACAAAATTTTTATATCCAGTGATGTAATGACAAAATTTATTCAAAGCATAGACAACAACCAAGAATTATTTTTCCATAGTAGTGTAATTCCTTTCTGTAGGAGTCAGGTTTTTGATAAAATAAATTACATACATCTAATCTTCTGAGTCTTTTTGCCCAAGGATAGTGCCCATGGCTGTATTAGAAGCATCAATGTGGATATGGAAAGGTTGTCCCCAGTCAGGGCCACGTAAGACAGGGGCTATGGTCAGCTTTTCTTTGATAGAATCAAATGCCTGTTGACACTGAGGAGACCATTCAAAAACACAATCTTTGGTTAGCAGTGAGAACATAGGTGTGGCAATTTTCCTATAATAGTTTATGAATTGGTGGTAATAACTTGCATGACCAAGGAAACTTTTCATGTCAGTCTAATGAGCTGGTGTTGGTAATTGGGTGATGACCGATATTGTTTTGGGGTCCACACAGTATACCTTGGGCTGAAACATGGTGACCTAAGACAATTCCTTGATCAACCATCATTAGACATTTTTCATGACTCAGGGATAGTTGGTGTTGTTCACATCGACTGAGTACTTTCTATAGGTTACTCAAAGATTCTTCAAAAGTGGATCCATGGACAGTGAAATCATTCATGTAAACCTCAACACAGTCGTTAGCAAGATTTGCAAAAATGGCCAAGGCTACCCACTAAAATGTAGAAGGGGTATTACAAAGCCCAAAAGGTAAGACTCGGTAAGAAATGTACCCCAAGGGCATGTAAAAGTAGTCTTATCTTGATTAGCAGGGGCAATACTAATTTGATTATACCCACTAAACTCATCCAAGAAATAAAAATATTTCTTACTAGCCAAATTGTCCAGAACTTGGTCAATGAAAGGTAGGGGAAAATAATCCTTCTTGGTGGCTTTGTTAAGTTCCCTGTAATCAACACATATTTGCCACTTACCATTTTTCTTGGGAACAATAACTAATGGGGAAACCCACTGACTATCAGATATAGGATAGATGAAACCTACCTTTAGGAGTTTTTCTATCTCACTTTTGACTATGTCTCTCAATGCTAGATTGATTCTTCATTGCGGCTGCCTTATAGGTTTGATGTCATCAGTGTAAATATGATGTGTATAGATGCTAGGATGAATTCCCTTCATATCAGTGTAATCCCAAGCAAAAGCATGGGAGTGTTTCTTCAGAACCTCAAGCACCCTAGCTTCTTGATTGACCTCCAAATCATTACCTATGGTCAACTCTCTTCCCATACCGACAAGCACCTACTTGGTATCATTCACAAGAGCAAGCTCTATACTAGTGATAAAAGAATTCAACAGGAAAACATGGGGCTGAAGCATGTGCAGGATGGGTATGTTTTCAAAAGACAGAATCTTAGTTAAAGGACAATATAAATTAGGAACTAAATATTTAGAATTATAAGAATAGAGTTTCCTACCAGACTCAATAGAGGTAGTGCCTACCAAAGAAATAGCAGAGGATATGTCTAATGCTGAAGTTCCAGATTCCATAGCAATAGTGTTGATTTCCATAGTCATAGGGTCCTTAGAATCAGTCAGTGTATATGACTCCACAACTTCCACCATATGGTTGTGTACTGCAATAGTGGTAAAAAAGAAGAACTCAAAGAGTTAGTATCCAAAGAATCCACCCATACCTGGTCACAATTGTTTGCATAAGGCTGGGTAGGAGGGTATAATGAAATGTGTTTGGATTTATGCCCATTTAGAATTGTCATGTTTCCTGACCTACAGTCGATGTATGTAGCAACCGTAGCCAACTAGGGCCTTCCCAAGATGACTGGATATCCCAACTTCCGAGCTTTAGGCTGCAAAACCATGAAATCAACTGGGTACTCCCATGATTCAATAGTGACCATTATATCTTCAACCACACCATCAGGTACAACAATGGATTGATCTGCTAACTGTAGAACAATGTTGGTAGGTTGAAGTCCTGTTAAGGATAGCAGATTAAACATTTCTATTGTGATGACATTAATGGAAGCACTAAGATCTATTAAAACGTTAGATATTGATTGGGTTTTTATACAAATAGTAATGACAGGACTCCTAGGATCCCCATATTTTCGTGAGATAAGGGTCTCAGCGACTAAATCAGCCAAATTCCCTTCGACCTTGATAGTCTTTGGGTACTTCTTTTTCCTTCCCGATGTTTTTATACACTCATTTCTAATGGTTTGTTTTAGTTCAGGGATATCCCTTATTTCTCGCAGAAGTGGGACCTCAATATGTACTTTTTAAATTCCTAAACTAGCTTTGTTTCATCTATAGTTCGAATGTCCTGTAATCACTTAGGAAAAGGGGCTGTATTCTAGTTGAGTATTTCATCATCCGGTGTATCTAGTATTGGTGAAGGACCAGATATTAACCTCAAGGGTTTCTTCTTTATCGGAATTAGTAGGAAGTTTTGTGATAATGTTCTCCTCTCAAAACTCTCCGTCTTTTGAAGTCGAAAATTGAAATTTTTTTGAGTTAATACTTTTTTGTTGTTCTGATAAAGGGAAAAGTCGAGAAGTCAGAAAAAACTGCGTCTTTTGAGTCATTTTGTGCAATTTGTGGGTCTGTCAGACATTTTTGTCCTAGATGTCCCAAGTTCATTTGGGCTCCTGTTCGCCAATCTGCCACTTTACCTCGAAATTTGTTTTCTTGCGGGCCCATCAGAACTTTTTGTTCCAAATGTCCCAAGTCACTCGGGCTCACTATTCACCTTTCTCCAAAGTCGGCCACATCGCGCACTTCATGTACTCACGTCCCTCATGTCCCATAAACATTTGTGCATTATGTCCCCACATTCCCGCATTGGCCGAATCGCTCTTTCACGTCCCACGTGTCCCAAACGAACCAAAGGTCATCTGGGCTAATTTTTCCCGCTCTTCCCGAATATCTTACTTTTCAAGTTGGTAGATGTGTATTTAATGCACATTTATTATATTTCTCTCTCCTCAACGGCTATTTAATAAGCTACCTCGCTACGCATTCTTGCACATTGCTTTCTTGTTATCAATTGCTCATACCCTCGCAATCGAAATTTCCGTGAGCATACCCATTTCCCCTGCAAATTCATCAAGAGTTCGGATTGTAGCTTTGTTTTTCGAGTTGCTATCAACATGAAGATCAAATTCCAAGGTCAAGAGCAAGTTTCACCACTCAATTCGCCATTCCCTATATCGGGATAGTGAATTTCGTCACTGGACTTGAAATTTCTAGACTAGGATGACAGACTCAAACCCCTCTCCTATAGCACAATTTATTCATGATAGTGGCTTGAATTCGCCACTGGTTTCCCAATCTCAAACAGAATGTGTAGATACGGTACTCACATGTGGTGCTCATTTCAATCCAGTTTAAATGAACTAACGAATGTGCAATGGAAGCTCATTGCCAAGCTCGATGCATGCCATTGGTAGTCGCCCTAACGATTCTGAAATGGACAATTCTATAGTAATATCTTAGAACTAGGTAGAGGCACTCTTCGACTGTGACAACAAAAATACAAGGCAAGGGTGGCGAATTCTTGGATTAAAAACCCTAAAAAGGTGACATCTCGTCTATCCAAAGCTCTGTTTCATGCCGATTTTAATGAGGAGTCGCTAACTTTATAATCTTACTAGCTAGGGTCATGGGTTTACCTTCTACCAATGAGTTCCATTTCTGGATGTGCCCGCTTATCAACATGGTGTGTGAAGGAACTCGGAATATCAATCGGGCGAAAATCATCGGCGTGAACCTAGTAGAGAAACTTCCCAATGTACAACAAACAAAAAGTTTTACATGAATTTGTATCTAATGTATACCCTAGCGAAGATCAAGGCAATGGTTTGGATTCACATACATTGATTCCAACAAAGGTGACCCTATATATGCTTACTGTCCTCAAGTCACCTTGGACACTAGCAATCACAAATTTAGGAGGGTGAATGAGGATTTCACCATGTACATTGTAAGACTTCTGGAGAGCGATACGGTGAGGAGGTTGTCTAATGAAGCTATGAGCCTAATATCAAAGTACAGTGCCTACTTCATTCAGTTGAGAAAATTCTCCTATATCAGGATTGCAGGCTATGAGAGTAACCCTCTCAAGCTCCCTATGTTCTGCAATGATAAAATGGCCTTAATCGAGGTATGTAGGCAATTGGATAAGTTACACAGAACCTATAGAGATAAGAAAATCATTGTCCTGCACTTCCCTATATCTTTGGGAAACCACACGTACAAGACAGCTCTAGATGCACAAAACATAGAAAGAAACCTGGCCCCCATCACTATCCATTTCTTCAGGCCAAGGACTTGTTTTGACTTGAAGATATTTATTGAATAGAACTTCAGAATCAATTACCTTCATATGGTAGGAACAAAAGACTATTGGACTAAGCATGCTTGATGATTTTGAAGCAAGGAGGAGAGACACTATGGAAGGTTTTCTCTCCAATTGATACAAGAGCTTAACTTGTGCGAAGTTCTGAAGGACTTCGGATGATAATTCTGATTTGTTTTCATATGAATATGAAAACTTGGTCAAACACACTCCCTTGGAGGATTTGGATTGGTTTAAAAGGATGAGGATGATCTGGCTAAATCTTCGCCCTTGTCCTAGTAAGAACCAAAATCTGGTTTGACAGAAACTTCGTGAGCTTAGAAGGCATTAAGGAGAATCCTCCTCCAAGGATATTTCAACTCCAATAAAGGAGGAATTAACACCCGGTTCGGAAGCACTGTGCAAACCCTCCTACCTCGTCAACTAAACGTCCTATGTCCTCTACTCCTTCCTCATCCACCCAAGTATATCGAAGAAGGTCAAAGAAGTCAAGAAGGAGCACATTAAAGAAGATCCCTGATGAAACATTTAGAATTGTCCTCGGGACCGAGAGAACATCATTGTTCCCGGTGAGAGTGAGTAAAGTGAAGTGCCAGGTCTCTATAAATGCTCTAGAAGTCCTGATGGATAAAGAAAAAGAATTTCAAAGTGCGAGCTTCCGAGCACCATCAACTCGTATGTGCAAGAAACCTGGAGTGCCCTACAAGTATCACAACTAGAAGAAATGGAACTTCATACTTTGAGTGCAATGAGTTCCCTTTCTCTCTGTCCTCTTTCCCCACCTTCTTCTTCCTCTTCTTTTGCATGTGTACAACCTTTCATTGATAGTAGGAAGAGAAAGGCTTCCTCTCAGATCACGAGACCCAACTTTGATGTTGTGGTGGCCTTAATAGGTACTACTCCTCCTACTCCTACCAAGAAATCTAGGACCACCTCACAAATAGTATCCGATGCTCAGGGCCAGCAATTCCTAGAGATAGCCAAGCCCAAGGTTGATAAGCTAGAACAAGAGTTGTAAGCATCTGATCTAGAGCTCTCAAGGATCCCCATGGGAGAATCCACCCCTGAAGGTGAGATTCACAATCTTCAGGAAATAGTAACCAGATTCATTGGAAGAGTGGAAAAAGGGCAACAAACAATAGAGCAGTTAGAAGAGTAGGCTCAGTTTCTTGCAGGTTTCATCAAGTCATTGTTGTCCAAAGACAAAGTTTTAGACCCCACTCCATTGACTAATCTTCCACCACCTGTAATCCTCAGCCAAGAAGAAGTCAAGAGTATCAAGGATATACACAGATATTCCATCTATGGAAGGGCTTTGAAGGCCATGGTGGATGATATGCTCATCGTAGAATTGAATTTCATTGGTAAGGCCTTCAAACTCAATGAGAAGGTAACTAATCTTCAATAGAAACTCTCTTCCACCATTAGAAATATAGATAAAGAGCTCAAACTCTAGAGCAGCTGTATAGTAGACCTTCACCTCATGGGGCAGGTTGATGAAAATCTTTTAATGGCAAGCAAGGTCTTTGATGATGCAAAGGATAACTTGTCAAAATCATGGGTGTACAACGTGGAATGGAAAATCAAGGTGTTGGAAGAGGCCTTAGGAGAATTGAGAAATAACTGGCAGAAGGGTGAGGCCTTCAAGACTTTGGTGGTATCTGCTTTCAAGGATATACATTGCCACCTCCATGATGAGACCTCTGGTGTGCCTCTCTCCTTGTAAGAAATCAAAGCTCAATTCAGAGATTTTGTCAAAGACAATTTGTTCAAAGAGGATTCTGTCTCCAAAGAAAAGATGAAGGAAATATGCTCTCTCTAGTCTACTATCGAAGAAGCCAATAAAGATTATCATACACATGTCGAATTTGACAAAGAGATGGAGAAGTGTCTCGGGTTTTGGACCCAGTCCACTACCAACATGTCGGTCCCACATGGCAGAGAAATAGCAGAGGCGTTAAAAAGGTTTAGACAACGGATCCTCAAATTAGTGGGCCCTCCTCAGTCATGAACACTTGTCTTCTTCTCCTAACTTTTCTCTCTTCTTTCTTTCCTCACCTCGGATTTGGGTTTTGCGTTAAGCAACTCTTTAACTAATCACTATTTTAAAAGGGGTAGTTACCAAGCATAACTGATTTGTAAAGTTATATAATGGCCTCTCTTCGCCATTTTGGAGAGAGGAACTTGGCTTATTTTTGAAAGTGTAATAAATCATAAAGCAATCAATACAAAAGGATCTTCTTTCTTTATTTTTCTGATTCTTTTTATTCGCAAGCTATCTATTTAATATTGTTAGATCATTTGTCCACATTATGCTAAGAATCTTTGTAGTCTTGTAGATGTTATTTATGGAACTGTGTGTCTTTTCAAATTGCATCTCATTAATTCAAGTACAAATGATCTCATTCCAATTCATTATATTCCGGCACGCATAAGGAATTATTTTGTCATCTATAATTCTGGAGAATGCTCTTCTGCTCATTTCCACATCTTCATTCCTTTGTACTTTTGTGATTGATGATCTATTAGAAAGACACTTTCATGATATCCAAGTTCCGCAGTAAAACTATGCTCTGTACATATGTAAATAAGTTTTGCTTTTGAATAAGGGAACCTCTCCCACAAAAGATTAGGGACTTCTTGTCCCCTAACTGCTGTTCTTCTTGAAGTCCTTTTTGATGACCAATAGTTTTTGGTGACTCACTGGGGAAGCATCTCTTGGCGTATTCCAGTTCCATAAACATTTATCGATCATCCTTTGATCTGGCGACTCCACATTTTACTTGCGGGAGAAGGGCCCGTGGTATTGAAGATTCTCAGTTTCAGCTTTTGGAACAACAGAGTTTTCCCTTCCCTTCAACAAGAGGAAATAGAAGAGCTCGTTCAACAAGCATTCCTCCTATCAAAAGTAGAAACCCCGTAGGAGGTTTTTCTTCAGAACAACTCGGTCCTAATCTCCGCGCTCTAATTCTCGCTGGTGTTTTAGTTCCCCTTCAAGCCATTTTTCCAAGAATGGGGTACCATTGCCTTGGGGCCGTCGTGTTGGGCCTCTCGCCCTTCCTTAGCCTTTGCATGAGTTACCCAGAGGTAACCGGAAGAACTTTCCTAAATTTAGAGGTGATGACAAGGTACATCCTGATGAGCATATTGCGGCCTTCATAGTTGCATGTGGAGTTCTGGGGGTCGAACATGAAGATGTCTCAGTGAGGATTTTCATTGAAACTTTATAGGTAATTCGGCGATTAGTTCTATCACTAGTTGGGACATAATGAGAGCAAGGTTTGAGAATCGTTTCAAACCAATGCAAAGATGCGCATGCTTTGTTGGCCCAAATTTCTCAAATAAAGAAGGAATCACAAGAGCCCATGAGAGAATTTGTGGCTCGATTTAACAAATTGATCAACAAAATCCCACCTGATACTCAACCTGTAGATCAAATTCAAAAATGCTTCTTCCTGAATGCCCAATTGCCTGAAGTTAGTTATGCATTAAGAAGAGCTAATCTTGCAACATTGGCCGAAGATCAAACTCTTGCTGTTAGTGTTGAAGATGATTTAATCATGTCCGGGAAGTTGAGAAGAGACCCCTCTAAATCTAGGTCTTTTCCTTCCTCCTCTTCCACTCCTGGGCCTAATACTGATTCACTAGTACAAAAACTTGCAAATGACCTCATCGCCATTAAGAAACAATTAGCTCAGCACGCCCCTATGCAGACGTTCCAAGGAGGAATTTTCAGCCCAGAAATCATTTTCCTTCTTCACATCAAGGCTAGCACTTGAAGGACCACCTATTAAAGTCCCCGTTAATGCAACCTGTGAAGTTGAAGAGCCGGAGGATGAAGAGGTTAGTGAAGAAGGTGAAGAATTTGTCGAAGAAGTCGATGAAGAAGCAGAAGAACTTGAGGGATCTCGAGTTAATTTCTTCACTACTGAAGGTGTTGATGAAGAAGATGATTATGATGAAGTAGTAGTGGAAATGAATAGTGAATCATACACTATCATGACTCAAGAGCAGAAAAACAAAAAGGAAAATGTGATGTATCCAATCAAAAGATCTAAAGAATATCTAATGACTATCCCTGTAATTGCAAAAAGAGGATTTCCTATTCCCATTACGTCCACACCCAAGGTGAGTCCTATCAATTTTGTTACTAAAATTACTTCTTTTTCAACTCCTAAGACCGATAAGCCTAGGGTTCCAAGTGAGGATAGCTCATCCACTTCTGGGTCTTTCGATATCATTGATCACATGAAAAAGACCAAGGTTCAAATCTCAGAAGCTGAGTACTATCAAACCCACCCCAAGGATTTTGCCAAAATGATCCACTTTGTCAATTCCCATTCCAAGACTACCTCTAAAGGCCTCCTACCCACTCCATCTTCTACACCACAACCCAATCTGGTAGCCTCTGTCACCTCACCTAATGACAAGATCAAACCATTCTATGTAACCCTCCTTATAGCTAGACATAGACTCAGTAACTACGTCATAGACTCGAGGCATTAGAAAATGTAATGCCTGCCAAAGTAGCCAATTCCTTAGGCCTAACTCTCACCCGCACTTACAGGTCTTGTTATTCTATGGAAAGTAAGGAAGTACCGCTAGTTGGAAGGATTAAGGATGCACAATTTGCTTTTGCTGCTTTGCCTGAGAAAAAGGTTTTGGCCACTATCCTAGTAGCAGACATCCCTCCTTCATATGGAATGTTGCTAACTAGGAATTTATGTAAAGATGTGGGAGGAGAAATTCAAATGGATTGGTCACATGCCCTCACACCTGTTAATGGGAAAATGAAGAATTTGTTGCTTGAGAAGCAGTCTGAGAATATCATACAAAAAGCAAATGATCCCAAAGAAAAAATACTTTATGAGGATATGGGGCATGGCAACTATATGATTATGTCTCTTAAGGAGATCCAATTACCCAAAAAATCACTTAAGGATCCTAATGGTGTTTGGATATTAGAGTTTGATGGAAGTTGTTCCTCAGCTGCTTCTAGAGCTGGTGTAGTATTAGTGTCTCCTGAGGGAAACATTTGTCCTCTCTCATTCAAGTTACAATTTTACAATACTAATAATACAGTGCAGAGTATGAAGCTCTCATTCTTGGGCTTCATGTGGAAAAAGAGAAGGGTGTGAAGAATCTTCTATCTCGCGGAGATGCGGAGCTGATTGTTAAGCAGGTTATAAACCTTTTCTTGGTAAAGAATAGAAGGTTGAAACATTACAGGAATCAGGTGTGGGACTCCATCGAATTTCTTGATGCTTTCTCCATTGAAGCAGTGCCTAGGGAGAAGAACATTAGGGCTGATTCACTAGCAGTCTCAGGATCATTATTGATACCTCATCCTAACTTTTCTCAAGATAGATTTACCATCGAGATGATCCACAGGCCCTGTATACCTGATAATGCGAGTAACTGGCAATTTTTCAATGATGATCAGCATTTGCTTTCTTTCTTAGAACTCAGGGATAACTTCAAACAATTGTACTTTGAGGGAAGTGACAATTTGCCTCGTGAAAGTGTGCCTTCCGATAAAGGAGATGTCAATGAAGAAGAAATGGATCAAGATGGGTGTATCAAACTCAAAGGGAACAAAATTCCAAAGGGACTGGTGAGTTTAGAAGAATTGTTTGACAAGCATGACAGGTATGTGAATTCTAAAGCTTCTACTGGATCACAACAATCAGCTGAGTATGATAAAACTAATATTGGGAGTTCCATTGACCCTAAACTCGTGAACATTGGGAAATGTTGCATGCCGGAAGAAAAGAAGAAAGTAATTAATCTTTTAAGGGAGTATAAAGATGTTCTTGCTTATTCTTATGAGGATCTAAAAGCTTTTCAACCCAAGGAGATGCAACATTTCATCCCTCTCAAACCAGGGATTAAGCCTTTCAGAAGAAACAAAGGAAATACTATCCCAAGATAGCTAACACCATCTTTTAGGAAATACAGAAGTTATTAAAAGCCAAAATCATTTTTCCCATCCACCATTCAACATGGATTGCTAACATTGTGCCTTAGATAGAAAAATGGTGAGATTTGTATCTGCATTGACTTCAAAAATATGAATCAAGCTTCTTTAAAGGACAACTATCCTTTGCCCATGATGGATCAAGTCTTACAAGCTGTGACAGGATCTGAAATGTTGTCTATGCTTGATGGCTTCTCAGGATATAATCAGGTAGAAGTTAATACCACATATCAACACAAGACAACCTTCACTACCCCTTGGGGTACCTTTGCCTACAAAAGGATGCCTTTTGGGCTCATTAATGCTGGTGCCACTTTCCAAAGAGCTATTGACTTGGCCTTTGGAAGTTTAAAAGGGAAGTGTATTGTCGTGTACCTTGATGACTTGACTGTATTTTCCAAAAAGGCGAGATCACTTTCAGCACTGAAACAGCTTCTTCGAAATGTAGAAAGCATGTGATCTCTTTAAATCCTAAGAAATCTGTCTTCATGTCATAGAGGGAAAATTTTTAGGGCATATTGTCTCTAAATATGGTATAAAAATTGATCCCGAGCGATTGCAAGCTATTCGAAAATTCCCCTTCCAACCAACAAGAAGGAGTGTATTCCTTCTTTGGTAAGATTAACTTCCCGAGAAGATTCATCCCCGATTTCGTAGAGCTAACCCTGAGTGTCTCTCAAATGATGAAGGGAAAATATATGTTTGGTTGGTCTCTCGAAGGTAAAGAAGCCTTTGAAGGTATTAAAAAGGCTATTCTAAGACTCTCGCCTTAGCATGTCTAGATTTCAGTAAAGATTTTATTATCTATTGTTATGCCATAGATAACACCTTGGCTATTGTTTTGACTCAAGAAGATTCTGATAATCATAAACTCCCAATTGCATTTATGAGCTACATTTTGAAAAATCATGAGTTAAAATACACCATAATCGAGAAACATGCTTTCGCATTGGTTAAAGTTGTCAAGCAGTTTCCTTTTTACATTCTTAACTCTCACTCCACGGTATTTGTACCGGATACAACCATCAAGTCCATTCTCACACAGCAGGAGTTTGGATCCAAGAGAGGAAACTGGGTGGCCAAGGTTCAAGAATATGACATTGACATCAGGCCAACCAAGCTCGTTCGTGGAAAAGGCCTATGTGAACTCATCGCTGAGGGAGCTAGACACAAATTACCAGAGGATAAAGTTGATCTCCCTACCGTTCTATTTCTTGGCTCAATTGATGAATGGTATGCAAATATCACACACTTTCTCACATATGGAGAATGTCCTTCTCATTTGACTGCCAAGGAGAAGAGAGCTATTAAGCTAAGATCATCCCAATATGTGTTGTGGGAAAATGCCTTGTTTAAGCGTGGTTTGGATGGAAGATTTCTGAAATGTGTGGACAAGGAACAATAGAAGAAACTGTTCTCAGCTTTTCATAATCAAGCATGTGGAGGGCACTACTCATCAACTGTCACTACTCATAAGACTCTTCATGCCGGATATTACTGGCCTACCTTGTTCAAAGATGCATCGAAGTGGATTGATGAATGCGAAGCTTGTCAAACCTTCGTGGGTAAACCCAAATTGGCTTCTTTACCCCTCAAACTAGTTGTGATTGAAGAGCCTTTTCAAAAATGGGGTTTATATTTCATTAGAGCACTTAATCCTTCTTCTAGTGCTGGCCACACCCACGTATTGATCTGCCATAGATTATTTTACTAAATGGGTAGAAGCCATTCTAGTATAAAGTACCACTTCAGAAGTAGTATGTTGTTTTATTAAAGAAAACATCCTGGTAAGGTTTGGTGTCCCAAACAAGATCGTGACGGATAATGCTTCCAATTTTTCTTCAACTGAAATGATGGATTTTTGTTATGGATATGGTATCTCCCTGGCTCACTCCTCGGATTATTATCCTTAGGGGAATGGACAAGCAGAATCAACAAACAAAAATTTGGTGGCTATAATAAGAAAATTAGTGAATGAATCTCAGAGGAACTGGCACAAGAAACTCTATGATGCTCTTTGGGTAGATAGGGTCACACCTAAAAGATCCATTGGGATGTCTCCTTTTCAGGTAGTATATGGAGTAGAAGCTCAATTACCTGTAACAATGGAACTACTAGCTTTGTATTTAGTGAAGGCCATCAAGACACCGGTTTAATGATTCTTTGGATTAAAGGATCATGTACCTTCACAACTTGAATGAGGACATGTTGAAGGTCACTTATAGAATATTTGCTCACCAACAGAAAGTAAAGGCCTTGTTTGATAAAAATCCAAATCCGTGGATTTCAATGTTGGAGACATTGTTTTGCTTTGTGGGATAAAAGACATGAACCTCGTGGTAGCCATGGCAAATTTGATTCTCTTTGGCTCGGACCTTTCAAGATCGGGTACTTTTCTCGTGAGAATTCTTTTACCTTGATTATATGGATGGTTCTTCCCTTCCACTTCCTTATAGTGGGCAAGCACTGAATTTTTTTAAGTCTTAGGTGATCAGGAAGTCCTTTGTATATTCTGTATAGTGTGTGCATGTGTTTCCCCTTCTTGTTTTTGTTGTTTTGTCTATTTTGTGTGTTGTCTTCTGTGTTGGTTTGCTTTTGACTCCATGGCCCAATGGATAAGGCACTGATCTACTTTCCCTATATTTTCTGAGAGTTCTTTCCTTGTCTCATTTCTTTAGACTTTAGCCAAGTCATCCCCAGAAGGAGCTAGTTGTTGTCCTCTCAAAATTCTCCTTCTTTTGAGAAGTCCAAAATTGATTTTTTTGAGTTAATACCTTTTCTACTATTTTGATAAAGGGAAAAGTTGAGAAGTTAGAAAACCTGCATCTTTTGAGTCATTTTGTGTAATTTGTGGGTTTGTCGGACATTTTTGTCCCAGATGTCCCAAGTTCATTCAGGGCTCCTATTCACCGATCGGCCGCTTTACCCAAAATTTGTTTTCTTGCGGGCCCATCGGAACTTTTTGTTCCAAATGTCCCAAGTCACTCAGGCTCGTTGTTCACCTTTCACCCGCATCGGCCGCATCGCGCACTTCGCGTACTCGCATCCCTCATGTCCCATAAACATTTGTGCATTTTTTCCCCGCGTTCCCCGCATCGGCCGAATCGCTCTTTCACGTCCCACGTGTCCCAAACAAACCAAAGGTCATCTAGGCTAATTTTTCCCACTCTTCCCGAATATCTTACTTTTCAAGTTGGTAGATGAGTATTTAATGTAAATTTATTATATTTCTCTCTCCTCAATGGCTATTTAATAAGCTGCCTCGCTACGCATTCTTGCACATTGCTTTCTTGTTATCAATTGCTCATACCCTCGCAATCAAAATTTCTGTGAGCATACCCATTTCCCCTGCAAATTTGTCAAGAGTTTGGATTGTATCTTTGTTTTTGAATTGCTATCAACATGAAGATCAAATTCCAAGGTCAGGAGAAAGTTTCACCGCTCGAGTCTGTCATTCCCGATATCGGGGATAGTGAAGTTCGTCACCTGGACTTCGAGATTTCTAGACTAGGATGACAGACTCGAACCCCTCTCCTATGGCACAAATGATTCACAATAGTGGCTTGGCATTTGCCGCTGGTTTCCCAATCTCAGTACAATGTGTAGATACGGTACTCACCTGTGGTGCTCATTTCAATCTTGATTCAAATGAACTAACGAATTTGCATGGGGATCTCATTGCCAAGCTCGATGCCGCCACCATTAGCATTGCCCTAAGGATTATTGAAATGGAAAATTCTATAGTAATATCTCGTAACCAGGTGCAGGCACACTTCGACCAAGACAACGAAAAATACAAGGAAAGCGTGGCAAAGTCTTGGCTTAAAAACCCTAAAAAGGGGGCATCCCTTCTGTCCAAAGCTCTGTTTCATGCTGATTTTAATGAGGAGCTATCAGACTTTATAATCTTACTAGCTTAGTTCATGGGTTTACCCTCTACCAATGAGTTCCATTTGTAGATGTGCCCGCTTATTAACATGGTGTGCAAAGGAACTCAAAATATCAAATGGGAAGAAATCATCAGCATGACCCTAGCAGAGAAACTATCTAATGTACAAAAACAAAGAAGTTTTACATGACTTCGTATCGATGTATACCCTAAAAGCATCAAGGAAATGGTTTGGATTCACATACATTGATGCTCTCACAAAGGTGACCCTATATATGCTTATCGTCCTCAATTCACCTTATACACTAGCAATCGCAAGTTTAGAAGGGTGAATGATGATTTCACCATGTACATGGTAAGACTTATGGAGAGCGATACGGTGAGGAGGTTCTCTGATGAAGCTATGAGCCTAATATCAAAGTACATTGCCTATTTCATTTAGTTAAGAAAATTCTCCTATATCGGATTGTTGGCTATGAGAGCACCCTCTCAAGCTCCCTATGTTCTACAATGATAAAATGGCCTTGATCGAGGTATGCGGCAATTGGAAAAGTTACACGAACCTGCAGAGATAAGAAAATCACTGGCCTGCACTTCCCTATATCTTTAGGAAACTACACCTGCAAGACGACTCTAGATGCACAGAACATAGAGAGAGCCCTAGCCCCATCACTTTGTCCATTTCTTACGCTAAGGACTTGTTTTGACTTGAAAATATTTATTGAATAGAACCTCAGAATCAATTACCATCATATGGAAGACACAGAAGACTATTGGGCTGACTGTGCTGATGATTTTAAAGCAAGGAGGAGACACTATGGTAGGTTTTCTCTCCAATTGATCCAAGAGCTTAACCTGTACCAAGCTCCTGAAGGACTTCAAGATGATAATTCTGACTTGTTTTCATATGAATATGAAAACTTGGTCAAAACCAGTCCCTTAGAGGATTTGGATTGGTTCAAAAAGGAGAAGGATGGTCTGGCTTAAATATTAGCCCCTGTCCTAGTAAGAACCAAAATCTGGTTTGACGGGAAAGTTCGTGAGCTTAGAAGGAATTCAGGAGAATCCTCCTCCAAGGATACTTGAACTCCAAGAAATGAGGCATTAACACCCGGTTTGGAAGAACTTTTGTTGACCCCTCCTGCCTCATCGGCTAAAGGTCCTACATCCTCCACTCCTTCCTCATCCACCCAAGTATATCAGAAGAAGATCAAAGAAGTCAAGAAGGAGCTTGTTGAAAAATATCCCCTGATGAAACATTCGTCAATTGCCCTCAGGACTAGATAACATCATTGTTCTTAGTGGAAGTGAGGAAATTGAAGTGCCAGTCTCTATAAACGCAATAGAAGTCCAGACAGATAAAGAAAAAGAAGTTCAAAGCACAGAGCTTTTGAGCACCATCGACTCCTCTGTGCTAGAAACCCCGAGTGCCCCACATGTATCACAACTAGAAGCAACGGCAGTGCATAATTTGAGTGCAATGAGTTCCCTTTCTTTCGGTCCTCTTGCCCCACCTTCTTCTTCCTCTTCTTTTGCATGGGTACAACCTTTCATTAATAGTAGGAAGAGAAAGGCTTCCTCTCAGATCACGGGACCCAACTTTAATGATGTGGTCGCCTTCTTCGGGTACTACTCCTCCTATTCCTACCACAAAAGCTAGGACCACCTCATGAATAGTATCCGATGCTTAGGGCTGAAAATTCCTAGAGATAGCCAAGCCCAAGGTTGATAAGACAGAACAAGAGTTACAAGCATCTAATCTAGAGCTCTCAAGGATCCCCATGGGAGAATCCACCCCTAAAGGTGAGATTCACAATCTTCAAGAAACAGTCACTAGAGTCATTGGAAGAGTGGAAAAAGGGAAACAAACAATAGAGCAGTTAGAAGAGAAGGCTCAGGTTCTTGCAGGTTTCATCAAGTCATTGTTGTCCAAAGATAAAGTTTTAGACCCCACTCCATTGACTACTCTTCCACCACCTATGATCCTCAACCAAGAAGAATTCTAGAGTATCAAGGATATACACAGATATTCCATCTATGGAAGGGCTATGGAGGCCATGGTGGATGATATGCTTGTCACAGGATTGAATTTCATTGGTGAAGCCTTCAAACTCAATGAGAAGGTAACTAATCTGCAACAAAAACTCTCTTCCACCATTGGAAATATAGCTAAAGAGCTCAAACTCGGAGCAATTTGTATAGTAGAAGTTCGCTTCATGGGGTAGGCTGATGAAAATATTCTAACGGCAAGCAAGGCCTTTGATGATGCGAAGGATAACTTGTCGAAATCATGGTTGTACAGGCGTGGAATGGAAAATCAAGGTCTTTGGAAGAGGCCTTAGGAGAATTGAGAAATAAGCGGCGAGAAGGTGAGGCCTTCAACACTTTGGTGGTATCTAATTTCAAGGATATACATTTCCACCTCCATGATGAGACCTCGGTGTGCCTCTCTCCTTGCAAGAAATCAAAGCTCAATTCGGATCTTTTGTCAAAGACAATTTGTTCAAAGAGGATTACTGTCTCCAAAGAAAATATGAAGGAAATATTCTCTCTCGATCTGCTATCGAAGAAGACAATAAAGATTATCATACACACGTCGAATTTGTCTTGGGTTTCAGACCAGTCCACTTTGCTAACATGTCGATTGCACGTGGCGGAGAAATAGCAGAGGTGTTAAAAAGGTTTAGACAGCGGATCCTCAAATCAGTGGGCCCTCCTCAGTCATGAACACTTGTCTTCTTCTCCTGACTTTTCTCTCTTCTTTCTTTCCTCACCTCGGATTTATTGTAATTAGTTGGGGTTCTACATTAAGCAGCTCTTTAACTAATCACTATTTTAAAAGGGGTAGTTACCAAGTGTAACTGATTTGTAAAGTTATATAATGGCCTCTCTTCACCATTTTGGAGAGAGGAACTTGGCTTATTTTTGAAAGTGTAATAAATCATAAAGCAATCAATACAAAAGGATCTTCTTTCTTTGTTCGTCTGATTCTTTTTATTCGCAAGCTATCTGTTTAATATTGTTAGATCATTTGTCTGCATTATGCTAAGAAGCTTTGTATTCTTGTAGATGTTATTTATGGAACTGTGTGTCTTTTCAAATTGCATCTCATTCATTTGAGTACAAATGATCTCTTTCCAATCCATTATATACCGCACGCATAAGGAATTATTTTTTCATCTATAATTCCCGAGAATGCTCTTCGATCATTTCCACATCTTCATTCCTCTGTACTTTTTTGGTTGATGATCTATTAGAAAGACACTTTCATGATATCCAAGTTCGTAGTAAAACTATACTCTGTACATATGTAAATAAGTTTTGCTTTTGAATAAGGGAACCTCTCCCACAAAAGAGGAGGGACTTCTTGTCCCCTAACTCTTTGTTCTTCTTGAATTCCTTTTTGACAACCAATAGATAACAACAGGGAGGATTCAATATTTTGCTAGATTATAGGCATAAATTACCAATAGTATTAACTGCGCATGGTGTTACACTGAGTCTGCATCATCAATTGAAGTTGTCTCGTTAATTTTGAGGATTGGATCTTGGCTGACCCGAAGTTATGTTTGTGTTGCTTGTCCTTGATGTTGGTAGGCTTGAGGTGAAGGAATTAAATCTTGTTTTTAGTTGCTGGAATCTACGTTGGTGATTAACATTTTGCGGTGGTGGCCGGGACTGATTTTGGCTAAAATTTGGTTGAGGACCCCATTGCTTGGTGGTGCCAAACCCGGCTGAGTGTAGGTTTTTTCCGGGTGGTCGATATAGCTAAGTCATCCAGTTTGAGTTTTCCCACTCGAGTTGTCCCCAAGAAGACTAAGAGGCTTGATTTGGCCATGACATCCTCCAGGATTCTCGAGTCACCTAGATGGGAATCCAAACTAATTGTTTGGTCTTTATACAAAGTTCAATTCAACACTTGTTTGAGAGATAGCATTCAAACCTCCCTTTAACCGTGGTCGAATGTGCAATGCTTAGTGTCATGGTCAAGAACTTCAAAAATTAAGCACATGTCTATGAAATCCAAAGGAAATTCTTTCAGGGGTGTCTCTTCCAACACTTAGGAAATATATGTCCAATGGTTCTTTGGCGGGCTAGTTTTTTCCTTGAGTCCATCGATAGTTGATGTTAATTGGAGTGGAATGTCTATTTTCGGGTTGGCCATTTCTTCCGTGAAGTTCGTTGAGGTACCCATGGAAGACTTGGATGTTCTACATAGCTCATTGATTTGGTCCATGGTGAGTTTATGCATGTCTCCTCCTCCCATGAGATGGAGGGAATACTTGGTTTCCTCATCCGAACTTTAAGAAAGGCCGTCTTAGTGATGTCTCGCATGTAACTCATACCCACTTGTGTTTGTGGAGAAAGAGGAATCTATCAAGATAATCCTCTAGATTCTCATCTTCCTTTTGCCATATTTGGAAGAACTCTTCCTTCATATCCCTTCCCTACATAGTCTTGGTATTTATCAAGGAAGGTTGTTTCCATGGCTTCCCAGGAATTAATGGAGTTAGATGGTAACCCCATACACCATCTCATAGCATAATATTTGAGAGTGGAAGTAAACAGTTTGATTTTTTTATTGTTAGTTTGGTAATCATATGTCTAGCACAAGATTTTAAATTCAAACAGAAACTGATCAGGGTCTTCTTTGGTCATACCTTGAAAGATGGGGAGGATGGATGGTGAGATTTTTTTCATAGGTGCATCCTCATCCACATCGAGGACAATGGGATACGTAAAGGTTCACCCTAAAGGTTGGTCTCTAGGATTCCCAAGGTCCCCCATTGCCGAGTGTTGTGAAGAGGATACATAATTCTCAGAAGTGGTTCTAGGCATTGAGTTAGAATCTGTATCACTCTCAGTGTTTCTTCCTTGGTTGTCTTGTGACCTATGCATCAAGGTTGGTTGTTTTAAAACAAGGTGCAAGACAACTACTTGTTTCCTACATGAACTCCATTAACACCCATAGCATATGGAATTAAAATGATGGTTCTTATGGTTATTCCCTAGAAACGGCGCCAAAAATGATGGGTTGTTTCTAGGCGATGTAATGGAGTTTAATGGAACCGATTATCTCTGTTGGGTCTATTGGGGGTTTCTTAATTTAGTGACTAATATATGGAAATGCAATACAAATCTATAGAATTGAAAGACATATCTACAGAATTCAACTATTCCCGATGAAAGGAAACTAACAACTAATCTTCTGCTGGAAGATGAAATGTGCACACACTACTTTTAACAAATGAAATTACAACTATATAAATGAAGCTTAGCAGAAAGTGAGATTACTTGTTAACTAGATTTGCATAATGGAAACATCTATTCTAAATGAAAGTGGTAATGAAGAAAACAAATATAGTCAATCAAAGAATGCATGTAAGATTCTCAAACAACATTTGCGATAAATCAAATCAAAGAAGCGTATGCGTAAATGAACTCAAAATAACCTCTTATCTCCTTGGTCGAGTGGGCCCTTACTCTTCCTTGGGATAGAGGGATTAACAACCTTTGATTCTCAAAACATCGTGACTTTCATTAACTCAGAATAAGTTTCATAGCATAGACAGTAAATAATAATGCCAAAAACCGAATGCAGATAATCTATTTTAGTATATCAAAAGTAGTTCTCTCCATATGTTACAAGATAAAGTCTTCATATAGAGTCTTTATTAGTTACAAGGCTCACCATAACAGGAGGCATTAATCACCATCCACCAAATACTAATTAAAACACATAAATTTCTACGGGAAGTTAGGAACAAGCCCCAAACTAATAGGTCAACTTTGGTGGAAACAGTCTCCTTTCGCTTGCTCCCAACCAGGCTCCAAAACTACCAAAACATCCATCATTTCCTACACACATCATCACGTTTTATCTCACAAATAAAGTTAGTATGAGGTTCATGTGATAATCAGTTTTCATAAACTATAGCAAGGAAAATGCATCAAACCTACTAAGATATAACTACACAAAACATCCCCATGTAGTAATAATTCATATCAAAAGGGCATTTTTGGCTTGAAGAAATGATATCAATGAGCTAAAAATGCACTCATCACTAGTGACCTGCGTTCCCTACTTGACTTGAAACATTGCCACGTGGCGATCTTGCACTCATTTGGTGACCGCTTTTAGACTTTTTTTTTAAGTTGCGCCAAAGAAACACGTGGCTCCTTCCGCGGATTTTCTCTAATTCTTTGTGTTTTATCCAAGTCCTTTTTGTTTGGTGAGGCCATATGTCCGACTCCGAGACATGTGGAGGCTTAATGATTGTTTAGGATCATCCCTTCGGATTCTACCTTTGAAGTTGCATAGATGAGGCACAAGGAGGCTTCCGTTGACACTTTTATACTTAGTCGATTTAAACAGTCACCTTTTCCCCCATTTTGGACTTGGGACACGTGGAAGCCTTACGCTTATCTGAGTCTCTTCTTAGGGCCGTGCCCTTTAAAATTACATGTATTGGACATGTGGATACCTCCGTAACATAGCTCTATTTCTTGTATACTTAGTCGATCTGATCCTACTACCTTTTCTCAATCCCTAATTACGTGGTGGGATGGGGCATGTTTGAGTCTCTGCTCTTTGGACCCAACCTTCGTGTTGCACTGATGAGACATGTTGATGCCTCCACTTACACTCTTATACTTATCCAATTCGAGGCCTTGGCGAACACTACCTTGTCGAGTTTTGTAACATGTGGGATCTTTGCACTTGTTTGGAGATGTGCTTTTTGATTTACCTTTGAAGTTGTGCGAAAGAGACACGTGGTATCTTCCACTGGCTCGAATACTTTTCAATGGCCGGAGTAACCTTTTGGGGCTTTGGACATGTGGAGGCTTGGCACTTGTTTGGGGACTACCTTTTGGGATTGATCCTTAGAGATGCACCGATGAGACACGTGGAAGCCTCTGCTGACACTCTTATACTTAGTCTATTTTGGCCCACTTTGCCATTGGACTTGTTGGACCGTGACTAGGTGGAGAGCTCGCGATAGTTCAAGCCTTTGCCTTGGGCTCTTACTTTTGAAATTACTCGAGCTGACATGGTGTTACTTTTGAAGGTGTGTCGTTGAGACACTTGGCAGCTTCCACCATCTCTTCCATACTTAGCCAATTTAGGCCCGCTTTGAATCGTTTATAAAGCCTAAAGACTTTGAGCCTTTCCCCATTTCTCTCCTAAGACCCTCTAGCCTCCTTGACATTGTTTTCCTCCTTAGAGCCTCTGGTTTCTCCATTTCTAAGTCTTCCTGCAACCTGACTATTGGATTTGAAATGTGGGCTTGTACGACATAACGAGACCTTTAGATTTCTTCCCATGCGAGTGGTCGCGTTTGGTCAATTTTGTCGGGGGAAAAATTGGGATAACACTACGTGATTTCTATCACCTTACTCCCCAATGAAACAATAGTATTCTTACAATTATTTCATTATTGTTTAGGATCTATTACAAGAAAAAAATTCGTCACGTGCTTTCATGACTTAGCTAGAACATATTATAGAATCTTTTCCCAATGACACACTCTTTCTTTTTGGTTCATTCTTAAGCTGTTTAGGGGTCTTATCTAAATGAACCTCATAATCTATATATTTTAGGGCATCGCTAATCTCCATCCTCTTTCCTTTTCATACTAACATGCAATCATCCTCTAATCTTACACATTATTCATACATACAATTCAACTTTGCACAATCACATTACATACATCATCTATCATCATACACACTAAATCATTATTCCACATCAACATTTGCCCTTTGCAAATTAATTCAAAAAAATTAAAAATATTCAAACACATCAAGCATCATATGTAAGTAACGTCAATCAAATAAATCATACATCATCATCACAACAATATACATCAAATACATTGATCATATGACAATGAATCCATCTATATATATCATTTACAATCATAGTTACAAAACATCTCATCACTTTGGGTCAACTCCCTTAATGAATACATCGATACAACTCATATCTGATCATCTTTATTACTCTCTAGAACTACTAACACTCTAGAAATATAATCCTCACAACTAACTCCACACTTGCTGATCATGACCTCTATATCTCTCTAACTACTTAGGAAGCAATGTGTTCTTCATGACTACTCTGCAAAGTGACTCTGTAACTCAAAAAACTACACAAATACATCCTGAGATAGAGGACCTCCACCGATGGCCTCTCTAGATTGTTGTGTCTCCTTTCGTGCCTTGTCTCCCTCGCTCAATAACAATATACATCTCACTTATGTTATCGTAATTGTCTAAAAAAATGGACGTGCTCACCTACAACATCATCTACATACTCTAGCATGCCTCCACTCATGATTATGTTTGTAGGAATTGTTGACAATTTTGCACTTGTGCAAAAATGGACAACTCGAAAACATTGTTACAATGGATAGCATTGGTGAAGTATACCTAAGGTAGGGGAGTTTCTTTCGGAGAATATTTTCTTGTTGAAGTAATTAATGATTGCATGAAATTTGTAGCTATGTGTGCTATTACAAAACATAACATATCACATATCCTATTATTTCATGATATCTTCAGCAAAATAAAACAAGGTCCTCAAGAAAATTGTGTTGTCTTGATGACGAGACCGAATTGCATAATAGATTAAGTGTTAGGTTTTGAAACAAAATCAAGACTGCAAACTACTAAAAATCGGAGATCATTACTTGGATGTTGTAGGTATTCTTTAATGTTCTTTCCTTCATGATTAATATATTCAATTATAGTATTGGGTTGTTTAGTTCTTCATAAAATCCATATCGAAAGCGAAAATGCGAGAAAGAAATACACAACTCAATTTCATAATTCAATGTTTTATTCATAAGGAATTTCAAATGTTCCCACACAAGTCATGCGATGTAATTGGAAAGTAAAGTGCAACTACTTAAATAAGAGGTAGACATGCAAGAAAGAGAAAATAAAGGAGTATGAGTGAACCCGTCATTACCTTGAGGTTTTTCCTTTGGTTGATGCATCATCATCTTCAACTTTGTTCCCTCTTCATCTTCATCGATGAGAGCACTACACCTGAAAATAGAAAAGAGGAAACTATAAATTATGAGCTCAGGGTACAATCCATATTTCTTTGTTGTCCTAATTCATGCACATGTATATCTAATAACAAGAGATATAGATTACTTGAAGATCAAACAGTATAAATGATTTACTCACTCAGAAGGAAATAAAGAGAAGAAAAGAAAAACCATGGACATAAGAGAGGGAAAAAAGCCTAAATATTTTCTAACTATTTTCTTAAGTGTGCAGGTACAGGTTGCAGCCAAGAAGAAATAAATAAAGTCTTTCAATAAAGATTACAGAGTTCAATGACTTCTATCCTATGGCATAAAGCAGTTAAGTCATTAAGTACATGTTGGAATGAAGGAAGAATATAACTCAAGTTTTAGTAATATTCATACAAATAGAAGAAGTTATAGTACAAAAGAGAGACTGAAAAATAGAAGTACGTGTTTCAGATTGCAACTAAAAAAAGAATAAAATTTCAAGAAGCATAAGTTAACCAAAATGAGATAAAATTGCAGATGAAACAAAATGGATAAGGAAATCTGAGAAAATTTTAACAGGGCTTCGCCATGTAAAATGGAAATTTATGAATTTTCCAGCATGCATATCTAAAGCTGTAATGAAGCTCGAATACAATATTTAAGCATTAAAGAAATGGAACTACAACATCTCACCAAAACTTCAATGTTCGGCATGCAGGAATTTGTGAACCGAAATTTCTAGAAATAATACATCCTTTCTAGGTTCTCGAAAAAAAGTAAATGATTAACTTCTACAACTTTTATTTTTCAGGATCAAAATTTAGAAACCATTTTATAAGTGAGAATGATGAAGAATATCTAGTACAAAGTTACAATTCAAAAGCAATAGTCCTAGAGAAAGGTAGATTTTTTTATTATCTCACCAAGAATAGTCAACATACTAAGGCTGTAATTTTAAGAAATATAAACAAACAAGCTGTTTGAACCTAGAAAAGAGCTCTCAAAGGATCGGTTTGATTTCAGCTACAAAAAACCCAAGGTACATGAATGATCATCATACGACGGAATACAAGAAAATATCGAGTAAGCTACACTACATATGTAAAGTAATAGAGAGCTTCATTAATAAATGATAGGTTGACGTCATTGCAGTGCATTATTAAATATTGTGTTAAGCATGGTAAACACCCACAAACTAAAATGAAGCCATCCATGGAAATCAAATCATAACAGATGACACAAATAAGCTTATAAAAATCTTCTCCAAACCTTTCAGATTGTTTTTTCTCATCAAGGTCACAATGGAGGTATTTTTTCTACAAGTAAATACAAATGTTTTCAACAAACTCTATTTCATATCAGGTTACAATTTTGTTTTGAGGAAAATAGACTTTCAAGGAGGTTACTGATCATGATCGAGACTTGCAATGTTGAATCTTTTTGTATGAAACATACGCAAATAAAATCTTAAGCCAAGTATCCACAACCATCCCACACACACAACTCTAACAATACAAAATACAAGAGATACAAATGCATGAAGGATCAGAAGACCAAAACAAGAAAATCAATCTTTTCTCAAAGCACAATAACAGATCTCCATCAATGTCAACGCTCGAAAATGAAACAGATCTTTTCAAGGCTATGTTTCCAAGTGAAAGCAGGTACGAAATGAATAAAAGGAACAGACCTCCAATGCATAACATGATGAAAATAGAGACAATTTTACAGATTTTCCACAATTTCTAAAAACTTCAAAAACCCACATGGTCGTAGAGAATAAAGCACAAGAAACTCATATAGAGAAGAGGCAGAGGTCGATAATAGACTTAGAATGACGAAGAAGTTGCAAGCTAATGATAAAATCCAGATTCAAAAAGTTTTAGAGGAGTTTCAACATAAAAATGAATATAGAAATATCAATAACAACATCAGGGAAAATGGGATTTTCTTCTCAACAATAGCTCGAATCAAATTTCAGAACTCAAGAAATTCTTCACGAGTTTCAGAAATAAAAAATAATGATGGTATAGGGTCCTAGAGAATGAAGAAGAGAATGAATAATGCTCCAAGATGGAATAGAAGGAACCCAAAAACTCAAAATAGGAAAAGCGAGCTACCAAAGTGAAAAACTAGGAAAAGCAATGGTGAAGTGCATACTTAAAATTTTACAGAAAGATGTTTTCTACATAGAGTTGAAGAATTTCTCAAAGTCACAAATCTACGATACGTAGAATTTCAAAATTACTTATCTATAATTCATGATGTAGAATAAGCCGGAGAATACACTCACTCTTATCCGTGAAGGCTTCGAGTAAAGTGACCATGAATACCCAACATCAAGAAATCACGTGGTCAAAGAGTAATAGAGTAGGCTTAGAACCTATTTAAAGCTCAAGGGTACCATCAAAATTGAATAAAATGATGACCATTATTTTGACAATAGAATCCTCACGAGAACTCGAAAAGAACAAACATGGTGGCCACTTTACAGGCCAACTCACAAAGACCAAAGAACAGACAAAATGCCAAGTTTGAAGTTTTCAACCTTAGTGGCAACATGCTCAACCATATTGTTTAAGACCTCTAAATAGAGAAAAATGAACTAAATGCAGAGATACTAGGAGCTCCACATTCACCTTCCATGATTGTCAATTGAAGCCTCTCGAATGAGCTCAAAAGATTTAACATAAAAGATCAATGGCATTAAAAATGTTTGTCGGGGCTTCACCCGCATATTGAAAATCCAAATGAAATGATCATTAGGGTCGAGCTTCCCTTTACCACTTGAGCCCAAGCATTGGGTTAGTTTGAACTCAACCACAGTCAAAGATCAACAACCACAAAACAAAGGACAACAGGTCAATGCTCAAGGATCAATCCCCAAGTTCGAAGCAAAACACCTAGGTAATATGCCACCGACAACATTCAATGCTATTGAAACCCTAACTATAGTTTCAAGATTGATGGCCTAAGATCTCAAAGTACAGAGATCAACAATTACAAAATGATCACCAATATCAAAGTGAACTCTACCTGAGTTAGCCATGTCACCAACCAACTATTGAAGGGGTGAGTCATCATGCAAAGGGGGCCAACCCCATGATTAAAAAAATCATTTCCTTCAAAATGTCAAAAGGATCAACTATAGTCCAACTTCAAATAATATAAAGTGCCGACCGAATCATGTTCACCGATGATCACCCAAAAGGTAAGGGTTATAAAACTATAATCAAGTGTTACCCAAATGCAAAATCCGACAAGTATTACATGGTCATGTTTAATCAAAGGTGGTCGAATATGACATGGTGGTCTTTTACAAAAGTTCCCCCATATACATCTAAAACTCAATAATGTGCTAAGTCCACAAAGGTGGCCAAACTGAATGGAGATTAGTGATCAAGTGCAAGGGTGGCCCCACAGAATGTAGAGGAAAAGTTGAGCATGTGCACATGGAGGTGGTCCCCATCAAGTGGATGAGTGGATGGATTATTTTGTAAATTTTGCAAGTGTTGTAATTATTTTGCTCACAAACGGGAGTTAATTTTTGCATGCTTTCACTAGGGGACAAGAATAGACAAGAAGATGAATTCACATGCACAAGGAAAGAGACTTGCCCAACAAGAAAGCTTATTATTAGAAAATTATTCACCATTCTTTTTTCAAAAATAGAACAATCAACTTTAGTTTGACTGAGATGTAATCAAAGGCTATTAATGCCTATTTGTAATTGCATGTTCTATTTTTATTCCTTTATTTATTAATAGATGAAGGATAAAAATAGGATGCATGGGCGAGTACAAGCCTTAGTCTATTTTTAGGAAGGGGGAAAATCAAATTTGCTATATATTGTGTGCTTTGGAAAAGCACAAGGAGGAATTTTTAGATATAGGAGTGTTGAAGCAATTATTTTGCCAGTTTTGCCCTCTCAATGTGAAGTATTTTCTGCCTTTCCAATTATTTACAGTCTTGTGTATGTTTTCATTAATCTTGTGAATGCAAATTCCCTAGTTAATCATCTTACCCGTTGCAAATTCAGTAATTTCCACATGATATTAATGTGCATGTTTAGCTTAGTAGTATTGTTGTGATACTTTCCCTCAATACCTCAAAGTGTTTTTCCCTTAACATTCTACAGAAAACTATTGGTTCGTGCATCAAGAATCCTTTCATATATTAGTTGTGCATATACTCAGTCAAAATCCCTTATATAAATTTGGTGTATCACCTCATTTTTAATCATTTTATAGTCATCTTTTACCCTTAACCTCAGAAAAATCAGTCTAGGATACATCAATAAGGAACCAACCTTGATACCGGAGACTCACCTCAAAATAGGTATACCCACACCTTGAGGTGTTTCCATTGTATCTATAAAAGAGAGAGATAAAATTTGAACGCTTAGAACACCTGCATCCATATCTCTATAGGGTGCACTTTAGAGAGATAATTTTTTTGGCATGACTAGTGGGACACGAATCGGATCTTCATGCAAGTTACACATATTTACAAAGCAGATCTTACATCAGATAAAAGTTACTTTTAGAAAACAAGCTATAGTAATCTATTATAAAGACTTAAATATCTATTTAGTGACTTTGTAGGGCTGATTTTAGACTAGTATTGCAGCATGTTCCATGCGTAAAGTTATTACAAGATCATCGGTAAGAGGAATTCCTCCTAAGTTTCTTTCTTTACCTTTAAATTCTATAAGAAAGAGAAGATTTGGTAATACTTTACCTTATAATAGGCATGGTTTTGATAACCCTCCTTCTAATATTCCTTCACCACGTGTCACTCTTTTTGTTCAAATCCCATTTTTTCAAATGGATATTTAACCAACAAATAATTTTGCAACCTTTACTAATGGCATCCCATTAGTAATCCCAATTTACCATGACATCCCTAATGCTGCCATGAAAATTTTGCCATCATTCACTAGTGAAAATCAGGTTACACCTACAAAGCACATTAAAGATGTCACAACCTTATGTGCAGTTCATAATATCACTCATGAGGATGTAGCTTTGAGAATTTTAGCTGCATCTCTTAAAGGAAAAGCCTTGCAATGGTATAGAAATCTAGAGATTGGATGCATAAGAACTTGGGATGACTTAGGTGATAAATTGTTGAAATAATTTCAAGATAATTTAGATCATTTATCTCTCATAGAATAGTTGTCTACCATTAAAAGAGCTCCCAACAAATTTATGTCTAGTTTCAACATCCATTTTGCTAGAACTTGGGAAAGAATTCCAGCAAGTGTCAAGCCTAAATTTTATCACACTTTTCTTTATTATTTTAGGGCATTAAACAATGATATTTCAACTATGATTTAGTCTATGGGAGGAAATACGCTCCTAGTAGCCTATGATATCACCATCCAAGCTAAAAATAGTCTTATTCAATTTGGAAAATTAGCACCAAGGCCTTGACTCCTTTTTGTAAGATTTAGCACCTATTCCTCATCTTATCACAAGTATAAAACCTGATGTTTCCACCCCATTGTATGATGTATTTGAATATTTTCAAACTATGGGGAACAAGCTAACTTCAATTGAGAAAAGGATTCCATTACCTAGCAAACCTTATTAGGCTCCTTATCGGTAAATTTAGCTAAGTCAAAGAAAATAGGCAGCCTTACCAAAAGAATCATAATTACATACAACCTTATCATCAAAGGCAATTTGACCCAAAGGCTCCTAGTTCATCTAATGCTTTAGTTCTAGTTAATATGGCTACAGAAGAGTGGTGTCAACCTTGTAATCAACCTCATTCAATTGCAAGTTTCCCAAATGCTTTTCTAAACATAATTCTTGTTGCACAACCTCAATCTGAGACATTGTTCATGCCTCAAATGGAGGGTGGGCAGCAAGATACTCATGTTCGAAGACACTGAACAAAATTTAGTGAGTTTCAAAGAAGATGATTTCATTGCGATTACTACTAGGGATCGGGAAAGGTTTCAGAGAGACTAAAAATCAACAAAATAGGCATGTTCTACCTACTATCACTTATAAAACAACAAGCATAAGCCCGAAACTAGCTAACAATACATCTATTTATCAAAAAACAATAGTTGTTACAACTGGTAAAGAACAAAAAAACAACTAAATCCTGATCCAAGAAGGTTATTTATACCTCAGATATCAAAAGCAGCTGAAGTAGAATCAGTTTTCACCAAATCCTATTCTAAAACATTAGAATTTATTTCTAAAACTATGTCTTCTTTTAACATTGTTGATGTAATGAAAAAGCATAATGTTAAAATCTTAAAGTGGGATGCTCTAAGTATTCTAGGACAACAAGATTTACTTTGTCATGAACTAGCTAAGCTACAAATTTCTTCTAAAACAATAGAAAAGGAAGTCTAGAAGGCAGACGCAATCCTTGGAATAATGGATCAAGACCGCATCAAAGAAGTTAAATGGATGGTTTAGAAAGTCTTAAATTTTCATGACATAAAGAAGCCACCACTGTTTTATCTATCACTGATTATTAGAGAACATCTTGTTCATAACTATATGATGGATAGTGGTGCAAGTGGCACGATTATGCCAAAAGCAATTGCGAAAAAATTGGGTCTATAGATGAGCCTACGAAAAGAGTGTCTTACAACTTGATGAAACTACGCAACTAATTCAGGTTGGTGTGATAAAAAATTTAGAGGTAACATTGCATGCTTGCCCAAATGTTTGTATTCTGCAAGATGTCATTTTTATAGATTTACCTCCTTACTTTGCATTGTTCTCTTATCTAGAGATTTCACAAAGAAAGATAGGAGGTTATCTCTCTTCGATTGGTATTTCTTATTTTTCACTACTCATTATGTGACCAAGGTTACTATAAATTTAGAACCGTTTGCGATTTCACATTGAGCCTCAAACTTCTAATTCAAGAGCTAATTATTGACTTTAGACCGATCTTTTTGGATAATATAGCTCATGTTTCAAAGATTAGATGGTATTTCTAACCTATTTAAGGATGAAAATACATGTGAAGAACATGCTCATGATCCTTTCAAAGAGGTTGAAGAACGTATTTTTTGTGTGTATTGTTTGCATGAAGAAAACACACCACTTCCCTTATTGTCCAAAATAGAAAATTCATCAAAAGGGATTTAGAAGCTTCAATTTGAAGGAGCTAAGAACAAGAAAGGATAGGGAGAATGTTTGATGCTTACTTCTCCAACAAATGAAAGGTATTTCTCATCTTTGAGTCTCCAATTTTCATGCACTTATAACGTAGCATAATACGAAGCATTAATTCATGGCTTACTTTGGGCCAAAAAGAGAGGTATCAACACGTTACATATTTTTGGTGATTTTGAGCTGGTTATCAATCAAGTAAGAAATTTAAATGTTTGTAAGAATCCATTAATGAAGTCTTACAAACATAGAGTTTTAGACTTAATGGAAGATTTTGTGGCTATTAATATTCAGTCTATTCCTAGAGCAAAAATAAGCATGCAGAAAGACTTGCAACAGTTGGTGCTAATTTTGAAGTGCTTTGGAATAGATAAAGAAAAAAAATTCACCCTCATATTAAGCTAATTGTCAGGCCTTCAATACCTGATAATGATTTGAACTGGTAGGTTTTTGAAAATGATGATCAAATTTGTAGATTTTTGTAGCAAGAAGTTGAATTTTCTGCAATAAATTAGGATAAATTACAACACTTATATGGTGACCAGATTGTTCAACTAAAGACAAATAAGCTTCCTCAAGGTATTTTCACATTCGAAGACATCTTCATCACTGATGATAAGTTAAGAAAAGACAAAACTAATATATCAACACATGTAAATAACTATGAGGAGATCTCAGTTGATGAAGGGAAACTTATGTTTTTGGAAAGGTATGTTCCTCAGCTGAAAAGTATTCATTTATTGATCTTTGCAAAGAATTTAAAGATGTTTTCACTTGGAGATACCAAGAATTGAAAGGATTTGATCCCATTTTATCACAACTTACTATCAAATTACAGCCAAATTCTAAACCAAGATTAGGCAAAAACGGATGCTGTGAATCATAAAATAGAGCCTCTAATGAGTAAATAATTATCTAAGTTGATTGAATCACGTATTGTCTTTCTAGTTAAGCATTCAAGCTAGGTAGAAAATCTTGTTCTTATTAGGAAGAAGAATGGAGAAAACAAATTATGTGTGGATTTTAGAGATCTTAATAAATCTTCATTAAAAGATCATTACCCACTTCCAAATATGGATCATATTTTAAGAAAACTTTCTGGTTCAAGATAGACTATATGTTCTAGACGGTTATTCTGATGGTTATAATCAAATTCTAGACCTTTCAAATGCTCTTTGGTGGACCATTTCAACATGCAATGGACATGGATTTTTGTAGCTTGTAAAATAAATGCATCCTTTTTATTTAGATGATGTTAGTGTATTTTCAAAAGATTATGATGAATATATAATGCATCTAAGTAAGAATTTTCAGTTATGTTTGCGAGTTTGGAATATCTTTGAATCCCAAAAAAGTCTATCTTTTCAGTACATCAAGCTAAACTACTTGGTCATATTGTTTCTAAGAAAGGATTAGCAATTGATCCTTTTAAAATTGAAGCCATATTCCAACTATCATTTCCTCATCATAAGAAGGCATTGCAGAGTTATTTGGGAAAAATCAACTTTGTTAGAATATTTTTCCAAATTTTGTAGCATTTTAAAACCATTAACAATTATGTTAAAGAAAGGGAAAACTTTCTCTTGGAAAATTGAAGGGAGAGAAGGGTTTGAAGCAATCAAAATAGCCATCTCTTAGGCTCCTACTCTTGCTAAGTCAAATTTTGATAAATATTTTACAATGTATGCACTTGCGGGAGAGCTGAAACAATCTCACTATATTAACTCAAGTTAATGATGAAAATATTGAGTAGCCTTTTGTTTTCTTTAGACAAATCTTGCATGATTACGAAAAAAGGTACACACTTCTTGAAAAACAAGTACTTTCAGTAGTTAGAGGACTAAATAATTTCAAGTACATGTTTTCAAAAATAAAATTCATGTTCTTGTTTCTCATCCAAGTGTGAAAGATTTCATGTTAAATAAAGAATTGAATGAGAAAAAACTAGGTTGGATAACTAAAGTTATGGAATATGATGTGGATATCTAGGTTGCTAAGACAGTTAGAGGAAAAGGTTTATGTGAGCACCTAATTGCTGATATAGAAAAACAACAAACTACAGAACCTGAAGTTTTAGAACATCATGCTAAAATTATGTATCAGCAATCAAACATTATGGTTTAGCCAAAAAATCATCTACCTGAAATTTCTCAAGAAGTCCAGGAATCAAGATGGATGACTGATTTATTTAACTATCTACAACATGACATTTATCTGGAAGGTATGCAAAAGAATAAACGAAGGTATTTTAGATTACAAGTTGTGCCCTATGTTTCCAGTGTGGTGGTGTATTATTCAAAAGGGATATAAATGGAATATTTATGCGATGTTTTGACTATGATAAAATTCAGTAATTATTATCAGAATTCCACACAGGACCTGCAGGAGGTCATTTCTCAAAGACGTACTACAACCTTAAAACTTTTGAAAGTTGGTTACTTTTGGCCCAAGATATTCAAGCACTATTTTGAATGGATCAAAAGTGTAAGAAATGTGATATGTTTGTTGGAAAAGAACATTCACTTTGTTACCCTTACAACCTATTTCAGTTGAGCAACCTTTTATGTAGTGGGGTCGTGATTTTATTGGCATGATAAACCTACCTTCGTCACAAGAACACAAGTGGATTTTGACTAATACAAATTATTTTACATGCTGGACTGAAGCAATAGCCTTGAAAGATGCTAATGAAATTTTGATACTATCCTTTTATGAAGGTATAGTTTGTAGATTTCGTGTTCCAACAACTATCATATTAGATAATGCTTTAGCATTTCTCGGTGCAAAGGTAAAATATTTGACTATTAATCAGGGATTTTATCTATGTTCTTCATCTAATTATTACCCACAAGGTAATGGGTTAGCTTAAAGTACTAATAAGAATCTTTTAAGGATCATCAAAAGAATACTCAAAGATAACAAAAGAGCTTGGCATCTAATGTTGAATTCAACACTTTGGGCTAATAGAGTGAATCCTAAAATATCAATTGGCAATTCACCATACACACTTTTTTATGGAAGATAAATAAGAATGCCTATTTGAGGTAGTTACCCACATTAGATTTGTTGCATTAAATGGAGTTCCTTGAGAATGAACCATTGAAGGTTCGTTATGTAGAATTAATGGAGTTACAAGAGGTAAGAGATTAAGCTCATTTCAACATGGACAAGAGTCGAAAGATGAAAAATACTTTTGATAAGAAATCCAAATTCAGAATCTTCAATGAAGGAGATATTATGTTAAAGTGGAATACCGATTGTGCAAAGCCAGAAGACACACGAAGTTTGATACAACTGGAGTGTTCCTTAAATGATTTTATCTTACAAAGAACACAATGATTTTCATTTCTCGAGGATGAATGGTATGTTTCTCAAACACACTTATTGAAAAATCCTCCAGATTAATCTGTTTATAGTAGGATTTCCCTTCAATAAGTGCGCTTGCACATTGCAATGTTTTTCAATTCAATAAGTGCACTTGTGCATGTGATCTCAAGTTTACTGAGATCCTTTCCCATTTTTAGTTCATGTTGGAAGGATTGGATGTTCGGGAAGGAATATTTTGGTTGAATGCTTTAGACTCCATGCCCAATGGACAAGAGCAAGGCACTGGTTTACAAGCTAGCAGTAGCTTTCCCCACAGGATCGCTATAAATGTTGACAATTTTTACACTTGTGCAAAATTGGGAAACTTGAAAACTTTATTACGATGGATAGCATTGGTGAAGTATACCTAAGCTAGGGGAGTTTCTTTCAGAAAATATTGTTACTGTTGAATTAATTAATGATTACATGAAATATGCAGCTATGTGTGCTGTTACAAAACATAACAGATCACATAGCCTGTAATTTCATGCTATCTTCAGCAAAAGAACACAAGGCCCCGAAGGACAACTATGTTGTCTTGATGAAGACACTGAATTGTAGAATAGATGAAGTGTTAGGTTTTGAAATAGCAATCAAGACTGCAAACTACAGAAATCGAGTTAATTACTTGATATTACAAGTATTCTTTAATGTTCTTTCCTTCATGATTAAGATATTCAATTATAGTATTGGGTTTTTTTAATTCTTCATACAATCCATATCAAAAAGCGAAGTGCGAAAGAAATACACAACTCAATTTCATAATTCAATGTAAATTATTCATAAGGAAAATAAAATGTTCCCACACAAGCCGTGGGATATAACTGGAAAGTAAAGTACAACTACTGAAATAAGAGGTACACATGCATGAAAGAGAAAATAAAGGAGTATGATTGAACCCATCATTTCCTTGAGGTTTTCCTTCGGTTGATGCATCCTCATCTTCAGCTTTGTTCCCTCTTCATCTTCATTGCTAAGAGCACTACACCTGAAAATAGAAAAGAGAAAACTATCGTTTATGAGCTTAGGGTACAATCCATATTCCTATGTTGTCCTAATTCATGCACATGGATCTCTGATAATAGGAGATATAGATTACTTGAAGATCAAATAGTATACATGATTTACTCACTCAGAAGGAAATAAAGAGAAGAAAAGAAAAACCATGGACATAAGAGAGGCCAAAAAGCCTAAATATTTTCTAACTGTTTTCTTAAGTGTGCAGGTATAGGTTGTAACCAAGAAGAAATAAATAAATTATTTCAACAAATATTACACAATTCAATGACTTCTATTCTATGGCCTAAAGCAGTTAAGTCATTAAGTACATGTTGGAATGAAGGAAGAATACAACTAAAGTTTCAGTAACTGTCATACAAATAGAGGAAGTTATAGTACAAAAGGGAGACTAACAAATAGAAGTACATGTTTTGGATTGCAACTAAAGAAGAAGAATTAGACTTCAAGAAGCTGAAGTTAACCGAAATGAGATAAAATTACAGCTAAAATAGAATGGATAAGGAAATCTGAGAAAATTTTGACAGGGCTTCGCCATGTTAAATGGACATTTTTAACTTTTCCAGATACATATCTAAAGCTGTAATGAAGCTCAAATACAATATTTAAGCATAAAAGAAATGGAACTACAACATTTTAACAAAACTTCAATGTTCAACATGTAGGAATTTGTGAACAGAAATTTCCAGAAATAATATGTCCTTTCCAAGTTCTCAAATAAAAGTAAATGATTAACTTCTACAACTTTCATTTTTCAGATCAAAATTTCAAAACCATTTTACAACTGAGAATGAGGAAGAATGTCCATACAAAGTTACAATTTAAAATCAACAGTCCTACAGAAAGGAATTTCATACAACTTTTAGAAAGGTAGATTTTCTTATTATCTTAGCAAGAACAATCAACATACTAATGCTGTAATTTTCAGAAATGTAAACGAACAAGTTGTTTGAACCTAGAAAAGAGCTCTCAGAAAGGAGTAGTTTGATGTCAGCTACATAAAACACAAGGTACATGAATGATCATCATACAACAGGCATACAAGAAAAGATCAAAGTAAGCTACAACTACATATGTGCAGTAATAGAGAGCTTCATTAATAAATTGATAGGTTGATGTCATTGCAGTGCATTATTAAATAGTTTGCTAAGCATGGTAAACACCCACAAACTAAAATGAATCCATCCATGAAATTCGAATCATAACAGATGGCACAAATAAGCATACAAAAATATTCTCAAAACCTTTCAGTTTTTTTTTCTCATCAAGGTCACAATGGAGGTATTTTTTCTACAAATAAATAGAAATTTTTACAACAAATTGTATTTCATATCGGTTACATTTTTGTTTTGAGGAAAACAAACTTTCAAGGAGGTTACGATTATGATCAAGACTTACAATGTTGAAGCTTTCTATATGGAAGATACAAAAATAAAAGCTTAAGCCAAGTATCCACAACCATCCCACATAGAAACATATAATAGTTAAAAAGACAAGAGATACTGAGATGCATGAAGGATCTAAAGACTGAAATGAGAAAATCGATCTTTTCTCAAAGCACAATAATAGATCTCCATTAATTTTAACTCTCAAAAAATAAATAGATCTTTGCAAGGCTATGTTTCCAAGTGAAAGGAGGTACAAAATGAATAAAAGGCACATGCCTCCAATGCATAACATGATGAAAATAGAGACAATTTTACAAATTTTCCACAATTTCTAAAAATTCAAAAACCCATGTGGCCGTAGAGGATAAACCACAACAAACTCATACATAGAAGAGGCAGGAGGTCAATAATGATTCAAAATGACGAAGAAATTGCAAGCTAATGATAAAATTGATTCGAAAAATTTAAGAGGAGTTTCAACATAAATATAAATACAGAAATCTCAATAATGTCATTAGGACAAATGGGATTTTCTCCTCAATAATAGTTGGAACAAGATTTCGAGAACTCAAGAAATTCTTCACGAGTTTCAGAAATAAAAAAATAATGATGGTATAGGGTCCCAGAGAATGAAGAACAAAATGAAGAATGCTCCAAGATCGAATAGAAGGAACCCAAAAAGCTCAAAATAGGAAATGCGAGCTACCAAAGTGAAAAACCAGGAAAAGTAATGGTGAAGTGCATAATTAAAATTTTACAAAATGATGTTTTCTACACATTGTTTAAGAATTTATCCAAGTCACAGATCTATAGATACCTAGAATTTGAAAATTACATATCTATAAGTCATGATGCAGAATGAGCCAGAGAATACACTCACTTTTATCCATGAAGGATTCGAGTAAAGTGACAATGAATGCCCATCATCAAGAAATCATGTTCTCAAATAGTAATGGAGTAGGCTCGAAATGCTGCTTCAAGCTCGAGGGTACCATTGAAACTTAATCAAATGATGGCCATTATTTTTGACAAGCCTTGCGAGAGCTCGAAAAGAACATACATGGTGGCAAATTTGCAGAAAACTCACAGACACCAAAGAATAACGAAGTACCAAGCTCAAAGTTTTCAACCTTGGTAGCAATATCATCAACCATCTTGTTCAGAAGCTCTAAATAGAGCAAAAAAGCCAAATTCAAAGATACTAGGAGCTCCATATTCACCTTCCATGATTGCAAATTGAAGCCCTTAAGAATGAGCTCAAAATATTCAACATAAAATATCAATGGCATCAAAAAAAAATTTGCCAGGCTTCACCCACATACTAAAAATCCAAATGAAATGATCATTAGGGTCGAGCTTCCCTTTACCACCTGAGCCCAAGCATTGGGTTAGTTTGAACTCAACCATGGTCAAAGATCAACGACCACAAAATAAAAGGACAACAGATCAACATTCAAGGATCAATACCGATGTTCGAAGAAAACCACCTGGGTAATTTGCCACCAATAACATTCAATGCTAGTGAAACCCTAGCTACGGTTCAAGATTTACGGTATGAGATCACAAATTAGAGAGATCAACAACTATAAAATGATCACCAATATCAAAGAAAAATCTACCTGAGTTAGCCATGTCAGTAACCAAATTATTAAGGGGTGAGTTATCGTGCAAAGCGGGTCAGCCCCATGATTAAAACAAAAGCATTTCCTTTGAAATGTCAAAATGATCAACTATACTCCAACTTCAAATAATATAAAGTGCTAACTGAATCATGTTCATCGATGATCGAAATTATTTTCAAAATTTCCCTAAACATCCTTAAATGGTTTCGGTGTAGAAGATCATGTCAAGAGATTTCCATTGACATTGAGAACGCGACAAACGAACAACAACAGAGCTCTAGATATGTCCTATCGAAATTCAGTCAACAAGAAAGTCAACTCTAGTCAACTGGTCAATATTAGACCAATTGCACTATGACACATGGTAAAAAGGGAAAGGGAGTCGTATGTTGGTTTTCAATCTTCGGTCTTTGACAGATGTAAAAGATTTCATGTCGGAACAAGAGGCTCAACTTTTGTTACGGAGGGGAGCCCGACCGCCGTGTGGACTTTCTTATTATCGCCGACGTCATGGGTCCACAAGCCACCACGTGGCTTGCCACCACGAATTCAATATGATCAATTTTCCTATCAAGGATCAACATTGAGCTAATTAGCTGAGTCATACATGGACCGAGTTACATTTTACTTTGTAATTCTTTTCCATACTTATTTCCAAATGCCACACATATACATATTAATGTTCAAACATTAGTATAACCACATAATCCTCCAAACCCACATAAACTGCCAACATGTTATGCTATAGCCACGTGGAAGTAGGTGAAGCAGTGGTGGGGGGCATGCAAAGGCCCATGCGTGGATATCCACGTGAGAGATAAGGGGGTCTAAGGTTTTAAAAAACCTTATCTAAAGCCAACACCACCTAATGTGGGATATACCCACTTTAGCATGCAAAACCACCCCCTTCACCCTTAGCCACCAACATGGGTATTTAGCCCATTAAAATATGCAAAATCTGCCAATTTGGGATTATATCCCATTAAAACATGCAATCCGATTTAATCCCATTACACATGCTACGGGATGAGGCTATTATTAGCCTTAGGATAAAATAATATCACATTATTTTAGGGCCCTATTTTTGTATAAATAGGGAACCCATTTCTTTGTAATGGACACACACAACGCAATGGAGAAGCTCATTCCTAGAGCTCGGAAAGGTAGAGAGTGAGCCAAGAGGAGAGTTAGTTGCCATGGGCATAGTTGTGTGAAGACCTAATTTATTTATGCATTTTTATTTTGATTATTATTGACCTATTATTTTTAGTCAATAATAAACTAAAATTATTGGGGCTAGGAGTTATTAATACTACTTAGTCGACCCATAGTGCCACACCAAATTATTGTGAATCCTAGAATATCGAATGGAGTCCCATAGGGCGTTCTGAAGCCTCCGGAAGGCTGATCAATAACCGTAATGTTCCAAAAATGGAGCTAGTGCCATCAAACTTGCCGAATACGTGAGGAAAGGCTAAGTCAGTGCTATTTTTTACCCTTATCTTCGAATGTCTAGTTATTATTCTAAGCAAGTTCTTAATAGTTTCCATTAGGGTTTCTTGTGAAAGTACTATTGGAACTTACAAACTTTGACTACTAGAATGGTTTTAAATGAACATGGAGACGTACGCAATTGCCAAACTCCGTAATCAATCATTGTGCAATTGTCTTTATTATCGCATTAATTTATTAACCGATTACTTAAAAGGAGAAATTTTTTGAAATTTTTTTAACCCTATAAGGGTCCGAGATTAGGTGGATAAAAATTGATTATTTTCGGATCAAGTTGGTATCGAGCATATTGTTGACCTTCAAACTTGCTAATCTTTGAGCAAGTTTGGTATTAAGCAGGAGTTATTGTCTTGGAAACTTTCTAATCTCTAAGCATGTTTGGTATCGGAGCGGTGATCATGCTTGCAACTTCCTAATCTCCAAAGCAATTTTGGTATCGATCCGGTTTAGCTCCATTTTTACTTTAGTTAATCTGATTAACAGAGTGATTGCTTCAAGATTGGTGTTGTTGGTTTAATTTTTGTGAACAAGGTACAAGTGCACTATGGGTAAAATATCTAAACAGGAAAAAATCGAGGAAATTGAAGCTTATAATTACTGAGATCCGGAAGAGAACACTCTCCCGTGATCAATGCATTACTTCTTGGAAGAGGAGAATACTCATTTGAAATCGAACTACAAACCAAGGATGAGCTCTTGGCATGGTTGTAGTTTGGTGATTAGAGAAAGGAAATACCTTCAACTTTAGATGCAATGACCATGACAGATGATGTTTGTACTTATAATTTTTCACAATCTGAATCTTCTTCTTCCTCCCATTTGGTTTTGAACTCGGAAATGAAGTCTTTGGTTTGTTTGGAAAGCATACTAGAGGCATTGGATCCAAGTTACTAGATAAAATGGGATTTGATGGAAGAGTCCTTGGTAAAATGGCTAAGGTATTGCTAACCCAATACAGGTTGAGAATCATCCTCATTTTATAGGTTTGGGTTATCCTAGAGCGGGATGGAAATTGGAGAATGCATCAAGAATGCTTGATGGGAGACAAGCTTCAAAGTAAAGTGAAGACCCCACTAGTCCCGCAAGAATATTATAATAAGGAAAGTTGTTCTTTGTCGTCATAGACAATATGTGGTCACAAACAAAAATGATAGGAATTTTGTGCTCATTGTCATAGGAATGGGCATCGGTGGAAAATTTCTTTGGAAGATACATCCATCTCAAAGCATTAGAGTAATGGTAAGACAAAGATGGAATGGAGGCCTATTGCAAAGGAAAATGAAGTTTCTACTCCACCACCAATGGAAAATTCAACCCGTGGACCAGTAATACCTAAAATTGAAAGTCCTTTAAAATGGGTAAGTTAACAATTTTTCAATTCTATATTGCATAATTTAGATTGATGAATCATATGCGATTATGTTTGGAGATCGATTTTTTTGAGAAAATGCTTTGAGAAAAGGTTTACCATACTCGGTGGATTTTATTACTTAGAAAATTTGATTAATGCTCCAAACATATATCCTAATCAATGTGTGAGTACATTATACCTAGATACAATGATTAACTCATATAAAGCTTGGAGATTAATCTGCGATTCGTGTAAACAGAAGAGTTTGCACGAGTCAACTCAGAACTTCATTCTATGTAGAGGCATTGTGACCATGTAGTAGAATGGTAGTTGAATCACCGTTGGCATTAACATCGGTTCAAAACTTCATTCTGTGTAGAGGCATTGTTACCGTGAAACAGTGGTACCTGATATTAGTGTCTCAACAAGAGGAGACCTCAAGAGATCAGCTCAGAACATAATTCAGTGTCAAGGCATTGCGACCACACATTCGGATGGTAGTTGATCATCAGACTTAGCATCGTGCATTAGAGGCTTGAGGTCTTGAAATAGGCTTCACATCGTGCATTGGAGGCATTTGGGTTTGAAATAGACTTAGCATCGTGCATTAGAGGCGTTCAGGTCTTGAAAGAGGCTTAACATCTTGCATCGGAGGCGTTGAGGTCTAGAAAGGGACAAGTCATTTTCCATTATTGACATTGGATCAATCATTGCTCTACATAAAATGTAGTTCCTTCAAACTGTTTTGGATTCTATGGAATAAACTTGGAGCCAAGAGATGTTTTATAGAGTAAAAGAAGATCCTTGTTGTTAGATATCTGGAAGCTTAGCACCGCACAAATGAGGAGCGTTGTTATTTCATGTAGAAACTTAGCACCATAAAACAGAGGCACGGAGGTCTTCTTCAGATATCAAAGTGATGCAGTGGAAGCATTGTGGGCCCATAACCCACTATTCCCAGGATCAGAGAAAAGTTTTAAAAGTGAGAAGGTTGCATAGGAAAAGACCCAAGGTTATACTATATAGCGAACTTCGAAGTTGGCGGTAGATTTTCCAGATTCAGGATGGGATGGAAAAATGTTCCAATATAAGATTTTTGGGACAAAAATCCTTTCTTAGTGGGGAGGTGTGATCATGGGATCATTTTCAAAATATCCTTAAACATCCCTAAATTGTGTCAGTGTAGAAGATCATGTTGAGAGCTTTCCATTGATTATGAGAACACGACAAATGGACATTGGGAGCTCTAGATATGTCTGGTAAAAGTTTAGTCAACGGGAAAGTCAACTTTAGTAAACTAGTCAATATTGAACCAATGGCACTGTGACACATGGAGAAAAGGAAAAGGGAGTTGTATCTTGGTTTTCAATCTTTGGTCTTTGACGGTCGTAAAATATTGTTCGTCGGAACTAGATGCTCAACTTTTGTTACGGGGGAGCACGACCACCTTGTAGACTATGGTATTATTACCGACATGGTGGGTCCACAAGCCACCACGTGGCTTGCCACCACGAATCGAATACGATTGATTTTCCTATCAAGGGTCGACATCGAGCTAATTAGCTAAGTCATACATGGACCGAGTTACATTTTACTTTGTAATTCTTTTCCATACTTATTTCCAAATGCCACGCATACATATTAATGTTCAAACATTAGTATAACCACATAATCCTCCAAACCCACATAAACTGCCAACATGCTATGTTATAGCCACATGGAAGTAGTTGAAGTAGTGGTGTGGGGCATGTAAAGGCCCACGTGTGGATATCCATGTGAGAGATAAGTGGGTCTAAGGTTTTAAAAAACCTTAACTAAATCCAACACCGCCTAATGTGGGATATACCCACTTTAGCATGCAAAACCGGCCCCTTCACCCTTAGCCTCCAACATGGGTATTTAGTGTATTAAAATATGCAAAATCTACCAATTTGGGATTATATCCCATTAAAAAATGCAATCCAATTTAATCCCATTACACATGTTACAGGATTAGGCTATTATTAGCCTTAGGATAAAATAATATCACATTATTTTAGGGCCCTATTTTTGTATAAATAGGGAACCCATTTCATTATAATGGACGCACATAACATAATAGAGAAGCTCATTCCTAGAGATCGGAAAGGCGGAGAGCGAGCCAAGAGGAGAGTTAGTTGCCATGGGCATAGTTGTGTGAAGACCTGATTTATTTAGGCATTATTTTTAATTATTATTGACCTATTATTTTTAGGCAATAATAAATTAAAATTATTGTGGCTAGGAGTTATTAATACTACCTAGTTGGCCCATAGCGCCACACCAAATTATTGTGAATCCTGAAATATCAACTAGACCGCCATAGGGCATTACAAATCGTCTGGAAGGCTGATCGAGAACTGGAAGATTCCAAACAGTTGAGTTGGTGCCATCGAGCTTGCCAAATATGCCAGGAAAGGGGAAGTTGCGTGCTATTTTTCACCCTTGTCTTCTGAAGGTCTGGTTATTCTTCTAAGAAAGTTCTTAATAGTTTCCATTAGTTTTTCTTGTGAAAGTAATATTGTAACTTACAAGTATTGACTAGTGGAATGGTTCGATAAAAAACCGAGACGTAGGTAATTTCAATTCCGTAATCAATCATTGTGCAATTAGCTTTATGGTCTTGCATTAATTTTTAAATTGATTACTTAAAAGGAGAAAATTGTCAACAAATTTTTAAAGCCTATAAGGGTCTCACATCGTGGATAAAACTTGATTATTTTCAGATCAACCGATGATCACCCAAAAGGTAAGGGTTATAAAACCGTAATCAAGTGTTACCCAAATGTAAAAGTCGATAAGTATTACATGGTCGTGTTTAATCAAAGGCGGCCAAATATGAAATGGTGGTCTTTTACAACTATTCCCCCATATACATCTAAAACTCAATAATTTGCTAAGTCCACAAAGGTTGCCAAACTGAATGGAGATTAGTGATCAAGTACAAGGATGGCCCCATAGACTGCAGAGGAAAAGTTGAGCATGTGCACATGGAGGTGGTCCCCATCAAGTGGATGAATGGATGAATTATTTTTCAAATTTTGCAAGTGTTGTAATTATTTTTCTCACAAACAGAGAGTTAATTTTTGCGTGCTTTCATTAGGGGACAGAATAGACAAGAAGATGAATTCACATGCACAAGGAAAGAGACTTGCCCAGCAAGCAAGCTTATTATTAGAAAATTATTCACCATTCTTTTCCTAAAAATAGAACAGTCAACTTCAGTTTGACTAAGATGTAATAGAATTCTATTAATGCCTATTTGTAATTACATGTTCTAATTTTATTCCTTTATTTATTAATAGATGAAGGATAAAAATAGGATGCATGGGTAAGTACAAGATTTAGTCTATTTTTAGGAAGGGGGAAAAATAAAATTTTCTATATATAGTGTGCTTTGACAAAGCACAAGGACTTTTTAGATATAGGAGTGCTGAAGCAATTATTTCGCCACTTTTTCCCTCTAAATGTGAAGTATTTTCTACCTTTCCAATTATTTGCAGTCTTGTGTATGTTTTCATTAATCTTGAGAATGCGAATTCCCTGGTTAATCATCTTATCCCGTTGCAAATTCAAAAATTTCCGCATTATATTAATTTGCATGTTTAGCTTAGTAGTATTTTTTGATACTTTCCTCAATACCTCAAAGTCTTTTTCTCTTTACATTCTATAGAAAAATATGTGTTCGTGCTTCAAGAATCATTTAATATATTAGTTTTGCATATACTCTATCAAAAGACCTTATATAAATTTGGTGTATCACCTCCGTTTTAATAATTTTACAGTCATCTTTTCCCTTAACCTCAGAAAAATGAGTCTAGGATACATTAATAAGGAACCAGCCTTGATACCAGAGACTCACCTCAAAATAGGTATACCCACAAACCTGAGGTTTTTCCATTGTATCTACGAAAGAGAGATAAAATTCACAAACTTAGAACGCTTGCAACTATCTCTCTATAGGGTGCACTTTCGAGACATAACAGAACATTTTGTGTTAATGTGTGGATGGATGTGTCCACAATCAATGACCAATACACATTTCCTAGATCCATCTATCGATGTGGTAGACAACAATAAAAATTCACAAACCATGTCACAAATCATACAACAACACCATACACATACTTATGCTCTGCTATCACCACTTCTATACTACGGGGCTAGGTTCTTTCCCTATACTCCTCCCGGTGGTAACCCCACCGTATCCATAAAAAATTGAAACAAAAATACCCACCGATGTGAGGCCAACAATGAATGGTATGCCTCTATATATCCCACATCGTCTGTATCTATTGCCTCTATCACCGTTTGCATTTGCCTCATCTCACATTTGAGTTTCTAGTTTCCCTATTGTGGGCCTTTTTCTATCTCCCAAAATCTTTAGTGCCCTAATGGCTCTTGAAATCTATACATGGCTATGGGGTAACATCTTGGTGCATACCAAACTGCGTGAAACCGAATCTACCTAAAACCACTCGGTCACCCCTAGAAATCGATAATCTAACCACATCATCTGCATTATATGCATCGTAACACTACAATATCCTCTGGTCATCCTCCGTAGTCTTGATATGGCCTCCATACTACAGCCTTTGGCCCCATACAATCCATCATCACTCTATAGGAAGATGTATCCATCCTCCTGCTACATACACCTTCCCATATCCTAGAAAATATGTTTTTCCTCGCCCAATCTCCACAATCCCAACTAGTTGCCTCAATACTAAAATATGATCATAGGCCCTTACATTCAATAATTTCATAGCTCCAATACCACCAGCATGCTCCTTCTATGTAAATCCATATAAATCATTGTAAGGGTGGGCCAACATGCATTGTGGCCAAGCATATGTAGTTATCTCCTCCACTATCTGACGATAGATAACATGCATCTTATCTAAGATGCCTACGCCACCACCTTCCACTACAATCAAATATGCTATCACCACGAAAATAACATAATTCCATCGTGGAACCCATGATATTAATATAGGATCTAGTATAATATGGGCCTCAATAGGAACTTGAGTCCCTCCAAAATATCACCTAGCAAAGGTAATCATCTATCTTTGCATATCTTTCATTTCCATTACATTTACCCTCTCGCCAACAATCAGTAATCACGGTATGTGATAAATATCCTCCAAAGTGTAACTGTCATCTCCCCTATAGGTAACTAAAAGGTGTAAGTATCTACACACCACCTCTTACACAACATTGTAAGAATAGGAATATTATGGAGCACATCCCCCATCCTTGTTATATGTCATAGGTTGTCATGGTCTAACACATCCCACTCGTCATTTGACAACCCCAATCTAAGCAATGTACTCAAGTGGCATGCACCATGAAACTCTCTCAAATCTATATATCCCTCTACACACCACAAACCAAAAACAAAAAATGTGTCATAACACTAAACATATACAAAATTAATCATCCAAAACATCATCACAAATCAATTTTTACATCTACAACATTGAGTTTGCAGCCTTGTGCTTTCGTACATGGGCTCCCACCCATAGCACTAGGGCACCCCTTAGTAGGATACTAACACCCAGTGCAGGATATGTTTTTCAAATATCATTAGCGCCTTCACCGATTTTTTCTTGGTCTAAGATTCTGAGAAATTTAAAATCAAATTTTTTACAAAAATTCATCAAAAAATGACTACTATTAAAACATTTTTTGTAAAAAATCACACTTACCAACTGTGCTATCATACGTGACCCTACGGATGTTACTACCATCTTGAATCAACTTGATCATGGTGCTCTAACTTGATGCATCCTCACACACTCAAAGATCACTATCAAACTCACACAAAAGACAAATGAGTTACCTATTCACTTTATCACATTATTATTAACAGTAACTTTTCATTGTTCACTTTACTATAGTCTGTCTTCACACTCATTTTCTCTACTAATAATGATTTCTCACATATATTGAGCATTCGTACTCTGATTTATATCATGTTTGTAGAATTATTTTAAGAATTATGCCTACTATCTTAGTGTATACCTTATACACACAATATTCTTCCTTGAAGTATTTTACACTCAATATACATAACCTTTTTCAATATCCATCACATACTCATCATTAAATCAATACACAATTACTTTCAGCCTAGCATTCACTCTCATCATCACTCCCCCTTTCCTAGAAGGGGGAATACAATTAGGGTCATCCTATAATTCCCCTTACTCCATTATGTGAAAAATATATATTGCTAACACACCATTATCAAACATTTTCTCATACACCGTACAACATGTCACATCACTTTTTAGCGATTCCCCCTAATGACCTAACATAGGGGAAACAAGTGTAAAATATCTCCTTAGCTAATCAGCCATTAAATCAATCACACACATTGAACTCACAATAATAAAATGTTCACGAACACAATCATCAAATTGACATAACACAATGTATGTACCCTCCCAGATGACCTAACTTGGGAGTTATGTCACCGTGTTCCCAAATGACCTAACATGGGAAATATATCTACATTTTGCAAATTATTCTTGATCACTTAACATGGAAGAAATACATTTCAACAATAAAAATTTTAATCATATCAACCAATTGACACGAACCCGTTGCATTTATCCTCCAAGATGACCTAACTTGGGATGTTATTCTACATTTCACAATTGCTTCCAAAAGACCTAACATGGAATCCACCACATACACATTGTGGTGACATCCCTTTAGTATGGGTAATGAGATGTCATTTAATTTCCTATACTATACCTATGTGGGTCAACATGTTTTAATAAAAAAATATGGATCCAAAAATCACCAAAAAAATTATATGTGTGTGCATGCATCGATAGATCTTTTGAGGATGGAGTTAAAGTTGAAGAGACACTAGATTTGTCTCCTAGCACTCTTCCCCTAGTGGAAGGATGCCCAAATCCTCATTTTATCACACACACAAAATTGGGTTGGGAAATGATCACTCCCAACCCCAACACATCTTTGTCAATGAAAAATAAATATATATAATTATTCAACATCGCAATCATCAATCATGTTTAGAACTCCTCATAACAGTCTCACATCCCTTGTTACACCGTATGGATCAACACGTTGATCCATGGATCATCACGCCATATGTTTTTTGGACACACATTTGTACTACAATCTTTACAAAATTCAGCAATCGGGCTTCTCTATACTTTTCATGTATGCACCTCTATCTACTTTATGTTACCAAGGCTTCACTCACCAACATAAAGTGGGGGAAAATGTAGACACAAATTCACACTTAACAATATTATTATACCGCTAAGTATGTTATTTTATAGATGGATCTTACATAAGGAAAGTATTCACTAATGACCCATATTATAGTCCATTCATTTGTCTTGTTGGTCTTCATTGCTTATTTTCTTGCACATTCATCACTCATACACATAGGTCTTCTCACGTCTCAAGGATTCATGTCTGTTACTTATCATTTGTCTCTGTCATCACATGTCTCCGGAAAATAGCGCCCAATGTTGGATGGGAGTTTGAGCGCTCGTGTCCATCCCGGGTGCCCTTTTCAACTTTATGTCTGATCTTATTTTTGACATTTGATGTCGGTATTTTGAGTTTCCCCTCCCATCTCTTGAAGTACTAGTCAGCATGTTGGGTCATTAGTGTTGAAATTCAAATAAGAGATCCCTATATAATAATAACATACATACCATTATATGGGCAAACTATTTTTATCAAGGGCGATTATTGACATAGAGTAAGGGGATTCATTTAGGCTATTAATCTACAAACACACTATATAGGAATGCGAGTTCACTCTATTACATCCATAGTTTTGTGTTTTTATCTAGTTATTACTCCCTATTTTGGCATCATTGGTGCAAGGGTGACCTAGGATCACTATTACACACAAAAGAAATCACAACTAGATTGGGTATGGGATGTAGTGCGGTGCTCAATCGTAAGACCACCATTGTGGAATTTGAGGATAGTCGACCCTTTAATTAGAATATTTTTTTAGGTTTTAATTCTTTGTGTGTGATTTTACAGGTGATTCTTCATTGTAGGTTTATGGAGACATCACTAAACCATGTCGACACTCATGTGACAAAAGGAGAATAATTAGAAAGACCTATCGACAAAATTAGAGTCATATTATCACCTTTTCCGCATACCACAACACCCTAACAATATACCAGAGTGCCCTAGGTGCCCTCATCCTTGTCTAAGTTCCCGGTTTGGCCAAATCAACCTCCGCTATAATTTTACTCGAGGTTCTTTGCAACACTATGTTTTGTTATTCCATTATACTACTTAGTCCGAGATCTTTTCAAGGTAAGTCAAATTTAGGTAAGTACCTTATCCTTCTTATTTACTTTAATTTATAAAAAATCAAATAAATTTTATAGCACTTATATATCAATATATTTCATTTATGGTATTTCTGTACATTTAGATTCACATATTTTATTGAATCACCATCTAGCATCCATTCAAGGGACAAGGTACTACGGTTTTGCATGTAATTAATAGGAAGGGGAAGTTCATTATTCTAAATACACACCTATCTACATTGTTACATCTATCCATATCCCGTTATCAAGTGTACTTACACAAGGTCTTCCTAGGAATGATTCTCTCACACACTCAAAATAACTACAAAGAGTTTGAGATGTAGTGCAATCCTATGTCGTAAGTTCACTATGTCTTGTGACCACAAGGGTCAATCCGACTCACCATATTGCATCTTTATATTTTGGATTTGATAAGGTTGTTTGGGTTTTATAGGAGAACATCTATTTTCTAGGTTACATGTGCACTTGGCGATCAAATTGCAACATATAGGCAACCATCAAAGACTATTAGTGAAACTTTTGTGAGACCAAAATTTAGATTCAGTCACTTTCAAAGTCATAGACACCTAGAAGTTGACTCGATGCCTAGGTGCCCTTGACCAAGTCTAGGTACCTAGTCCGGCCTTATCCGATATTCGTAGAATTTAATCTAAACATTAATGACACATATTCCTTTATGTTCAAAATTTTTACTAGTCTACACCAATCCTAGATCAATTACAAATTAGTTAAGTCCTTTTCTTCCTCTCTTGCATATAGGGTTTCATATTTATTTACTTATTTCTTGATTCATAGTGTATCTAGCAACTTTACTTCATTGTTCATGTTATTTATTCTGCAAGTAGGGTTTAGCTTAGATTTTTTTGCTAAATCAACTCCCTCAAGTTATCAAAGGAAAATGAAACAACATAACCTCAAGTTATTTTATTTACTGTCATGGTCAAGATACATATTAAATATTATAAAATTATTTGATGAGAAAAAATTGGTTTTATCCTTACATGATACAAACCCACCTTATTGAGTGTCTCTTGTACATATAGGGATATTTACCATATATTTACCAAATCCTTATATATACTATTTAAACTAAGAGCACGTCACACAAATTCCCCCAATATACTTTTCACACACACACACACACACACACACACACACACACACACACACACACACACACACACATTAATACTACACTTATGATTCAAAATCTTCCTCCTAATAAATTTTTCAAAAATTACAAGATGCCCATGTTGATTTGTAGTAGTAGATCTTTAGTTCTTCATTACCACCCAGTTTGTCAAAAATTACAACATTCCCATGTTGATTTGTAGTAGTAGGTCTTTAGTTCTTCATTACCACCTAGATCTTCAATACATAACTTCTCATGACCATGCTGATTTGGAGTAATAGATTCATATTTTTATGGCCTTGTGTATGGGAAATGAAGTTAATTAAATGTTTTCTATAAAATTAGCATGTGGCCTCAAATAATATGACTAATATTGGTTGTATATCCTATCTTAAAGTTTAGTAAAATCATTCCAAAATTTGGGTGATATATTTCTTTCTCATATCTTTATCAACATTAGTCAATGAATCCATTTTCGCAATTTACCCAATCCAATAAAGAGTCTTATAAGAGGGTCACTAACTTTGTAATGCATTACAACATTATTCTCTATTGAGGAACTCTTAAAAACATTGATTAAGGTCCATTAATCAAAGTATTTATTGGCCGATAGGACTCTTAGAGATAAATTTCTTTGTAACTTAATTTTTTTGGTAGTCATCCTCTATTTTTAAAAAAACCATGTTATATTCCATCTTTTCATCTCCATCTTCAATACTGCATTTTTCTCAACAACAAAACAAAAATTAAGTGACGCTTCATTTTCATGGAAGTTGAGTAGCACAAGAAGGATTATTTTAAAATTATGTGGGCAGGTTTGAGGTGAACGGTAAAGCTAGGATTTTCATAGTGAATCCTACTAGGTGCGAGATTAATTGAAAAGGGAAAAGCTTATAACATCCACTGTAAAGCTGATTGCAGAGGGAGGCTTTCATATGACTATCTTGTGGCTTCATCTAGTACTGTTCATAATGGGCCTCACACAGTAGATAGGATACACAAACAATTTCAAGCAGTTAGATAGTGTTCGGGCTCATTGTCATTAATTTTAATATAACTATTGATTGGGAAGGTTTTTTTACTTCATTTTTATGACGTGCATAAATTTCCCTTATTTTTAGTGTGTCGAGGACACGGGCATGTTGTTGTGTACTCAATGTGTAAGTGAAGGAATTTGGGTGTGCCTAGGTCCAGTTTGGAGAGGAGAAGCATCAATAACATTTAGCTTTTAGGCATTGCCTCGTAAATGTTTCTTTGGTCTTCCCATGGCTATCTCTTCTGTCACTTGAATACCGTAAAAGACAGTGAGGTTGGCTTATGGGTGCAATATTTAACCATATCATGCTCACCTTGATGACAGTAATAAGATTGTGACTAGAAACTAAAAGACTATTAACAAGGAGTTGGTACTCGCCTCCAAAAATGAATTCTTAGGTGGATTGATGAAAAATGAACAAAATGTTCCACAACCTCGTATCTCTTTCCAGACCACTGGATCTTTACCTATTATAGTTGATATATATAACTCTTTAAATTGTTAGTAGAAGTTTTTATATTTTATGTGGTTTATCTTTTTATGCTCAATGACAAATGGGGTGGCATGCTTGAATCCATAATGGATACAACACACAAAAATATAAGTAAACATTGGGACACCTGCATGGCCAAGGAATTAATTGCATCAGCAAATCCAATCAATGATTCAATAATGGAGGAAAGACTTCTACAAAATATCATTCGTATTGATATTGGAAATAGATTGATGCCATAGGATTAATTTCCTCCAAATTGATTTTCTTGGAATGAAATTTATGGAGACAAGCTGCAAAGGTTCTAGAATGCGCAGGCAGAGTTAAACACAATAAGTAATCATACATGTTTGAATGTGGAAGACTTCTTGTAAGAAATGCAACTTCTATTTACATGAAAGAATAGGGAACAATAAAGAGGTGCACAATGTTTACAAAGGCTAGGAATGTGGATTTCTATGGTAAGGAAACTCTTCTTTGGTCGAGTTGCCTATATTGTAATGAAATTCAAGAGAGTATGAAAGTTACAAGATACTATTGTTTGTTTAGGATAAAACTGAATTCAAATTTTAATTTAATAATGTACATATTAAGTACAATCCTTACTATATGCCTATCGGCCTCTCACAAGCACCTTTGGATGCTTTTGCTAGTATATATCCTTATCACACCACTCAAAAAAAAAAAAACCCCGTGTTCACTACATTCAAATCCTCTTAAGACATGTGGAATACAATCTAGATATTTGAGACAAAACTCCTTTGAGATATTATATAAAAATATCACTAGAATACAACGGGATCTAATATAAGCTAATTACAATCAAAGTCGTTATTTAAAGGAAACTCAACCATCGATAAGAAATGTGAGGGAAAAACTATCGGTGTGAGAAAAAAGTGAGAATTGAGTCATCTACAAGAAGTAGGGAATATTGTAACCAAAAATATTAAATATTTTCTAAATACTATTTGACTTTTGTTTCTAAATATTAAATATCCGCCCCTTGTTTGAAAAACAATATCATAGTTGTTAATATCTCGTGCTTTGCATAGTCAAAGGATTTGTAGTCTCAATGCATTTTTTATATAGCACCTTAAAACCAACAGTCTAAGATTGTAAATTATGTTTAAATTTTTACATGAGAAATTAGATTACAATCACTAACATTGAAGAGCTAAAATTTCAAATTTAATTGAGTTCTTGATGTAATATAAAAGATATATAACATTTACTTTAAATTAAACACTTTTATTTATTTATTTCTAATTATAAATTTTTGATATTTTAATTGATCTAAATAGAAAAGGAATAAAAAGAGAATCTTACTTAGTGCTTATAATATTTAGATAAACAAATTTCTTGTTTGTTAATGCATTCAAGTTAATAGTATACCAGGCTACGTAATTGGTAATTAAGCTGATCAATGAAGTATTTTGAATTTAATAATTTTTTTGTGAATTGTAGTCATGTGATGTTACATTGATTTCTCTAATTTTTTTATGTTAGTGGTATTATTAAAAATTTCTATTCTTTTCAAATTATCTTTTCTTAATTTGCGCTACCTACGAAGATAGGTGCATATCACCATTTTTAATTCTTATCTACAACTCTTTACAAGGTTCGCCATACTTTATTATTTCCATGATAGATTCCTTTCTCATATCACATAATCAACATTGGTTAGAGAATCTCATTTTCCAAAACTAAAAATTCTTCAATCACTCTAATTAGAGGATCAATTGCTTTGTATTACATTATAGGACTATTCTCTATTGAGGGACCCCGAACAATTTCTAGTTTTAGTTAATTAAAGAATTAATTTCTATCTTTATTCCACCACTTGGAGAAAATTCCATATTCACTACTTTCAAATCCTATTAAGAGGTATGCTAAACAATCTATATCATAGTACATTTTAGTAGAGAATATTCTAGTTTTTAAATTTTTGTTCGAATGATGTTTAGATGTAGACATTAGGACCGGATCACCTAAATTTTGTAGGTTCAATTTGATTTTAGTGGTCATCTTACATAGTTATTACAACAATAGTTGACTATATAAATTATAATTGCAATTAGAGAAATATTGGAATTTGTACATTTTTTCTTCATATATATAGTAATTACAAATTTATACTTCTTTACATCAAGTATACATCAAATTTTCTTCACAATTCCTTTACCATTTCCCATGGTCCTATGGGGATTGATGATGAAAATTTACTGCATATCACAACCCTCTAGAATTAAATGTATTTTAAATGTTAATATGTTATTTTATTGAAGTTTTATGAATTGTAAAATTGAAAAAATGCTATATGTCGGTAGCATATACTACGCTACTAATCGGTAGAAACTTTTTTGAAATAATACAACAAAATATTTTGTATACCAAATGGTAGCATACATTATGCTACCATTTTATAGATATTATTATCAATAAAATTTAAATGAAAATTGCATTTTTGTGTGTAGCTACCTTATGTATTAAAAGGAAGAAAAACTAAATTAAAAATAGAGTATGAGATTTTTTGTTTCTTATGCCATATTTTGAGAGGAAAATTTTCTTATTGAGATTGTCATTTTAATCTGCTAACATCAGAAATTTTCAAAAAAACAAATTCCCATATAAAATTGGAAAAATCAACTTTTTCACAAAAATGTCAATTTTTATTTTTTGGTTATGCCATATTATGTGAGGAAATATTTTTCATTCGGATGGTCACTTGTAACTTCCACTTTGTCATAAAGGATTTTTGAAAATTATAGATGTTGTTGGCCAATAGCATATACTATTTGCCAACAATTTTTATCAACCAACACCATCATCAAATAATTCAACAAATGTTTGAAACTTGTTTCCTTCATGTTCACCATGATTTCCAAATCCATTTTCATAGATTCACAAAGTAATATCTATGAGTGTTTGTAGGGGGTATTCAAATTTTCTCAAAGAGTACATTCGAGACCAAACTCCTTTCAACTTCTATGTAAAAATATAGAAAGAATAAACATGAATCTAATTGGAACTAATTTTAAAGAAATTCCTCATATAAAGGAAAATAAAATGAAAATAAGAAGGTCGAGGAAAACACTTTCAATGTCACATATGAACCATCAATTGTAGTCTTTACTTCACTTTCAAAAAGGGAATCAAATCATCTAAGAGAACCAGGGTAACATTTTTATGGTGAATAATAATAGTTATGTGAGTAGAAGTGATTTCCTATAAACCCTTCAGTTATTTTTTCATTGTATACATGCCCCTTGTTTCACTAAAAAAACATTATTGTTATTTTTACCTTCTCACATTGCCAAATTATTTGTAGTCTAAATGAGTTTATTATACATCTCCTTCATATTGATAGTCCATGATTGTAAAAACTATTTTCATTAACACATATTATGTAGGCCTTTCAAAACAATTGTAAACATCGAGAGGGAAAACGTCAAATTTTATTAAATTCCCCATGTGTGTGTCTATATAAAATACATTGATTTTAATGTAAATCCTTTTTTTATCTTTGGCCAATTTTGAATTTTCAACACCAAAATTGATCCAAATAGAAAAAACGAAATTATGAGAGAATATTTCTTAGGACTTATGATATTTAGATAAATAAATCTCTTAAATAGGCTTCCACGTTTATATTTACCATCTATTAACTTACATGTAATTAGTAAGTCAACCGATCAATGATATATTTTAAATTTTATGTTACATGTTTGTGAATTGTAATCATGAGATGTCACATCACTTTCTCTTCTTTTGTGAGTCATCTATGCTATTAAATTTTGTTATGTTTTCAAATTATTTTTTCTTAATGTTTTGTACTACCAATATAGGTGTGTTATCTTCATTATGCAAGAGGTTTTTACAAGTGAGTTGAGCCTTGGCTCCTCTAACATCCATCAAAATTTATATGGTACATATTAGGTTTGAAAGGTACGTTGAAATAAGATAGTGGATGTGTTATCTCCCCATTAAATATTCTCCTTTATTGTCATGTATGCCAAATGCTCATGAATACAACTTACACGCCAACTGTTTGACAGAATACCCAATCGAGATGCCACAACATGGACCTCCATGATTGTAGGGTATGCCTTAATTGGGTATCTAAGCAAGGCAAGGAATATACTTTTAAAAATGTAGGTGGGAGGATTGAAAGGGGATGTCATTCCTTGGGTCGCTTCGATATCGAAGTTGCGCACAATTTTCACCCAGGGTGACACTCTCAACACCTTCTATGAAAGGCCAATGAAACCCAATGTTGTTATACTTGTCATCACTTTTTTGCATCATGTGCAGATTTAGATTGTGCATTAGGGTATACAAATTCACGGATATGTTATTAAAAATGGATTTGAGGAATGTTTGATTATGGCGATTTTTTTCATCAACATGTATGATGAATACATGTGTATACAAGACACACACACCAATTGTTTACAGGCATGTACAATAGCGATGTGGTGTCATGGAATGCAATAATTGGTTGTTATGAATTGAATGGGAAATATGCACAAGCTATGAAACTCTTTCAACAACTTAAAAGTTACACAAGTACACATCCAAATATAATCACATGGACTATTGCAATTGCAAGGCACACTCAACATGGGTATAGTAATATGGCCTTAAAAAATTTCATTATATGCAACTAGCAGATGTTAAACTTGTCACTATCATCCGTAGTCGTTGTTCTACCTTCCTATGCTCCCTTATCATCTCTCGCACCATGGAAAGTAAGGAGATACATGATCATGTGGTCAAACACCATTTAAAATTGAATCTAATTGTCAAAAATTCCCTTATAGAAATGTATGCCAAATGTGGTAGTGTCGAATATGCAAGGCGAGTGTTTGAAAAAATGGTTGAGAGAGATGTGATTTCATGGAATACAATTATCGCCGGATATCGAATGCATGGACGTGGAAAGGAAGAACTAAAAATATTTGATAAAATGCAAGGAGGAGGAATAAATCCAAACCACATCACCATTATTTTTTTCTTGTCTACATGTAGCCATGATGGGCTTATGGATGAGGGATGGAGATAATTCCAACAGATGTCCAAAGATAATGCAATTTTGTTAGAAAATAAAGTTTAATTTTTCTCTAAGAAAAGCAAAAATTTATTTGTTTTTACATGCTTTTAATTTTTTAGGTAGTTCACTTTTAGATTCCTACTTTTAAGAGAAGTCAATAAATCAAATAATTCAAAACCTTTGTATTGCACAAGATCATGTGCTTTTAAGCTCTATTTTTATGAGTTGAGTGTTTTATTGTTAGATGAAGCCATCTATTTATTAAGGTAAATCGTAAGTGTTTTGACATATCAAACACATTCAGAGAGATTGTATTGAGCTGAAGCTCTGGAACTAGAAGAAGAAATATATGCACAAAAGTGCTAATCTGAGTTTGTAATAATATGTTTTATTTGTAATTCTTTATTTTATTTATTTATTTGTTATTTTATGTTCCTAATTTCAAAAATTGGTATCGAGCATGTATTTTTTTAGTAGGTTTCTAATTGAAAATAGGTTATGGCTTCTATATCCGGTCTACAGACACCACAATTTACAAGAAAGAATTACGAGTATTGGTCATTACCATGAAGGAACTATTCAAATCCCAGGATGTGTGGGAAATCATAGATAATGAGTATATAAAGACTGCAAATGTAGCAACATATAACACACTCTCACAGAAGATAAAGATAATTTGAAGGAATTAAGAAAGAAAGACATAAAAACTCTTTTCTTCATTCATCAATCCATGCATGAAAGCATCTTACCCAGAGTGGAAGCAACCAAGAAACAAAAAATCACTGGGAAACTCTCCAAGTTTCGTATCAAGGTAAAGAGAAATTAAAAACCACAAAGCTTCATTTACTTCGTAGAGATTTTGAAACTATGTCAATAAAATATTTATATTCAGTAAAATCATTCATTACTTTTGTAATTGGTTTAGTCAATCAAATTGAATCTCATTGTGAAAATATTGAGGATAGAAGCATTATTAAAAAAATTCTTTGATATTTGCCTACAAAATTTGATCGTTTGGTAGTTGTTATTGAATAAATTCAGAATCTAAGTTAGTTTTCAATTGATGAGTTGCATGCATCACTAATAAATCATGAAAAAGGTTGAATAGATCACATGTAGTTATAGATCAAGCTTGTTCATCACAAGAATCGATAAATCGTGGAAAAGGAAGAGGAAATTTCAGCCCTAGAGGAAGAGGAAGAAGTTCATCTAGAGGATGTAACAAGGGTCCATCTAACTCAAGTGGAAGAGGACATGTTCAAGAGCATAATAATAATGATTTTTTAGGTCGGAGATAGGATAAATCGTATGTGCAATGTCACTATTTTAAGAGATATGGGCACTATGATTTTTAATGCAAGAAAAAGTAGTATGATTAGAACAAGCGAGAATCAAAATTAGGTCGAATCTCTACTCCAAGCTTCATGTTTATTGCATGCAAAAAAATTTCCATAGAATTACCTATTGAGTGTAATCTATCCCAAGATATTCCTAGTGATGTGTGCTATTTGGATTCTAGTTGCATTAATCACATGTCGGGTAACTTACATTTTTGTTTTTAATTTTGATGATTCAAAGAAAGAGAAAATTTACCCTTTGGAATAATAATACAGCAAATGTAAAAGGCAAAGGAACAATCAACATTCTTAATAAAAAAGGGGAGTATAAGATTATGTAAGATGTTTATTATATTGTAGGTTTGAAGCACAATCTTATGAGCATTGGTCAATTAGAACAAAAGGTATACAAAGTTTGCATTGAAGAAAAAAAATGTGTGATCTTGAATAAAGCTCCAAGTACCTAGGTGATTGCTAAAGTGAGAATGAAAAGCAACAAATTGTTTCCTTTGAAGAATATACAAGCCAAATCTAGAGCTCATACGACAGATTACTTTGTAGCTAAGGATATTGAATCAACTTTTCATCAGTTGGAAAAGATGAATTGTGGCTATGGCTTCTCAGGTTTGGTCATTTAAACTTTGGTGGTTTTAATTTATCACATAAAAAATATGGTGAAAGGTTTGCCTTTGATTCAGAAACTAGATATATTTAATGAAGGTTTTAATTTGGGAAGCAACACAAAGAGTCATTCCCGGTTGGGAAAAAAGAAGAATAAGTGCACTTCTTAAAATTGATCACTTAAATTTATGTGGACTAATGCAAACAAATTCTATTGGAGGTTTTTCATATGTTATGACATTCACTTGATGACTATACAAGGAAGACATGGGTATACTTTTAGAGATTCAAATTAGATGATTTCAATATATTTCAGCATTCAAGAATTTAGTTGAAAAATAAAGTGGGGTCTACATCAAACTTCTTAGCACAAATAGAGGAGGTGAGTATATTTGCAATGATTTTCTGAATTTTTGTAAATATCATGGTTTACACCACAGAGAATGGTGTGGCGAGAGAAAGAATAGAACCATCATGGAGATGGAGAGAAGTATGATGAAGGAAAAAATCTTTCAAATGAGTATTGGGCAGAAGTAGTAGCAACTATTGTTTACATCATAAATAGTTGTCCAATGAAAATTGTTCAAAACATGGTTCCTCAAAAAATTTGGACTGAGAGGAAACACAATGTTTCTCATTTTAGATTTTTTAGTTACGTGGCATACGCACATGTGCTTGATGAGCTAAGGAAAACATTAGACAACAAAGGATAAAAATGCATATTTGTTGGATATTCAAAGAATACAAAAGCTTACAAGTTGTTCAATCTAGTTATCAGAAAGGTCATAATCAGTAGAGATGTATAGTTTTTTTAAAATGAGGCATGGGATGGAATTATTGAGAAAATAGTTAGTGTAGTAATAGTTATTCCTCATGATGATATGGTAGATGAAATCATAGAGCAACAAGGTATTATATCTTCTTCGAATCTTGGACATGCACCACAAGTTGTAGCACAAGCTACACCTCCATCTACATCTAGGAGATCTCCAATATTTCAGTCATCTTCAACCATCTAGCAAACACCACAAAGAACACCATAAGCTATGCCTTTATTACAAAACAATCCATCACTAGATACCCCTTTGCAACAGAAAACAAGGAGTCCTAGTGAGATTTATAATGTTGATACAACTAATGCTTTTTCATTTTTGCATTGTTTTCTCAAGTTGTAGATCCAATATACTTTGAAGAGGCTATAGATAATGAAGTTTGGGTTCAAGCCATGGATGATGAGATAGAAGTGAAGTGGGTCTATAAGACCAAATATAATGTTAATGGTAAAGTACAAAAACATTAAGTAAGATTGGTTTCTAGAGGTATTTCAGAACAATATGGAGTAGATTACAATGATACATTTTCACCAGTAGCACATTTAGACATGGTAAGAATGGTTTCAGCATTTGACTCTTGAAAATGGCCTATTTATCATATGTATGTAAAATCAACATTCTTGAATGGTTTTATTAAAGAATAAGTTTATGTGAATCAGCTAGAAGGTTATGGGATTGAAGGTCATGAAGTAGAGGTATACATGTTGAAAAAATCACTTTATGGTCTCAAGAAATCACCTAGAGCATGGTAAAACATGATTGATTCTTATTTGATACTGAGAATAGTTTCAAGATAAGAGCAATAGTGAGCCTATATTATGTATCAAGATCAATGAGCAAGGTAAAAAATTTATTTTTTGTTTATAAGTGGATGATTTAATCATCATTGGAAATCTATCTACATATTCATTCAAATCAGCTATGAAGAAAGAATTTGAGATGACATATCTAGGCCTTGTGCACTATTTTGGGGAATAGAAGTTTAACAATTATAAGTTGGAGTTTTTATTTCACAAGAAAGGTATGTTAATGATGTTTTGAAGAGATTTAATATGTTGAATTGCAAGAAAGCCCCAACACCTGTTATAGTAGGTTTGAAGTTAAGAAAAGATGACAATAGATCATTTGTAGATCCAACATTGTTCAAAAGATTAGTTAGAAGTATCATGTATTTGATGGCCACAAGGCCGGATATTATGTATGGTGTGAGCCTCATCTCAAGGTTCATGGAATCTCCAAAAGATTCACATTGGCAAGATGGAGAAAGGATTTTGGGGTATGCATGTGGAACTAAGAATCATGAAATTTTGTATTCAAAATCATAGGTTACATAGACAACGATGGATGATGTCGAAGTATTGATGACCTCAAGGAGCACATCTCGGCTATGATTTTCACTTTTGAATAGGTGTAGTTTCATGGGAATCGATGAAGAATCTCATAGTCACACTATCTTGAATAGAAGCAGATTATGTAGCAGAAACAAGAACAACATGTTAAGTTGTTTGGATGAGAAGAGTGTTGAAAGATTTGAGGTAGAATCAAGAGGATGCTACATAGATTTTTGTGACAAAAATTCAGCAATAACATTGTCCAAAAATTATGTTTTTCACAAGAGGAGCAAGCACATAGACATGAGGTATCACTTCATTAGGGAGTTGGTTAACAATAAGGAAATTTGTCTTGAATTTTACAAATTCAAGATCAGTTTGCTGATATCTTTACAAAAGTTTTGGGAAATGAGGTTACTAATTATTTGAGATTTTTTTTGGGAGTTTGTGATCTAAAATATGTCTGATCTAGAAATGCAAACTCAGCTCTAGAAGAATAAAAGTTTGAAGGTCAAAATTAAGGGGGAGTGTTAGAAAAAATGTTTAATTTTGCCCCAAGAAAAGAAAAAAGCAGTTTGTTTTTACATGCTTTTAATTTTTAGGTAGTTCACTTTTAGATTCCTACTTTTAGGAAAATCCAATAAAATAAATAAATCAAAAGCTTTGTATTGCACAAAAGCATGTGCTTTTTAGTTCTATTTTTAAGAGTTTAGTTTTTATTGTAAAATGAATACATCTATTTATTAGAGGAAATTGTATGTGTTTTTACATGTCAACCACATTCGGATAGATTATATTGAGAAGAAGCTCATGAAATAGAAGAAGAAATATATGCATAGAAGTGCTAATCTGATTTTTCAATAATATGTTTTATTTGTAAATTTTTATTTTATTTATGTTAGTTGTTAATTTATATGCCTAATTTATACACATTTTACCCAGGTTCAACATTATGCTTGCATGGTTGATATTGTTGGTCATGCTACATGCTTGGATGAGGCACATGAATTTATCCAGATGATGCCACTGGAGCGCAATTCTTGTGTATGGGGAGCCTTACTTGGTTCCTGCCGAATATATGGCAATATTGCACTAGCAGAATGTGCCGCAAAACAGCTTTATGAGGTAGAGTTTGAGACTACTCAAAATTACACTATACTATCAAATATTTACGCTGAATCTGGTAGGTGGGAGGATTCTCAAAAAGTAAGAAAATTGATGAAGGCTAGAGGACTAAACAAGAAGCCAGGATGCACTTGGATTAAGCTCAAGAACAGGATCTATTCATTTCTTGTCGGAGACACTTCTTTACCAAAATTAAATGAAGTGTATGCAGTATTGGATTAGTTTGGCAAGGCAGATGAAGGAAGAAGGGTATGTGCCCAACTCAGACTTTGCATTGCACGATGTGGACGAAGAGGAGAAATAACACATTCTATATGGCCATAGTGAGAATTTATCCATTTCCTTTCGGATAATGAACACATTTTTGGAAAAACTATCCAGATTACAAAAATCTTAGAGTATGCAATGATTTTCATAATGCAACCAAGTTTATTTTCAAACATGTTGCACAAAAAAATGTTGTGAGGCATGTTATTCATTTGCATAATTCATAGGATGGAGTGTGTTCTTTTGGTGATTATTGGTGAGGCTTAGCAAATGGTTATCATAGTTCATGTTTAAAGAATAGTATCAATTGCAATCCAATGATCATGATCGATTATTGAAACACAAAATGTCATACATGACTACTACCTTCACAAACACCCAGAAGATGGTGGAATGATTGGAAATGGTTTGTTGAAATTACTTTTGATAGGTACAAAATTCAGTTAGGTTATTGACTCCTCTACCCTTAGCATTTTCAAATTGAACCTCTCAATATTCATACAAAAGTTCACACTTTTGAACAAGTTTGGAAGAACAGATTTGAAAAAAATTTGGCAGCCAATAATACAAAGTATATAATAGACCAAAGATTCTCAAATAAAAATGTGTACATTAAAAATTTTATCATTCAACACATTTGTAAGATTAAGAATTTATGAGAAAAATAGCTTTTAGAATTATTACATATTAAATAGTGAATAAAAGACTAAATTTGAGATAAAATTTCTCAGTGAAGTATGTCAATGGAAGTAACATGGTCAATATAACTAGCTCCACTTTTATTGACTAGATAATGGGCACTTGGATTGGCAATCCTTATTCTATATTTGAACTTGGGTAGATGGCGCGCACCACACTAAATTAAGGAAATTGTTATTGTTATCTCCGAATCAAAACTCCCTTCGGTTTGCATGAGTATGTGTGCTTGAGCTCATAGTGTGACTAGGTAACATGGGTGTTATCTCCAAGTTGTGGGACTTGCTACTTGAGATAGACCTCCAGAGAAAGTTAGTTCTTACTCCTAAACTACCTGCCACAAACTACTCTAATGCATGCAAAACTATCTTTTTCTAATCTAACTTTCCAAGGGACCAGGGAGAGGTAGTGCATGAGAGTAAATCCTACACTAATAATGGTTATACGCCATGAAAGGAGGGAATGAAAATAGATTTTTCAATGTGTGAAAAATTGGAAGTGAAGTGCATACTAGAGAGGGTGATAACAATTGTCCACAATCTAAAGAATCGTATTCAAAACAATATTTCATACACACACAATGATCATGAATCCTGTAAGAGCATAAAGTAAACAAAATTTATTTTCATTGAGGTTGAAAGGGAAATAATAATGCAAACAAACACAGTAGGGGAAGATACATCCACAAACTTGAATCTATTGCTTCACGATATGCACAATTCAATCTATCACAAAATAAGGGCATGGATCACCATGCAAGGAGTCCACTACAAGGGCTTATAACACATTGGCTTCAAAAAACAAAAATAATAGACTTTTTCTACTCTAAAACCATCTCCCTTTACAATGAGCCCAACACTCTAATTTATAGAATTCTGAGAGGAGAGTGAGAGGGAGAAATGAAAATCCCAAAATATGAATTACCACCAATTTTAAGATGTCATAAATAGATTGAAATGATGGTATGTTACTTGGAAAAGGCTCCTCATGTTGTCCCATAACTTGCACTAGTGAAAAATGTCTACCCATGCTTCATTAAATGCATCTCCAACCACTAATTAAAACATTGTTCTAAACCTGGCCACGTTTTCAGAAAAATCAGCATCAAAACTTCATCAATTTATTCATTTATTTATTTATTTTTATCAGTATTACTGTGTCACGATTCCAATGATTCTAACCTTGCATGATTTCATTGAGAAATGAAAAAGTTATGGCTTTCTTAGCGTGAGCAACTATTTTGAGTTTATCCAGGATTTCTTGCATTTTACGAGACTGGGAATTTAATTTCGGAGTAATATATATTTATTTTCATTTCACCAACCTTCCCTCATTTCTCGTAGTTTTGATTATAGGGTGTTGTTCCCTTTCTGAAAACTCAAATTTTGTGAAAAACGGAGCTTTGAGTCAAAAGTTATGAACTTTTCAAGTTTGGGGTTGAGATGCTTTTGCAATGCGGGCATGGTCGGTTTTCAAGGAACTCACATCCATGTGGCATTCGGACCATTCGGGATTCCTCTCTTCACTTCCCCATATTAGGGATTTCCTGTACCCACATGTCCACATTTAACCAAGCTATCGGGGCCATTGATTCCCGCCTTTGCCGCAACACACTTCCCGCAAGTGTTTCACTCTTTAGGTCCTGGATGCACAAGTGTCCCATGGGACAAAGAAGGCCGATTTTTCTACCTTTTCCGTAACTAAGGCACTTGACCTACATTGCATTCACATTTTTTCCCCAGTATTGCATTCGCCGATCCGTGAGGGCCATTGACCTCCGCTTTTTCCACATTCAACTTGCCTATGGCCATTTCATTTTTTTGGGCCCGACTATCCCGAACAATTTTTTCTACCATCTCCATGATAGACTATGTTTCTTTCCCATGCGGTAAAATCAATGATTTTGGGCCCGAATGTCTTGCGTGTTCCTGCGGATGGGAAGCACTAATCCAATTTTACCGCAAACCACTATTACCTTAGCATTTTGGCCCCAAGCTTGGTACAATGAACCTTGGTATGACCCGCATTGATTCCATCCACAGCCCCAAAATCCGATTTGCCCTAAAACATGCCCCGCACTTCATTTTTTTAGATTTTTGCAAATTTTCCTAACTCCTTGGATTTTTCTTTGGCTAGAAAAGTTAGAGAAAAGAAAAAGGGATTGCCAAAAATCTAAATTAATGGGCTTTCACCATTTTTTCCCTTCCAAATCTAATTAATTTGTGAAAGTTATCAAAATTACCTTCAGGGTGAATGAATTTTGGATAATAGTTACCTATCATGTGGAGGTTATATTTAACTTCCCATCTTTTGTTATAAGTATTCTCTCTTTCATTGAAGTAATAAATTTTGTAAAATTTGCATGAGATGATCCCGATTCGTATTCGGTATGAAGTTGGGCTATGTATGAATCTTTGTTCTTCAACATTTTTTCTAATAATAGGTTTATAAGAAAAATTGTGTATTCAGGTGGAAACTTTGCAGAGATATCCAACTGAATTATCAATTATTGCTTTCATGACCACACTGGAAACTATGCAATCAGCCATTCTCACATCTATTATTGAGAAAAATTTAGTTGTTTGGAGTTTAAAATGGGACATTGGTGTCATAAGCATTTCATATTCAGTAAGAAATAGTATTACTAACTTTATCCTCATGTTGGTAGCTACAAACTAGAAACAAGCATACCTTCACAATCAATATAATAATCCTTTTCTTGTAGGCAATTATTGGTACATGGGTTACTTATACCTTGCAAACTTGGTGCAACGGCAAGAAAGGACCTTTATTTGTGGAAATGTTTAAGCCCATTGGCATAGTGATCGCAACTATAACACCGACCATGTTTCTTGGTGACAAACTTCACATTGGAAGGTCTAACTTCTAGCATTCTTCAGATTCAACTAACCTTTACGTTTTGACAAATAGAGAGAGAGTACAATATAAGGAAAGATCCTGGGAAATGCCTATCTTGAGCTTAATTTGATAGTTTCTATTTCTTTGTTGCATTTTTAGTGTGGTGGGAGAAGTTTTCATTGTGTTAGGTTTTTATGTTGTGATTAGGGAAAAATAAAAAGATACTGATACGACTGATAACTTGCCAAGTATAGACCATTTTATGTGTCAGTCAGATTCAATCAATAATGATCCATCTAAAACTAGACAACTATTGTTGGGACATAGAGGCCCATAATTCATGAAGACAAATTGAGCAACATAGATTTTGACACACTATAGACATTAGAGGGATTTGGCTTAGTTGGTCATTGATGTACGTACAAAAGTGTAAATGTTGGATAAAATCTTCCTTTCACTCATATTTCCATCCACTAGAGGGGACCAATGTTATATTTGTTTCCCTGCATCACATGCTTTTATACAATTACTCGACCTCAATACAATCCTTGACCAATATCCATGCATTCAATACATTCCAATTATTGAGATTTGTTAGCTTATCGATAGATTATAATCTTCAAACTAATCAAATGAATTATAATCTTCAAAATAATTAACCAAATTATATTCTTTGATTTGAAATGCTCCCTTTTCATAACCAAATTAAACATCATTCAGTTGAAAACCTTGAAGCTCTAAAATATTAAATTAAAAAAATACAATGTATGCTCGGAGATAATTACTTTCTTTTGTCCATCTTTTGGGTGTACTCAATTTGAGTGTTCTTGCATTGCCTTCCTCTTTGAAATCACTCCAACTTAAAATTTAAAAGGGTCCCTAAAACTTGATATGAGAATCTACATTTATAAACAATTGTTTGCTTTAAGATTATCTTTATTACCGTCCTTAAATTATGATATATATTGGAAAATAATTCCCTAAGCGTCTAAAATAACACAAATTTTCTCCTTTTTGAACTATAGTTGTTATTTTCATGTCACTATTCAAAGGTACAATTTCCAATTTATCCACAAATCCACTTTCCTCTTTCTTGGTATTCTCCTAAAACCTTCATCTTCGCCTCTCTTCCTCACCAATTGTTTTTGTTCCACCAATTTGAATTGCTCAATAGATCCCCTTCGGCATTTCCATTATACATTTCACGTACTATTGGTAGTTTTAGAATTTTTATCTAATGTTATTTACAGGTATTTTCATGCATTATTCTTTCCATGCCATGTGACACTACAATATTGTATTAACTGTTTAGTTTACCACTTCCATTTCCTATGTTCTCGTATTACACGATATATGTTTTCCTTCACACTATGTTAATTAACAATCACACAAAGCTCTATCATATTCCATAATAAACTATGTCAACATGTCCCTTAATGAATATGTTCAATTTCAAATATCCATACACTAAAAAAGATCCACTCTTTTTACCACATGATTGTTAATATTATTATTTTGTTGAATCTTTTAGATACAATATAATCCGCATTTATATGTTACTCTATCTAAAAATTAAAAACCAATAGTAGAGGAAAATTGTAGGTAACAAAGAAACCTTAGAAATAAACAAAATGCAATATCTTCTAGTTTGTAACAAAAATCATTGGATCTTATTTTGAGAAATCATCTATGTAACATCATTCATGTCCACCACTCTAAAGGGATCATTTAATGGATTATGTGGTTTGGAAAGAAGGTTCTTAGAAAGGTTTGAACTTGGATGGGGCTTCAAGGGATATTTTTAACCTCTGGAATCCTTATGTAGTTAAGGGAGAGTTTGTTGTTTCATCGCCTAATAATGTTGCTATTTGTTTTATGAAGATTGAGTCTAAGAAAAAATTGATTATTTCTAACATTTATGCCCCGAACTTGATTTAGGGTAGAAGGAGGTACTTTAAAATTTTATAATTCTATTTAAATATGTTTACAGGATCACCGGAGGAGATTTCAATATTCCCTTATCAAAGGATGATTAAAAAGGAATTTTCATTTCTTATTCTGACAAGATGGAGGACTTGGCTGATTTTTTGATGAGGAATGATTTATTTGATATAGATCTCAAAGTGGATCCAAATATGCTTGGGCCACTAGAATATTAATGGACGACCTTATTAAAATTAGAATGGACCATTTTGTTATTAGTCATCAATGCATGATAAATCAACTCTATATTATTTCCTCATTTCGAGGATCAGTCGACTATAACCTAATTCTTCTGAAGTTTTGAATGGGATTACCTAAGTAATCCAAACCATTTAGCTTTGAAAATATGTGGTTGAATCATTGTGATGTTTACAATAGAATACATAAATGGTGGGGGTTCATGTGTATAGATTTCCTATGTTCAAATTTAATTATAGGTTGAAACATGTTAAAATATGCTTAAGGTGTAGAAAAAGGATACATTTGGTAACATCTTTTTATAAAAAACAGGATGACAGAATAACTATGAACTATGGAAGAGCTCGTGGAGGAAGATGGTCTCAACTCGGTCTAACGAACATGAAGAAAATATTCTCATTTATTATTATGATATTTTAGCCACCAAAAAAGTGTACTGGACACAAAACTCTAGGGTTAAATGGCTAAATGAGGGTACCAAAAGTACAAGGTATTTTCATTTCACTGCTACTACTAAAACCAACCTTTGTAGAATCGCTGAAATCGGGAGAACTAATGGGGAACTTACCTCGATGAAAATGAAATTAATTAGATAGAGATAAATTATTTCAAGGATCTTTTTATTTTGGGCCCAATGTCAAATATTTGTACCTGAATAAATTTCTTACGTTGTTCCAAAACTTACTATCAAACTAAGAGAACATAGCCCTTTCTCTAATTCCTAGTGAAGAATAATTAAGATTTGTTTTGTTTGATATGGATCCGTAAAAATCAGCGAGACCTTATGGTTTTCCATCTTTTTCTTTCAACAATTTTGGGGAATTATTAAAAGGGATGTGGTGGATATGGTTCAAGACTTTTTAAAATCTAGTCATCTCCCCAAACAGATTAACAACACCATTCTGGTCCTCATCCCCAGTGATGACAGGTGTAAAGGATCTTAATAATTATAGAACCATTAGTTTATATACCACCAGCTATAAAATGATCACAAAAATTCTCTCCTTCAATATTAGGAGCATTCTCTCCAATTTCATATTGCCCAATGAGGGGTCCTTCATTCCTGGAAGGAAAATTCTTGACAACATTATTATTATCCAAGAGGCCATCCATTTGGTTGAAAATTCTTGTAGATCTTGTATGTTGCCAAAATTAGATATGCACAAGCATATGACATAGTTTCTTGATCCTTCCTTTGGGCTATCCCTTACAATTTGGGTTTCGATGACCATTTTGTCAATTTGGTGATGACATGTATTTCCACTACTAGTTTTTGGTTGTGATCAATCAGTAAGCATGAGGGTTTCTTCCAAGTTGAATGTGGACTAAGGGAATGGGAATCCCTCACTCCTTTCCTTTATATCATTATGGCTAAAACCTTGAGTATATTATGTAATCAAGCTCTTTCTCAAAATATTATTCAAGGAATAAGAATTTGTAATGGTCTAAATCCTATTTGGCTTAATAAATTTGTGGATAACAACTTCCTTCTAGGGAGAAATGTTATCCATGAGGCTATCAGCTACATGAAGGTGCTCCCAGATTATGAGATGGTTTCCTTGTAGCTTGTTAATTTTCATAAAAGTTTTATTTTCTTTATTAATTTGGAGGAGGAGTTCTAGATTATCTTAGCTTGAATTCTTGGATGCAAGATCAAATACTTCCTGGATTCTTACCTTGGGATGCCCCTCATTCACAAGAAAATGGATAATCTATATGGAATCCTCTTATTGAGAGAGTGAACAAGAATTTAACTATGTGGAAGGGATCATTATTATCCCAAGTTGGTAAGATTCAACTCCTCCAAAGTTCCCCACACGGAATTCCAATTTCGACATGTCTCTTTTTAAGTTGCTATCTAAAATACTTGTCTCATTCGAAAGGATTTAGAAACATTTTCCATGGTATGGTGCTGAGGATAAGTTCAAATATCTCATTGTGGCTTGCGAAAAAGTCACTAAACCTAAGAGCTATGGTGTTCCAGATTTGAAAGACATCAAATTAGTGAATGATGACCTACTTGCTAAAATTGGTTGGAGGATCACGAAAGAAGAAGGTCTTTGGGTGGATATTCTAAAAAAGAAATACCTATAGAACACTTACATAATTGAAACATTTTTTTTGAGTGATGATCTTCCTACCGCTTTGATATTTTGGACTTCCTTTATGTGGTCTAAAGATATACTTGGTAGGTTTTTAAATGGAACATTGGGAAAGGAAACAAAATCCAATTTTGATAGGATAGCTAGATTGAGGATAAACCGCTTGCTACAATGGAACCTTTGAATGTTATCTTTAAGTTTTATGAGGAAATAGGGAAAATTATGATCTAGGATTAATGGATTAGGATTGAAAAGGGGATTAAATGGATCAAAATTGCACCTCCTCCAAACTTTAGCGGGCTCATGTAGATTTTCATTGATCTCAATTCCGAATTTCATAATTCTCGCATCCCTCGCCATTCTAAAGAAATTTTTTTCATATGGAGGGAATAGGAGTCTAGGAAATATTATGTAAAATTTACATATCTTATAAATTTCAAATATTTCGAATAGAAGGATTAGTGAAATTTTCTTTTTCCCTTGGGTTAAGGATTTTATACCTAAAGTAAATATGATCTATTGGATTGTTGCTTAGAACACAATCCTTACTGTGGAAAACACGAGGAAGAAAGGAATGATTATCCCTAATAGACATACTTTATGTGGTAAGTAGGAGGAGAGTGTTAGTCATTTATTTATTCACTACCCCTTCTCTCAGTTTTTTTTTCTTCGATGCTAGACCTTTTCAATGTTGAGTGGTTCTTGCTACTCAATTATATGGAACAGCTTTTCCCGCAATCATTTTTCCTTTCAAGTATCCTATCTTGGTGGTTGCTTGGAGGATGGAACTCCCCCAATTATTATCAAGTTTTTGGAAGGAAAGGAATGGTTTTATTTTCAAGGAACACCAAGCTATTGTTAAGAATATTAGTTCTCATTTGCGTTCATCCATTAAGGAGAATATCATACTTTTTAAAGGTGAGATTAAAGTTCCTTGTTCTAAGACTGAGACAATAGTTCTTAAACAGTTCACCTTAGGTAACCCCTATATCAAAGTCCATATTGTTTTTATCAAAAAGTCTAAACAAGAGGTGAATTTCCTTAAGTTGAAATTTGAAAGAGCCTTGAAGTGTAACCCCGTGCATTGGTTGGGGCGTATTCTTAGAAATCATGAGGGAGACTGGGTCTTTTTGTATGTTGGGACTTTATGTATTCATAACAATAATGTTGTTGAAGTGAGATCCCTAATTTTGGGTGTTAATCTGGATAAGGAGAGGGGTGTTAAGATAATTCAAATTGAAGGTGATTCTACTCTCATATTAAATTTCCTTAGAAAGAATCAAATTCACAATTGGACACTTAGAAACATTTTGTTGGATGTAAAGGAACTGTTAGTGCAAAATCACAAAACCCCTGAATGTATGAAAATTGATGGGTTGAGACTCTCAGTGTGATTGCATAACATGGAGCATCTCTCAAAGTGTGGGAATTTAAAATTGAGAGAGCTCTCTGGATTGAGGTCGGCTCCTATTCCTCTGCTCAGTGCACACATAAAATTTGCAGAGGATCTATTCTAAAATCTATTCTAACTTTCCAAGGAGACAGGGTTAAGAAGATGCAAGAAATTAAACCTAAACTAACAGAGGTGATGCACCAAAGGAATGCTGAACACCAAATTTTCTATCAAACACAGACCATTAAAATGTAATACAACCACCATGCACAGATAACCAATATTGCAATGAAAGATCAAATAAAGGCAATGAACACAAGAGAGGGTTGAAATCATCCATAGACATGTATTATTGCTTCAAAATTGATACAGAACATTACAATGGCCAAAAGGAGAAAAACTTGCATTACAGTCTTAATAGAAGGTTCGAGACTCCATGAATTCGTTTGTAGGCCAGGGAAGAAGGGAGGGCGCAAAACCAAAATGTCCAACCCTTTACAATGAGCCAAGATCTTACCTTTATAGATGAAGCAAAGAGAGGAGAAGAAAAGAGGTGGGAAATATGATTTAGAAGCTCAACTACCAGCCATCAATGCCTCTGCAAATCCACCCACAATCTATCAAGTCTTCCTCTATATGTCTATTTGGCATGTTGAAGAAGGAAGAATGACAGATCAAATCAAATCTGATCTAGTTGTTGAAGCAATCAAATCATACATTAATGGCATAAAAGACATTTTCCTATTTTCCACCCACCTAACCTTATCAAAATTAAATTTTCAGGCTTCTATGGCATGATTTAGGTCAACACCTTTCCAATGATACCAAATTTGTTGAATTACAAGAACCGGATCGAGAGATATGCCCATTTGAATACTTGAATCAAATCTATACAAAAATGGTGAAAACCAAGTTTGTAAAATGGATCCGCGAGCCCAAAATTCACTTTACACATTTTACACAAACATTACAAAAGTGTAAAATGCTCCACAGCCCTGCAAGCCCACCATTCACTCTTTCCCAAAATCCCCTGCAAGTCCGCAACCTTACATTTCCCAAAATTCATCTTCGGGCCCGCCGGCCCACATTTTCCACTTACGTGAAAAGCCTTCCCCAGGACCACCGACCTGATTTTGGAAAAAAATCCTTCCAAGGCCCACCTCCTTGTATGTAATTTAGGCCTCACACATGGCTTCTTTGGGCACTAGTGGAGTTGCAAGTATCTTTTATACTTTATGCATTTTCGAAACAAAATCCAAAATATTCAAACTACCTCTGGTGACATGCCTTCCGCTTTGACTTGAAACATGGCCACGTGTCCCTTTTGTTTGGCAAGGTCATATGTATGATCCTAGACACGTGGAGGCTCAGTGCACATTTGGGACTTGCTCCCATTTTACCTTTGAAGTTGTGTGGATGAGGCACGTGGAGGCTTCCGCTGACCCTTCTATACTTAGTTGATTTAGACGGTTGGCTCTGTCCCCTATTTTGACTTTTGGACATGTGGCAAGCCTATGCTTGTTTGGAACTGGCCTTTGGGTCTGACCTTTGAAGATGCACTGATTGGACATGTGGAGGTCTCCACTATCTCTTCTTTCCTTATTCTATCTAATGACCTTTCTTTGACCCGATTTTAGACTTGGGACACATGGAAGCCTCACGCTCATTTGATTATCTACTTTTGGCGACACCTTTTAAGTTGCATCAATGAGACATGTGGCTCCTTCCGCAACTTAGCTCTGTTTATTTTATACTTAGCTAATTTGTGTCTATTTCCTTTCTCAGTCCCTAACTACGTGGTGGGTTGGCACATGTTTGAGTCTTCACCATAGGATGAAATTTCAAATTTTCCCCGATGACACACGTGGTGCCATCCATCCGCTCCCTTTGAGACTTTTCAACTGCCGACTCTATCTCCTTTTTAGACCTAGGACACATGGAGGATTGGTGCTTGTTTGAGTCTTTACCTTTGACTTCGACCCTTGAAGGTGCACCATTGAAACACGTGGTGCCTTCTACCAACACTCTTATACTTAACCGATTTGGGCCTTCTCTGTCGCCCCTTTTCACTGTGACCACGTGGTGAGCCCGCGCTCATTTGGGAACCCACTCTTTGGACCTATCCTTGGTGTTGCATCGATGAGACACATGCAAGCTTCCATGAACACTCTTATAATTAGCTGATTCACGGCCTTGAGTGAACACTTCCGCATCGGTTTTGGGGCATGTGGAAGATTTGTGCTGATTTAGAGAACAACCCTTAGCTTCAAACCTCAAGGTGCATCGTTAAGACATGTGGCTCCTTCTACTGGTCCTTTATACTTAACCAATTTGGGATTGTTCTAAATCGTATGTGAATTCTAAAAACATCAAGCCTTTCCCCATTTTCCTCCCGAGAGCATCTCACCTCCTTTGACGTTGTTTGATTCTTTTCCAACCCTGCTCCTCCATCAGAGAGCCTTCCTACCCCTTTGATCGTTGGATTTGAATGTGAGCTCACATGATTAAACTAACCCTTCGATTTTCTCTCATACATGGTCATGTTTGATCAAATTTGCTAAGAAAAAATTGAGATAATAGTTTTGTGACTCACAGGGGATATCTCGCTTCTAGATGAAGATACCAAGAGCCTTAGAAGTATCCATTGGGCATGGAGTCTACCTGGTAATTTCAAAACTAGTCTTGAACTTCCTTCCACTTCAGGTACTCTTATCTTTGCAAGAAAATCTTGGATTGAAAATTTGGGAGATTAGAGAGTCATCTCAAACTTGTAAACTTCTGCCTCATTTTGTTTTCCACAAACATAATCTGTTAGAGTGTAATGAAAACATCAAGACCTACTCCAATAGGGATACTCTGCAGATTTAATTTCTTGTGGCCACAAGTCTTTTCCATGAGTGAGATGAATTGTATACAAGCATACACCAGAAGCAATAGAGCATGTGCACCAAAGACTTAGGGAAATTGAAACCTATACTATAATAAGACAATGTGCATACACACTTGGAGAAATTGAAAACCTAGGCTAATATTTACAAGGGTGAGAAATTTTCCTTTTAGTAGCAAGTGTTTGAGGTAGATCCCATTGACTGAATCTGTAATTCTTTGCCATCCAACTTAGCCAACCGGAAGGCATTGCTACTTTTACATCTTGTGACCATGTAGGGGCCACTCCAAATGACATCAAACTTGGAATGCCTTCCTAGTTTTTCTCGATCTACATCCCACTTTAGAACTAAGTCCCCCTCTTGAAAGGTCCTTGTTCTTTCTTTCTTATCAAATCTCTTCTTGATCAATGCTTGATCTTTCTCCATGATCTGCATTGCATGTTCTCTTTCTTCTTCTACTCCCATTAGCTCTGCATACCTGATTTCCATAGGTTCAAACTCAGCTAGTTCCAACTGTTTCATGAGCTCTAAAGTGGGCATCTCTAATGATATGGGCAATACTTCCTCTTTTCTATAATCAAGCTTGTATGGGGAGTTGTCTATAGACCTTTTGAATGTGATCCTATCATCCATAGATTTGATTTGAGCTTTGTGTGCCAAGTTGTTTGATTTTTATCAAGAGTCCTTCGATAATTCTTAGTAGGTTCTTGTTTGTAAACTCTTGCTTGCCCATTACCTTGACGGTAATAGTTTGATGAAGTGTTGAGGTATACACCATTCCTAATAGCCCATTCAGTGATCCTGTAACTAATGAATGCCAATGCATTATCTGATATGATAGTGGCAGGGACTCCAAACCTAGTGACTATCCGTTCATAGAAATCTTAGATGTTGGATTCATTCTCCTCCTTTAGTGCCACCACTTCAGTCCACTTGGTTAAATAGTTAATCAATGTGAGTATCCACTTGCGTCCCCGGCTTGAATTTGGGTTTATTACTCGCAAAGAAGTCTATTCCCCATTGCATGAGTAGCTAATCCACCGAAATTGGACAAAGCGGAAGGGCTGCTAGCTTTTCCTTCCCTATAAATAATGCGCACTTCTTGCATTTCTTGATCCAAGAGTAGAAATACCTAAACAACGTAAGACAAAAATAACCCATTTTCATGATTTTGAGAGTCATACTCATGGAGAAAAGTGGCCTCCACTTCTCATCGTGGAACTCATGTAACACCCTCTCAATTTGGATTGTCCCAATGCACCTTAATAAGAAGTCATTAATGTCCCTTTTGAACAAAACATCGTCAACAAGCACATATGGGATGGTTTGTAATACAAAGTACCTTCTCATTGTTCTCGCTCATTTCTGGGGGCACAAATCTGTTTGGATAAAATACACCAAATTTTGTGTCCAACATGGGATGGATGTATTGCTAGCTAGATGCTCTAGCTAATTTTGCATTAATAGGACAACCTCTACTTCATCTCGTGACTCACCTATTCCTTGGAAGTGAGCTTCTCACATAGACCCTTACCACGAACCACTTGGTCACTTTGATTTCAATATCATACTCCATTACACGAGTGATCCAACCTACTCTCTTCTCATTCAAGTCCTTTTTTAGGAGAAAATATTTGACACCAACATGAGACACTAGTAGTTGAATCTTGTTGTTCGAGACCAAGTGTCTTAACTTCTTCAAACTCCTAATGAAAACAAGGACATGCTTTTCAATGAAAGAATACTTTACTTCATAATCCTCCAAGATCTGACTGAAGAAGGCTATGGGATGTTTTGAACCTTCCTTGTTAGGTTGAACCAAGATAGCTGAGATTGTGTCTGACCCTCCAAAAGCATACACCATGAAGTCCTTTGAAAAGTCTGGGTTAATAATAGTTGGGGCTTGTGATATTGTGAGGTTGATGGCCTAAACACTCTCTTTACCTTCTGTTGTCCATTTAAATGCAAGAGTCTTCTTCAACATCATTGGTAAAGGCTTCACAAGAGTGGAATAATCAGCACAAGTCTACGGAAAAGTTTATTCTTCCCAAGAAGATTTGGAGAGAATTCTTGTGTTGTGGTAATGGAAGTGTTTGGATGGCTTCAACTCTTTCAAGATAAATTATTAACCCTTTTCTTGAGACAATGTGGCCCAAAAAATTTCCCTCATGTGTAAAGAATACACACTTCTTTGGATTTAATGACACTCCAAACCTTCTACACCTCTGAAATACCTGCCTAAGGTGGAAGAGATGGTCTGCAACATTCTTTGAGAAGACAAGTGATATCATCTAGATACACTAGAACCATCTTGTTGATCAAGCCTTTGAACGCCATATCCATAGCTCATTGAAATGTTTCTCTGACATTGGACAACCCAAATGGCATCTTCTTGTAAGCATATGTGCCCCATTTCGTGGTGAAGGTCATCTTGTACTGATCTTCCTCTTTCACCATTATCTAATTATAGCCTGAGTATCCATCTAGAAATGAAAACCTCTCAGAGCTAGCTACAACCTGCAAGATTTTCTCCATCGATGGAAGTGGGTAGTGATCTTTGAGTGATGCTCTGTTTAGATCACGGAAGTCTACACACAATCTGATTTTTCCATTTCTTCTCCTCATAAGGAACCAGTTTACAACCAAACTCAAATGTTTGATAGGAAGATTAGGTTGGCCTCAATTATCTTATTCAACTCCTTTCTCATGAGAGGTTCAATATGAGGGTCTATTGCCCTTCGATTTTTAAAGGCTTAGATCCTAGATCCAACTTGATAGTGTGTTGTGCCAACCTTGGGTTGAAACCTCTTAAATCCTTGTAATTCTAAGCAAAGACATCTAAAAATTCTTGACAAAGTTAAATGAACTCATATTTTTCTTGTTGTGTATTTACCTTTTTGATTCACAATGTTTTTCCTTTATCTATGGAAATGGGCTCTGAATCTTCACCCTTTACCTAAATATTTTCTTTCTCCTTTTGAATTGATCATTTGGGTTGAAGATTGACTCCAAGGTTACAATACCTTTTGGTAATTTGTTAGTTCTCAGCTGCACCACTTGGTTGCCATACCACTGTTCCAATTTGTCTTGGTTTCTGGAGGAGAACTCAACTTCTTCTTGTAGAAAATTGACAATTTTTTGATCATTCTCGAAGACCTGCCAACTTGTGTTATTATCTAGGACAATTAGCCTTACAACCACCTTGATATGGGGCTAAGACTTATTACTTTTTATACTTTCTATAACATCAAATGATGCCCCAATTACTATCAATTTATCTATTACATCATTCTTCTTCCTAGGTATGGACACAATATTAAAAGCTTCAAATTCGTCAATGAGCTCCCATACCTAGTTTTTATAGATCCTGAGTAGGTCATTCCTTGCAGCATGTTGTCCTCTGACTTGGTTCACAATTAGATCACTATCACCAAATATTTGCAGATTCTTAATGCCTCTCCTGCGACTCCAATGAAGTCCATGAATCAAAGCCTCATACTCAATTGTGTTGTTTGAGCAAGAAAACTAGAAACGAAAAGTTGAGTAATACTTTATGCTTTGAGGTGAAACAAGTAAATCTCCTCCCCCTGCACCTTGTGTACTTCTTGAGCCATCAAATAATAATTTCCATACCTCATTATCATCCTTGTGGTCTGGCTTAGTGATTTTAGGAAGAGGATGATTTTCCTCATGTAAACAATAAACTCCTAGCTCAGATTCCTCAATTTCCTTGTAAGGGTAAAAGTATGCCTCTTGTTCACCCATTCATCAAGGGTCAAGTATGGAATATATCTGACTTTGGTATCAGCTTCATGGGTGCTTGGATAATCTTCTTGATCAAGGGTTGAACAATTTGCATTGATTGGACTCAATGTATGAGGCTCAATATGGAAGTTTGCAATAGACCCAAATATAATTGTAGAATTTTTTCCATTCCTTATTCTGAATAACATGTGTGACCAATCAGCAGACAAATAACCTCCAATTTTAGTAGTGAAGTCTCTTGACAAACACAATGCAAAGTGTGGTGGAAAGTCTATGACTGATACATTTTACAAGACAGCAGATCACATTGGAAATGAATTCATTACTCCAACCATTGTTACTATTGTACCATCCAATTGTACCACACCTTTGGAAATGACTTCATATTGAAGACCCAACTGATCAACTATTTGTTTTGGCATTATAGAGCTACTTGCTCCTGAATCAATCATGCAATTATGCACTAGCTTGTCTCCAATGATCAATGAGACATAGAAGGGAGGAGGATTTAGATTCTTACCTTTGTGATCTCTATGATTTCCTTCAGGCTGAGCTACATTGGTAAGAACTTTCTCTTACTGATTGGGTGACTAGATTTGATGTTGACCAATTTTCCATAGCAGCTTGCAATAGGTCTCTTTGTCCTAGGATAGCCAATGACTCCCACATTGAGATGTTTACATTTTTCCTCTTCATCTACTCAATGATGTTGAATGGAGATGAGCTATCTTATTTCTTCCCCTTTCCTTACACATGGGTCGTTACAACCGGTGCTTGAGTGGGTTTGGAAGGTGGCTTGGGCTGACTCTACACATTGGGTGTTGTAGATACTTTGATTTCCAATACCTTGTGGAGTAATAGAGGGTTATGGATTTTTTGAGTTTGATGATTTTCCCTCTCCAATATTCATTTTCTTTGATCGTGTATTAGCAGCTACACTTTGAGAAGGGGCTCGGTTAACTCCAAAAAATTCATTTGTTTTCCAATTAACCAACGATAGTTTCAAGTGGAGGTGTCTCTTGCTGAGCTTCTTATTGCTGAATTTCCTCTTGACTAACTTCTTGGGACACACCAATGGTTTGTACCATCAAGGCTTGGTTTAATGCACCATTGAAACAAGTTGATTAACAGTGAGGTATACTTCTGGGCTAACACCAATCGTACTCCTATGCCATGTTGTTTTGTTTTGGAACTAAAGATTTTGATGTTGAAGATGCATTTGGATTGTATGGTTAGAATGGCCTGGTAGCTTGAGGTTGTCCTTTGTTTTGGTATTGATTTGTAGCCTAAGCCGATGGTCTATTTTTATGGCATGGGGGCCTAACTTGATACTAAGTTTGAGGTTGATATGGCCTAGAACTCTGAGCTTGTTGTCTCTTGATAATCACTATCTTGTTTCCTAGGTTCTGCAGTTGTTTCAAGACTTCTTGGAGCTCATTTGAGGAACTAGAAGATGAGGTGGAACCTTCAGCTGAACTCTGATTCCTTGGAGAAAGTATGGGAGCCAATTTAGGTGTTTGAATAGTTCTTGGACCTCCTAGTTCCAGATATAGAGGAATAGGTGGCCTAGGTGCAAGTTTACCAGCCTGAAATAAACAATTTTCAGCTCTAATGGAAATGTTATAGGCTGCAGGTAAGGTTACACCTCCAATGGATTGAGTCATTATGGCAATATCTAAATTTAAATCTCTAAGGAAGTATAGAAAAGAACCCTCGTTTTTGGGTCTTATAGCTACCGGAATCATATCCCACATTTGCTAGAATCAAAGTTGAATTTGGTTAATCGCTCATTCGGTTCGTTCTTGATTGTTGTCAGTTGTTCCAACAAGGATAGATTATCTCCCTTATCTCAAAATTGATTGTGAAGAGCTCTACACAGATGGTCCCAATTCTAAATAGAGCCTGTTGTTAGACTCCTAAACCATTGCAAAGCTTTACCCTTGAATTAAGACGCTAATAATTTGACTGCAATTTCCATCTCAATGATTTCATGAATTACATGACATTTTCAATGTCTTGAATGTGGTCACTAAGAGTAGCCTTCTTCTCTCCATTGAAATATGGAATTCTCTTCAATGCTACAACTGGAATTGGATTTTTGTATTGAGAGCGAGTGTGTTGCTTTGCCAAGTGAAGTTGACATAGGGATTGGGTTGTGGATGCACCATTATGATTGGAGTAAGAAATATTGTTGATTAAATGAAAGGCCTACCAGGGGGAGGTGTTGAAAAGGTTCTATTTTGTGTAGATGGAGACCTTTGAGCTCTTGTTCTCTCTTCTTTATCTATCTAGGAGAAGTGAGGATAGAAAAATAATATTTATTCTCTAGTTCTTGATCTAGCCCGAATTCTTCTCATGAATCTACCAAGCCTAGGCTATCAAACCAAAGTGGACTCTACCTCTTTTGGAGTTGCCGGATGTGCAATTTCAAAGCTCCTTACATGCTTGAAAACTTGCAACAAGTGCATATCAATCCCGTGCTATAAAAATGGAGACCTCTTGGTCCCACCGTATGCCAAAACTGTTGGTGCAAAATCACAAGCACTTCGAATGTCTACAACTCATCGGTTGAGAATATCAATGTGATTTAATAACATGGAGCATCTCTCAAAGTGTGGGACTTTTAAATCAAGAGAGATCTCTAGATGAAGGCCGCCTTCCTATTCCTCTATTCAGTGCATAATTTAAATTTTCATAGGATCTATTCTAAAATATATTCTAACTTGCCAAGGAGACAAGGTTAATAAGATGCAAGAAATTAAACCTAAACTAACAGAGGTGATTCACCAAAGGAATGCTAAACAACAACTTTGCTATCAAACACAGACCATTAAAATGTAATACAACCACCATGTACAGATAACCAATATTATAATAAAATATAAAATAAAGGCAATGAACACAAGAGAGGGTTGAAATCATCCACAGACATGTATTATTGCTTCACAAATTGATACAAAACATTACAATGGAAAAAAGGAAAAAAATGCATTACAGTCTTAATAGAAGGTTCGGACTCCATGAATTCATCTGCAGACTAGAGAAGAAGGGAGGGCATAAAACAAAAATGTCCAACCCTTTACAATGAGCCAAGCTCTTACCTTTATAGATGAAGTGAAGAGAGGAGAAGAAAAGAGGCAGGAAATCTGATTTGGAAGCTCAACTACCAACCATCAATGCCCGTGAAAATATTTCTAAAACTATCGAGTCTACCTCTCTATGTCTATTTGGCATGCTAAAAATGAAGAATGGTGGATCAAATCAAATCTGATCTGGTTTTTGAAGCAATCGGATCATACATTAATGGCATGAAAGACATTTTCCTATTTTTCACCCACCTAACCTTATAAAAATTAAAGTTTCAGATTCCATGGCATAAATGAGGTCAATTCCTTTCCAATGGTACCAAATTTGTTGAATTCGAAGCACTGGATCAAAATATATGCCCATTTGAATACTTGAATCGAATATTTACAAAAATGGAGAAAAACAATTTTGCAAAACAAATCTACGGGCATGAAATTCACTTTACGCCTTTTACACAAAAATTACAAAAGTGCAGAATGTCGCGCAAGCCCACAACCTTACATTTCCTAAAAGTCATCTCCGGCCCACCCGCATTTTCAGATTGGGAAAATGTCTTCCTAGGCCCGCCAGCCCAATTTTGGCAAAAAATACTTCCAAATCCCACCTCCCTGCATGTAATTTAGGCTTGACATGTGGCTTCTCTAGTCATTAGAGGAGGTGCAGTTAACTTTATACTTTATGCCTTTTCAAAATAAAAGCCAAAAATTCAAACTGCCTCCAGTGACCCGCCTTCCCTCTTTGACTTGAAACATGGCCATGTGTCCCTTTTGTTTAGCAGGGTCATATGTCTAATCCTGGACATGTGGAGGCTCATCGCTCATTTGGGACCTACCCCCAAATTTTACCTTTGAAGTTGCACATACAAGGAACGTGGAGGCTTCTGCTGACCCTTCTATACTTAGTTGATTTAAATGGCTAGCTCTGTCCTCTTTTTTGACTTTTGGACTCGTGGCGAGCCTACACTTGTTTGGAACTAGTCATTAACTCGACCTTTGAAGAAGCACCGATTAGACACATGGAGGCCTCCATTGTCTCTTATTTTCTTTGTCGATTCAACGTCTGTGTTTTGCCCCATTTCAGACTTGGGACACATGTAAACCTCATGCTTATTTGAGTCTCTACTTTGAGCCACATCTTTGAAGTTGATCCGATGAGACACGTGGCTCCTTCTACACTTATCTCTATTTCATTTATACTTATCAAAATTGGGTCTATTGCCTTTCCCGATCCCCTCGACTATGTGGTGGGTTGGTTCATGCTTGAGTCTCTCTGCTCTGGCCGCACCTTTGAATTTTCACCGATGAGACACGTGGTGTCATCTTCAGCCCGAGACTTTTCAACTTCTAAATTTGTCTCCTTTTTAGACACTGGGACACTTGGAAGCTTGGCGCTTGTTTGGGTCTCCGCCTTTGGTTTTGACCATTGAAGGTGCACCGCCATGCGACACGTGGCGTCTTCCACGACACTCTTATACTTGACTAATTTGGGCCCACTCTATCCCCCTTTTTCAACTCTAACCATGTGTCAAGCCCATGCTCATTTAGGAACCTGCTCTTTAGACCCACCTTGATGTTGCACTCGATGGGACACGTGGAGGATTCTGTCGATACTCTTATACTTAGCTAATTCAAGGCCTCAAGTGAACACTGTCTTATCAGTTCTGGGACATGTGGAAGCTTTGCACTCGTATAGGTAACCGCCCTTAGCTTCGACTCTTAAAGGTGTGCTTTGTTGATACACATGGCTCCTTCCGCTAGTCCTTTTATACTTAACTCGATTTGGGCTCACTCTATATCATATGTGAAGTCTGAAAACTTTGAGCCTTTCCTGTTTTCCTCCTGGGAGCCTCTTGGCCTCCTTTGACATTGTTTGATCCTTCTCCAACCTTGCTCCTCCATTGTAGAGCCCGCGTGCCCCCTTGAGTGTTTGATTTGAATTTAAGCTCGCATGATTGAACTCGACCATTTTATTTTCTCTTTTGTAGGTTCGTGTTTGATAAAATTTGCTAGGGAAAAATTTAGATAACATGAGATTCTTAAATCCTTTGACAATATTAGTCTCCTTCACACCCCTCGTAATGGTAAAAAATTATGTTATGGATTGGATGACTTTGGGGTAACTTATAATGATCTTAAAATATGGGGAAAAGGTGAGGAAGTTCCCAATTTTATAAATAATCTTTTTTTTCATGACAGGCAATAAATATGAAGTCATATCTCACACGAGGGATGTTTTCATCACTGGCTTTGTGGGAAGGGAGATTAATTTGTGTGATATCTCTATTAGGATCCTCATTCATTACCATCCTAAGGGGAGTATTTACTACCTAGTTTTGGATTTCATTACAAGAAGAAAAGCTATGGGGGTGACATGGTATGGGTGGAACCATCTAGCCATGGAGAAATTGAAAATAACCACTCTCTATGGCACATTCTCAAGATTGGTGGTTTCAGGGAGTTCATTTATAAACTTAAAGGGCATGATCCTTCTCTCACCCTAGATTTTGGCAAGGTGTGGGTTAAAGGGAAGGATGTGGTGCATGGCACAAAAGTGGAAGTATCTCGAATAGTCTATAGCATAGGCCATGGATATAGACATGAAAGGATTAAATATTTTTAAGAACCGAAACAGAAAGAACCACAAAATTTATACTTTTTAAAAGGTAAGGAAAATGTGTATTTCCTTATTGATGGCATTCTGAGGTCTTGTATTCTTGGTATTTGGAATACAATGCATCTTCACATTATGTGTTATATCAATCTTGAGGGAAAGTTCGGAAGATATATATGCATCATCTCTCTCTGCTAAATATGTTTAGACACCATGTTATGATGAGTATACCTTTTTACTTGTATATGAAGGTCACTTCCTTTGTGAAATATTTTTAGAATGAGAAGTTGGATTCTCCTTGCACCAAATGATTATTCTCATCCTTTTTCAGAATGGTAAACCCCTCATTCCCAAGGAGGTGGTTTCAATAAGGGACGAGCTTGAGGAAGAAATCACTTTGGATGAATGCTTGGCTAAGATGTGAATGGGGAAGGATCCCAAAACTAGGTTGAGGTGGAGGACTTTCGTGAGGACTGTTATTTCAGAGGATAGTAGGAAGGATGTCCCCTTAAAGGGGAAGAAAAACATTCAAGATAATTTGGAGGAGACTACGAAGAATATTTATCTCAAGATTCAATAGTTATAAAAGAATGTGGAATTCATGGAGGAGACATGATCAGATATGAGGGATAGTGTGATTGACTATAATGAGGCCTCAACAAATATTTTCAACTCTCAGAGAATCATGAGAGGGGAGATGATAGAGTTAGAGAATGTAGTTAAGGAATTACGGTAAAGGATGACAATAATGGAATGGATCGAGAAGAAGATAAAGTTCCAACTTCACTTTAGAAATTTTAATGATGATGATGGTGGGATGGAAGACTCTCGTGAGGAAATGGAACAAACCCATCTCCGTAAAGATCACACTAGTACCCACGATGGCCCCTCTAAACATATCAAGTAGTGAACTCGTGCCTACTTGTTTTTGCAAACTGTTGGTTTTTTGTTGTACTTTCTGGTTATTTTTTTTGCACCTGGTCTTTCTTAAATTAATTTTGTTTAACTCTCTTTTGGTCCCGCTTTCTCCTTTTTTTCCCTCTTTGAGTGTAATCATTACACATATTTCTTTGTAAAGCTTATAGAGCCATAATCTACGCTTATTACCCTATCTCGATAAAAAGTGGTTCCATTTGAAATGAAACTTAAAATTATTTCAATGTTAATTTCATGACTAACATTTTCAATGAAAATGAAAATGAAATTCCTAAGGCCTCCTTTGAAGAGTGATAGACATGGATGTATTTAAATATGAATCACTTGAAGTAATATTTTCTAACTCTAGTGTTAAGATGATAATTTTTACACAATTAAATGATGGAAGTGGAAATTCTAGTAGTAAAAATTATTTTACCATGAAAAACAATCTAGGGTTACCTCTTTCTTGAATAAATATGAAGCAAAGAAAATGGGAAATGGGAGAAAGGAACAATAAGAAGATTCCTCCAAGTCATGAATATAACAGATGATAATAACACATCACATTTGATAGGTGAAAAGGAATTTTCCATAATAACCTTATAAAAGGATTCACAAACAAAGAGCTAAAATGTCATATAGGAAATCCATCATAATTCCATTATTAATTTAATAATGAGAATGCACATATAGGAGGAGGGAAGTACAATTACTACCTAGATCGGGGTAAATAACTCCCACTAACTCATACCGATAGTAATATTAACTCCACAAGACTAGCAAGATAACTCTAGACAATTAGTAAGATAACTTAACACAACTAGTATGATAACTCCACGTAAATATTACACCTAAGTAAGCTAACGCAACAATTGTAGGGATAACCAAAGTGCAATAATTATCATAATAAATAAATAGAAGGATAAAAATAACCTACACTAACACCCCTTGTCAACATAGCTTAGGTGGGAAGAAAAGATGGTGGTCCTAATAAAAATTCTTGACGATGTATCCAAATAACATAACTAGGAAAAAGGAACACCAAAAGGTACCTAAAATTAGTTAATAACAAAGTAGTGAGAGGAAAAACCAACTGCAAGACATCGCAATAATATTGACTTAAATAACTCATATGATGTCAAACAGCTTTTATTTGCACTATGGTCTCAATCCACTTCTCAATAATGAAAAAAAAAATTGACTCTAGGTTACGTAAGAATATGTCCATACAAGGAGAATTTTAATTGAGTGATGTCCAAAGTACACAAAACACCAAACATAATTCGATCAACTACTATAAATAAGTGTTCCACGATCCAAGAAAAATAATCAAGCAAACAAATAAATGACACAAAATTCAAAGTAATATGAGTGTGACGATCACATAAGTAGCCGGGTAACAAGGCAGGGACATAAGACCTGAAGAAGGAGGATCATCCCCATACCCTCCCATATTATTGAATGGGCAGAGTGACGCTACAAATATATATGAGTTTGTAAAACAGCTAATTGAACATTGACAAACTAACATTGGGCTTCACCGAATAACTTCCCCAAACAGAGATTGTCAACATGCATAAAAGTTGTAAAAATAAAGATACAAAATATCTCAACAAACAAGAGAGATATACTACACATGATAAAGAAAATTTCTATAAATAAGGAGGATTATAATATAGATGGTATAGAAAGTGGAGCAACAAAATGAATGGTGGACGATCCATGCATGTAGATTCATATCAATGAATCCCTATGTCACCACCAAGAGTGATAAAAATTGACCCCAAATCAACATGGATGGATGAACAATATCCATTTATATAATTTAGTTCAAAATGCACAATGGGTTCATGCAAAGGAACATCGTAATGTGTGCTAGGTTCATCATGTCTAATAACTAAAGTATCATGTTTCTTAAGCCCGATTGAAGGTGAAAACTCATGTGTATCTCATGATACTCAAAAATAACTGAGAAAAAAATATGATCTCTATCAAAATGAATTATGTCCTTGAAAAATAAGGTCACGACAAGAATATCACTTGATAGGATAAATAGGGGATGCAATACCTTGTGAATGTCTCTCAATACCTCCGCTAATGAAACCCATATATTGGAGCATGTAAGAACCAAATCCAAAGGGTCTTCTTCTCAAAGATTCCGAAATATCAATAGAAGGATATAAAGAGGGATACATAAAATTTGTTACTAATATAGGAATATGTACAATAGAACATGCACCGATAAGCGCAGTAGGCTTAAGAGCATCAACAACAGGAGAAGGCTATGAGATGGAAAAAACAAGGTCAAGTGGGCACATGAAAAATATCTGCAAGTATATTAGGAGAAAGTGCATGGGTATGAAATTACACAATATGAAGATGATGTTGTAAGAAAGCAAGTCCCTAATGTATGGAGTTTATTAGTTTATCCTGCTCATAAATCAAAGTTGTGCAAAAGAGAGTTTTTAGTTTCAATTGATCTATTTCATTCCATGAATTTGACTATGTCCTTCTGAAATCTACACAATTAAGAGGAAACCATCTCATTTTCTGATGGATAAGAATCCATGATAACAAAGAATGCAACAAAACGTCAACATCAACCGAAAGTGTGCCTTTGTGTAATTACAACACCCCTAGATTTAGACACTTTATAAAGTACTTTATTTCACAAATTAAACTATAGCAATGGAAAGAGAAAAAAATACATACAATTTTACAAAAAATGGCACAAAATTTTGAGTTACTCTTCAAAATTTATGATGGAAACAATTTCCGTCAAGAATGGTCCTTTAAAATAAAAATGCATAATTTTTTTAAACATGTCTTTCTTTAAAAACAACAAAAAATAAAAAGTTATTGGGCCTTTTAAGCCAAAGCCAACAATACAAAAGGGGATAAACTCAAACACCCAAAGGTAGGAATTCATGACTTTAGCCACCATATGACCGACTCAAGTGACCAACCGCTAGAGCTTTTTCATGGGCTTGTTCCCAAGAAAGTCACATCTAAATTTTGTTTTTGGTTAAACCTACTATTTTTTAAAACCTTCCAGCTTTTGTAAAAATTTCCACATTCGAAACCTATGAATTTTCCAAAAAAAAATGTTTTTGGAAAGGCCTCGTGGTGTTGGTGATTTTCTTGCACTTCTCTAAATCTTGTTGCAGAAATAGAATCCAGTAACTTACCTAGATTATTTTTACTAGTTCGTAAAAACCCAAAATGGTTAATCCCTCCAACAAGAACAGAGGCAAGATTGTATCACCTTACTCACAGTTCTAGAGGGATTTTCTCACATGCCAAAAGAATCGCCTTCTATCTAGATCTATGCAACCTTCATAAAAACAAACAACTATGTTGAAATTATTTTTAAAAAGACAGAATAACACACATTTTTTTGTGAACTCTTTCTCTGACCTATTAAGCTTCTCGTATGGATCTGTATGAGAATCCAAATCCTTCACCGTCTCTCGCAAAAATTAACAGATTCAAGATTGTTTGCGTCACCAAAGGGTCAAGTTTATAATCACTCCAGGGTTTGACATCTTCTAGATCTCGATGGTTCACTCGCCGCATGTAAATACATGCTATAGAAACATACTAATCAATTCCATTTATAAAAATATATAAAACCCTCATGTATATAAAAATACTTATAAATGGATGTCTACATTATTTACTATTTTGATACCATGAAAGTAGAATACATAGATTGTTACAAGATGTGAAGATCTCATATTATAATAACACACCATATTTGATAAGATGAAAGGAGTTCACCATAATAACCTTACAAAATAATTTACAAACAAAGAGCTTAAATATCATTTATAAAAATCCTTCATAATGTTTTTTATTAAATTAATAATAAGGATGTACATATAGATGGAGGGAATTACAACTACTACCTAGATATGTGGTGAAGAAATCTAACTAATCGATACTAACGGTTTAGTTAAATCCACAAGACTAAAGCTAACACCACATAACCGGTAAGATAACTCAACACAACTAGTAAGCTAACTCCACACAAGTAGTTCACCTAAGCAATTTAACCCTACAAGTGTGTAGACATAACCCACTTCAAGATTTATCTTAATAAAAAATAAAAGGATAAATAATAACCTACACTAACAAATAAATTTGAAGCAAAGAAAATGGCACATGGGAAGGAGTTTCAAATTTGAATGGGTTTAAGTTTTCATTTAATGAAACTTTTAACAATGAAAAAAATCAACCTCCCAAAGAATGTGAATGTATAATTTTTTATTGGTAATTAGGTAGTGACAAGAAAATACAATTTAATTTGGATACTATTTAGAAGCATATGTATATATATATATATATATATATATATATATATATATATATATATATATATATATATATATATGAAAAGGAGATTACGGATGGGGTTGTGAAGAATGTTATAAGAAGGAAATTAATGGAGGAATTTTTACATATGACGTATAGAAAATGTTATTCAAAGAACATGAGAAATCAATTAATACTTATTGAAAATGGAGTGGAAATTACATCTCAATTTTACAAGGTAATTGAATATAATCATTTAGGTAAAATAATTGAGCTAGCTATTGTTTCACACACTAAAATTAATTCATCCTATAACTAATTTTTGTGATAAATAAGAAAATTCTCTCTTTTCTTGTTGTACTACACTTTCATCATTCTCACTAGTCTAAAAGTAGTGGTTGGGATTGAGTAAACTTCGTAGCTATAGTTGAGATAGAAAACTTGAAATAGAAACTTAAGTGTGCATGGTATGCTTCATTTTCTATGAATGAGGTTATAATATTATATAATATTTATTTTATTTATAAGCATGTTTATGTTATTTATTTTCATGTGAGATACCCTCGAGTTGCTTTCCATTCACAAGATTAAAGGAACTTTTAGTTCATACTATTGTTGGGAAACCGTAGAAAGATATTTGAAGGAGATTGGTGGCACAAATGATTCTTTAATTGCAACAAAATTGGTATGTGTTTAGGTAGATGGGGAATCTATATTTCAAGGTCATCTTAATATTTTGTGTATAATAATCCAAACATCGTACTAACTATAACATGATTTCTATTAAATGTATTTATGCTATAATTAATATAGTATATACAATAGCTATTAAAATTAAACATGTAACTAAAGTAGAAAATTTTGTTAAAGACATGCATGAATATTTATATCAAATTCTAAAAATATTCACATAATTCCAATGCTTTGGAAAAACCAACCAAGAAATGAGTGTAAACTATTTGAATATGCCGACACTAACTACATCTCATTATATTAATCGGTCCTCGTGGTGTAGGATGAGTATCCATCCTTATTGGGAGTAATGTGGAAAAATTGAATGTAATTAGAAAAGGCTAAATATCTTATACATCATTTAAATAATATAAAGAGATTACTGATGTGGTTTTGTCTCCTTCCCATGTTGGATGAAATACATCAGCTTAATTAGAAAATCCCAAGAACAATAGTATATATATTTATGATTGTACATGTTTGAGGAATCATGTTTTATAGTCTATATTTTTTTAATGATGCTACCTTTTCAATCATAAATTTTTAGAGTTGGAATAGTTTGATAGACATTTGAAGTTGAAGTAACTTTATAAAGATCATTTTTTTGGAAAAGAAAGTAATTATATTAAAGGATATGAGATACACATGTGCTCCTTTCAAGAGTAGGGAATGCTGACATTGAGAAGGTAAATGTTACATTTACACTCTTTTATTAGACTCTATCATTAACGGATATGAGATACACATGTGCTCCTTTTCAAGAGTAGGCAATGTTGACATTGAGAACGTAAATGTTACATACACACTCTTTTATTAGACTCTATCATTAAACAGATAAGGTTAAGTGAAATTGTAACTTTCCTACTAGGATAAATAAGGTAATGTTTTAATAGGGATGATTTTCTTAAAGAAATGGTTGTAGTAAATTCCACATATTGGAATAAAGTAAAAATGAAAACTATTCGCAACAAATACAAAAAAAAATCATTGTATTGATTAAACATTTCTTTAACTACTAAAATCTATTTCATATAATAATCTTGGGTTCATTAAGGTGAGATAATTTTGAGTGCCATGTTCATCGTAAAGTAAAAATTACAATTAAAAAGTGATAATTATTTGGAAACAATTTGTTCTTTTACACATTGAAGTACGAAGTGAATAAATGTCACTATGATAGGGATTTGGAAATAAGGAGTTATATTAATGAAAGGATACGGGATGGTAATAATTCCATCAACACTAAAGATAACCCTATTTGAAATAGGGATATGTCTATCGCACTAGTTCAATGTAAAAAAGTCGAGAAATGGTCAATAAAATGATATAGATGTTTGAACATCAACAAATTATAATCGTTCATTTTTCCATATGTGATATAGATGTTGAGATAATGCATTAAAATAGTCATTACATTATTCAAATAATATCTTATTCTTGAATATTTATTTATACATTTATTCAAAACAAAATAAAATTCATGTTAAACGCTTGAATTAATTTGTATATTCTTCAAATAAAACCTTCAAGGAGTTATAATGTCCAATGATTGACAACTTGTATCATGTGGATAATTTTATATTTTTTATTTTGTTCCAGCTTATGTGCACCGCATAAAAGAGAGTGAAATTCTCTTTGAGAATTGATAAGAAATTATTACTTATTCATAATTATTTCATGAATCATATCCTCGAATGGAGATTAGTTCCTCTTCTTTTAAAACTAACTAATTACTCATATATAGTTATTAAATCTAGTTTAATGTTATCCACATCAACTACTAGTCTAAATGTTTACATGTTTGTATTTTATTCATTATATATTTCACAAGAGTAACTCTCAATTGTTGACCCAGAGATCAAATTAGTGGGAAATATTTCCCTAAATATCTTGAGATCATTATTGTATGGTAGAAGGTTTTGAGAGATTTTTGGCACCTATTGGAATGCGCATAACGGATGTTGTATGCTCCAGATGGAGTCCACGAAGGAACAAGATGTTTGTAGGATGAAACTAGTACACAAGTGAAGCAATGACTTGGAATGTTGGAAATGGAAAATTATTCATCGTATCATCGTCAAGAGGCATGAAGAAAAAATAAAGTTTTTAATCTTGTATATACCACCAGTATTCAATAATCGACAAAATGGATTTCAACGATGGGGTCTACTCTTGTTTAGGAGTGGAACCCGATCATCGTAGTGCTATAATTAGTTCATAGAGCTATATGGTAAGCTAACCAACTTGAATTGGACTCAGCTACACTGGGGAGCTAGAAGGAAAGCTAATCGAGTAACACGAGGTGAGTTGAACTCAAGACAAGCGCATCGTGAGCCACCAACGAATGTGGCACTTATCAACTTGGATAACTCATCTAGCCTTATGCCAATTCAAACAACAAGAAGGAGGAGCATGTGGCCAAATATACGAGGATCATGGGGCAGGTGCGGGAATAATAATCCCTCCCCAATTCGTATCCCACAACATGTGAGATTAAATCCCTTACCTGCAACAAACGACCTGGCAAATCAGAGAAGGACTAACTTGGCGCAGTGGAAAGACACATGGGAGAGTAGTGCTGGGTTGTTGGATACGTAGCAAACGACAATAGGTGAGCTGAGGCATGGCCAGCTTGGCACTGAGCTCGAAAGAGAAAGGGCTGGATGGATAAAACAAATCTTGACCGTTCAAACCCAGGACCTACTCCCTACCAACTCAACGGACTAATCAACTCAGCTGACAGAGTTGACACGTTAGGAGATGGAAGATAAATATTATAAACAATATTTTCAAGTCGCTTTAGCCTATATAACGCCCTTATACACTTCATTCATAAAAAAATATCTCCTCACCAAAGAAATAGAAAAGCAAAGTTAGGAGAGGAAAATATGGAGAAGGGCTTCGAGAAAGTAAGGCAATATTTCGGAGGATATTAGAGACGAATTATTTTAATAGGCATGATTTTGATTAAAGAATTATTTTTTTAAATAGGAAGTGATGATGAAATAATAGCTATTATTATGTAGGAAATTGTAAAAATGGGAGTTATTATTTTTAACTCAATGATGAGAGTAAAGGCCAATTAAAGCCTTATTGACATGCGGAGCCCGTAGACATTGTTTTGAAGATGAGGGACGTGACTAAGCATTAGAGAAGAATATGGACTTGATTCTTCATATATTGGGTGAATCACTAGATTAATGCTTGATTCTGCAAAGGAGAGCTATACTATTATTGAGCTCATTGACAACACCAAATCAAACTTATCTCTACATAGAGGTTAGAGGTCATGTATTAGAGTTGAAAATGACCATCTTGGACACCAAACACTTAATCAGTCTTATCTCTACAAAGAGGTCGGAGGTCAGAAACTTAATGGAAGTCAACCGGACATCTAGTTTCGTAGAAAGTAGAGACCATGCAAAGGAGTGGAAGTCATCATGAGGTGTCAAATTAGGGAGTTGTCTTGAGATCAAACTTCCAAGACCAATTTGTTTTATATTAGATCAAGTTTGGTATCAAAGTAGGACATCGCTTGAAAGCTTTTAACTCAAAAGAAATTTTAGTATCATAAGGAGAGTACCACCTATAAACTTTCTATCTCTCGAAGCAAGTTTGATATTGAGAACCGGGTTTTCACCTCGATTGCATAAAGTGAGATGAAATCATACTAGTTCATATTATGGCTTGTTGTACTCATTATACTAGGTACCATGCTACACATGGTGAAACTATATTGAAGAGAGCATGAACGTTAGATTTCGTGAATCGAGACAGATCATAGAACTCCAACGATGCACCGCGTGAAGAAAGTCATCACCAAGGGACCCATGAAGAACGAGATGGTCCTCAGGGATGTGTACATTACCCTATGATGGGGCATGATAAGGGACAGTGTTGGTATTTGATCCGAGACCAATCACCAAGGTGGTTCCAACGTTGAATGGTGAAACATAGAAAGACATTTGAAAATGCTGGTAGCATTCAATTGAATGTAGCTACATCTTGACACACACGTCATACCCTAAAGAAAGATTCTCAATTGAAAAAATGTCTATACAACTCCCTGAAACATAGAAGAAAGAGCTAGAAGATGGGTTTAAAAATCATGTAGAATTATTTGGAGGAGTGATCATAGAGTTATAGCCTAAACTATTAGTTAAGGAAGCACTCATAGCCACATTGCATAATGGTGAAGAGTGGGTGAAAAAGGGTACACCCACCAATAACATTGTAAGAACTTCATTGAATTTTCCTTCCAGTGAAGTTGTAAATCCTACTTTTGGTAAATTTGAAAAGTTCGCTAGAGGTATAGGATCAAGATTACTTTTTCAAATGGGATACGGATGAAAATGCCTTTGTGTGAATAGCTAAGGTATTACTAACCCTATCCACGTGGAAGAAAGACCTTGATATGTGGGTCAATGATACGACATTGGTAAAGATGAGGTAGAGAAAGCTTTTAGATCGCTGGCGAAAAAAACATCGAGCATAGAACCCAAGAAACCGACTCCTCCCGAAATATCCTAAAACAAGGAACATACTAGAATCTTAGAAGAATGATGAGAGAAAAAGAAAAGCTAATAGCTTGAAGAGGTATGATCATGTCTTCTTTGAATACAATAAGGATCCTATTATAACCCTAAAGCTTTTGTGGACATATCTATGTGGTTATTATGGATCCAATAACCACTTTGTAATTTGGTGTAGAAAGAAAAAGAAACACAACAAGAGGGTTAATGTCGATGAAGACAATGGAAAATATACCTCGTATTATAGAGAAGACACAAGACTATAGCCACAAAGTAATTGAAAACTTAGCTACATGTTTGTCATGCCTATTGTTTTCTTACAGTTGGTAATCAAAAATATTCTAAAATTCCTCGTGAAGACCAGATGGACATATCTATCCCGGTTTGGCATCGAGTGGCATAAATAAAGGAAATGAGCCCAAGTTCCACAGTCCCAGGATCTAAGTGATTGTATGATTGAAGGATTAGACGCTTAAAGGCCATTGTGTCACCTAAAAATACCTCTTCAAGAATAGATAGAGTTCTGATACATAAGAGGAGGAAAATAAGTTTTGGGGATAAAACTCCTCCTAGTCGAGGTGTGATCTAGAGATCAAATCAACGGAAATTTTTTGGTAAATATCTTAGGAATGTTACATTATGGTAGAACAGTTTGAGATATTTCCGGTGCTTATTGAACATGTAGAATGGATACCGTAATCTCTAGATTCAAGACGCAGCAGAAGAGGATGTTCACGGACTCAACCAATACATACACGATGTAATAAATGGTCACGTGGAAAATGGATAATGAGTCTTCATAGCATTTTCGAGAGGCATGGAGAGAAAATAAGGTTGCAAATTTTATCTATACTTCGGTCTTCGACAATCGACAAAAATTTTTTAATTATGGGGTCCACTCCTATTTTGGAGGGGAATCCGCCAATGTAGTTCTATAATTATCTCATCGAGCTATATGGATAGCTAACCAAGTTGTATTAGACTGAACCATACTTGGAAAACTAGAAGGAGATGATATCAGAAACACGAGGTGAGTTGAGCTCAAGACGAGCTTCTCGTAAGTCACCAACAAATGTGGCACTTATCAACTTTGGCAACCGGGTGAGCCTAATGTCGAATTGAATGGAAAATGTAAAGGATCATGTGTCCTACACCACTAGGATAATGAGGCGTGTTCGGGATTATTGATCTCTCCACAATCCATATCCCACTACTTAAGGGATCAAATCCATCACCTGTAACAAAAACTTGGTGACTCGGAGAAGGAATCGAGCCAACTTGGCGTAGTGGAAATTCATGTGGTAGGAAAACTCGGGGGGATTAGTGTGGGGTGGTTGGCGACCTAGTAATAAATTATAGGTGGAATGAGGCATGGCTAACTTGGTGTTAAGTTTGACAGATGGCGACAAAACAAATCTTGGCGGTTCAAACCTCGACCTACAACCTACCAACTTTTCGGCATAACTAACTAGACCAACAGATTCGACACATTATGAGATGGAAGATAAATCTTATAAACAAGATTCTAAGGTCTCTTAAACCTATATAAGGCCTTAGATCATCTATTCAAAACAAAATCTTTCCTCACCAAAGAAAGAACAAAGAAGAGTTAGGAGAGGAAAATTTGGAGAAGGCAATAAGGTAATATTTAGGAGGATATTATTGACCTATTATTTTAATAAGCATATTTATGATTTAAGACTTTTTAAAATAATGATTGTTGATGAAATAGTTATATTATTAGATAGGCAATTGTAAAAATGAGAGTTATTATTTTTAACTCACCGATGAGTATAAAGGCCAATTGAAGCCTTATTCTCGTGCAAGAATCTGGAGATGCCATTGTGAAGTTGAGGGACATGAATAAGAACTAAAGAAGCTAATTGAGATATGATTCTTCATACACTATGCATATCATCAAGTTTGTTGCTTTGAGGCCACATAGGAGATTTGTACTATTATTGAGCTCGCTCATGACAAAATATCAAACATAGCTCTTCCTAGAGGCTGGAGGCCGTGCAACAGAGTGGAAGATGATCATCATCGAAACGAGACACTAGATCATACTTATCTCTTTGTAGAGGATGGAGGTCATGTAATAGATTGGAATTCAACTTGCGACTTAGTTTCCTAAAGAGGAAGAGACCGTGCAATAGATTGGAGGTCATTAGATGGTTTTAAACTAGGAAACTTTGCTCAAAACCGAGCTTTCAAGACTAGTTTGAATTTTGTTAGATCAACTCGGCACTAGTTTTAGGTTTAACATTTATTGTAGTATTATAGTTTTGTTTCTACTTATAATCATATTGTTATAATGGATCACTTCATTTATTAACAAAACTAGAGATGTAGGAAATTTCCAAACTCTATCATCAATTGATTGTGTACTATTGGTTCTTATTCTTTCATTGTATTTGTTTATAGTTTATTTATTTTGGGGTATAATTGGAATGAAATAAGTTTCCTATAAGGATCCATAGGTCAAAGGAAACTTTTTGTCCCTATTATTGATCAATTGATTGTAAATCAATAAACTTAAAGTTATTATACTTATTCTATCACCAAATATGGATGTAAGATATGTTTCCAACCATAATACATGATTATACCTAAGTCAAAACCTCATACTCCTAATAATATAGAGAAAATAAATATACGATGGTTATATTGAAATCACATATAAATTAATTACTCATTAATCTTTCTTGAGATACATCATATATTATTTTAACAATATATAATGTAAAACAAATAAAATAATTTTGAGTAATAAATTAGTCTTTATTTAACTATACAATTTTCTCTATTCATTTTCTAGTATCCTTTCACATTATTTTTTGAATCATGTTCCACTCTTCATCTGTTATAATTTAATTTGTTTCTAACTCATAGTGACATACATGTGGCTTTGGCAATAATTCATAACCGACAATGTATATTTCTTTTATTATATTATGTAAATTCATCAATAATGTTATCAACGGTTTGATCTAACAAAAAAATCCTCAATTAGTTTATGAAGAAATTGGTTCATATTTTCCTTCATATTCCTTTGGAAAGCGTCATTTGTAATGAAATTGTTTATTTTTTAAAAATCCATTAGAAAAACCAAATTTTTTAACTCTTTTAAATTTCCATATAACTCCCATAACATTATTTAACATATATTAAACAATTCTTGTACTTCACCTACAATCACACAATTCGAAATGATAGTTGATTATTTTATTGAAGCATTACTCTAGTTGTTCTCCATTAGATCCTAATTCGTTATCACTAATTTTGTAGATAGTTTCCATATTTTTCCTTACTATATTTTCTCGTGTACAAAATAATTTTTTTTTTTCAATTATATATTTACGAGCTTTATATAGCTAACATACATATCATCCATGAATTCTAATATTTTATTAAATTCATTATAGTTTCTAATTTATTTCCCCCAAATGTTATATTTTATATCAATCATTGTGTATGGTGGACCAAGAATATATCTCAATGGATTTCTCTCCTAAGTTTTCCATTCTACAAGGGTATTGAATAAACAAATAGGAGACACGCATGAAGCGACATATATTGGGTAGATTTAAAGGGGCTATAATGAGGGCTAAGATTGCATATAAAGTTGGCGTAATCCCCGCATTAGGTCACCCTAGTGATTCTAAGGCCCTTGATTAAGATAGAGGAGATTACCCTCTTAAGATATCGATAAATGGGTGATAAGAGGTATAGATTGATAATGGATATGAAAAACATGCACAATATGACTAAAATGTAAATAAAGAAAAGATAAAATGGTGATCAACTAAGAGCACTCTTATAACTAGTATCAATTAACATATAACACTAATATAACATTGAAAAATGGGGAAGGAAAATGAACTAGTATTTGAAAATGAAAAATATAGTTAGAGAAATTACCTATGGAGAGTTCTCATATCCGGCTATCTCTCTCGAGTAGTACACTAAGATAAAATCACTATTAGGTGGAGAAGGGAAACACTATTCATGTCCATGAGTCATTATAGATTACCTAGTAGTGTAAACAACCCAAAAAAAAAAGAACATCTAATCCAATTCAATTCAATTGCAAGACGAACCAAGTGATGAATAAGAAGATGTAAATTTGGTACAAAAGAGTGGAGCAAATGACAGTTCCTAAGATTTTGGATTCCTTATAAAAATTTAAGATGTGGTGTTTATATATACGATTGCATCGCCTTTGGGGCGATAATGGTGTTGGCTAGGAAAAACCAAATTATGACATCAACACCCATGGGCGATGGCATTAGACATGGATGTTAAGTGTCTTAAATTTTTTTTAAAAAGGTCACTAGATAGGGATGTTAAGTGTCATAAAAAGTAAAAAAAAGGTTTCATGGACCAAGTAGATGGATGAACAACATGCAAAATGGTGAAATGCAACAAAGGTTTTAGGAGTGCAATGTGTATGAGACATAAAACCTATAAGGATAACTATTGGAGGTACAACTAAGACCAGAAAACATAGTGATACTATCTATGTGTACTATCTCTAACCCATAATTATTACATGAATAATTATACACCATTCCACGTAGGCCCCCAAAGCATCTGCTCAATAATTAGATGCATTTGTGAGCCTTATCTTCACAAGGGAAATTGTTGGTAATAGGTATGAAAGATGGAATGTGAACAATTAAGTGTATAGATATGTCCCATCCATTGATCACTTCATATCATTACGGTGAAACATGGGGTGGTAAACGAGAAAGAAATAGTCTGTTACACTAAAATGAAAAGTAGATTTTGAAAGAAAGTACATAAAGGATAGCTCAAATGATATATACTCACCCTTGTGTACTTGATAGTGTTTCTCTTCTCTCCATGTGTGGGCATAATCAATGCTAAGAGAACCTTAAAGAAGAAAAAATAAAAATAAATACTAGAGGATCATCGGAAAATAAGACATAAATCACTTAGCTAGGGTCTTATGGGATGGATGTTGTGTCATAGTGTTGAGATATCATATTTTCATAGTTTCATAATCAAGCGATAGATAATAAGGATGAAAAGTGAAAAAAAACATATGGTTAAAGCTACAAAGAGGGACACATACACATGAAGGTCTAAACAAAGAGAAAAAGGATGATTAGCCCAAGTGGAAGATAAAAACACTAAAAGGTGTAAAAATCATGAGGTAGATTCTATAAAAATAATGTCGAAACTTAAATCAAAGCAAGGCCATGAGCATAAGAGAGGATGCTGCGGTGATCCAATATGAAATACCATGGCTTACAAAGCCAAAATGTTGATAATGTCGTCAGTATTAAAGAGAAGGTTGATGAAGTAGTGAATTTGAGAAGAAAGGATGTGATATGGTAGCTGAGTACTAAAACTCATGAGCTTCTTCATTCGTGAAATGTTTTGATAAATTGAGCATTCATTGGTTCTTTGAAGATGTTTCCATAATTTTTTTAAGATGATAAACATTAGAACCTATGATATAAGTAATGAGGTAAGGACCCCACCATTTTTGAGAATATTTTCCTTCTTTATCATGTGTATAATAAATTTTAAGGATAAGGTCACCCATGTCCAAAGTAAACGGATGCAAAATTTTGTTATATTATTTGGAAATACATTTCTATGCTTCTTATTATGAGTGTATGCTCTATCATATTATTATAATAATAGGTGAAGGCCATACGAGATGTGCTTCACATATTTCCTCATTTGGAATGTTATCATGAAGGAAGATGAAAAGTGAGTGTAGTTCCACCTCGAGTGGAAGGATTGCCTTAACACCATAAGTAAATGAAAATGTGCTTTCCCCAATGGTTTTACAGACACTGGTGTGGTATGATCATAATGTAGGATATAGATTCATATTCCAAACTATGCATGATTCTCATATCGTCTTCTCTAAGATCTTATTGAGAATTTTATTTGTAGAATAGGATTATCCATTAAATTGTGCAGTATATGGTGTTGATAATTGAAGTTTTATATTTAAATTAGCATAATGTTACTTCACTTATTTTCATTGTAAGCTCCCGCCATTTTTATATTTGATAGTATGAGGAATTTGAAAGTGGAAAATTATTTTACTAAGTAAAAATTTAGACATAGTAAGGCCAAATATGTTAGTGAGAGGAATATCTTCAACCTACTTTGTAAAATATTTTATGGATATGATGATGAATATATAAATGTATTTAAATTGAGGAAATTTCTTGATATAATCCAATCCCCATATACTTTGCAGGCGAGGGAGATACTATAGATCGTATCTCAACTAGAGGGTAATGAATCAAGCCATCACGATATCGACAAGCTCGACACTTTTTGTAACATCCAAAAAAATTCTTGTAAGTTAAATTAACTACGGATAAGTCTAATCAAGATTAGACAAGATCATTATTGTGTGTAAAATTCATTTGGTTCATCGTGTCATGACCCACGCCTTTGGCAGGCGGCGTGACACTATGGAACGAATAACCCCGCACCCACCTTGATGATCCTTCCTAAAAATGATTAGGCCTTAATTGTAGGTAAAATGGTTCATAAATGATTTTGGATCTTTCGGTTATTTTAATTTCATTTCTTTATTTTATTCGGTTTGGTCGTCTTTTGTTTTGTTTGACTTTTGCATGACCACGATGATAATTTCCTCTGTTTTATTTGACTAAGCTATATTAAGCCAACTTTATGAGAATATTTAAATTATGATTTACGGACTTGGTGATTTTCGTTATTGGAATGTTTTATATAAACCTGGAAATTCAACTAATTATTATGGTAATATATTGTGGGAGATATGTGGACTTGTATTATGAAGGTTAATTTTTACTTAACAATTAAGTTGGGTAACAACTAAAGTAAAACAAATGTGCATGAAATATTAATTAGTATATATTTTTAGAGGGATTTGGCATGTAAGCCAAAAGTTTTTATTTAGACATTGAAATTTATGGATTTCATAAAATTGAAACACATTCACATGACACAAGTGTGTGGTATGCACTAGTACACGTACCAGCATTGGGAAACCTGAAATTCTTCAATATATCACCCAACTATACTCTCTTTCATTATATTTTTTTCGTTATTTCTCCTTGGTCTATTTTTCATTCTCCCCTTCTGGAATACCTGCGTGAGTTTTGGAGGAAAGAAGGATTCAACTTGTTGGAGATGGAAGGTTAGAAAGCTGTCGATTCTAGGTTTACTTTAGGCATGAATATCTTCTCCTTTCTCTACTGCATTATTGGTAAAAAATGAGGAAATACACATTCTATTTTTAATGGCAATCAAGGAATTTGTGGACATCTTTTGATTTAATCGTTCGGAGACGTAGTTTGAAAAGGAAATTGATGGATTTTGTATTCTTTTAGTTTCTTTGTGTGATTTTAACTAAACCAAGAAAAAACACAGATGGGGTTTTGGGTTTTGATCAAAAAATATAAAGTAGAAGAAAGGTTAAAATTCCTTCATTGCATTATGATAAATTGTACTTGAAAGGAAAAGAGTTGAGTTTTCCTGCATACAGAAGAAGGAAAAGTGTTTTGTGAATTTTTGTTTTAAAATTGATTTTTTCTTGTGGGTTATCATTTTGGTTTACTAGAATTTAGTTGTGTGTTTTTTGTAAACAAATCTATTTGGGTATATAAATCGATTTGCATAAAAGAATCGATTTTGGGTATCTTGATCGATTTGAATAAATGAATTGATTTGGGTAACTCCATCGATATGGGTATGTAATCGGTTGGGGTTTTGTATTTTTCTTTTTTTGATGTTATATGCAGTTCTAATTGTTAACTTATTGTGATCTCTTGAATAATAATTATGAATTTCAAAGCTCTTGCATGGGGCTGTTTTTCCATAATCTTTATCTTTATGGACATCTAAATCAGATCATGTATAAATGATGGTATTGAAAGAGGGTTTAAAACCCGTAAGAGAGGATCACAGGGACGACGTGCACATCAACGAATGTGCAAACAACAACGTGAAGAGATCTCGGGAGGAGTGAGCATCAATCGAATGTGCATGCAAATATTTGAAACACGGAAGAACTGGTTAAGCCATAAAACTATCCTCTATCTCTTAGATCAAATGGGGTATACATATAGGAGGTTCGAGTAACCCTCAGTGCTGCAATCATGACAACTCGAGTAGAGAGGGGGAGTTACATTCCCAGAATAGAAGTGTAACTCCAAATGATGCACATGATGCACTGACGCACTGATGCATTGACGCACTAATGCGTAAGAGAATCTCATAATGACCCCTAAATGACACATGGACCTATGATCTCACCTAAGTGAGATGACTCACCTAATGATGTGGAAAATAACACACACCAACATCCCCCTTCATCGTCACTTAGGATGAGGTGACAAGTCAAAAATGAGAAATGGGTCTCGACACAAAGCCTGATGAGGTACCCATGCACAAGAAAAAGGTCCTAAGTAGTGAAGGAAAACCCAGTGGGAAAAACATCCACCACAAGAGAAGAAAACAATCTCTAATATAAGAAAGATGCCAAAAATGGGTCTCGGCCATAGACGAGCCAGAAAAGGTACCCATGTACAAAGAGGTAATCTCTCGGAAAGAAGAAGAAGAGAGAAGAAGAGGGAGATGAGAGGAATGCAGAAGATGCCATGGACAGATCTGAACTCTGCAGCTCTAGGAGGTCTCCCAAAAGAATGTCAATGACGAGATCCTCTGCCTCTGGACTGAAGAAGAGCCACCTACAACGAACTATGTGCCTACCCTTAGGAAGGACAGAAATGGAGTTCGGAAGTCCACCCACTCGCAAAGGAAACCAAGGTAACAACATGAAGAACTCTAAGTCTAGTGCATGAAAGTGTGACATAGGTCTAATGAGTGGGTACTAAGGAACCGAAGGTAATGCCACATGCATAGAACTATTAGAGTGAAAAGAGGAACACCCACAGAAAGGATGTCTAAGTGATGTGAAGGGAACAAAACATCCTCCACAACAAAAAAGGGATCCACAACTGAGGGTGGATTAATGAAGGTCTCTGGAGATGTGGAAGTGACATGATTCTCGGAAGGGGCACTCCCAACAACAGAGATGATGAACTCCTCTGAAAAACTTGTAGATGGATGAGGGACCTATAGTGCATCATAAGTAGACTCTGCGAAAAGATGACTAAGGTCATGAAGATACTCGTCCCAATGAGGGGGCTCAACAAACAAAAGAGTGATGTAAGATAGGTATGAGTCATCCAATGAAGGTAGAGGAGTGGAAGGGGCCTCACACACTAGAAGTGGAAAGGAGGCGGGTGTAATGACGTTATGAGACCGAGTATAATCTTGTTTGATATCCGATGAGATGTGGGATGTGGCAACACTCTTTAGAATAGTGAGAGGAAGAGGAGAAGAGTCCTCTCAGTAGTACTCTTTGCATCGAGTTGGGTGCACCATCCTCGTCATCATAAGTAGAACCAAACAATTCTATGTCAGTGGAACTGCCATCACATGAAGAAATAGAGGAGACAACTAACTCAACAAAGAAAGCAACATCGGCAACAGTATGTGAAGGGTCTCCATAGAGGGACTGAAGAATGCTCTAGACATGGTAAGGTGGATCTGAGTGTGCCACGTGAAACCAAATAGATCTAGAGACATGCATCATCATGTGACCAAATATGTGGTCGCAAGTGTCGAGGAAGTCCTCTAGATGATGATGATCAGCGGGTCCAGGAACTGGCCCAAGAAAGAATGGTAAAAGACCCTCATGGGTGAAGTAACGTTGCATGGAAGCACGCCAAGCTGAATAGTTCCCTCTCTCGGTGAGAAGTGGTGGAGGTCAAAGGCAATCTACGATGCTCAAGTCTAGAAAGAGCACTCTCCATGATGAAAAAATCAATATGCACAAAAGAAAGATGTCGGACTTGGCCGATAATGCGTCTATGTGTGAAAACCCAAGAGTACTAGTCAACCCCCCCAGAATGTGGCACTTTATAAAGTAGTGCATTTACAAAATTAAAAATGTCATCACGTAATGTGTAAAAATTCATGCAACTTTTACTAAAGAAGCGCTCAAAAATGAACAACGAGTCAAAAGTTATAGCATTAAAATGATTCCCGTATCTGATGGAAAATGCCAATAAATGTTGCAAATGCATTAAAAAAGTGCTCGAAACGGGTGCAAACGCGGTGTCATGTGGGTACCTATTAGAAATGGCATCAAATTTTTGGCAAGGGTTTGTTTTTCTTACGAGGGGGATTAGCCTCCACCCCCGTACCTCTCCCTCTGTCTTCGACATGTGTACGAAGGCAATTAAACAAGCAAATAAAGCCTAGAAAATAATACAATGCCAAGAAAATGATTTTATGACCTCAAAACATTAAAAATAAGTGGAGGGGGCCCATGTTGGATGAGTTGGTTGTTGATCGAGATGTGGAAGCCTGCATGGAGAGAGAGAAATCTGGAGGAGAAGACCAAAAGTGCAGGTCGGTGACCATGTGGTGGAAGAGCCCAAGAAAGTTGTGACCATGTGCTACTGGAGAATGGAATGTTTTCTCATGCAGTAGCTGGTAGGTTGGAGGAGACGTTGGACGGGCTGTTTTATTGTGGTGTCCACGTGGAGAGTGGGCAGGTCGGTGTAGGAGTGGAGGCCCATGTTCTTCTTGTGCAGGAGGGAGGTGTTGCAGGTCTTGAAATGGCCGTGGTGCGGGGTTGAACGTCTTTGACACAGGAGCCAAGATGCGTGGAAGAAGGCGGATGGTCGACAAGAGAAACCAGGTAGTCTTGAAGTCCGAAAAAACCATGAATTCAAATCGAGATACATCCCAAAAAAATAGACGCACCACCATCCACGAGATAGAAGCACGAGTTGATCCAAAGCAAAGCCACAGCAAGTAAAAATGTACATATAGTGCAAAGATCTCGTTAACCGGTGATCGGTAGAGTCGGGGAGAAATGCAACAAACCCCATGCAAATAACTCAAAACCGGATTAGTGAAGGCCGAAGACAAGTCAAAAAGGTTGCATAGACCAAGGTAGTGAATGGAAAACATGTTGACTCACTACCAATGCGTAGGTCGAGTCCGAGTGAGCCAAAAATCGATCCGGGAGTAAGTAGGTGGTGAGCTGCTAAGAGGAGGACTACCCACCACCGGGACTCGGTAAAACCAGCACATGAAAAACTCGTATTTCAAACTATAAAACACCGAAAAATGCAACCAGAGACTCTAAGGCACCTCAAAACCACATGCGAAGGAATAAAAACCCACGAACACCGAGAAAATAAACCACAAACAACTTTGAGTGGAGGTATGAAACCCAAATCAGTGAAAGTAGAGCACGGTTGGAATAACCATTACGACACACACAACAAAATGTGAATATCATGCCGAAAGCCAAGAAATGCACGAGAAACACCGAGGAGTGCGGATCCATAAGATCCACTCTGATACCATGAAAGAGGGTTTAAAATGCGCAAGAGAGGATAATGAGTGAGAATGTGCACATCAACGGATGTGTGAACAGCAACATGAAGAGATCTCGGGAGGACCGAGCATCAACCGAATGTGCATGCAAAGATTTGAAACATGGGTAGAACCTAGTTAATCCATAAAAATCTCCTCTATCTCATAGATCAAATGGGGTGTACATATAGGAGGTGATAAGTAACACCCAATGCTACAATCATGACAACTCGAATAGAGAGGGTGAGTTACATTCCCAGAATGGAAGTGTAACTCCCAATGATGCATATGACGCACTGACATGTAAGAGAATCTCATAATGACCCCTAAATGACACATGGACCTACGATCTCACCTAAGTGAGATGACTCGCCTAATGATGTGGAAAATAACACACACCAACAGGTATGTTGTTATGTGTAAAAAAAAGGCATTTAACCTGTAACTTCCATCTTGGCAATATGACTTGGATTTTTGTAAAATTGTGAAAAAGAAATTGCTTGTCTTGGTAAGGGCATGAAAGCTAGGACAACATGACCCAGATGCACCAAGAAGTAATTGGTGGCATGATTGGGATTTATATAATGATATCTTATGAAATAAATAATTAGCTATTCTTTTACTAAAAAAGGTATGTTTACATGATGTAAGCGGGTGCTTCTATATTTTTGTTGGGGTTGTTCGTTTACTATAAAGAACATGTTAAAGTGATGTAAATTTGGTGATATTTGTGCTAATTTGTAGAGCTGTTCATTAACCGAAAAGAAGTAATTTTTGTTTCCTTAGTAATGATGTTCTTGGACAATATGATGAGCTGCTCATTACCTAGAAAGAATATGTTTGCTTAATTATTTGTAATGATGATTTTTGGACAGATTTGTTAAGTGGCTTGTTGATTTGGAAGATAAGAGAAATAGTATTAAAATCTATACCAAATAAAGTATGATTTTCTTGTGGTCATAATTTGAACTCGGAGGTTGAGTGATTACAGCTTTGATTATGCTGAAATAGAGATTGCTTGTTCTATTTGTATGCATCCTTGGTTGTATCTTTATAGAAACCAGGTGGTAAATCATTTTCCGTTGTATTACCATAAGCTTGTTGATAAAACACCATGTATATCCTTTCTTATTTTACTAATTAAATGCACCAGGAAATGGAGTTAATATTCATGCCAGTTCATTTTGAATTGACATCATACCACTACTCCAATCTTGTAGGACCATTAGCCGTTACCTTCGGATGTGCAGAAACTCGTGCTTTGTGAAGTTTTATCATAGCATGGATCAAAATGAGATACTTGGATTTCAATTTTTAGAAGGATGAAATCCTAGAATTTTGTCGAAATTGATTGGGATCTTGGAGCCATTGTAAATATCTAAACCTCACTATGTGAGAGTTATTATACCTAGTTATATAATTTGCCTTAACAAAGATATGTAATTTATGATTTTATTAAAGAGATAATTACTTTGTGTGTGGTAATGTCTCAAAATGAGTAAATGATGAATACTTGAGTTGATAAATCTTACTTTTCACAAATTGTTAAATATATTTATTTGATAGTAATCAATGTATGAAGTCGATAATTGGACAATTATTGTAACAATCATTTGTCTTTTAATTTCTAAATTTAATAGCTATTTAGTGGCGTAGCTAATCAAGGGAATATATATTTATATATAAAATTCAACCTTTCGATAAACTTGGTATTATTATGTTAAGATTGTAAATCTTGTTGTATAGATAATGGAAGAGTATCATTATAAAAAGGTAATTTAAAGTTAAAGAATCAAACATCAGGAAATGAGAAACTAAATGGGATGGTAAATAGATGGAAAGATCCATTAGGCATATTAAGGGATAAGTACATGTGGAATGCTGATATAGTTACATTTTAGCATAACGAATGTACTTATCTCATAATGATCCTAGTTGGCCTTTGGCATCTATCACAATATAAACTCTTGTAAGATAGGTAAAATTGTAAATAAAATAAAAAACTATAAAGATCTAGATAACTATGAAAGGGATAGTTGTGATGTGGTGGAAGACTTAAAAATCATAAGACTAGTGTGTTGTCTTGAGTTTAGCCATAATCGCACAAAGAAATAACTTTGGCCAAAGTATTGCATTGATGGCTATGCATTGTCTGATTACCCATGTCCTCCAATTAAACTTAAAATTGTCTGTAACCTGATCATGGGAAGTTGAAAACTTAACATTAGGTAGAAAATGGTCAGATAACAGAATATGAAATTAGGAAATTAGCTTTGTGGTAGACCCAGGACTTTCACATAGTTCCCATGACATTTAAAAGGTTGAGCTGAAATGCTAGTAAGCATTATCACTAAAAGTAGTGACAAAGGGAGATCATGGAGATCTAGATACACCCTTCTTAGTTGTACATGGCTTACGTGGATGCTATCAGATAGATGAAAAGAACCAATTTGATTTAATGAGTTTTAATTAATAAATCTATATGATTGTAGCTATGTAAATTGTTTTTATGTTTCAAAACAAATCCTGATTTTCCACTCTTGTAAATTTGTTTGTTACATTTTGGTATCGAGCCGAGAGGATAAGACACTTGGACATTAATGGGACACACATTCTAATAAAATTATCCTTTTTATAAAACAGAAACTATGGCTAGGCCAAGACAAGAGCTGGTATGACAAGTGACAATGGGGTAAATATTGATGACGTCTTTGGATAATATGACTCTAAGTTAGAAGAAATGACATCCGAAACCAATTTGTCACCTTAGAACAACAAGGTCAGGGTGGTGAAGAAAATGAGGATCATAGGGATGAGAATTAGGATGATGAGTAATATGATGATCAACCTGAGCACTTGAATTAAAGGGTAAATAAGAAAGCAAGGTCATTTCTTTGAGTTAGTAAGGGACATTAAAAGAATATCCGCATACGTAAATTTAATGGTACAACTCTTGGGGATGGTGCTAAAACTTAGCTCTCTGAAATGGAAAAGTATTTTGAGATTAGGGACTTTTCTGAGGAGACAAAATCAGTATGGGGAGCCTGCTAATTGTCCCATGAAGCATATTCCTTATGGGATAACCAGAAAATGGAACTAGGAATTGATTCTAGTATGATCACATGGGAGCAGTTCAAGGCCTACTTCCATCAAAGATGGATACCTTAGCTATACTTTGACCAAAAGATGGCAGAATTCCAAAATCTGACTCAAGGAAAGTACTCAGTTATAGAATATTGGGAACGTTTCACTCGATTTCTTAAATATGTTCCTTTGTATGAAAAGGATGAGAAGTTTAGAGTGAGAAAATTTATAATGGGATTAAATCCTAGTATTGGTGGTGAGGTAGATGTTCATGGACCTACCTCGATGGAAATAGTGTTTGAAAAAGCTATCAAGCAAGAACAAAAGTTGTGAAGTATTTATGCCTCTAAAGACAAAATAAAAAGGAAAAATAACAAGTTTCAAGCACCAACCAAAAGTAAACCAACATGGAAAAAGGGAAACAAAAAGTTCAATCATGTTAACAAAAGAGGAATAATGGGTAGAACTATTGTGAAAAATAATAAAAATGGGTAAGGAACAAGTTTAAGCTAGAATAAGATAGAGATAAAAGGACCACTGGGTGGATGTTTTAAATGCGGTGGTGATCATTTTGCTAATTTTCCGCAAGGAGGACAATGGAATAACTAGTAGAAGGGGTTTACTGTGCCCATAAATAAAGAGGGGCAACAACATAAGATTTATGTTGCAGTCCATAATAAGCAAGCAAAAAAGCAAATGACTCCAATAGAAATTTCAGGTAAGCTTTTTAGAGAATTTGTTTTTGTTTTATTTGATTACGATTCAACATAATGTTTTATTTCATCTAAAGTAGCTGATAAAGTCAATATAAGAGCTAGGTACACAGAACACACTTAGACTATACAGTATGGAAATAATGTTTTACATAGAGTGAATAAGTGTTTGTTTGAGTCACCACTAGAATTACCTGAGTTCACGACAAGATTAAACCTATATGTGGCACCTCTTGGATCCGACGCCAGTATTGTCATAGGTATAAATTGCTTAAGTCAGCATAATAAAAATTTGTATTGCTTAGTAAAATGTGTAACCTATTGCGATGATCTGTAGAAAATAGCAAGTGTTTAGGGTGTTAAAAGAGAGTTTGTCACTAGGTAGATTTCTGTCATGCAACTAACAAAGGAAAAGTGGAAGGGCTGCCATCTATATGCTGTAAAAATAACAAATTCAGGATATGAAATTGAGCCTAAAATTTAAGCATTTCCCATCTTAAGGGAATTTAGAGATGTGTTTCCAAATGAGTTGCATGGACTTCCACCTAAGCATGAATTTGACTTCACCATAGAGGTCAAACCAACAATGAAACCAATTTCCAAGGCACCATACAGAATGTCAACAACCAAATTAGTTGAGTTGAAATCTTGATTACATGAATTTTTGTCCTTGGGTCTGATTAGACCAAGTATATCACCATGGGGTGCACCGGTTATCTTCGTGAAAAAGAAGGATGGGACCCTTAGACTTTTTATTGATTATCGAATGTTCAACAAGGTAACAATGAAGAATCGGTAGCAGCGCCTCAAATCGATAATATTTTTGATCAAATGGGGGGTGAAAAAGTGTTTTCCAAGATTGATCTTAGATCCGGTTATCATCAACTATGAATCAAGGATGAAGATATCCATAAAAACGCTTTTAGAACAAGGTATGGGCATTACGAGTTTACAATTTTACCCTTTGGTCTAAAAATGCACCTTCTTCTTTCATGAACTTAATGAACAACGTGTTTAGGAAATACTTAGAATAATTTTTACTTATCTTTCTTGATGATATATTAATATACTCCAACAATGAGGAAGAACATGATGAACATTTAAGGATTGTCTGGGAATTATCAGAAAACATAAATTATATGGAAAATTATCTAAGTGTGCTTTCTATTAATATGAAGTACAATATTTAGGCCACTTAATAAACAAATAAGGAAGGTCATGGACCCCTTAAAGATCAATGCCATCATGGAATGGCCAACATCAAAGGATGTGCACGAAGTGAGAATTTTTATGGGTCTAGCAAGAGTTACTATCGAAAGTTCGTAAAGGACTTCTCTAAGTTATTAGGACCTATCACTTCTTTGTAGAAGAAGGGTAATAATTTTTTTGGGAAAATAAGTCTGAAGAAGCCTTTAATGAGTTAAAAGGTAGACTCAAAAGTGCTCTGGTGTTGAAGATTCGAGAATCCAAACAGGAACTTCATGGTGTTAACTGATGCTTCAAGGAAGGTTTGGGCAGAGTACTACTACAAGATGGGCATGTGGTAGCTTTTGAAAGTAGAAATTTGAAGGTGCATGAAGTAAATTATGCACCACATGATCTTGAGATTACTGCGATTGTTCATGCGCTACAGGTATGGAGGTACATTTTTACGCGACCGAATCTAAATGCAAGGTAGGTAAGATGGTTGGAGTTCCTAGCAAATTATGAATTTGAATTAAATTACATTAAGGGAAAAGAGAATAGAGTGGCTGATGCTCTAAGTCACAGAAAACATATTTATGCTATAATTGCATTAAGAACTCAATATAAAGATGAGGTTAAAAATGAGTTAACCAATGACCCCTACTACAATCATGTTAAAACATCTCTAGAAAAATATCTAAGGGACAAAACGTATGACGGTTTCAAGGTGGAAAAAATGGGATTCTACATTATAATAGTAGAATATATTTGCCGAAAGGTAAAGAACTCAGAAATAAAGTCATGATATAATTTCATGATGCTCCTACTTGGGACACCCATGAGTAACAAAGATGATGGAAAACATCAATAATCAATGCTTCTTGAAAAAGATGAAAAATGATGTGATTCTTTATGTCTCATAATGCCCGAATGTCGAGCAATTAAAGGTGAACATTTACATCCGATTGGATTGTTATATCCTCACAATGTGCCGAATATAAGTGGCAAGTTATAAGTATGGATTTCATCCAAGGTCTACATATGTCCCAAAATAAACATGATGTTATACTTGTAGTTGTAGACAAGTTAACTAATGTGGCACATTTTATAGCAGGTAATCTAACGGATAATTCACCCATACTAGAAAAAATATTTGTGCAAGAATTTTTTTGATTACATGGATTTCCAGAAGTAATAATTTCAAACAAGGACTCAAGGATAACTTCCAGATTTTGGTAGAATTTGTACGCTACCTTAGGGACAAAACTAAACATAAGTTCTACCTACCATCCTGAAACTGATGCTTAAATTGAAAGAGTAAATCAATTGTTATAAGATTTACTAAGAATGTATTGCATGGATCAGCAATATAAATGGGAAGAGTATCTTCACTTGGTTGAATTTGCCTATAATAATACTTACCATTCCTCCATTCAAATGGCTCCTTTTGAGGCCTTATATGGTGGTAGGTTTAGAACACCTATAAGTTGGGATAATCCTGAAGATAGAGAATTGATTGGACCATAAATGCTTTAAGAAATGGAAAAATAAGTTAAATTAATCCAAGAAAGATTGAAAGAAGTAGCAAATAGAAAGAAAAGATATGTAGATTTAAAAAGAATTGATAGAAAGTTTGACATGGGAGATAAAGTTTTTCTTAGGGCCAAACCTAAAAAGAGTTCTATTTTGTTTGGCAAGTCAACCAAACTATCTCTTAGGTTCGTAGGATCATTTGAAGTGCTAGAGGTCATTGGCCCAAAGAGCTTACAAGCTAGCACTACCTCCCACTCTATCCAAGCTACACAATTTATTTCATGTATCCTTGCTCAAGAAATATGTACCTAATTTAACACATGTACTTAATTGGGATTCATTACAGGTTCTGGATCTAGGGGTAATCGTTGTTGATCCTATAAGGATACTAGAAACATGGAAGTTACACTTGAGGAACCGTGAGGTTTTACAATGTAGGGTCTAGTGGGACCAATATTTTGAAGAAAGTGCCACTTGGGAGAATCTGGAAGATATCCAGACTACTTTTATGCATTTGTTTGATGCTTTTTTTATGAACATGATTTGTTAAATTAATAAATTCATTTTTTCTCGTAAGTAGTAGATAATAAAATCCTATAGATAAACCTACAACTGAATATTGGGACTAAGATACTTTTTGATTAATGGTTACTGTTGAAGTTTTTGTTAATAAACCTAGAAAATCATCGTGTAGGCAGTAATGTGTTATGTCTGCAAATTATATGACTGATTTTCTATATGAACAAGGGTTGTTGTGACTTTTATTATTCAACTAAAATAATATTGCTACAAATTCTGAGATGATTTGAAATATATTTATGAAGCAAATGAATAATGTGTTAGTTTATCTATTTATCTTGAAATCATTGATTATTCTATGGGGTGAAGTATGTAACATCCCAAAATTTCTTGTCACTTAAATTAACTATGGATAATTCTAATCAGGATTAGACGAGATCATCATTGTGTGTAAAATTCATTTGGTTCGTCATGTCATGACCCACAGCTTCTTGTGAGGCATGACACTGCGGAACGAATAACCCCGCACCCACCTTGATGATCCTTCCTAAAACATGATTAGGCCTTAATCGTAGGTAAAATGGTTCATAAATGATTGTGGATATTTCAGTTATTTGTATTTCGGTTACTTTATTTTATTCGGTTTGGTCATCTTTTGTTTTGTTCGACTTTTGCATGACCGCGATGATAATTGCCTCTGTTTTATTTGACTAAGCTATATTAAGCCAGCTTTATGAGAATATTTAAATTATGATTTACGGACTTGGTGATTTTCGTTATTGGAATGTTTTATATAAACCTGGAAATTCAACTAATTATTATGGTAATATATTGTGGGAGATATGTGGACTTGTATTATGAAGGTTAATTTTTACTTAACCATTAAGTTGGGTAACAACTAAAGTAAAAAAAAAATGTATGAAATATTAATTAGTATATATATTTTAGAGGGATTTGGCATGTAAGCGAAAAAAAATTATTTAGACATTGAAATTTATGGGTTTCATAAAAGTGAAACACCTTCACATGGCACAAGTGTGTGGCATGCACTAGTACACATACCAACATTGGGAAGCCCAAAATTCTTCAATATGCCGCCCAACTATAGTCTCTTTCATTATATTTTTTTCTGTTATTTCTCCTTGGTCTATTTTTCATTCTCCCCTTCTAGAATACCTGTGTGAGTTTTGGAGGAAAGAAGGATTCAACTTGTTGGAGCTGGAAGAGTAGAAAGTTTCCGATTCTGGGTTTACTTCAGTGCATGAATGTCTTCTACTTTATTTGTTGCATTATTAGTAAAAAATGAGGAAATACACATTGTTTTTTTAATGGCAATCAAGGAATTTGTGGACATCTTTTGATAAAATCATTTGGAGATGCAATTTGAAAAGGAAATCGATGGATTTTGTTTTCCTTTTAGTTTCTTTGTGTGCCTTTAACTAAACCTAGAAAAAATGAAGATGGGTTTTTGGTTTTTAATCTGCAAAAATAAAGTAGAAGAAAGGTTAAAATTTCCTTCATTACATTATGAGAAATTTTCCCTGAAAGGAAAAGAGTTGGGTTTTTCCTATACAAGAAGAAGGAAAAGTGTTTTGTGAATTTGTGTGTTTAAAATCGATTTGTGCTTGTGGGTTTTCATTTTGGTTTACTGGAATTTAGTTGTGTTTTACTGTAAACAAATCGATTTGGGTATACAAATCAATTTTCATAAATGAATCGATTTGGGTAACTCCATCGATATGGGTATGTAACCAGTTGGGGTTTTGTATTTTTATTTTTTTTTTGTTATATGCAGGTCTGATTGTTAACTTATTGTGATCTCTTGAATGATAATTGTGGATGTCAAAGCTCTTGCATGGGGCTGTTTTTCCAGAAATTTTATCTTTATGGACATCTAAATCAGATCATGTATAAATGAAGGTGTGTTGTTATGTTTAAAAATAAGTCATTTAACCTGTAACTTCCAACCTGGAAATATGACTTGGATTTTTGTAAAACTGTGAAAAAGAAATTGCTTGTCTTGATAAGGGCATGAAAGTTAGGAAAGCTTGACGAGATATGCACCAAGGAGTAATTGGTAGCATGATTGGGATTTATATAATGATATCTTATGAAAGAAAAAATAGCTGTTCTTTTACTAAACAGAGTATGTTTACATGATGTAATCAGGGTGCTTCTATATTGATTCGTTGGCGTTGTTCATTTACCGATAGAACATGTTAAAGTGATGTAAAATTGGTGATATTTGTGCTAATTTCTAGAGCTTCTCATTGACTGAAAAGAAGTAATTTTTATTTCCTTGGTAATGATGTTCTTGGACAATATGATGAGTTGCTCATTAACTAGAAAGAATATGTTTGATTAGTTTTTGGTAATGATGATTTTTGGACGCTTTGTTAAGTTGTTCGTTGATTTGGAAGATAAGAGAAATAGTATTAAAATCTATATCAAATAAAGTATGATTTTCTTATGGTCATAATTTGAATTCGGGGGTTGAGTGATTATGGTTTGATTATGCTTGAAATAGAGATTGGTTGTTCTATTTGTATGCATCGATAGTTGTATCTTTATAGAAATCAGCGGGTAAATTATTTTCAGTTGTATTACCATATGCTTGTTGATAAAACAACATGTATATCCTTTCTTGTTTTACTAATTAATTGAATAATAAAATGGAGTTAATATTCATGTCCATAAATTTTGAATTGACATCATACCACTACTCTAATCTTGTAGGACCATTGGCAAGTTACTTTCGAATGTGCAAAAACTCATGTTTTGTGAATTTTTATGGTAGCATGGATCAAATGAGATACTTGGATTTCAACTTTTAGAATGATGAAATCCTATAATTTTGACTGAATTTATTGCGATCTTTGACCCATTGGAAATATTTAAACCTCACTATGTAAGAGTTATTATACCGGTTATATAATTCACCGTAATGACATATGTAATTTATGATTTTAATAAAGAGATAATTACTTTGTGTGTAATAATGTCCTAAAATGAGTAAATGATGAATACTTGAGTTGAGAAATCTTACTTTTCACAAATTGTTAAATATATTTATTTGATAGTAATCAATGTCCTAAACCGATAATTGGACAATTATTGTAACAATCATTTGTGTTTTAATTTGTAAATTTAATAGCTATGTAGTGGCGTAGCTAATCAAGGAATATATATATTTAATTAATCCTTGAAGAAACTTGGTATTATTATGTTAAGATTGTAAATCTTGTTGTATAGAGAATGGAAGAGTATCATTATAAAAAGGTAATTTAAAGTTAAAGAATCAAACATCAGGAAATGAGAAACTAAATGGGATGGTAAATAGATGGAAAGATCCATTAGGCATATTAAGGGATAAGTACATGCGGAATGCTGATATAGTTACATTTCAGCATAATGAATGTACTTATCTCATAATGATCCTAGTTGGCCTTTGGCATCTATCACAATATAAACTCTTGCAAGATAGGTTAAATTGGAAATAAAATAAAAACAAACTATAAAGATCTAGATAACTATGAAAGGGATAGTTGTGAGGTGGCGGAAGACTTAAAACTCATAAGACTAGTGTGTTGTCTTGAGTTTAGCCATAACCTGCACGGTGGATAACTTTGGCCAAAGTAATGCATTGATGGTTGTGCATTGTCTGATCACCTAAGTCCTCCAATTAAAATAAAAATTGTCTGTAACCTGATCATGGGAAGTTGAACACTGAACATGAGGTAGACAATGGTTGGATACCAGAATACAAAGTTAGGAAATTAGCTTTGTGGTAGACCCAAGGACTTTCACATAGTTCCCATGACCTTTAAAAGGTTGATCCGAAATGCTAGTAAGCATTTTCACTTGAAGTAGTGACGAAGGGAGATCATGGAGATCTAGATACAACCTTCTCAGCCACACATGGCTTACATAGATGTTATCGAGATAGATTAGAAGAACCAATTTGATTTAATAAATTTGATTAAATAAATGCATACAATTACTGACTATGTAATTTGTTTTCATGTTTAAAAAAATCCATTATTTTCCAACTCATGTAATTTTGAGTGTTACACTTTTGGAAAAGAACTGAGTATTAGACTCTGTGTAACACAATAGTAACCCATACATAGGAACTTTCATACAATAACATGTCTAGTACAACGACCACTGTAATTTACCCCATGCGCTTGCTTTAAGCCACGGGAACCTAATCTTTGTAAACACATTAGATTACAGTTCCTTTGAAGTTATGATAGTATAAGATATTATCCTTAAGTACATATTTGAGAACCTTTTTATGCATTCGTAATGATGTGGAGGGTTTGATGGCTTTTTGGTAGGTCTATTATAGTATTATTTGATTGATATTAACATACCAAGAGTCCTATGCAGGGATTTATGGCTCAATCCAATAGAAATCGTGAATGTCTGAATGAGGTTAGGTGTCTAGGGATTTCAAGATTATTATAATATTATCATCATGATAATTACCATGTGACTTGAATTGGGTGGCAGATGTGGCCAAAGAGTTAGCCAAGGCATTTTGATCGCATGGTATCGATTCTATGGTAAATTAAGTAAAGTGTTGAATCAATTCAAGGACTAAGTCGTAATAAGATTTAAGGTTTTTTTGTGAAATTGATATACACCACTAACCTATTGAATAAACCAATTGATAATATTCAATGACATATATATAATATATTTTTTTAGCTAAGGTGGCTTGTATGCCTAATATAAGATCTTCACACTCCACCATTTTGGCGATTTTGAATTGGAGTTGATAGGAAAGAGGAAGGCTTGAAAAGAGGATTTTTGAGGACACAACCTTCCCCATATCATTGTATGAAAATTTTCCCATAAAATTTTAGCATCTATCTATCCCGATGGAGGTAAATGATTACGTCCTCCTGAATGATTTTCACCATTAGTTTGTTTTAAGGTAGAGAGGGTGCTTCACTAATGGTGTTAGAGGATAGTGCCTAAATATTGGCCATGAGTTTATAATTATTAGTATTGTTTTATGGAAATTATGGTATCTATGAACTCAATTAGGAGTATGTACTCATCATGTAATGCATCATGAATAAGATGAGGAACATATATGAGCGCGACACACACTTTCAATAAAATTAGTATTGCAGGAGCTACAAGCAATTTCAGGAGAAGATTCAAGTTTTTTTAATAATGGTTCATATATATTTACATTTTTATATCATACTTGATCATTCGATAAGATATGTAGAATTTTGAGATGTTCTTTCAAGGTAAAGTTTCGAGGATGCTTTTTCTAGTAGGGTGCTAAGTGGTTACATGAGGTAAAGTGATGATTATGAATTTTTTTATTGGTGAAAGTTTTCAAGTGCTTGTACACAATTTATAAGGATATTACATGATTTTTTTAGTATGTATTTTTGGTTTTGTGTGATAGAGAAACTTGGGCTAATGGTTAGTTCGTGAGTCCTAGAAGCCTTACGAAGTAATTTATGCAGATTGACTTGGATGAAGGCCTTATATTTTGAGTTTGAAGGAGTTATAATATGTTTTTAAAACATAATTCATATGGATTTCCATTTATATATGTCTTTTGTGTTGGCTATATTATTTGATGTGTCTTTCAATTCCATTTGTGAGAAAGAAGGTAGTTGCTTTTTCAGAACAATTTTTCTCATATTGAAAGATTGTGTTGGTTTAAGCAAGAGATGGATTAGTTTAATCTTTCTATCACCTAGAGAGAGAATAGGGATGAATTTTTTCCCATTAAATGATTTTGTAGTTCTTGAAAGTTGTATAAATGGTGTAAACTAGTTGAGTTTGTAAAATTGGTGTCTAGGCATCTTACTTTGGCAAAGAAAAAAGTTGGTGTGGTATGATCACATGGAGGTTTATCAAGCTCTAAGATACATGGATGTGATATAAAGGCCCTTAGGATTCCATGGAGTGTTTTCAAGCCATATTTGACAAGTATTTGAGTGGTCTTGAGATCAAAAGGTAAAAGCAAGGTGTTGCGAAACAATTGTTTGGTGAACTATATGAGCCTTTTGGCCCATGTTATGAAATATTTTATTGGTACAAGAAAATTTGAGACCATGGATGATGATTATATGTCATATTAAACATTTGTGTTGAATTAGGGAGATATAATATGTATGGTTTTGTGGTATTTTCTTTTATCTCATCCTACTGATAGGGTTTTGAGTTTGTTTTGTGCAAGTTGAGTGGTTTTGGGCATTTCCGACCTATATGGGTAATATGTGACCATTTATATGAATTTTGTGGGATCTAATTAATTTTTATTGGTTGAGATAAATGTATAATACTAACATATATTTTTTTGGAAGGATAAAATCATATAAAAGAAAAGTTTTATTTCATTTTTGAACAAGTGATTTTGGAGGGAAAATGTGTGACCCATCTAGATGTGTATTTCGGTATTATTGCATGATTTTGGTTTGAGGAAGTGTGTTATAGGTTGAAGAGTGATAGAGAGCATGTAAGAAATTATTTCAAGCCAACACAAGGTGTGAAAGAGGAAGAAATATTAAGCTAGATGAATGAGGGTTTGATTGTGAATGTCTGAGCTGAATTAGAGATCTCCATCAATTGTGGAAGGAAAAACATTCGATATCATCATCATCGGTGGATGAGTTAGTTTTTACTCATCTTATTTGGTCGTAGCCTCTTTATGGAATGGGTGCTTTAGAAAACTAGGGGTTGGTGCTCCTTATAGGTTTAGTGCTATACTAAACATGGGATTTGTGATCCTTTTGAAGTTGGTCTTCAATAAATATATTTTCTCTATGTAATATAAGCATATTTTTACTGGTTTTTCCCCCTTGAGGTTTCCCCACTTGTATTTGGTATTCTTGTGTATTTTCTTTCTCTTGTTGTTGTCAATGGTTGTTTTTATGTTTAAGTAATCACACATATGGTTGATGTTTGATTGAATGGATGCATAAATGATAATGAATGATGAATGGTATATAAAATAAATATTTTAGGACTAGTTTATGCCCCAAACTCTTAGTCTATTGTGCTTCCAACAATTGGTATTAGAACAAGTCCTTGTGAAGAAAGATTAGCAGCTAAAAGGAGATCCTTGGAAGCACAAGTAATGGGTGTGTCATCATATGTTGAGGAATCATTAAGGAAGAGGGATGAATTATATTAGTAAATTATTGATTACTTATAAGTTCAGATCAAATATATGGAGGAAGATGATGTTCAATCCATCAAGGGTTTGAAATCTCAATTGTAAAGTATGTATAAATCCCAAAATGATAAATAAGTCACATGTTCCATGTATGAGGAATAATTGAAATACTTAGATTCAAATTTAGAGAGTTCTTCTCGTACATAGTGGATACATGAAATTGTTTGTAAGACCTTTGAAGATATTTATAGGATTTTAGAAATCCAAAGAGATACAAATGACAAGATTGACCTAGGGTTCAAGGAAACATAAAGTAAAGTAATGGTGAAACTAGTCCAAGTACTAAATTTGATGAAGATTTGGTCAAGAAGGATGATTTGAAAATTTATAAATTAGTTAGACAACATAATGCCATGAGGTATGGTACTTCCTTCAATTGATATTGCTTTATTTTTCATGATTTTGATCATAGGGATATATATTTCAAGAGAAGGTATTTTGGAATGGTGTAGGTTTATTGAAAGGTGAACATCATGCATGTTGTGAGTATGGACATAAAGCTAAGGAGTGTGGTTGGAATCTTAGTATGTATGAGTCTATAAGTTGGAAGAGTGTTATATATTTCAAGTGTCATAAACAAGGGCACACTTCTAGTTATTGTCTATAAAGAGGAACACCAAGATTTGTTAGTGAGTTTCAAACATCGAATGGAAGAGATTTTAGGAAGATTATAATTCCTTTGAATTAATCCATATCATAACTAATGGTCAAGAAAGAAGTTAATCAGGTCAAGGAGGTAAAGAAAATTGTTTCTCATTCTTAATTATAGCCTAATTGAATGATGTTTTTCAAAGAAGGATCAAATAAAATTAATGAGGTATATTTGCATTGGTTGAAGGGCTCAGAAGTCAATAAGGTCATATTTACCTTAATTCTTAAGTGCATGATAAGTTTAATAGTCTACGAGTTTGTTAAACTTCAATTGTGATAAGGTATTATAAGTAAACTATTCATGTACCTTTGAGTTCTTGTATTTATACATGTTTGTGTTATGTCTTGAAGTGTGTCAAGAGTTTTGTATCTATTGTTACTTGTGTTTATGGCCTTATTACATGTTCAAGGTAATGTTTCCTCTTAAATTTTATTTTGCATAATGTCAATGGTGGTCATTTCTAGAGTTGTGGTCTGAGTCTTTAGTCAGTACTACCCCTCACTTTGAAGAAGTGAGGTGGAGCATGAAATATTGTAAAATTATTGTTGATCATAAGGTTGATATGAAAATTATGTCTCTTGAAGTTATTTTTCAAGGACTTTATCAATTTATGCAGTCTTTGATCCTAGAATGTTGCTTTTGTCCAAAAAGAGGTGTAAATTTTGTTGTCTCAGTCAAAGGAGTTGTTGGTTAGGTCTATATTGTACATGTCTATTGTGTCCTTGAAGATTTATGTACCCAAAATGTTATATATTTTGTGGAATAAGCGAAGGTTTTAAGTTTTTGTTCTCTAATTCATGAAGAAAAAGTTGAAACATGAATGTGTATCTTTGTACAAATATTTACAAGTGTTGACAAAGGTATGAGGTTTGTAAAGAAGTCTACATCCGTATAAATGTCTAAAAAATGTTTAAGAGTAGTCATTTATCAATCAATTGTTCCCTAATAATGGTTTTTTCAATGTGTGGATGAACAATCAAGAAGTATATTATGTCATTATCTTAGTCAAATAAAGTAAAGATAATTGTAAAATAAGTTGAGAGTATGTGCACATCCCACAAAGGTCTATGAATTATGGCATTAAGGGTTTACCGACATGAACGAAAAGTGTCCTTGTAGGTTATGAGTGAGTTTAAGGGGGTGTAATCTCAACTATGGTCAAGTTGAATGTCTATTTTAAAGTCAAGAATCAGTAAGTTCTATGTCAAGGGTTGTATTTGAAAAGTGTATGCTCTATTTTCAGGGTGTTTTTCATGTTGTCGCTTCACTAGGTTTACTCTCTTAGAGATAAAGACTTTCCTCCTTTACCTTTGGAGAAGTTAATTATATTATATGAGTGCATGTTAAAGGATAAAATTATTTATAATTTTTGTATATTTTTGTGAGAATCAAATGTCTAAGAAGAATCATTCAAATTTGTTTGATTAGAGTTGTTGTACTCAAGGGACTCTCAAAATTGCAATGATAAGCTATAGGTGTAGTGATTCTCTTGGTCTAGGTACTGAATGAGACAATGGTGAATAGATGGTAAACCAAAGTAATTCAAGAAGTCTTATAATTTACCCCAAGTTCTTGAGGAAAAGGAATGTTATGCCAAGTCATTCGAGTTTTTCCCAAAATAAAATGTGTAAGGTATGGGCTTCATAGAACTAAAATCAAGATAGTTTTCTTATGGGCTTCAATTGTTTATAGCATATCTTCATTAAGAGTTGGATGCATTCAATATTATAAGTAGAGTAATTACATTTTTGAATGTATGAATTTCAAGTTGATGTCATTTGGACAACAAAAGTACTCATGTTCCCAGTCAAATAAGACTAATCTTAACTTACAAAATGACCTTGTTTGTGTATGACATGTCCTATAGTAATGTGTTCTCTGTATAATAATTCTAATATGAATGTATTTGGCTAATAACCTTGGTCATAAAGGTATGATTTCCTAGGTATTGAAGTTCTCAATTTCTAGGAAAACTATCTATATCTGAAAAATGTGTTAAGAGGTTATAATTGTTCATGGATTAGTTCTAGAAGAAAAAATTATAGTTAGGTCTATAAAGGACAAGTGAGACAAGTTTATGAAATGAAATTTTTTTCTCCGATGTGTTTATATGTTGACGTAAGGCTCTTAGTTGTGTCAAAAATCCTAATTTATGCTATCATAGTTTGTAGGGAGTCAAAATAAGACATAAAGATACAAATATGGTTGTTTGTCACTAAAGAGTGTATGAAGAGTGTATGGTTGTATAATATAATATTGAAAGGGTAGTATACCAAGTCAAGAACATAGTATTGATATCTATAAGGTTTTCAAGGTTCCATGGTATTGTCGGTGATGCTCGAATAATGTTTGTAGATGATTCTTTAGTCAAGAATTGAATTTTCAAATGATGAATGAGCACCATTGAGGAATGTATAAAGAAGATAGGTGGTATATGAAGGGTCGTGTGTGTTCTTAAAACATGATAAAAATGGTAAGGATGATCTTACTTATTCAAGTCTCCTGCAAATGACGAATGAATTTTCCTAGGCTCGCATCAATGGGTATGTACAATATTAAAACGGTCTTACAACTAATTAAAGGTATGTATTTGAAGTCTTATGTGTTGATAAGATTGAAAAGTTGAAGATGAAAGTTTATTTAAGGATGTCACAGAGAGCTAAGTACTATGTGAAGTCATGATAAGTTGTGTTGTAGGAACTTGTAACCTTATGGAGGCATAAAATGCATACGTACAATCTTATGAAGTTTTGAATATGCTCATCAAATCAGGGGAGCAAGCTTGGTTGTGAGTTAGGTTTGGAGTTGCAAAAATCATTAGTATGATGGACTCAAAGGTATAATGCATTACAGGTCATGTGTATGGACTTGATCAACGTGACAAAATATTTTAATTATGAAAAGATTTGGACTATAGAGGATTTAGTATGGATTTCTATGCCTTTAAAGGATTTATGAATAAGGTTAAGTTGTTGATTTTACTAAGTGAAGTGATAATGATCCACATAGATTGTTATAACAGAGATGGGATTTTTATTTAGCCAGAGTATGTTATTTATGATGGTCCTATTATGATGTATAGATCTGAGGGGAGAAAGTGTTTCTTTAGACATGCAAGAAACATAGATATCATTGAAAAATGTTTTTTTCACTAAGAAGTTACTTGAGGACTCTTATGAAGTGTTTGACCCCTCTCCAAGACAAGTAAACAAGACATGATATTTATCTTTTGTAATTTTCAAAAGTGATATTTAGTAAAACTCCGGGGGAGTACAAGGAGTCTCATCATGTTTTGTTTGATCTTTATCAGCATTTAGAAGCTATCCCATTTTGCACTGAATACGAGTTTCACGGACAATAGTCCTAAAGTGTGTTTTAATAGTATTGAAGGAAGATTTTGAGTTCTTGAGTATGAAATAGACCTAGAGTAATGGATGAATAAGATAAAGGAAAGACAAAGGAGAACATGTCTAGGGGAAGATGATTCTCCTAATTTATCATGTCCTTTGAATCTTCATATGTTGCTAAAGGATTCAAAGAGAAGACAGATTCGATCCTCAGGGGAGCTATTTGATCATGTAAATTATTTTTCACCATGCTTTCCATTGTGTTTTATCATTTTCCATGTATTATCATAAGTGTATCATTTTTCCTAGATATAAAGGGGGAGAGAATAACAAAAACATAGAAAAGAGTCTTGTAGTGTGTTATTCTTGTTCATTTACATCAATGTTTTTATGGTGATTGTCATCAATGAGAAAGGGGAGATTGTTGTCCATTGTGTGTTTTAGTTATCATTGATGTCAACTCAATTAATTTAAAAGGTGTCATGGTGTGGTATGTATCTCAAGATTTATTATTTCATGGTAAAGAATGAAGGTTAATTGGTAGTGTCCTTCTTTGGTGAGTTTTAGGAGGTCCTAAAGCTTAGTTTGCTAGGTAGAATCATGGTATGAGATCTCTTCAGTTTTTGGATGCTTTGATGAGGTAATTCAAATTTAATGTGGTAAATTTCATATGTTAATGAGTCTGCATGAGGTCTACAAGGTTAGTTCATGGGTTTTCATGGTTGAGTCGGGTCATTCGAGGGTTATTCCTCACTTTAGAGCATGCCGAATGAGATGGAGGTGTGATATTTAGAATAAATAAGTCATGATGGATTATGGTATCAGAATGTTGGCCATTTTCCTAATGTGTATGGTGAGCTTCAGGTCATAACTCAAAGTTATGATGCATGTTTAGGGTCCTTAGGAGCGAATAAGTGATAAACAAACAAGATAGCGTATGTGACTTAGTGTGGCAGGAAAGTTTTAGATATTTTTGGATCATATGGTGAGTATGAGAAGTTATATATGTTTTCATGACACTTCATAACAAGTTTTAGGTCAAAGTGAAGAATATTTTTGAAGATATACAAGTTTTGGCAAAACTAGGTAAGTTGTAGTGTGTTTTTAAGGAAAAAATGGACCTTCTGATGCTCGTTATGAATTGTATGATTTTCATGGGTAAATGATATATTTGTAATAAATTATTATGAAAGTTATGAAGGTTTCAATAAAATTAGGTTGTTTGATCATCACATTTTTATGAATGATCATTAACAAGGTAAACTAGTTCAAAACCCTAGTTAAACCCTAACTAGAAGTGACCTAAAGGAAATGGCTTGTATCGTGAGTTTTTTTATTGAAATGTGATGATTGGATGTTTTAAAGGAGACTTCCATATTTCCATAAATATATATTAAATCTTGTGACAGTATGTGGGGCTTACTTGAATATGCTAGTTTTGAAAGAAGTTCGGTTTAAGGGAAGTTCATCCAAACGAGTTGATGAATAAATTGACATTGTCTTTAGGACTTGAGTTATATATATATATATATATATATATATATATATATATATATATATATATATATATATATATATATATATATATATATATGTTGATGTTATCCAAAATTCACCCTCAAGGTAATTTTGATAACATGCATCAAATTATTGATTCCTGAGCAAGTAGATTGATTCGAGGCCCAAAATCATGTTTTTCGGGGTCCCCTGCGGCCTTTTTTAACTCTCCCATCCAAGAAGAAATCCCAACGAGTTAGAAAAAATGGAAAAAATGCAAAAATAAGGTTGCAAGACTGTTTTGAAGCATTTCGGGTCTGAAGGGTGTGGATCGTACCAATGCGGGTCGTACCAAGGTTCGTCATACCAAGCTTGGGGCCAAAATACAAAGAAAATCAGCTAAGTCAGACATTTTTGTCCCAGGCGGTCCGCGGTACAGTTGGGACGTTGGGACACGAGGGACGCGAAAAGCCAAAATGGTTGAAAGAAAGAAAAATCGTCTAAGTCTTTTGTTTCACGCAGTTTGGGACAGCCGGGACAAAAGTACGCGAGGGACGCGTGAGACGTGAAAAGGAAAAATAGCAGTGAGCAGGGACAAGGAAGCCCGAATCGGCTGATGTGGGAGAATGTGTCCCAAGTAGTTTGTGGGACAGTTGGGACAAAAGTACGTGGGGGACACGAAAAGCCGAAACGGTCGAAGGCAAAGAAGAAAAGTCAACGTTTGACCCGTGAAACTTCAAACGGCCATAACTTTTGACTCCGAGCTCCGATTTTCACAAAATTGGACTTTCTTGATTTATTATTTTTAACAAGGGTAGATATATTTAAATAAAATAAACATATTCAGCTCCAGTTAGTTAATGCTCATTCCCATCAAATGACAGAAAACGCCTGCTAGACCCAAAATAGTTACCCGCACTCAGAAGGCCATAACTTTTGCATTTCTCAATGAAATCGCACAAAATTGGTACTGTTGGAATCATGGCTCTGAGGCCGATGCACAATAATAAATAAATTATAGATTTGATGAGAGATTGGTCTATATTTTTTAGAAAACGTGGCGGGGTTCATAAATGTGTTTTATTTGGTGGTTGGGAGTGCAATTAAGAGGCATGCTCATCATTCTTTCTCTACTGTAGCACCTGGGACAGTATGGGAGCCTTTTGCAAGTAATATATAATCATTTTACTCCATTTAATTCCTCTTACAAGTGGTTGAAGGACAGATTTCGGGATTTCCATTTTTCCCTTCTCTCTTTCTTCTCATTTTTCTATAAATGGGAGTGTTGGGCTCATTGTAAAGGGAGGTAATTTTTGTAGAAAAGCTCTGCCAAAATTGCTTTGTGAAGTTGATGTGTTACAGGCCCTTGTTGTGGACTCCTTGCATGGTGATCCAGGCCCTTATCTTGTAATAGATTGAACTGTGCATATCATGAAGCAATAAAATATAAGTTTGTGGATGTATCTTCCCCTGCTGTGTTTTCTTGCATTCTTCTTGCCCCTTCAACCTTGATTACAAGAATATTGTGTCTATTATTATGTTCATGCAGGGATCCATTATCATTGTGTATGTTTGAAATATTTTTGTGAATGCGTTTTGCTAGATTATGGAGAACTATCATCACCTCTTCTAGTGTGCACTTTGCTTCTGTATTTCATGCATTTGAAGACTACTCTCACACCCTCCTTTTCTGGTGTATCACCGCTTTAGTGTAGGATTTCATTTTATGCATTCTCTCTCCTGGTCCATTGGAAATTTATATTAGAATAGTTAGTTTCCCCTGCATTAGAGTAGATTGTGGCAGGTAGTTTAGGAGCAAGAACCAGCTTTCTTTGGAGGTCTATCTCAAGTAACAAGTCCCACAACTTGGAGATAGTACCCATGTTATCCAATCACACCATGAGTTCAAGTATATGCACTTGTATAAACATAGGGGTGCTGTGATTTGGTGATAACAGCTTAATAAATGTTTCAGGTCATGGTTGAGGTGAGGACATCAAAATTGTGCCCTACTTAGGAACACTAGTATTTGGGGTAGTTTTCAAGTATCTTTCACTAAAATTTTAATTATACGAGCTATGAAAAGATTTACAACAAAATTAAAGTGTTTTTGTGATAATGGTTCAGATATATTTCCATTTGTATATCAAACTTGATGATTGGATAAGTTTTTAAAAATTATGAGCTATTTTTAGGGTCAAGTTTGGAGGATGTTTGTTTTAACAGGGGTCTAAGTAGCTACATGAGGTAAAGTGATGATTATGATTTTTATTACATGGTGAATGTTTCTAAGTTATTATACATCATGTATAAATATGGTCCATTTTTTTAGTGTTGAAGTGTTTTTGGTGTGATGGAGCAAGTTTGGCTAATGGTTAGTTCTTAAGTCCTTGAAGGCTTAGGAAGCAATTTGTAGAGATTAGCTTAGTTGAAAGACTTACACTTAAGTTGGAAGGATTTATAATATGTTATGGAAATGGGATTTATATTTATTTCTATTTATATATTTATTTTTCTTGATGAGTTGATTTGATGTGTCTTTTTGGCTAGTTTTTGAGAAAGAAGGTAGTTTCTTTTAAGTACATTTTGCTCACATTGAAAGATTTAGCTGGTTGAAGCATGACATGGATTAGTTTAATATTTATATAAATTGTAGAGTGAATATGCATGAATTTTTTTCCTATTGAAGGATATTGGAGGTCATTAAAATGAGATCAATGGTGCACACTAGTTGTTTTTGAAAAATTACTTTCGGGGAAGCTTAGTTTCATAAAGAATAAAGTTATTATGGTTTGAACACATCGATGTGTCATGAGATCTAACATACATTGATGTTATGTACATTTATTTAGAATTACATAAAGTTGTTAAATTCCATATTTGAGATGTTTTATAGTGGTAATGAGGTCCAAAGATAAAGCTAGGGTGTTGGAAACAACTGTTTGGTGAAGGATATAAGCCTTTTGGCCCATGTTATGAAATATTTGATTGGTCCAAGAAAATGTGAGACCATGGATTATTATTATATGTAATATTACACATGGTTGGTTAATTTGGGATTTGTACTAATAATGGTTTTGTGGTTTGTGGTTTTATCTCATCCCGTTGGAATGGTTTTGAGTCCGTTTTGTGCAAGTTGAGTGGTTTTGGGCATGACTGATCTATATGGGTCATATTGGATTTTTCTTTATAAATTTAATGGGATTTAATGTAATTTTTTTTTCTAGATAAATTTATAGGACCTACCTCTCTTGTGTTTGGAATAATACAATCATATAAAAGCAAAGTTTGAGTTCTATTTTAAATAACATCTCTTGGAGGGAAAATATGTTACCTATGTAGAATTGTATTACACATATGGTTACATGATTTGAAGGATAGGAAAGTGTGTTATATGTTGAAGAGTTATAGAGAGCATGCAAGAAATTTTTGAAGATATTACAAGGTGTGAAATAGGAAAAAAGAGCGAGCTAGATAAATGAGGGTTTGATTGTGAATGTGTGAGATGAATTAGAGATATCCATAAGTTTTAGTTAGCATGAGATTAAGAGATCATCATAATTAGGTAGCTAAGTTGTTGTTTAATCATACTAGGTTATTGTAGCCTCCTTTTTGGAGTGGGTTTTTAACTAAATTAGGGGTTGGTGCTCCTTGTAGGGTTGATGCTCTATTAAACTTGGAGTTGGTGCTCCTTGTGAAGTTTATGCTTTACTAAATCTATTTTATTTTTGTAATATAAGATGGGTTTTGGTGGTCTTTCTTCCCTTTGAGAGTTTCCCACTTATATTTGGTGTTCTTTTGTACTCTTTTTCTCTTTCTCTTGTGAATAACTTTGTTTCTATGTTTAAGTTATCAAACATGTGGTTCATGGTTGGTTGAATGTATGTATGAATGATAATTAATTTTGAATGGTAAATGAAATGAGTTTTTGTAGAACCGATGCACCCTTCTGTTGGTTCTCGATTTTAACCTCACCCCTTTCAAACCAGATTTTTTCAAGTGTGCATGGTTTGAAATAATATGTCTTCCTGTGTGGATGCATGAAGTTTTATAATTATTAGGATGTTGTCATTAAACCCTTCTCTATGGGCGTGAGTCACATTGAACTATGTGTCGATTGCAGTTTCTCTTTATGTGTATACTTGTTGCTTATTTGGTTGTAAATGAAAAATTTTCCCCTTCTTTTATTTTCCATGATTATGCCTTATTTTTATTTTTGTCCCAACATCCGTGGACATGTGGTCGTCTTTAATTGGAAGCGGCACGATGGGTCTCTTTGGTGAACATGTCACTTTTGTTACATTTGTAAAAAATGCCAAATTGGTCCCATGGCTTCGATAATTTATAATTAGCTATTCAACAATGTGAAGCAAAGAAGAAAATTTCTTACTTTGACCCCGAAGATGTAAACGTGTCATAAGACGAGTGGTTATAGGAAGGCGGGCTCTTTTACAATTTCAAGGCATTATGGTAAAGGCGTAAAAGTGTAAAAGGAATGCCTAGAGCTGCGAAATGGACACGTGGCCATTTTTAAGTTAAAAGTGAGGAGGTGGGTCGTTGGATGAATTTGGAACTTTTAGTCTTGTTTTAAACAAAGCGAGAAGGTATAAAAGTGAAGCGTGATCCCACAAGCACCCTAGGAAAGCCTCGTGTTAAACCTATACTTGAAGCGGGTGGGTGGGCCACAATGTTTAAAAGCACAAAAATTCCTCCGAGTGGTATAAAATGTAAAATGCCCCCAGGCCCTTCTCAACTAAGATCCTTTCCATGTGGGCGGCCCAATTTTAAAATTACAAAAAAAAGTTAGCGGTTGTAAAGAAATGCATTTAATTCTACCTCCCTTAATTCTCCTATTTTAAAAAAGGACCTTGGGGATGTGAATATATTCATATTTTATTTCTAATTTTATGATATTTCATCATTTTTATCTATGAAGTTCTTTCAAAATATCGTGGGGCTCAATTTGTGAACCGAGAAAAGTGTGAAATTTACCATCTTAAATCAGAATTTATCAGGCACTGCAGAAGACCGGTAAGAGTTTTATACTCACATGTTTTGTGTTTGTTTCCTTTGGAAAATTGGTTGAAGTAAAGTAAGGATTTTTAAATAAATACTATGTCATTTTATTCCTTGGTTTGTCTAGGGTCACAAGTGACCTCGGCAGATAATAGATACGAGACTTGATGAATGCTGACTTGAATGATTTTCATCAACGATTGAGTAGTTCCCACATGAGTGAATCCTTGAAGGAAATTCATGATAGTTGTATTGCCTTGGTGGGTGTTATTCCAATTTCTGTCCAATGCCTAGAGTTAGTATGGTATTGCGTGATGAATTATGACTCTGAGAAGAGAGAGGTATTAGACGGGAATGGGGATACGGTGTTTACATTAACAAAGGAAGCCATAAGGGTAATTCTAAAAGTAGTTGTAAATGCAAACCATGCTTATGTTATCCAAAATTCACCCCCAGGGTAAATTTTGATAACATGCATTAGATTCTCAAGTCCCAGGAAAATTGATTGATCCAGGGCAAAAATCATGTTTCTAGGGTCCCTTCAGAAATTTTTCTAACTTCCCTGTCCAGGTCGAAAAGAACGAGCTCTGAGAAAATGCGGAAAAAGTTGCAGAAGGCAAGTAGATTGATCCAGAAAAAATCATGAAAATCGGCTAAGTCCTGCTCAAGGTCACCTTAGGGACATATGGGACGAAGGTACGCGAAGGACCCTAACCTACCCGATTCACTTAACGAGGAGGGAATTGCAGCAGCGGAGCGAACAGTCGGACCAGAAGGACGCGGGACGCGGGAAACTGATCCGGCCGAAGGAGGAAGCAAAATTGGCTAACTGCTGAGCTAGACAGTTTGGGACATTCGGGCCAAATAGACGCGAATCGGCCGGATCGGCGAAGCGGAAGAATTTGTCCCGCGAAGCATTGGGACATTTGGGACAAATAGACGTGAATCGGCCGGATCGGGCGAACCGGAAGAATTTGTCCCATGAAGCACTAGGACATTTGGGACAAATAGACGCGAATCGGCGGCGGATCGGGCGAACAGAATAATTTGTCCCGCAAAGCACTTGGGACATTTGGGACAAATAGATGCGAATCGGCCGGTTCGGCCGAAACAAGAAACTTCAAAGACAAGGAAAAGTGGGATAGTTGGGACAAATGTATGCGAAGGACGTAAAAACCGAAAATCCCGAAAACCAATGAGAAGATGCCACGTGTCCTCACCAAGGAATGTGTCCAAGAAGTTGGAGAACCCGACATCAAAGACATGTCGGAGGGGTCGGAAAGCCCGACAACAAAGGAAAATTTGGATAATCTGGCGGAAGCGGGTTTCGGGAAAACATAAACATGAAGCATATGTCGAGCCATCCTCCAAGTCCGATGCAAATGTAGAGGAGAATCCCAAACCCGACAGGCTGAAGACCTTGCTCATCCAATCAAATCATGACACGTGTCACAAGTGAAAAGGTCAAAAAGTCAAAGGGCGAGTTTTGAAGGGTCAGCCCAAACCAATGGGATAGTGCGACGTGTCCCAACTAGGGCCCACAGGGAAATTTCAAAGGAAAAGCCCACGGAAAGGTGGAGGAGAGAGAATTATTCAGCGAATCAGAGCCTGCCACGTGTCGTCCAGGTGGCAAAGCGCGGGAAAATATTTTAAAATCCATTTTGGTCTGTTCCGTGCCCTAAATCTTCAGATCGTCATATCTTTTGATCCAGAGCTCGGATTTGCACGTTCTTTATATCAACGGAAATATGTTGAAATTCTCTACATGATTCTGGGATCAATCTTGCATTTTGGTGTAGTCTGGAGAGAGAAATTTAAGAAACGGCTCGACGCATGGTAATGCCAAGTGACATTCCAACGACCAAATTTAATGCGGAATGGGTCGCACTCTCCTCCCATTTTGGTCAAAGTGACAGGGGTATGGGTTTGTAAGGTCCCCATGCCATTTTAATGCATCGAAGTCAAAGAGGGATGGGCTCCCATGCTTTGTACGTCTTGTGTCTCATGGGCTCGACCCATGCAATGTAAAAGCCGATTTGGCTCATTTTGGGGGACATTACGGATTGTTCATCTTTTCGCTTTCTGCCCCCTTCTTTTCTTCTCCAGGGTTGAAAATGGAGCTTGAACCTCCTCCCCTGCTCTGTAATGGTATTTTTGCCTCTTATTAATGGAATGATGTTCTGTGCAAACTTCTGAAGCAACAAAAATGTGTTTCGTGATGCATATGTCCATCCTTGCTCATTTTTCGCTTGTTTTCTTCTTGCCTCTCTTCATTGCAGGTATTTGTGCATGTTTGAATGTTCATTGTAGGTCTGGAGCTGTGTTCATGGAGTTTTGGGACATTTTCTGTGTGAAATCTATCCTTGGGTTTGTGATGCATCTGTCCATCCTTCCCATTGCTCACCTCTCTTTGTTCCATGGCAGTTTTGATAGATGTTCAACATTCTCCTTCTCTGGTGTATCACCATTTTAGTGTAGGCTTTTTTTGTTTTTCCCTTCTCTCTCTCTCTCTGTCTCCTTGGCATGGTTAGATTAGGATTAGATTAGCTTGCCTGCACTGGAATAGCTTGTGGCAGGTAGTTTAGGAGCAGGAACCAGCCTTCTCTGGAGATTCCTCTCTCGGTTTCACAAGTCCCATGCTTGGAGAGAGGTTTCCATGTTGTGCAATCACACTGGATGCCTGAACATCAACCTAGAAGCCTGATGTGCGTCCAGGGGTGCTGTGATTTTGCATCAACAAATACTATTTGTATCAAACTTGCCTTGGAGGATTATGAAGTAAAATAGAAGGAATTTATAAAGATGATAAACACAAAATGGCTTCTTACGTATAGAAAGGCATCTACCAAAATCCCGAAAAGACCTGTTAGGGCTCAATTTGTTTAAGAGGTTGAAGATATCATTGTGTTCCTGAGTAAGATGGCTGGTTTAGAGACTACAAATGAATTTAAAGAATGGATGTCCACCTACATATGGATTATCTTGGACGAAAAGGAGATATTTGTTGGGATAATTTTTTTCGATGCAATTCATGGTCACATGGCCACCTTGACAGCTAAAATTGAAATGTGGGAAACTACAGACTTGGAGTTTTACATAATGACTTATTTGGTATATAATGTTACATCACATAGGTGTTTCCCAAAATTATCACCCGAAGCTTATGTTAAATGGTGCCCAATGCATGAAATTTTACCCCAATTGCAATTAACTAATTTGAATGGAAATATCAGATTAGTAAATGATGCTTTCATTGTACAAATTATTTTCATGTTCAAACCAGAATGGGGGAAGTATAGAATTTATGAGCATGTAAGGTAAGTAATTATGGAGTATGGATGTTACTTCATTCAATACAAGAAATTCACTTACATCAGAGTTAGTGGCTTTGAAGGAAAACCTTTCAAGTTACCATGGTATGTGGATGACAAGATTTGTTTATGTGAATTGGCATGGAAATTAGTGCCTGTGCACAAGCTAATTACAAGGAGGCACAAAATGAATGCTAAATTCCCTATTAGAATAGGTAATTTTTGTTTCCTCTCCAGTATAAAAGTGAGAGTAGTTGGAGAAGAAATGAACATCTTTTCCATGGAGACATTTGTAGCTAGGCCTAATTATGACATTCGGTGGGTGGTTAACAATTTGGCTAATACTTTCGAGCATAAGCCTCACTTTGAGGACCATTGGATGAATTACGTAGATAAAGGAGATGTTAGGTTGAGATATTTTTAAAGAATGACTTTGTGACAACTTATGGATTTCAAGGTTGTCATTATTCCAGAAGGACTTGTTGATGATTTAAATACTGTAAGTAAATTGTATATTGATCAAAAGGTAGAAATTCAACCCATAGCTCCCCAAAGTTGGGATGAGGAATAATCTGATTATCCTTATATAAGGATCAAAAATTTCATGAGGATAACGGTGATTTTGTTGACCGAGATAAACATTGACCTATCAATTTACAGAACACAAAGATTCTAAGTCACTTCAAAAGTCTGGGAAATTTGGATGATGATCTCCCACATTTGAGGGAGGGTGATGATAAGATTGACCCATTAGGAGGAAAATATCCTTTATTTCCCTCCAGAAGGCCTATTGTTGGGCTTATCGATGAATGGACAACAACCACAAGTGAGATAGGTACTTCCATGTCTTCCCTCAAGGAGAAAACTTAAAGAATGCTCTTGAAATCCATGGAAAATGCCCTATTTACTCCTATAGTGCCACTCCAAGAAAAGGTAAATGGTTTAGATTCACATGTGGTCCTCCCAAATGTTGTGCTAGAGCAACATAGTACTGAGAAATTAATGAGTGCAGCTATCAAAAGTGGTCATAGTCACCCAAGCAAGACAAAGAGATAAACGAGCACCACTTGAATTGATGAAGTTTGAAAGGGCACACAAGAATCCTGCACTTGTCCATCAGATGTCCTGTTGAGGGTAGGTACCCATACACCAAATAAATTCAAAAATAGATATGGGGTAATTGATCCTCCAAAAGTGGAAATAATAGATAACGACCAGAAACAACAATACATACCATTGCCGAGTATGGAGCAGTCAAGTCCTCTAATCCCTCATTCATTCTTTGTGGAGAAATAAGTAAAGGACACTCAAAGTTTAGTTCCTCGGGGGTGTTACAATTAATACAAAGTGGACAACCAATTTGTTACCTCAGGTATGGACATTCCTGAAGCTCTACTTGTTAGAGATATTAATACACCTCTAGTACAAAACAATGAATAAATTTGAAAATATGCAAACTGAGGTGATTGATTTAAATACTATTAAGGGATTTTCTATGTTGGATAAGCTCAAGTTATCCATGGAGGAACCATTTTTAACACCAATAGGTAGTATTGAAAAGGATAAGGGATCAGAAGGAGATACTCATGTGCTGGAAAGTGAAGAGATGGTTCAAAACATAGGAACTTCTTTCATAGAACAATTATTGTCGGTATCAAGAAAATATGAACTAGTGGTAGAAAAGGATATGGATATTGAATTAATGGTAGAAGATATTTTTCCCACTCCTATTAAGGTGGTTGAGAGTGATAATGTTAACCAAGAAGAAAAAATGTCTTTGAAGATAAACTAAAAATGGCACAAGACTTAATTATTGATGAAGAAATTGTCATTGGTGGAGAATCACAAATTTCAACAAGGAGTGCGGATCCATTTCCATTAGATGAACCTACCATAACATTTCCCGAGGTGCCATTTGGAAAATAGGATAGTGATTTGGCAACTCAGCCAGTCATGGGATAAAAAGAGCCCATTGCCCAAATTTCAATAGAAAAGGGCAATGAAGTGAAAGTTCATACCACTATGTTTTTAGCCAAAGAAACAACAAAGGAGGGCCCTTTGAAAATAGAGGTTGATCAGGTTAAGGATGACCAAACTGAAATGCCAAGGTAGGAGGAGAAGCATCCAGAGGAATCAACAACCTAGATTGAGACAAGTGCTCTAGAGAAGATAAAAATATTGACACAAAAAGAGCAAGAAGTATCCATGCAGATGATAGTTGTACCTAACAAAATCCAGCAAGGATTGCAAGAAACAAAGGCTAAAACAGGTTTGATTAGTGAATTAATGTTAAGTGAAGAAATAACCCTTCCTATTCAAGAAGTTGACCTCACTACCTTTTCTTTTCCAAAGGAAATAAGATCCCCAAAGAAAGCCATAACCATCACAAGAACCCTTATCAGTTCATCCGGGGAAATAAATTTGGAAATAATAATCCATTTTGAGGGGAATACAAGAAAAGATATAATCGATGATGACTACAAAGTATTCAAGTCATCCATTTAAGTAAACCATCTAGGGAAAAAAATAAAGTAGGGAGTGTATAAAGTTTTAAGCGGTCTTCTACAAAAGGTGGATGAGGACGGAATAACAAAAAAACAACTTAAGGAGTAAGTTAGAGCCTTAAATTCATGTTTTCAACAGATGACATGGAAAACTAGTCAGGAGCTAATAGGTACCTCTTTGAACACCCTTGAAGGTATGGAAAAATTGACTATTTCTATTAGAAATGTCTAACCGAGGACACTTGGGTTGGGTGATTAACTAAGAAAGGAAAGGAAGTTATCACTGAAGCAAGGAAAAGATATGAAGATCTCAAAAGTCACTTAGATGAAATTGATGGAGTAATTGAAGACTGTGACAATGAGATCTTTTACTTACAAGGAATTCTCCCCAAGCTTGATCGTATAACATGGCTTAGTGAGGAACTGGTTGAGCAAGAAGACATTGTACCAATAGAGCACAAAAGGAGCCAGTATGCTCTTGAAGAGTTGACAAAGATCAAATTAGATACCCTAAATGAAATCAAGAAAAACTTGAAGTCAAGAAGGACTGGGTTGATGATTTACTTTATGCCATTGATAGAAGGCTAGAAGACATGGTGGTGGATAAATTTAAAAAGAGTTATGGGGATTTAAAATTAGATTTCTTACTTAGTTCATTTGAAAGTAATATCCAGGAAGATGACTTCTCCTATGACACTATTGAAAAAATGATGAAAATTGAAAATAGGATTGAGGAGTTGAAAGCAAGGCCATTTGAATACAAGTAGAAAATGGCTCAATGTTTGGATGTAGTATCAAGACAAACATTGATTTTCCATCACCACCTAGGACTGGATGAAGATGAAATGAATGAATTGTTTAGAAGATATGATGCTTATGTGGCCAGATTGCTAGAGGAGTTGGATGTAGAGGAAAAGGATGAAGAGAAGGAGGCTATAGATATAAAATAAGAGGAGCATGCTTGAACACTCTCTTCTTCATTTTATATTCTCTTTTCATACTTCATTGAACTAATACAATGCATTGATGTTTTTTCTACATTAAATGTAGTCATCTCTTTGAATTTATATTATTTCTTTGTTTCAATTGAAAGTAAAAAATGTAGTAGTTCATAATAGATTTGATTAAAATCTCACATACATTTGGAAAATATATGTGAACTATTGACATATTTATAGATTGCAATTCAAACAAAAAACAAGACAAGGTCCTATAAGGGCCCTTTCCCATGACAAAAAAGAGATGTACATACATCAGAGGTCAAAACAATGGAAAGAGAATAGTACTAAAACATCCTTTAATCCTACTTCCTAGCTTCCCCTCAGCAGGGGAAGTATATTCAAAATTTTTTCTTCCTAGGTACAAACTCATTGGAGCCTCATGTTGTTTGTGCAAAGATAATCAATCTTGCCAGTCCCTAGACATCCCCATACCCATTAATGACTCCAAGGTCATCCTAGGGTGACCCATAATCTCCTCAAGCTTGAATTTCTTTTGATGGGATGATACCCAATCCAGGAGGTCCAAACCACCTGAAAATAAATTTGTTTTCCCCTTTCCCTTGTGAAGGGTCGACATGCCAGGATTGCTCTAAAGAGGGGTAGATGTGAAGGTTGGTGACTAGGTGAAATGTGAGGTTTTAAACTGGTTCATGTTTCCCACTTCCTGGAAAATGGCATATTTTCCCTTGGAGAAGGAATTGGTTGAGGACCTCAAGATCCCATTCGAACGCAGGGGCATAATGCATCAAACATGCAGATTGCTGAGTTGTAAACCACCCTTTGCTATCCCGATTTGAAGAAAGTACTTCCCTCGAATGACGAGCAGAGATAGATTGGTCCTCTTCTCCATCCGAGATGATGACAGGAGAATGAGTGTGTGTTTCACCCTTCCAGTTTCTCGAGGATGGTGCTGATAATGGACATGATGGCAAGGGCACATTTTCTTCATGTTTCTTTTTCAGGAATTGAACCCTCTTCTCTAATTCTCTCACATTGTTAGAGATGGCACGAAATGTATCAATGGAGGTTTTTTCATATAATATGTATAACTCCTTAGGGATTTCTTTTGAAAAAAATCTTCATCACATAAAAAGGGACATTGAAAATAGGTCTACCAAGAGTCCTAAGGCCTCCTTTCAAACCAAGTATCTTTTAAAATCATGAGGCATTTTGATGTGCTCCATCTAAAAAGATGGAAATACATGACTTGGAAGGAGGTGAACATAGGATTGATTCTGATCAACCTGGTTAAAAATGCTATATGGATGCAATGATATGTCAATGGTCCTTTGGTGTCTCCTGCACATTCCATTTCAAACAAGGATCTAAAAAAGCTTCATCCGGCAACTCAAAGTTAGAAATCTAATTCAAATCTTTTGAGGAAATCTCCTTTAGGATGTGTTCCATGAGTGTCCTAACCATTTCTCCTGGTAGAATCTTCTATACTCAAAGTTATGAAAGAAATACATAAGTGCAAAGGAACAGAACTGAGTTTATAGCCTATTGGAGACACATATTTCAATTTGGAAAAATCTTTCCCCTGAGGTAAGAGGGATTTTTCTTAGTTTGCACAAGGGAAATTTAAATACTGAAAGAAAGCATAAATGAGCAGAACTAGTAAATCATGGCGATTTGACAGACATCATGTATAGCATTTAAGCCAGTAAGATGAGAAGTGAATTGCACTGAGCCCGAGAAGGTTTTTAAGAGATGAGCGTAGGTGTGTGTAAACATCTGTAAATGTTGAGTGATCATTTGAGATGATTTCTTAATCAATATCTAACGGGGATGGTTCAAGTAACCTACTATAAGCAATAATCAGACATCCCAGTCAGATACAAGTGGATCCCATCAAAATGACTCATGTTTAAAACACCTGGTAGTATAAGATGAAGTGCATGAATACCATTTTTTAGAATGAACATGTAACAAAGAATTATTCCCTCGAATATTCTTGTTTTTGGGGGAAAAGAGATTTGAATTGAAAAAGTTCATATAAAATCCTATAAAAGAGATGAGAAAAAGGGGGTTTTAAATTTGTATCAAATTTTTTAGAAAACCATCTTCTTGAGAAACCATCTAAGAAACCCATTTATTTCTTGTGCCTTTAAATTTAATCATGTCAAGCTAGTTGCAAGTGTATAGCCATTGATGAGCTTTGAGATTGTTATGAAACTTTCCCCAGCTGATGAATTTAATAAGTCTTGAATTAATTTGTGTTGATCATGGGCATTATTGTGTTTGCTTCATTTCATAATGTTTTCAAATAGTTTTTCTTGTTCCTATTGCAATCTTATGTTAGAATATCTATAAGTCACACAATATCTCATCCGTGTGTTAGTATTGTGGCATTTGCAATTTCATTATGAGAAGAGCTTTCATCTTGTAATGCAAATAAACAATTTAAAATCACTTTACTTTCATTATGTTGACAAATATTGTTTGTTAGTCTATGAGTGTATCTTAGACGTGATGAACCAGGGATTTCTAATGTTTAATTGAGTCTTTAACATGAGCCTTTGTGTTGAATTATTAAAGAATGTATGAAATCGTGCACCTCTGGCTTCCATTGTTACACACCTTCTAGTTGAAGGAATATTTTACTATCTCTAAGCATTTTGTTTTGTGAATTTTCTAGTTTTTGTTAAAGGTTCTCAAAGATCTGATATAATTAACTTTATCCTGCTAAACTTCCCACCAAAAACATATTAAATGATGAATTCTACAAGAACTACCCTTTTTGTACTATGTATCCATAAATGAACAAATTCAAATGCCAAAATATGTAGAAACAATCAGGTTTCAATTAATGTCTCTAGTAACTTGAACCTTATCCAAAAAATATCTCCATTCTCTAGAAGTGACAACTCGTGAGAGTTAGATTGTGGTGTATTGATCATATTTTCTCAAGGTCATCCTGAAAAATATGTAAAGAAATATTTATTGATATTACTTTTTCAATATAGGTTACAGAACGGGTCCTCTCACCCTGGTTAAAGGCACAACCTAAAGTGGTGAGGGTAGATCAAACCCTTAATACGGTGCTATCCATTTTTTCCAATGTCTAAGTGACAAAGATTCATCTGAATTTCATCCCTGCTACAAAATGAATTATATTATGATTCGTCTATCTCTAAGAATCCTATTTGATCCGTGATGCTACTCAGCACCTAAGGGAGAATCAATTTGGGTACCAACACCGATTTGGCGTTGTTTCGGGAAATTATTTTCACAAATGCATACAAAAACTGACCTTGGTAATGCTTCTTACATGATTTAAGTGCAAATACATTGTTTAAACACCATTCTTTGTTAATATTTTTAAGAATTGTGTGAGACCACAACTTCATTGTGCAATATTTCTAGTTTCTAGTGGTTATTGCACTAATTTTGTATTGTCAGGTGATAAATACGGGGAAAGGAAGGTTCTATCTACTAAGTTTTATGGGAATTAAGTATTGATAGACATTTGACAAGTTTCTTAGAGTGCATTTGCATAACTAAGGTGAGAATCCTTAGTGGCGACTCCATTTTGGTTTCAAATTTGATACTTACAAGTGTATTAGCCTATGTCAATTGAAATTTCTCATTAATTTTTGCAAAGATGGAGGGAAGAAGATATTTCTTTACTAGGGAGCCTAGTAGGAAGTTATTTCCAGAGCTGGGAAAGGAAAATTTAGAAGGAAGATGAATCTGGAAAGTAGTAGGAGATCATGAGTCAAGAAAGGAGATTCCAATTGTGGAAAGTGAAAAAACTGTAGTTGAAAATTAACATGCATCTTCAAGTGACTCTGGACCAAGCATTCCTCATATAACTTTGAATTCTCCAACTGGAGAGGGCCCATCATTTGCATCTGAAAAGTGTGCCTCTCATGTTTTCCCTATTTCCTCCAAAGTTGATAGGGATTTCCAAGAAGCTGATTCATTAGAGAATATCTATTTTGAAAGCTATACTCCTGGGCTCCAAATACCCCTCGTTACCTATCATTTTTATTCTCCTGTAAAGTCACCACCTCAAGGCAATATGACATAACCTCCACCTAGACCTTTTTTTTTCAACACTTTTGGACCTATAAATTTCAGAGGTATGGATGGATATCCTAATATGGTGCCACAAGATGTCGAAATAGGTTTCAAAAATTTCAAGTGGAATAATGTCATCACTTGGTGACCAAAGATTTAAAACTCTTTGTCAACATGATGGAAGATTTTGAAATTGAGTTTGAAGACGTGTATGTACATTATTTTATTCATACTCTTGAGGAGGATTCACATGTCTGCAGTACAAGTCTTTACCAGATAATTTGATAGATTTAAGGACTGAGATGAAAAATGTCTTTAGATTGCAATACGAGGACAAGATAGACCCCAAGTTCCTTTTATCTGAGTTTGAAAATATAAAGAAGATTCCAAATGAATTTTTACATGATTTCAATACTAGGTTCAATAAAACCTTGAAAAGGTTACCTATAATCTTAAGGCCAAGTAATGAATCCTATTTGATCAAGTATCCCGATGGTTTTGATAAAAATTGTTGTTATTACTTAAGAGTTAAAATCCCAGGAACATTGAGGCAAGCCTTCACTATGGATTCACAAATTGAGAATAATATTAAGGTAGTTGGCAAGCCTCATAAGAGGTAAGGTGTTAATTTGATCAATCTGAAAAGCCTCGGTCAAGTAAGGTTGTGGATTTGGAAGAGGTTGTGAAAAATTTGGCTAGAGCAGATTAAAGGGATATCCTATAAACCGGCGAGTAGAAAAGTAGATAGGAAAAAACTCCCAAGGTCAACATAAGTCAAAAGGTCAGGAGAGATTTGGAAATCACCCCAGAGGTGATCATAGACCAGATGACCAAGGAAAAGGGCCCATGGGGTCAGGAAATAGACAGCCTCAACTCTAGGAAAATAGATTGGCTCCTGATCCTTTAACTTTCAGGATTGCTACCATGTAAGAGGCTCGTGTTATGGAATGGTGTGATAGGTTTTTCTTGCCACATTCCCCATGTGATGTAAAAAAGGAATGAGGAATTAGATGATGATGATGAAGCATATGGTGATTTGTGCATGATGGAGTGCCCTATAAGCTCATAGCAGGGGGAAACCTCAACTAAACTAATAAGTGCAAGAACCTGTTGAAGACTTCTGGGATTGTGTCCACCGGTATTACCTCTTCCCCCATTTATACTTTTGAAATTTATACTTTACATATCCAATTACTTAGGGCATTGATGATTAAAAAATATGATGGGGGAATTCCTTCAGAAGAAGACAGGAAACTATTGATGAATGCAGTAGTTGCTCAAGAGAAGGAATATAATACTAGAAGTAAAGTTATCAAAGGGGTAGGGCCACAAGCCAAGCCAAATATTCCAATCCTTACCAATATCCCTAAGGATACCCCTAAAAAGGATACATCTGGAAAAGGCCTAATTTCCCCAAATAGAACTTGTACTCCTCATGCCCAGATTGTCAAAACCCCCATATTGTTAGATGAAATTGTAAACCTTCCTCCTAATACTACCCTACCCAAATATATTCCTTGTGACATAGCTCAAATCTTAAGCCAGATCAACGTTATTGTCCCAATTTTTGAATTACTTAGGATCCTTGAGCTTAGGAAAAGGGAATTTGAATATTCGGGATTCAAGGAAGACAATATTACCTAGGGAAAAAGTGTTAATAATATGGAGGCCTCTCATATTATTGCATAATTGGAAATACCTCAAGCATTGGAAGAATTGGGTGAATCACCTGAGGTGTATCTAGGAACTTCTTTGGTTGAATCTCAACTAGATGTGGATCCATTTTATACCACTTTGATCATTAAAGATAGGTTGGTACATAATTGTATGTTTAACTCAGGAGCCTCATGTAATGTAATGCCTTTAGAGGTGATGAATGAGTTAAATATCAAGGTGATAGCGGATTTTGGAAAATGTACGCTTTGGATTCAAGAGAAGTGTCAGTAATTGGATATGTCAAAGGATTAGTAGTGCAATTGGTAGCTTATCCAAGAAAATGCTTGACCATGAATGTAGTTATCGTGGATTGTCCTACCAAGTGGGGGATGTTGTTATCCATAAAATGGGTAGCTAGTGTGGGTGGAAGCATGTAAATGGACATTTCATACACCACCATACCAATTTAGGGAAATCTTGTGAAGTTATATGGCGAGAATAAAATGCTACATATGATTGAGGATCCTAATAATGCTTCTTATGAAGTATTGTATGCAGATGTTGATGTCAATAAATTTGTGGGTTATGCTGATAGTAAGGAGCATAGAATTGAGGAGTGCAAGTATCCTGAGTTGGTAGGTTCTCCTTGGACTTTAATGTTTGATGGGGCATTTCCTAGATTTGGTAATGGTGTCGGTGTTGTTTTGATATCTCCAAGACAAGAGGAGTTTAATGTTTCTTTTAAAATCAATTTTGAGTGTACAACTAATATTGCAGAGTATAAAGCACTTTTTTTGGGTTTAAGGATTTCTTGGAAATATGGTGTCAAGGATATTATTATCAATGGGAATTCATAGCTGATAGTCAAGCAATTTAGAAAGTTGTATACAACAAAGAATCAAATAATTAAGAAGTATAAACATGTAGTTTGGGACTTCATTGAAATTTTTATTCTTTCAATATAATACATCATGATATGAAGTATAATACCGTACTAAAAAAATTGTTAGTATTGGGATTTAGGTTTGAAAATTATACAATGTCTCCCTATTGTGAATATGATATTGAAAGTATTGACTAGGTGTCTGTCCCTAATAATATCAAGCATTAACAGGTGTTTGCAGATGATGCCTAGGTCCAAAGGTTTCTATAGAATAAAGGAGAATTTTCCAATCAAAGTATGGACTGGTACACTAATGGTTTGTGCAAGTGAAGGAAAAGAGACCTTATTTGGTAAGGACATTATCCAATTGAAAAATAATATTATTCCCGAGGTTTGGTTACACTATAATCAAATTTTGATAATGCTGACTGCATTATTAATAGACACATGTCAGCTTCGAGGGATGTTGAGGAACATAACCCAGGCACAAAAGATAAACCTCATAAAATATGGTTAGGTAGAAGTTTGAGTAAATAAGAAAAGGAACCATATATCCAATTATTAAAAAGTACTAGGATTGTTTGGCATGGTTGTATTCGTAATTGAAGGCATATAGGAAGACCTCTTTCAACATGAAATACCCCTAGAAGCCAATGTCAAGCTGTTTAGGTAGAAAAAAGACCAATTAATCCCCTCATTTTCTCAAAAATGGAAGAGGAGTTGAAAACACTAAGGGATGGAAAAATTATACAACCTACAAGATACTCCTCATGGGTAGCAAAAACCCGATACTGTTTGAAAGAAAAATGGGGATATAAGATTGTTTTTGACTTCAAAATTTAAATAACACATCAATCAAGGATAATTATTCCTTGCCAAATATGGATAACATGTTGAAATAATGGTTTCTATGGGTATAACCAAGTGGTTATGAAGGAGTCGAGAGAATCAAAATCGCTTTCACCACTCCATGGGGAACCCTATGTGTATATCGAGAATGTTGTTTGGCCTTGATCAATGCAGGGAGCCACATTTCAAAGAGAAATCGATGTAGAATTCTATGGATATATAAATGACTTCATTGCCGTGTATCAGAATGATGATGACGCTTTTTCAAGGAAAATAAGTGATCACTTGTAGCATTTAGAAAAGATGTTGTTAAGATGTAGGGAATATGGTATATCATTGAATCCTAAGAAGTGTCATTTTGGGGTTCAAAAGGAAAAGGTTCTTGGACATATTGTGTCAAAAGAATGGGTCATGATTGATCTTGAGAGAGTGGAAGCTATCAATAAAGTTCTTATTCCAAGAACCAAAAAGGGAATTCAAATTTTTTCGGGAAAATAAATTTTATTAGGAGATTTATTTCCAGATTTTCTAAATTGACTATCCCAATCACCAAGTATGTTGAAGAAAGGTCGAGTATTAAATGGGAAGAAGCAATTATTCAAGCATTTACTGGGATTAAGGAAGCATTGAAGAATGCCCCTGTTTTAGCAGCTCCTTATTATAAAAATTATTTCCAAATGTTTTCCTTTGCTTGAGAATACTATTGGATCTATGCTATTACAAAAGAATGATGAAGGAGCTGAAAGACCAATTACTTTCTTTAGTAAATGATTACATGGAGCATAATCAAGCATACTATCATGGAGAAATAGGCCTTTGCTTTGTCAGGGCCACAAAAAACTTCAGCCATATAGTTTGAGCTCTAAAGTCATATCTTATGTTCCCATACCATGGTTAAGGATATCCTATCGAGATGTAAATTTCAAATAAAAGATGTTGATGGGAAAATAAATTACAAGAACATGATATGGACATCCAAACTACAAAATTGGTTAGAAGATTGGGCCTAGCAAACCTAATGGTATAAAGTAACTTGCAAACAATTGAGATAAATGAGGTTGAAGAAGAAAGATTAAATATTCTTGGGAAATTAACAAGTTCTGTATGGTACAAGGATATTATTATTTATCTCAAACATCTATAGTTCCCTGAGTATTTAAGAAAGAATCAAAAGAGAACACTTAAGTTAGCCTCCCAGAATTACATCATTACTAATTATGGGTTAGCTTGAAAGAACCCTGAGGGAGTTCTCTTAAGATGTATCACTGAGGATGAAGCCCTGAAAATAATTGATTATTTCCATGGAGGAGTTTGTGGAGGGAATTTTATTGGAAGAGTCATAACCCATAAGATCTTAAGGGCTGGTTACTGGTGGCCAACTCTTTTTAAAGATACAACTTTACTGGTAAGAAAGTGTGAGAGTTGTCAACATTTTTCAGGAAGATTGAAATCTTTAGGATCCCTCCCTTTGCAGCTTGTATCAATTAAAGCCCCATTTAAGTAGTGGGGAATGGAATTCATTGGTGAGATTTCAGATTCTTCAAGTGCAGCCACAAGTGGATAATAGTGGCCACTAATTACTTCACCAAGTGGGTGTAGGAAATCCCTACCAAGAAATCTACCCACCAAATTGTTATGGACTTCATTCTAAATCATATAATTTGTAGGTTTGGAGTGCCTACTAAGATAGTTACTGACAATGCTATGATTTTTTGAGCCAAACCTTTGGTAGCCATGTGTCATGAGTATGGGATCAATTTAGCATATGCTTCAAATTATAATCCCCAAGGTAATGGACAAGCAGAATCAAGCAACAAGAATTTGTTGAAGATAATTAGAAGGACCTTGGAATTAAACAAACAGAAGTGGGGTGAGAAGTTGAAGTTTGTTGTTTGGGCTGATAGAATTACTTTCAAAATAGATAGTCAAAAAATTCCATTTGAGTGGGTGTATGGAACTCAAGCTCTACTTCCCCGCATATACAATTATCTTCTTACCAATTTATCTAACAATTGCAGGACCAAGAGGCCACCCCTATGATGCTCTTATTAATGAAATTGTTGAATTAGATGAAGAGAGAAGAGAATCCCACCAAAGACATGTGAATTTCATAGAGAAATTAAAGAGCTATTTGATAAAAAGGTAACTCCAAGATCTTTCAGTGTGGGATAGCTTGTGCTATTATGGGATATCAGACATGAGGATAAGGGAAAACATGGAAAGTTTGACACATTATGGATGGGCCCTTATTCTATTGATATTAGGATTTGTAAGCACACTTTTTCCTAAAAGAATTAGATGGGGAATTGCTTGATTTTCCTATTAATGGTAGGAACTTGAAACATTTCCTTGACTAATTTCTCAAATTCAAGGTACACATCATTGTACAGTGTATAGTCTTTCTTTTGTTCTGTTTTAACATTTTTCTGTTTCGGTTTCTCCCGGTCCCCGTGACCAATTTTTGTTGGTTTCTCAATTCAATCTTGGGAGGTTGGTTATTGTTTCTTTGCTTTGGATTTTGGTTCTTGACTCTGTGGCCTAATGGATTTTTGGCACATGGTATGTTGTCTTCATATTATGTTGTTCTTGTGGCACTCACTGGGAGTGCCCATCCCTGAAGTCGAGCCGATGTTCGTGCTCAGTTTTAACCATGCCCCTTTTGGACCATATTTTTTCAGTCTGCATGGTTAGAAATAATCTATGTCTTCCTGTGTGGATGCATGAAGTTAAATATTTACTAGGATGTTGTCGTTAAACCCTTCTCTATGGGCATGAATCACATTGAGCTTTGTGTCGGTTGTAGTTTCTCTTTTCGTGTGTACTGTTGGTTGTTTATTCATAGATGACGAGTTTTCCCTTATTTTATTTTTCATGATTATGCCTTATTTTCTATTTTTTTCCCAAAGCATCCGCGAACACTTGATCATATTTAATTGGATGTGGCATGGCGGGTCTATTTGGTGAACTTGTAACTTTTGTTACATTTGTAGAAATTACTAAATTGGTCCCATGGATCTAATAATTTCTAATTGGATATTCAACAATATGAAGCGGGGAAGAAAATTTCTTACTTTTACCCCTAAAATGTACATGTGTCATAAGATGAGCAATTGCGGGAAGGTGGGCTCTTTTGGAATTTCGAGGCATTATTGTGAAAGGTGAAAAAGTGTAAAAGGAATACCTAGAGCCCAAAAATGGACATGTGGTTGTTTTGAAGTTAAAAGTGGGGAGGCAGGTCATCAGAGGAATTTGGAACTTGTATCCTTTTTTGAAAAAGGAGTAAGGTATAAAAGTTAAGTGCAACCCCACAAGCACCTTAGGAAAGCCACATATTAAACCTACATTGAAAGCGGGTTGGCAGGATAGAATGTTTAAAAGCACACAATTCGTTTGAGTGGCATAAAATGCAAAAGGAACCCCCCATGCCAACCTCAACTTATATCTTTTCCACGTGGACGACCAAACTTTGAAATTGCAAAAAAAATATTTAATGGCTATAAAGCAATGGATTTAATTCTGCCACCATTAATGCTCCTATTGTAAACAAAGGACCTTGGGGGATGCAAATATATTCATCTTTTATTGCTAATTTTATTATCTTTCATCATTTTTATCTGTGAATTACTTTTGAAATATTGTGGGGCTCAATTTGTGAACCAGAAAAGTGTGAAAGTTTCCTTCTTGAATCATAATTGCTCAGGAACTTGTAGAAAATTGGTAAGAGTTTGAGACTCTTGTGTTTTCTCGTCTCTTTCCATCGAAAAATCAGTTGAAGTAAAGTTAGGGTTTTAAATAAATACTATGCGCTTTTCTTCCTTTGTTATTTCAGGGGGTCACAAGTGACCTCGACAGGATAACAGATACAGACTTGATGAATGTCGAGTTGAATGATTTTCATCAACGATTGAGTAGTTCCCACTTGAGTGAATCCTTGAATGCAATTCGTGAACGTCATATTGTCTTGCGAGTGCTATTCCAATTTATTTCCAATGCCCATAATTAGTGTGGTATTGCATGATGAATTATGACTCTGAGAAGAGAGAAGTATTAGATGGGAGTGGGGATGCGGTGTTGATATTAACCTGGAAAACATAAGGGTGATTCTAAAGTTACCTCTAATTACAAACTCCATTAGTATTGGTATCAAACTTGCCTTAGACGATTATGAAGTAAAAAGAAGGAATTTTCAAAGATGATAAACAAAAACTGGTTCCTTACAGATAGAAAGGCATCTCGCAAAATCTTCAAAAGACTGTTAGGGATCAATTTGTGGAAGAGGTTAAAGATATCATTGTGCTCTGAGTCAAATTGTTGGTTTTCGAGACTACAAATGAATTTAAATAATGGATGTCCACCTACATATGGATTGTCTTGGAAAGAAAAGGAGATATTTGTGGGGATAATTTTGTTTTGATGCAATTCATGGTCATATGGCCACCCTAACAGCTAAAATTGAAATGGGGAAAATACAAAATTGGAGTTTTATATGATGGCTTATCCGGTATATAATGTTGCAAACATAGGTGTTTCCCGATATTCTTACCACAATATGATGTTAAATGGTGCCCAAGGCATGAAATTTTCCCCTAATTGCAATTAACTAATTTTAATTGAAATATCATATTAGTAAATGATGAATTCATTACTCCAATTATATCCTTTCTCAAACCAGAATGGGGTCAGTATAGAATTTATGAGAATGCAAGGCAATTAATTATGGAGTATGGATGTTACTTCATTCAATACAAGAAGTTCACTTACATCAAAGTTAGTTGTTTTGAAGAAAAACATTTCAAGTTGCCAAGGTATGTGGATAACAAGCTTTATTTATGTGAATTGGCAAGGTAATTAGTGCCTGTGCACAAGCTAATTACTAGGAGGTGCAAAATGAATGTTAAATTCCCTATTAGAATCGGTAATTTTTCTTTCCCCTCCATTATAAAATATAGATTGATTGGATAAGAAATGAAGAACTTGGCCATGGAGACCTTTGTAGCTAGCCCTAATTATGACATTTGGTGCGTGGTTAACAATGTGGCCAATACTTTCGAGCATGAGCCTCACTTTAAGGACTATTGGATGAATTGTAGAGATGAAGAAGATGTTAGTTTAAGAGATTTTTCAAGGTTGAATTTGTCACAAGTTGTGGAATTCAAGGTTTTCATCATTCCAGAAGGACTTGTTGATGATTTAAATACAATAATTAAATTCTATATTGATCAAAAGGTAGAAAGTCAACCCATAGCACTACAAAGTTGGGATGAGGAAGAATATGATGATCCTTATATAAGGATAATAGATGTCATGAGGAGAATGGTGCTTTGATTGACCTAGATAAACATTGACCTATTAATACGAACACAAAGATTCTAAATCACTTCAAGTCCGGGAAACTTGGATCATGCTAGCCCACATCTAAGGGTGGTTACTGATAAGATTGACCCATTAGGAGGAAAAGCTCCTTTATTTTCCTCCAGAAGGCCTACTCCTAGTCTTATCGATGAATGGACAACAACCACAAGTGAGAAAGGTACTTCCATGTCTTCCCCGAAGTGCAAACCGAGAGAATGCTCTTGAAAACCATGGAAAATGCCCTAATTATGCATGCGGTGCCACTCTAAGAAAAGGGAAAGGGATTATCTTACAATGCGGTCCTCCCAAATGTTGTTCTAGAGAAACATAGTGGTAAGAAGTTAAGGATTGTAGCAATCACAAGTGGTCATAGTCAGCTCGAGCAACATAAAGAGGAAAAAAGGGAACCACCTAAATTGATGAAGTTTTAAAGGGCACACAAGAAGCCCAAAATTGTTCATCACCAAGTCGTAGTGAGGGTAGGTGCCCATACACCAAAATAATTCAAACATAGAGATGGATTTATTGTTCCCCCAAAAATGGAAAGAACGGATAACGACTAGAAACAACAATGCATACCATTTCCGAGTATTGGGCAGTCAATTCCTCTAATCCCTCATTCATTATTTGTGGAGAAATAAGTAAAGGACACTTAGAGTTTAGTTCCTCAGGGGGATGTTGCAGTCAATATAGTGGACAACCAATTTGTTACCTCAGGTATGGACATTCTTGAAGCTCTACTTGTTAGAGATATTAATACACCTCCAGTACAAACAATGAATAAATTTGAAAATATGCAAACTGAGGTGATTGATTTAAATACTATTAAGGGATTTTCTATGTTGGATAATCTCAATTTATCCATAGAGGAATCATTTTTAACACCAATATGTAGTATTGAAAAGGATAAGGGATCAAAAGGAGATACTCATGTGCTGGCAAGTGAAGAGATGGTTCAAAACACAGGAACTTCTTTCACAGAACAATTATTGTTGGTATCAAGAAAATCTAAACTAGTGGTAGAAAAGGATATGGATATTGAATTAATGGTAGAAGATATTGTGCCCACTCCTGTTAAGGTGGTTAAGAGTGATAATGTTCACTAAGAAGAAATTTTTTTAAGATAAACTAAAAATGGCACAAGACTTAATTTTTGATGAAGAAATTGTCATTGGTGGAGAATAAGAGTTTTCAATGGGGACTGGATCTATTTCCATTAAATAAATCTACCATAACATTGTCTCGAGGTGTCACTTGGAAAATAGGATAGTGATTTGGAAACTCAAATAGTTGTGAGAGAAAAAGATCCCATTGCCCAAATTTCAATACAAAAGGGCGATGAAGTGGAAGTTCATACCAATATGTTTTCATCCGAAGAAACAAATAAGAAGGGCCCTTTGAAAATGGAGGTTGATCGGAGTTAAGGATGACCAAACTGAAATGCTAAGGTAGGAGGAGAAGCATCCAGAGGAATCAACATCTCGATTGATACAAGTGCTCCAAAGAAGACACAAATATAGACACAAAAAGAGTAAGAAGTATCCATGTAGATGATAGTCGTACCTGAAAAAATCCAGCAAGGATTGCAAGAAACGAATCCTGAAATAGGTTTGAGGAATGGTTTGATTAGTGAATTAATGTTAAGTGAAAAAAAATCCCTTCCTATTCAACCAATTGACCTCACTACCTTGTCTTTTCCAAAGGCAATAAGAGCCGCAGAGAAAGCCAGAACCATCACAAGAACCCTTATCGATTTATATGGGGAAGAACTTTGGAAATAGTAACCCCTTTTGAGGGGAAGCTAAGAAAAGATATAACTGATGATGATTACAATATTCAGTTATCCCTTTGGATAAACCATCAAGGAAAAAACTAAATCATGGAGTGTTTGAAGCTAAAAGAGGTCTTCTACAAAAGGTAGATGAGGATGGAATAACAAAGAAACAACTTAAGGAGCAAGTTAGAACCTTAAATTCATGTTTTCAACAGCTGACAGGAAAACCAGTCAGGAGCTAGCAGGTGCGTCTATGAACACCCTTGAAGGTATGGACAAATTGAATAGTGCTTTTAAAAGGTCCAAGTAGTGGACACTCGGGTTGGGTGATTAACTGAGAAGGGAAAGGAAGTTATCATCAAACAATTATAAGATATGAAGATCTCAAAAGTCGCTTAGATGAAATTGATGGAGTAATTGAAGAGTATGACAATGAGATCATTTACTTGGAGGGAATTATCCCCAACATTGATCGGTATAACAAGGCTCAATGAGGAAGTCATTGAGCAAGAAGACATTTACCAATAGAGCACAAAAGGATCTAGTATGCTCTTGAAGAGCTGACAAAGATTAGATTGGATACCCTAAATGAAATCAAGAAAAAACTTGAAGTCAAGAAGGAATGGGTTGATGATTTACTTTATGCCATTGATATAAGGCTAGAAGACATAGTGGTGGATATATTAAAAAGAGTTATGGGGATTTAATATTGGATTTATTACTTAGTTCATTTGAAATTAATATCCAAGAAGATGACTTATCCAATGAAACTATTGAAAAAAGTTGAAAATTTAAAATAAGATTGAGGATTTGAAGGCAAGGCCATTTCAATATAAATATAAAATGGATCAATTTTTGGACGTAGTATCAAGACAAACATTGATTTTCCATCATAACCTGGGACCGGATGAAGATGAAATGAATGAATTGTTCAGAGGATATGATGCTTATGTGGCTAGATTTCCAGAGGAGTTGGATGCAGAGGAAAAGGATGAAAATAAGGAGGCTACAAATACAAAAGAAGAGGAGCATGCTTGAACACTCTCTTCCTATTTTTATATTCTCTTTTCATACTTCATTGAACTGATACTATGAATTGATGTTTTTGCTAAATTAAATGTAGTTATCTCTTTCAATTGTTATTGTTTCTCTATTTTAATTGAAATTAAAAACATGTAGTAGTTCATAATAGGTTTCATTAAAATATCACATACGTTTGGTAAATATATGTGAACTATTGACATACTTGTATAGATTGTAATTTGAACAAAAATAAGACGAGGGTTCTATAGGGGCCCTTATCCATGAAAAAAAGAGATGTATATACATCATAGGTCAAAACAAAGGGAAATAAAATAGTACTCAAACATATTTTGATCCTACTTCATAGTTTCCCCTTAGCGAGGGGTGTCTATGAAAAGTTTTTTCTTCCTAGGTAAAAACTCATCGAAGCCCCGTACTATTTGTATAAAGATAATCATCCCTACCAGGTTCCTAGACATCCCTATACACATTAATGACTCCTTGCTCATCCCGGGTGACCCATAATCTCCTCAAGCTTGAATTTCTTTTGATGGGATGATACCCAATCCAAGAGGTCCAGACCACCTAAAAAGAAAGTTGTTTTCCCCTTTCCCTTGTGAAGGGTTGACATGCCAGGATTTCTTTGAAGAGGGGTGTTTGAAGTATTGAGAGGAGCAAATGCTTTGCATGTTGGTGACTAGGTGAAATTTGTGGTTTTGAACTAGTTCCTATTTCCCACTTCCTGGAAAAGGGTGGATTTTCCCTTGGAGAAGGAATTGGTTGAGGACCTCGAAGTTTTCATTCGTAATGAGGGAAATAACGCATCAAACACATGGATAGCAGAGTTTCATACCATCCTCTACTATCCTAAGATGAAGAAAATGTTACCCTCAAATGGTGAGAAAAGATAGATTGATCCTCTTCTCCATCTGAGATGATGACAGGATAAGGAGTGTGTGTTTCACCCTTCCTCTTGCTTGAGGATGGTGCTGATAATGGACATGATGTAAGGGGCACATTTTCTTTCCATTTCTTTTCCATATATTGTACCCTTTTCTCCAATTCGCTCACTTTGTTGGAGATGGTAGGCACTGTATCAATGGAGGTTTTTTCATACAGTATGTATGACTCCTTAGGGATTTATTTTGAAACAAACTCTTCATTGCATAAAAAGGGACATTGAAAATTTGTCTTCCCAAAGACCTAGGGCCTCCTTTCAAAACAGTATCTTTTGAAATCCTCAGGCCTTTTTATGTGCTCCCATATAAAAATATGGAAATACATGACTTGGAAAAAGGTGAACACAACATTGATTTTGATCAACCTGGTTAAAAGTGTTGTACATACCCATTAATATTTCAATGGTCCTTTTGTGTATCCTACACATTCCACTTTAAAAAGGCTCTAACAAAGGCTTCATCCAAGCTACTCGTGTCAAAAATACGATTCAAATCTCTTAAGGAAATATCCTTCAGGTTTTGTTTCACAAGTGTCTTTTTCATTTCTCCTTTTAGAATCTTCTATACTAAGAGTTATGAAAGAAAGAAATAATTGCAAAGGAACATAACTAAGTTTTATAGCCTAAAGGAGACACATATTTCAATTTGGAAAAATATTTCCCCTGAGGTAAGAGGGATCTTGCTTAGTTTGCACAAGGGAAATTTAAAGACTGAAGGAAAGTATAAACGAGAAGAACTAGTAAATCATGGCGATTTGACAGACATCCTATATAGAATTTAAGCCAGTAAGATGAGAAGTGAAGTGCACTAAGCCCGAGAAGGTTTTCAAGAGATGAGTGTAGGTGTGTGTCATGTCAACAAACATCTAGAAACACTCAGTGATCATTTGAGATGATTGCTTAATCAAGATCTGAGGGGGATGGTTCAAGTAACCTATTAAAAGTAATAACCGGACATCCCAGTCAGATACAAGTGGAGCCCGTCAAAATGACTCATGTTTCGAACACTGACAAAGATAAGATGAAGTGCATGAATACATTTTTCTAGAATGAATGTGTAAAAAGAATTATTCCCTCAAATATTCTTGTTTTTCGGGGAAAAAAAGATTTTAATTGAAAAAGGTCATATAAAAGCATGTAAAAGTGATGATAAAAAAGGGGGGTTATTTAAATTTTATGAAAAAGTTTGAGGAAACAATATTCTTGAGTAACCTTCTGAGAAACTAGTTTATTTCCTATGCCTTTAGATTTAATCATGTCAAGCTAGTTGTAAGTGTACATCCATTGACGAGATCTGAGATTGTTACAAAACTTTCCCCATCTGATGAATTTAATAAGTCTTGAATTAGTCTATGTTGCTCATGGGCATTATTGTGTTTTCTTCATTTCAAAATGTTTTCAACTAGTCTTATTTTTCCTATTGCAATATTATATTAGAATCTCTATAAGTCACACAAGATCTCATCCATGTGTTAGTATTGTGGAATTTTCAATTTCATTATGAGAAGATATTTCATCTTGTAGTGCAAATAAAAAATTTAAAATCACTTTAATTTCATTATGTTAAAAATATTGTTTGTTAGTCTATGAGTGTACCTTAGACGTCAGGAACCGTGGATTTGTTATCCATATCTCTCCCCACAGGGCCAAATATTGGATCAGCATGACCCCACATAGAAGGAACCTAAGAAAACTTGTTCAGATCTTGTAAATAGATCTTAGAAGGATTCAATAATGGAGTGGTAGGTGGATGAGAAATATTAAATGACCCTATGTAAAAGAAACGACTCTATCGAGCCGTTTCCATGTCTTAAATCATTTTTTAAGTTATAGGTAGACTCAACAATGGAATAGTAGGGTCATAATAGAAGGGGCAGTGTCGCAGAGGAACCAGGAGGAAGAAAGGGAAAAAATGGTAAAGTTTTGAAGTTTTTTGGGCTCGATACCGTTCAGAAAGAGTCCAAAATTGACTAAGTATGGAGGAGGCAATGGAAAGAACCAGTGTCTAAGTGGCACTTCTCCAAAATTGAATCTAAAAAGGGAAGCCCAAATGAACGACAAGCTTTCACGTGTCTAGAGTCCCAAAAAGTTGTGGGAGCATTGAAAAGTATTCAACTAACAAAGAAGGTGCTAGGTGTTAGCTCAACACAAATCTGAAATGGGAGCATAGGGAAGAGACTCAAACTTACGTCGACTGCCATGTAGTAAATGGTCAAACAAGGTCAAAAGGAAGATAGGGTGGGCCTCAAATTGGCTAAGTATGAAAGTGTAAGCCGAGAGTGCCAAGTGTCACTGTGGCACATCTCTAAAAGTTAGTCCAAAGGTAGAGACTTGAATGAGCACGAGCTCGCCACGTAGCCCAAATTCCCAAAAGGTAAGGACCATTGAAAATTCCATGGATCAGCAGAGGCTGACAAGTGTCAACTCAGCAGTCCCCTAAACGAAAATTTTGAATCAAGCTTTCAAGTGAGCACGGTGCCTCCACTAGTCCAGTCTTAAAAAGGGGTAGAGTCAGTTGAATACTCAATACACGGGGTAGGCCGGTGGAGGCTGCCAAGTGTCTAAATGGTGCTAATTCAAGGATTGAATAGAGAAAATCTTCCAAAATGAGTGATAGGTTGCTGCGTGTCGCAGTAGAGAGATATTCCCCCCACTAATCAAAAGACTTAGCCAAAAGTTGTAAAATGGGTTGCGCCCCGTCCAAAGATAAAATTCAGTGTTTGAGCCTAAGTCAAAGAAAGCAGGGTTGTCGGGGGGAAAGTTGGATTTTCACCCTTTGTCATCACAAAAGGATAAAAGTTGCAAAATGAGCCACGACCCCGCCCAAAGGAAAAATTCAGCATTTGAGCCCGAGTCAAGGCCAAAATGGGGAGTTAGAGGAAAAGGTGAAAAATTTTCTTTTTACAAAAGGGCACAAAGATGAAAGGTGAAGCGCATCCCCCTGCCAAACAAAGAGTGCTGCGTATCCAAACGGAGCTTCGGGGCCGTGGGGTTTTTTTGAGTTTTTCATTTTTTCAAAAAGGGGAAAAGGATAAATTACAGACTGTAAACATGACTTTTCCCTAATATGGTTGCCACATGGCCCATATTAAAAGGAAGACCCATTTTTCGAATCGCTTTTCTCACCAAGTTGTATGGACTGATACAAACTTTGAAGGGGAATATCTTTCAACTATGGGCTCAAAATATTGTAAATTTGACATCGTTGGAAAGATCTCGGCCCCTTCTATGCCATGGAGACCTGAAACTATAATTTTACAGAGGTTAGGTAAAGAAAAATGGAGAAAACTTCTTCGAGCCTTTGATGCAAGATCCATCTTCCTCAACAACTAGATCGATTCTATCTATTCCACCATTTCTCCTCCCTCTAAGGCTCTAAACTAATGGTTGAAGTAATTAAAATGGATTTGGGGAAGATTTTGTAAGAGCCATTAATGACAGCTTATTGAGTTTCAACCTACTTTCCCACTTCTCTCTCTCTTTCTTCTCTCTGTTTGAGTCTATAAATATAGGCTCAAGAATCATTGTAAAGGGTTGGACATTCTTCATTTTGCAGGCTCCCTTTTCCTTATAGCAAAGGAATTTATGGATTTCAAGCCTTCCATTAAAATTGCAATTCATTTCTTTCCTCCTGGATGTTTTGTAATGCATTGTATCAATCTGCAAAGTAATAAAACACATCTATGATCGATTCTAGATCCTTTCTATCTCTTTTTCTCACATATCATCTTTCATTATCAATCTGGTTATCTGAGCTTGATTATTGCATGTATTTTTTGGTTTGTGTCTATCAACAAAACCAGTGTCCATCATTCTTGCAGTGCATCACCTTGTAGTTTAGTTATTTCTTATTTCTTATATCTCTTTTATCCCTATCTCCTTGGAAAATTTTAGATTAGGTGTAGAAATAGATCCTCTGCAAGTCCTCACGTATGCACCCAAACAGAGGAATAGGAACCAACCTTTAATCTGGAGATATTTTCCAATTCTAGAAAGTCCCACACTTTGGGAAAAGTTCAATGTTATAAAGATCACACCAAAGGGCCCCGCCTTAGAAAATCGAGATCTATAGAAATCATTTGGGGGTGTTGTGATTTTACACCAACAGATTTTAAATGTTTAATTGAGTATTTAACATGAGGCTTTGTGTTGAATTTTGTTAGAATGTATGAAATCGTGCACCTTTGGGCTTTCATTCTTACACATCTTCTAGTTGAATCAATATTCACTATCTCGAAGCATTGTGTTTTGTGAATTTTCCATCATTTGTTAAAGGTTCTCAAAGATCTAATATAATCAACTTTATCTTGCTTAACTTCCCACCAAAAAACATCGTAAATGATGAATTCTACAAGAACTACCCCTATGTGTACTTTGTATCCTAAAACGATGAAATTCCAATGCCAAAATATGCGAAAAAAAATAGGTTTCAATTAATGTCTCTAGTAACATGAACCTTATCAAGTAAATATTTCCATTCTCTAGAAGTGATAACTTGTGAGAGTTAGATTGTGGTCTATTAATCATATTTTCTCAAGGTCATCTTGAAAACTCAGGCAAATAAAGATTTATTGATATTGCTTCGTCAATATAGGTTACTGAGAATGGGTCCTCTCACCTGGTTGAAGGCACAACGTAAAGCAAAGGTGCGGATAGATCAAACTCTTAATACAAGGCTATCCATTTTTCCCAAAGTTTGAGTGACAAAAGAGTGAGATGAATTTCATCCTGGATATAAAATGACTTATATTATGATTCGTTTGTCTCTAAGAATCCTACTTGATCCGTGATTCTTCTCGTAACCTAAGGGAGCATCAATTTGGGTACCAACACCCCCTCATTCCATTGTGCTTCCATATATTTTCACATGCATTTATCTCCTTAAACATTAGGTGGAGGGTTGTTTCCTTTCAGTATTGTTGGATAGTATTATATCCTTTTCACACTTAGGGGAAACATGATTTTCCCCCTTAATCATTACCAATTCTCGATAATATCTACGCATACACATTACGCTCACCTCTTTACATCTATTTACTCTTGCACATGTAGATACATAACTTATATCACCATTAACCTATGGGAAATCTAGTTCCATGGTTCATAATTAACTTCCAAGGTTCTAAATATGAAATGAACCTTACCAAATTCACTCTTTACGCTCTACAATTCATGATCTATCTTTCTATCACTTATTTTCAAACAATTTCAAGATGAATAACTCTTATTCTATGGCTCATTATTGATTTTTGAGGGGTATATTGTTGGAATAATAATGGACTAAGTGGGGGTTAATCAATCCTCCAAAACCCTTATACAATTTAAAATTAACTTTAATACACCATTAACATTCATTCATGCATTAATGTGATCATAAAAACAAGCAATAACCATACACCATAACATGAAAAAGCAGAGTACACAAGAACACAAGATGTAAGTGGTAAACCCTTAAGCGGAAAAAACCACTTTGAAAACTTTGATGATATTATATAGAACAAATATTCAATTTAATATTACACATCACAAGATATTTCTTTAGTGAGGCACCAACCCCACAAGGAGCATCAATCCCTAAACCCTTGTTGATATTACTCACAAAAAGATAATTACATGAATTTGAATCACCACACAATATTTTTTATAATAATATAACTGAATATATAATTCAACAACATAGATGATGGTGATCAAAATATTCATCTCCAAACTCCTTCAAACCCTACTTCAAACACACCTCCTTCTAGCTCGCTCAATCTCGACAAACATGAATTTTTTTGAACTCAAACCCTTAAAAACATGATCTATAAAATTCATCAAGATATTTCACACTTAATCAGATCTAAAATAATTCCTTCATACCTATTACATTCATATACATGGGTTTCACTTTTCCTCTCTCTCTCAACTAGTTCAAATTTGAACTCAAACCCTTACTTTATACTCTTCTCACTAATAAATATAAAGAACCTCAATATCCCTCATTTATTTCAATGAATAAAAATTAAAAATAACCCAAAACAATCATAAAAGTATTCACATTGGGCCCATGTAGGTCAGCAATGCCCAAATGCACTAGTCTAGCTCAAAACAAGCTCAAACCCCATCACCTGGATGATCTAAAACAAAAACACCATAAAATTGATTATTAAATCTATAAAATTCATCACACATGTCAAATATAACATATCAACAACATCCATAGTTGTTAATTATCCCGCACTAATCGGATGTATCATAACTAACTCAAGAAGGCTCATATCCTTCTCAAAATAGCTATTTTGAGGAGCTTGTCTTCATAATATGGATTCAAGACAACCCAAAAACAAATCAATTATATCATGTAATCAAAAATATAAACCTTTGGACCTATAGATCACATGTATTCATTATATCACTCGTGAAACGTCCATATGTGTAAACCACACTCACTTTCCTCTTCACTAAATTGAGCTACCCAAAAAGAAATTTTACAAACTCAATTGGTTTTCACCATTTATATCACTTCCAATACCTATAAATTCCTTAAATAGGTACACATTTCATCCCTCTTCACTCTTTAATTTATATCAAGTATCAAAAAAATCCATCGCATGCCTCATCTACCTCAATCTTTCAAAGAAAAGAAATTTTGTACTTGAGAGAAAAGAACCTTTTTCTTTACAAATCGAGCTAGATGAATCATCGGATATCATCTTAAAGACAAAAAAATACCATTGTAACTCCATGTTACTATAATTTAATTAATATCTTACATTTCCTTCCAACTCCAAGTGGAAGGCATTCATCCAAGTTTATCTCTAAAACTACCCAAAAATCACCTTATGACCAAATATTCATAAATAGGGAAAACTTTTCGCTTATACTTGAACTGCCATTATTTGAAACCATCATGGAAATAAATACAAAATCCCATACTAAAAACAATTTCAATTTATTTTGCAACTCCTTTGGACAACCTTGTCTCAAAATGGACTATTTTAGAAACTTGCATTTTTCGAGTTGGGTCCATTCATCAACACATGATGTAACTTACCTTTATGGAAATCACGAAAAGTCCTATAAAACATAAAATAATCATAATACAAAAACAAATCAAGTTTGGGAACTTACGAAGAAAATATCTCCTACCTCTTTTAATTAAGGGTTTCATGTACACAAAAAAATTCTTTACCTTATTAACATTCATTCATCAAAACATGATGATGAAATGATCTCATTATTTTTTTGAAACATTAATAAATCAATGAAAAATAATCCTTGAAAGCCACACGTTCCTTGTAAAGCACACAATTAATGGTGAGCATCAAAATTTGTAATTCAAGATGGAAATCACATTTTTCTTCACCCGTTTTCACCGTAAAAAACATAACATGATAAATCTTGTTTAGAGTGAATCAAAAATTTTCTCACACCTCTAGGAAACCACTATTCACCATGTCCAATCATCATCATAGCTCAAATAGTTCTCCATATTCTCAACCCATCTCATTTTCATGACTAGCCCTTGGAATTTTACATGGTTTAGGTTAGGGTCAACTCAAAAACACTGTACCTAATTATGAAACCTATCCAAAATTACCTATTATACATATAAAAATGTGTATGACATCCCTTAATACTTCCATGAGCTCACATGTCTCTACAATGAATCCTCATACCTCTAAGAAAAATAATTGTCTAGATGAACACCTAAAAATCAGTATTCAACCCGTAATTACACCCCAAACACATGTGAGTTGCTAATAAATCCCCAAATATTCTCTCCATGTTGTTACTATTCTCCTCAATCCACTATTCCACTCAAACTATCATACTCCATAGCTAGGATAGCTAGGTCAATTAACTAGGCTTGTTAAACCACTCTAATCTCAATGAATCTCCTCATGCCATCACGAAGCCAACTGATATTCCATGTCATAATCCTAATAATAATCCTATGACTCTAATCCATCACCATATTTTTAATTAATTGACTTTTATATCAATGAAAATGCCTAGAACTCAACATGCTAACAATATTCCCCTTTGTCATTAATGGAAAACCACCTAACCCCTTCCCCTTTACATTAATGACAAAGCATACCTAAGCATCATACTTTTCATATTCCTCAACTTGATAAGATCACTTTTTGGTTATAAACATCAACGAAAAATCATCAAATTTGGCACAAAAACCTTATTTTCTCCTTCTTGACCTGATTTGACCACCTTGTAATGCTTGAAACCATTAAACTCCCATTGATCAAAAGCATATGTAGTGATCTGAAAAATGGATGTTTTAGTTTTTTCCACTTTTAAATGTTTTCAAGGATTGTTAATTTCTAATCAACTTAAAGTCTTTTATACTCCAAAAATTGATCAAATTCTAATTTAGGACTATTTTCAAACTGAAATTTAAATTCTTTTTTATTAAACATTCATTGTTTAATCAAAGCCCAAAATTCATTGTTTCTTGATTTTAATCAATTTCCCAAATTTATCAATTACTGATTATAGTTGCATCCATATTCATATTCTGAATTTAAATTACTTGCAAATATCAAAACTGAAAATAAAAATCAAAAGAAACACTAGATTGTTTACGGGGTTCAGAATTCCTACGTCCCCGGGTTCGTGGTGAACCAATCCATTAATAATGTTAAATATGTAAATACAATAACATTTAAATTAACCAATAATGAATGAAAAACTTGAAAAATGTGTTTCAGACCTTTGAAGGATGTTAATGGAGCTCAGCCTATGTCCTTCTCCTTCCTGATCCACTTCCAACAGTGTCTCCCTTTGGTTCTGAGCCTTTATGTGAATTTAACTGAAAATAACTCTATCACAAAAGCTCTAAATTGGAAAAAATATCACACCATCACGATATTATCGAAATTCTAAACAACTTTCATATATAACTTGAGATCTGGTTTTGAGTGGAAGTGCCTCAAAATTGCATTTTTCCAAAATTGCCTGCTTATTGACTTGACACAGACTTGACACTTGTCCTCTATAAATCTATACGAGCTCATTTTATAATCCACCAAGCCCCTTGGGCGAGTTGGCTGGCAAATGTGTCTTTTGATTAAGAGTTCAAGTGTTCAAATCCCACCTCCTATCATTTTGCCACGGATTTTCCTCTAAGTGGGTAAAAATCCCATATTTTTAGTGAACGGTTGGCATAAGAGTTAAAAAATAGATAGGATGCTTTGAGTTTATTGGCTTGTGAGCCATTTTATTGGGATTTTGATAAGCCTAAGCTATATTTGCATTCCCCCATGATTTGGGTGCTTAGTTTGAAATGGTGAGCACTTTAAGAGGTGGATGTGTATTGATGGTATGCATGGAGTATGGAGATAAAGCGGTGGAGTTAGAATAATGTGTGGCAAAAGTAGTTAGAGTATATGGTGTGGATAATACCATTACATATATATTATGCCAATATAGAGTGAATCCCGAGTTCCAAGGCGTTGGGCTCATTGAGCTATAGAAATCCAACCCCAATCATAAGATGGAGAATAATTTAAGCCTCGAGCATTGCCAAGAATAACATGGTGAATAATTACAAAGTAATATAAAATTTGACCATACCATAATATGATATTCCACTAATGAAATATGGCAATAGAGACCACTTGTTGATCCTCGATAGGAAAATAAAACTCGTGGTGGAATTTTTCTCATTTTGCCACTTGCCCACTGTTGACTAAGCCACTTGGCCAATTGTGCATGCGTCCATGTCACCATGGACCTGTTGACTAATGTTGACCTTCTAGTTAACCAAACTTTGACTAGACATATCTTGAGCTCAGAGTGTCTATTTTTCACGTTCTTATAGTCATCGAAAAGCTCTTTAAAATCCCTACTTTGCACTAGCATGGTCTAGTAAATTTTAGGAAAATTTTGACACTAAAAATATCCCTTGATTATGTAGTACCCATACATATAAATAACCATGAAATGTAGGTTTAGATAATCATTTTTCCTTCTCTTTGTTTGAAAACAATATCAATTTCATCCTCCTAGCATGCAAATGGAACTTACTTTCTTAAACTCTAAATTTGACCTTTTCCAAGGCATTTTAACACTATAACATACCTAGAACTGATGCATACAACTCCTTCCCAAGCCAAAAATAATGAATTTGAGCTTAAAACATCATGATTACCTTTTATTGAGTGAAAGAATCACACAACATCAGCATTTGAACTTAATAACTTGTTTCACTTATCTCAAACTCTATTTTTCTTCCATACGAGTATTGTAGCAATCTTAGATTGGATGCATGCGGGAATTTAATCATGTCAACAACCATGGATTACCAATAAAAAAATATCTTACCTATTTCTTGGTTCAACTTAACTTGATAAGGCCAATTTTTTCTTGACAGATTCATTTCTTGACTTCACATGACTCTTATAACTAAATTTGGACCTAAAACATACCTTCAATTCATTTCGATCAAACTGTCTCAAGCTATAGAGACTAATATTTAACATGAAATAATCCCTTAAAGCTCCCCTTGGAGGTAGGTTATCTTCTTCTAAGTGAAAACAAAATAATTAGGCTTCTTACCATATTTATTTATCATCATCATGTGTCAATCACTTTTCCATTTTCTTGAAGCACTTCCTCATTGTTTTCATTCTCATTTTATGCTATTTGAACCTCCTAGTGTCAATCACAAATTTTCTCTTTAAGTACACCTGTATACACCATCATTCTACCATAAAAGATACTTTAACAACCTTTCACACCTAAATTAGTAACAAAACACTCAACCCTTGTCTTGGAGGCACTTCACAAACCTCTAGCTTCAAATTTAGGAGAGAAATGACCATCTACATAATAACACGACCTAGCTACCTTCTTATTTTGCAATCATAAATAGTGCCACACTTTTGGCACTACTAGGCATCTTACATGCTTTATTTTATATTATAATGGGTTCTCCCCACCTTTTAGACCCACTCAAACATTTATCTTACCTATTCTATTCTATCTCACTCGGTGTACCCTCTATCATATTTTGGTTTCTCAAATTTTTTATTCTTTGAACGATTTCCATGGATCAACATCGGATGATATTTATCTTCCTAATTATTTTTATCTTTTTAAGTAGGCATACCACCTTGTACTTCTATTAGAAACATCATTTTTCCTTACAATAACCACCTACAAGTCAATAGCATGACGTTTTCCCTCATACACAGATCCTAAGATCCCTATAGACATACTTCATTATTCTTGGTTGTTAATATAACCTTCTACAAAGTGACCCAATTGAATGAACACAAAAAAATTTCTCAAAATAGATTCAACAAATGATACACAACATTTCATCCCTTTGAAATACAATATATGCGAGGAGAATACTTTTGCAAACCTCAATCACTCAGCTATGTGAAAAACTCTTGAATCTTGCATACTTGATTGATTTCTAGTAATCATCAAAATAAAAACATTATCGACTTAATCCTTTAGGATACTATGATTCACCATGCTAATCCTTATAATATCTTGAGATCATGCTACATATATCAATACTTGCAAAACATCATCAAATACCTTACCTTGTTTTTCTTGATGCACTTGTAATTGGCTCAACAAACCTTACATCGAGAAATGATGAGTTAAGAAGATTTCTAACACAATTTTATTTTCATATGAACCTTATTGATATTATATCTTAGACACACATGATGACCAAAACACAAGTTATGAGCTTTTATCCTTCTTTCTCTTCTCCATTCTAACCTCATAGGTTAATATATGTGTCTTCATGCATTCCTAGTAATATCTCTCAATATAAGGAGTTAAAAGTTATATTGAATGATACCATAATATTATTATAGCTTTATATTATGGAGAATCATCCTTTCTCTAAAAACTTTCTTCCCTAATTAGGTCTAGGACTATACAAAGTGAGGGTCCATTATACTTTGAATCTTGAAATCTATTGTATTCTCTCTTTCCCATCCTTGATTTTTTTCTTCCTTGATCAAATGACATTCTCGATACTTTGGCTCAAACTAATAACCTCCTTGAACCAATGACACTTTTATTATGTTTACAACATGATATGAAAGACTTCACAGATAATAAAGACTCTTTAGAGTAATACCTTCAACCTTCATAATGGAATCAACATAACACAATAATCTTGATAGATCTACAAGACCTTATTTTTAAAAATGGGGTATAAAAATTTGTGTGCATAATTAAATGAGACAATGACACATTTTCCTCATTTAGGATCACAACGTGACTTCATACTTTTCACAATCTCTTATTTAGACCAAAACCCTTTATAACAATAATTACACAAAAGAAAAACATGACTCTTGTCTTTGAATCTTAATAAAAAGACTACATGACACCATCAAGTAGCACCACATACTTGAATCAACATGACTATACAAATAAAAATTCTTTCTTAAGGACTCAAATATACCTCAAACTCATACATAAACACTTTGAATCATAAGGACATCTCATATATAGATCATGACTTCACAAATTCAGGTAATTTTGTCTAAAATTTTCATGACACGAATAAAAAAAAAGGAGCTACCAACATACCTTGGTAACTTGATGACACACCCGACATGCATTGACATCATGAATACATACCTTCACAGACCACATATAGTATCATACTTCAAAAACCTAACTCCCCTCTTTCTAATGCTTCATTTAGATCAATACACATTTAAGAAGAATATATAACCATGTTCAATCTATAAGAATTCCATGAATAGGTCCCAAACCCCTTTAGAAACTTGCACTTTATTTCCATCTACCTTTTTCTAATATGAGATCTCGGACATGTCTTGATTTGTATCAATAATTTATCTTGATGAAATGAGAATATCCCTTCTAGGCTCCCATGAATTTGTTTTCCTCCTATTTTGTATTCTTGGACCTTGAAAACTTCTCTCTTACCTTGTAGAACTATTAAAGTACCTATAAAATTTCTGAAACTTGTTGCAATTGAAACACAAAACTCTACTCCCCTTGAGCTCTCATTGCTCTAATTTTGAATTGATGCTTCAGCCAAAAATATATAGTAGTATGACATCTTTCATGGAAATAAAATAAAATCACACTCTTTTCTTTCTCACTCCTACTATCCCTCCAAGGGTGATCATCTATAGAAAACCTCCTACACTCCTTATCCCTATGACCAAATCCATTACAAGTGAAACAATAACCATTAAATAATCTCTCATACCTTGAAGCATTGGGCTGCCTAACTGATTTTGTCTTCACATTTTATTTGGAATATATTTCCTTATTTCCATCCTTCTTACATGGTTCATCATATTTATTTCTTGAAACACTATTATCTTGCATCATTTTTCCCTTGAGGTCATCACTAAACCCCAATCATTCTCAGTATAACCAAATGATCTTTGTTTTCCAATAAGATCATCAAGATCCTTGGTGTTTTCTAATTGTTTTGAAAGGATTTAGCCTTCTTACAAGAATCTAAAAATATTACCTTAGAAATTCTATATCCTCTTCAAATTTGGTGCACTTTCTCTCTTTTTCTTGCAAACTTGTGACTAGAAACTTTACCTTTTCTTATAGTAATATGACAAAATCTTTTAGCTTTCTTATTTAAGACTAGTACTTCTCCTCTAAATCATGAATATTTTATTCATATCCTTTGAACTTATATATGACATATTGTTCTTATTTCTAGCACTCCTTAACTCATCTTGGATACATACAAGTTCATATTCAACATCATCTTCTTCTTCCTCAGAATCTTTGCAAGAACCTGATATGAAATCACCTAATAATGAAGAACCACCACTAGTAGATCTCATGGAATATTTAATTATGAATAACACTGCATTTCCAACATATTAATAATTTTATTCTGACTAAGAATCTAAAAAATGCTACTAACATTAGACAAAATATCCTCTTCCTTTATATAGAAAATCTTTTTTTGTCATCAAACTTCTTAAATCTCTTCTTTCATTTACCATACTTGTGATACTTCTTGTCATAATATACATCATGCTCATGTTCATTATGATCATACTTATTGTTACTATGAGGACAATTTATAGAAAAATGTCCTACTTTACCACATTTAAAGCATTTATAACAAATCATACCTTTTAATTCTCTAGATCTAACCTTCAATCTTATAGCAAACATTGTAACGAGTTTTTCATCTTCAAACTCGGCATCATCATCAACCTCCTTAGTAATATTTCGCTTGGTATTCAATTCATATTTGAAAGAAATATCTTTCTTGGATAATTTAGAATCAACAATCATCATCTCATAGGAATTCAAAGTCCCATGCAACTGATCCATCTTGAAAAGAATCAAATCCTTAGCTTCTTCAATGGTAGACACTTTGGAATCAAACTTAGGATTTAGGGATCTCAAAACCTTTTGAACTACAACCTCTTCCTTCACTTCTTCACCTAAACCTTTCATGGTGTTGACAACCTTGTCAACCCTAAGAAAGTATGCAACAATAGACTCATCATCACTCATTTTCAACCCTTCAAACTGATTTCTAAAATTTTGAAGCTTAGATATCCTTACCTTGGAATATCCTTCATACAAGACCTAAATTGTCTCCAACATAGCATTAGTGGATTTGTTTTTCATTACCTTCACAAGATTAGATTTACCTAGACCACACATGATAACATTCATGAAATTTGAATGATCATTACAAAAATTCGTATCTACATTACTTATTTAAATAGTAGATAGAACAATATAACCATTTTGCATAGATTTCCAAATATAAAACCCTAGGGATCATCAACACTAAAATTTTCCTCCGTAATTTCTATTTCATTAATGTATGTATTAGGAATAGGATGTTGTTAAGTATAATTAGTAGTAGCGTCCGATAGAAGATAACGGTGCTGCCAGTATGACGCCACCAATAATGTATAGTACGGAAATAGTCAAAAGTACAATAGGAATGTTGTGGTAAAAAGTAAATAGTTGTCGTAAGTGGTCCAGTAATGTTAAAATGTCAAAGTTGGGGTAAGTAGAGAAGTAGGGTCTACATGATTAGGAATTAGAAATATTATATTGGTAATAAGGACAAGGAGTGAGGTCATAAATATTTTGTATATTTTATTTGTAAAAAGTCTAAAAATGTGGAACCCATGTGAAATGATAAGGTTTATCTTATCTTAAAAGATAAGCTTACATGTACAGATAAGAGTTAAGGTATGGAATATGATTTGTCAGAGTGGATTTCTTATCCTATCTTAGAGATAAGATGGATAAGCCTAGAAGTCTATAAATAAAGAGGCCACCCCCCTCATTTAGCATAGAAGGAAGTAGTGAGAAATATTGTATGAGTAAGTGTGTAAAGGAAGCCATCAGTTTAAAGGTGTGTTGAAGAAGCCATTAAGAGGTGTAATTGTGAAGTTTCTCCCATAGTATTGGTGGAATGCAAGTGAAGTCAATAACACTTGAAGTACCTCATGGGTGAGATTGTAACAATTTCATGCTAATATTATAATTTACTCTGATATTTCAGATTTATCATCATTCCTTTTTATCATAGTCTATGGTATTCTTGTGTTATGTTTGTTGTTGTGTTTCCAGATTACATCCACCAAACTAAAGGTTGTGCATTAGTAAATAATCATAGCACGAGGAGTTCTCGGTGAAGAATTATCATAGTGCCGGATTGGTGATGACATTTTGGTTCCGTTGCCGGGACCATTCCTCGTTGGTGGATTTTCTGGAGAGATATTCCCACTTAGTCAAAAATCAATTGGAGGGTAACCTTATTTTTACTATGCATAGTAGTTACCATGGTAAAGTCATTTTTGCCATGAATAGTAGTTACCATGGTAAAGTCATTTTTGTTGTGAATAGTATTTATCACAGTAAAGTCACTTTTTACCGTGAATAGTATTTACCACAGTAACTTCACTTTTTACTATGAATAGTGTTTACCACAGTAAAGTCAGTTTTTACCGCAGTAAGTCAAGTTTTACCATAGTTACCGTGGTCATTTCTATTTTACTGTAGAAAGGTGTAAAGTCACTTTCTATTACAGTGATTCCAATTATTTGTGCACATAAGTCTTGTTGATTGTACTTGTGGGTTGGTATTTTACGGTGGTTACTTTTGAAAATGGGGAAGATTCCTATTTTTTCAGCCCAATCTAATGAAGATGCTTCCTCTTTCATTCAAGAGTTTAAATGATCTTGTATTTGTAATGGCCTTATAAGAAGGGAACAATGGACTGAATTTTTTCCTACCTTTTTGGATGGTTCAACACTTAGGTGGTTTGAAACACTAGGTGAAAATGTGAAAAATTCATGGGATTTATTAACTAAAAGTTTTCTTGAAGAATTTGGTGAACAACAGAAATATGTAGATCTCATGATCGAGATCACAAAGCTATCCCAAGGAGAGAAGGAGAAGATAAGGGATTATCATGCTCGTGTTCTAGAGCTAAGGAGGAAGCTCGATGCCCAGATCCGGAAGGAAGGATTAGCGGATGGGTTGATGAATGGCATGGATAATCTCCTATGTAAGCACTTCATTCTTGGGATGAAGCCAGAGATCAAACAACGAGTGAAGTATGACCGCCCAGCTACCATTGAACAAGCAAAGGAGATTGCAAGAAGGCAAGAAGAAAGCATGGAAGAGGAGCCCAAAGAAATTGTTGCTAAAGTAGAGCCTACACCAGCACCTTTGGTCCAGAATCCACAACCACTCCTAGTGAGCACAAATATTTCTCCTAGTACATCTACTGAGTATGAAGATCTGCTCAAAAAGATGGGTCAGTTAACTATTAATCTTCTTCAAGGAAAAGAATTTAGTTCTCAGGGAGGAGATAGAGGTCCAAAAAGAAATATTTCTGAAGTTGTATGTTATGGTTGTTATAAAAAGGGTCATTATAAGTATAATTGTCCAGATAGAGCTTCTACATCTGGTAAAGGAGATAATGATAAAGGAAAAGCACCTATGAATTCTTTTGATGTAGTAGATAAGAGCAGAAATAATGAAGTAGATGTGTTTGTAACAAAAAAAAGAAAGAAAAAAAAGATAATCAAGATGGAAATGATCCTAAGAAGATGAAAGGAGAAACTAGTAAGAAACATAGGAGAAGAAAGTTGGGTGTGCGGGATTTTCGATTTCACGGGGCAAGGACCATACTCCATCTTGGAAGATCTGTCCAAAGGCCTGTAAATATTACATATGGTCAACTCTTGGCTATGTCTTCTGAGAAGAGGCGGGAGTTGCGAAGTGGACTCAATGCTCGACGAAGGAAGGAGGTTGAGGTCCCTATTTTGGAGGCAGAGGCGGATCCCTATGCTCCACAAGCTGAGGTATTATGTAATGGTATTTCAATTCATGATGTCTTAGTTGATGGAGTGCTGCTGCGATTAATGTAATGACCAAGTCTGTAATGAATATGTTGGGTTTAAAAATTGATTTCCCTTGACACTTATGTTAAGGTCATTAAATAAAGGAAAAACTAAACCAGAAGGTGTAGTTTCAAATGTGGCAATATCTGTTATGGGTGTTGTATGTGTGGTAGACTTTCAGGTGATGAAAAATGGTACTGTTGCGTACCCAATGTTGTTGGGAAGACCATGGCTAAGGAGAGTTCATGCAAGAAACTACTGGAATGAAGGTTTCATGACACTTGGACGTGGTAGAGAGAGGGTGAAGATAAACGTGATCCCTCGACATCATAAGGCAGAACCTGTGGATTCAAGTGATGAAACTGATGATTGGACATCCTCTGATTACTCTAGTACCAGTGAAGTGGACACTGAAGATGAAGAAAGTGAGGTTGATGTTTCAGTCATGGATATCCTTCCAGTCACACCAACTCATGACCCCATAAAATTATCTGAAGAAGAAGTTGATGATCGTCTCCAACAAATAAAGATTGGTGATGTTGTGATGGAGAGTGAGAAGGAATCCTACCTCTAGCTCTTTCGAAGGTACATACACATATTCACTTTTGATTACAAGGAACTCCATCAAGTAAGTTGGGTAGAACATTCTATTGAGCTGGTAGATGGTGCTAAGCCCATAAAACAAATGCCATATAGAATGAATCCTAATTTTTCCAAGACTGTAAAAGAAGAAATAGATAAGTTGCTTGATGCAGGATTCATATTTGCTGTGGAGAATTCAAAATGGGTTTCTCCCATTGTGATCTCAATAAAAAAGAATGGGAAGCTACGCATTTGTGTTGATTACAGGAAGCTCAATAAGGCAACAAAGAAGGATCATTACCCTCTTCCATTTTCATATCGATCTTGGATGAAGTAGGCGGCGGAGTGCTATAGTTTCTTTGATGGATATAGCGGCTACAAACAAAGTTCATATAGCGAGAAAATCAGTGAAGACCACGTTCACCACTCCTTGGGAACATTTTCTTATAGAGTTATGCCTTTTGGGTTGTGTAATGCTCCATGACATTCTAGCGTTTGATGAATAGGGTGTTCGAACCCTACATTGGGACCTTCATCAGAGTATTTCTGGATGATTTTTGCATCTATGGGAGCAAGTTGGACCACCTACACCAAATGGAGACAACATTTCAAAGGTTAGATGAAGCAAAAGCCTCACTAAACCCTACAAAGTGTGTCTTTGGATGTTCTAAAGGTGTTTTGTTAGGGCATGTTGTATCCAGAGATGGTATTGGGTACGATCCTGATAAAGTTTCAAAAATCAAAGAGTTACCATTTCCTATGAATAGAAGTAAGTTGAGATCATTTTTAGGCCATGTGGGGTACTATAGAAGGTTCATCAAGAATTTCTCAAAGATTGCATAGCCACTAACCCAGTTCTTGAAGAAGGATGTTACTTATGAACCAGGAAATAAGGCACATGAAGCTTTTGGACAACTGAAAGAAGCCCTGGTGTCTTCACTTGTTTTAAAGAATCCAGATTGGAGCAAGCCATTCATTGTGTACACTGATGCCTCAGATGTAGCACTAGGAAGTACTTTGAGCCAAAAGGATGAAAATGGGAATGAACATCCAATTTACTTTGGGAGCAGACAAATGAGCAGTGCTGAGGTAAATTATACTGTAACTGAAAAAGAGGCTCTAGCTATCATTTTTGCTGTAAAGAAGTTTAGGAATTACTTGCTAGGGCAAAAATTTCTAGTTGTAACAGATCATCAGGCTCTAAAATATATTGTAAATAAGCCTAACCCATCAGGGAGGATAGCAAGATGGATAATTTTGCTACAAGAATTTGAATTTGATATTATAGATAGGCCAGGAAAGAAGCATGTCAATGCAGATGCACTCTCTCGAGCCTATGATGGTTTAGGATCATCTTGTGATGATGATGATTTCCCCGATGCAACATTGTTATCCTTGACACAATCCAAGTGAATACATAGATATTTGGAATTATCTGAATGAATTCAAGTTTCCTGATGGTGCCAATGCAAAGACTAAGAGAAATATTACTCAAGCTAGTCATCCATATTCTATTCTGCATGGAGTATTATTTCGAATAGGACACGATGGACGATCTGAGAGGGTAGTTGGACGTGATCAAGGGAAGGAAGCTGCTAGAAGAATTCCACAATGGTACATGTGGAGGGCACTTCTCTAGACAACTTACAACAAGAAGGATCTTGGATGCGGTTATCAAGCCCACTCTTTTTAAAGATTGTTATAATTATTGTAAGACATGTGATATTTTCAAACACATGGTAACCGTAAGACTTCATCGACTCCATTATGCCCTATTCTTCCACTTGGTCCCTTTGAAAAGTGGGAATAGACATTGTAGAATCCACTTCCAACTACCTCACGCCAAAATAAGTATATTGTAGTTGCCACAGTTATTTAACCAAGTGGGTTGAAGCTAGGCCATTGAAAAAACTTCCATGGATGAAGTGGCAAGGTTCATATATGAATGCATTGTCACGAGATTTGGTTGTCCATTAGAAATTGTAACAGATCAAGGAAGCCACTTCATTAATGAGGTGGTAGAAGCCCTAGTCAATAAGTTTTCTATTAAGCACAGGAAGGCAACAACATACAAGCCAAGCACAAATGGACAGGTGGAACGAACAAATTTTGTGTTGTGTCAAATTCTAGCAAAAGATGCAGCCTTGCAGGTACATAAATGGGATAAAAGGATTCATGTAGCATTGTGGGCATATAGGGCAACATCAAAGTCAGCAACAGGATACTCCCCATTTCAGTTGGCTTATGGCATTGATCCAGTTCTTCCTATTGAGTTTGATATTCCCACGGTCAGAGTAATGAAAAATGAAAGAATGGATGAAAGTGATTCAGTAAAAGAAAGGTTGGTACATCTTCATTTGCTAGAGGAAATGAGGGAAATAGCTAAGGATACAAGCTATAAGAAGAAAATGAAGCAGAAGGAATACTTTGATCAAAATATCCGGTGGTCTCCATTTCATGTGAATGACTTGGTTCTAGTATATGATTCCAGATACAAAAAAAAAGACAGAGAAAATTTCTTCCAAAATGGATGGGGCCCTACAAAATAGCAGTTGTGCATGAAAATGGTACGTACCGACTGGAGGAATTGGATGGCACTCCCATTATGAAATGGGTCAACCATGACAAGTTGAAGATTTTCCAAGCACTAGAATAGTCTACTCAGGACGGAGTAGAAGCTAGGAAGGGGAAGATGTCGACACTAAAATTTTCCTCCATAATTTCTATTTCATTAATGTATGTATTAGGAATAGGATGTTGTTAAGTATAATTAGTAGTAGCGTCCGATAGAAGATAACGGCGTTGCCGGTACTGACGCCGCCAATAATGTATAGTACGGAAATAGTCAAAGTACAATAGGAATGTTGTGGTAAAAAGTAAATAGTTGTCGTAAGTGGTCCAGTAATGTTAAAATGTCAAAGTTGGGGTAAGTAGAGAAGTAGGGTCTACATGATTAGGAATTAGAAATATTATATTGGTAATAAGGACAAGGAGTGAGGTCATAAATATTTTGTATATTTTATTTGTAAAAAGTCTAAAAATGTGGAACCCATGTGAAATGATAAGGTTTATCTTATCTTAAAAGATAAGCTTACATGTACAGATAAGAGTTAAGGTATGGAATATGATTCGTCAGAGTGGATTTCTTATCCTATCTTAGAGATAAGATGGATAAGCCTAGAAGTCTATAAATAAAGAGGCCACCCCCCTCATTTAGCATAGAAGGAAGTAGTGAGAAATATTGTATGAGTAAGTGTGTAAAGGAAGCCATCAGTTTAAAGGTGTGTTGAAGAAGCCATTAAGAGGTGTAATTGTGAAGTTTCTCCCATAGTATTGGTGGAATGCAAGTGAAGTCAATAACACTTGAAGTACCTCATGGGTGAGATTGTAACAATTTCATGCTAATATTATAATTTACTCTGATATTTCAGATTTATCATCATTCCTTTTTATCATAGTCTATGGTATTCTTGTGTTATGTTTGTTGTTGTGTTTCAGTTACATCCACCAAACTTATGATACTAATTATGAGAATAAAAATGGACCGCATGAAGGTTAATAAGCCCTTGAAAACACTTATACAATTTCAAATTAACTTTCATACACTATTAAAATTCATCCATGCATTAATGTAATAATAACGATAAGCAACAACCATACACCATAACATAAAAAATGAGTACAAAAAAATATAAGATGTAATGGGGAAACCCTAAAGGAAATAAAAACCACTTAAACATTTGCTAATATTACTCACAATAAAGACTCAAGTGAATATTATAGATCACAATAGATTTCTTCAGTGAGGCACCAAACCCACAAGGATAACTAACCTATAACACCTTTTTAATATTACTCACAACAAGAGACTTCCATGAATATGACTCATCACACAAGATTTTGATAATGATATCACTAAAGATACTATGAAACAACTTAGCCGATGGTGATCACAATATTTACCTCTAAACTCATAGATTGCTCGAACTTGGACAAACATAACTTGTTTCGATCTCAAACCCTTGCAAACATTCTCTCTAACTTTCCTTAACCTCATATAAACTTATTAAGATCTAAAACAATTCCTTCATACCTATTAAAATCATACACATGGGTCGCGCCTTTTCCTTCTCTCTCTAATAGTTCAACTTTTAACTCAAAACCTTACTTTATATCCTTCTCATGTCATAAAAATAAAGAATTTTTGTCAAAATTATTTATTTAGATGAATAAATCTTAAAAAAACTCAAAAGATTGATTAGAACATTAATATTGGGCCCATGAAGGTCGAGTCATGTCCAAATGCACTAGACTAGCTCAAAACAATCTCAAAACCACATCACGGGGATGAGCTACAACCACAAAAACCATAACCATGATTAGTAAAGAACAAAAATTCACCATACATGTCGAATATAACATATGAACATCATGTATGGATGTTAATTAAATTTCACAAATCAAATTTATCGTAACTTATCTCGAGAAGGCTCATATCCTTCTCAAAACAGCTTTTTTAGGACATTATCTTCACCTTTGGGATTCAAGAAAACTAAAAAAATCAAATGTAAAATGTAATCAATCAAGGGAATCCTTAGGAATTTTAAATAACATCCACGTAGTTTATACTTCATGAAACATCCATATGTGTAAACCACACTCACTTTCCTCTTCACCGAATTGAGTTACACATAAATCCAATTGTTACACAATGTGTTTTCACCCTTGATGTCAATTAAAATAACTAAAAATCTATTCAATAGGAATTAAATTCATACCTATTCACTCTCCAACTTATAGCAAGAATAAAATAATCCATCGAATGCCTCATCTACCTTAATCTTTTGGTAAAAACAATTTTGTCCTAAGAAACAAGAAACATTCTTCTCTACAAATAGAGTTGGATTACCCATCACATCTCATTAATAAGACACAAAAATATAGGATTTTAAATAACTCAGAATATAATTTTCATAACATCTTACATTTCCTTCCAACTCTAATTGTAAGGCCTTCAACCAAGTCAATCTCCCAAAACTTCTTGAAACTACCCCAAAACTGCTTATGACCAATATTCATAATTGGGGAAAAAAATTCATTTATAAGCACCACCCGATGTGAATCCATCATGAAAATAAATTAAAAAAACCCATAATAAAAATAATTTCAATTTATTTTCGACCTCCTTTAGACAACCTTGTCTCAAACTGGACTTCTTCAAAACTTACATTTTCGTGGGTTCCAATCATCAACACATTCTCTAACTTAACTTTCTTTAAATATGGATGAGTCCTCTATGACATCTAATCATAATAATATCATAACCAATAAATTTATGGAATTTACCAAGAAAATATCTCCTACTACTTTTGAGCAAGGATTTCAAGCACATAAAAACTTGTTGACCTTCTTAACATTCATTCATATAAATCTCACAATAAAATGATCTCATTATTTTTTTAAACATTATTCACTGATTTAAAAATAATCCATGAAATCCAAAATGTCCCCATGCAAAGAACAAAATTCATGGTGATCATCGAAATTGTAATTCAACCTGAAATCACATTCTTTTACCCTATTTCACCAAAAACAACATAACTCATAAAATATTATTTAGAATGATTCAAAAAAATTCTCAAACCTCTAGGACACCCCCGGTGTAAAATTTACAATCATCATCATAGCTCAAATAGGTCTCCATGTTATCAAACCATCTCATTTGCATGACTAGCCCTTGGGGTTTTGCATGGTTTAGGCTAGGGTCAATTGAACCAACACTGTAACTCATCATGAAACATCTCTAAAAGCCCTTAACATTCCTAGAACAAAATATATGACATTACACCATGATTCTCGTGAGCTTAAATTGATCTATAACATATCATCATGCCTCTATGAACCTAGACTTGGTTTAGAGAAGCACCAAATTTGGTCTTCAATCTATACTTTCACCTTGAAAATCATGTGAGTGCCTAAACACTCCCCAAACATGCTCTCCATGTTGCTACCATGCTCCTCAAGCTATTATACCACTCAAAACATCATACCTTATCACCTAGGCTACCTAGGTCACCTTACTAAGCTTGCTAGACCAAAACAATCTCATTGAATCTCCTCATGCCATCATGAAGCCACCAAATACCCCATGTCATCATTATAATAAGCTTCCTCCGACTATACTTCATCATCCTCTTTTTCATTAGTGGAATTTTACATTATTGACAACACCTAAAACTCAACATCCCAACATATTTTATGAATTAACCTCATCTCATACATATTGACATCCTCTGGGGGCACGCTACTCCTATCACATTCACATTGTATACCATTCCATATTAGTCATAAACTACATATTGCATGTCTTGGTTTCACTTTTTCTTTCTTTCTTATACTTACATGTACAATTTGTTTCCAATGCTAGACAAATACTTGGTATGCCAATATCTTTTCTACATACACATGTGCATTTAGTTGGTCTTTTGGAGTAAATGAGATCTCTTATAGCACTTTACATGCTACAATGATGTTTGGCATTGTACGTCTTATTATTCCCACCAATGATCCTAGAGGAATATACTTTCTCACACATTACAGGTGCTATTGTTTCATTATTTACTACTTCTACTTCGTAGCACACTACTTTCTATTGGTACATATGCACTTCTATATAATTTTTATCTTTCTAATATGATAACGTGGTGCTTCATCTACAACATTTTCCTTATAGGACTATTTTCCACCGTGGTTATTTGACACTCGATTGATATTATTTTCCATTAATTATTATTATATGCCATTGTTTGCGTGGTTATCACATATGTCTTGTTTGATCACTTATTGTATGCTTTGCCTACTTCATCCTTGATTGTCTTGTGACATTGTGAGTAATGTCCAATGTTTGAAACCCACCTTTCACAGTCCATCTTTTATTACTACTCTCTTGTTACATTATTTATTATTACATGTTTTATTTTCTACAAACCATGTTACTATCCATTTATTTGCATGTGTCTCGGTTTTTACCATGTAAACCCCCTCCCCATGTAGGGATACAATATAGATCGGTATTAAGTCCTCTCTTTTGGCCACATATTCCTACGGACATTGCATGCACCCCAATAGATCGGGGATATATTGGGTGAACAAATCAATGCATACGGTAGATCGAGCTACAACACAATATAGTACAACAAATAATTATAACGAAACATAGTTCTGAGAATGACCCGAGATCGACTTGGGTCCAAATCACAAAGACTGCATACACTAACACCTATTATCCATATTTACCCCTTAGTACAAATGGACGATCGGGAAAAATAAAATTGGGTAGTTGATCGAGCTTCATGGTTAAGTCTGCGGTTTTCAGGTAAATTTTCATAATTTTAGAGAACTTGCAATAATTTTGGGGACTTGGGGGTCATTTCATGCATTTCCCTTCTTCTAGAGGAAAAGGAGTTCATTTCTTAGCCAAATTTGAGAAAATTGAGTAAAATCAAGAAAATATGTCTTTGGGGCACTTTAATTTATTTTTTCTAACTCCCCAATCCAAGAAAATTCAAAGGAGTTAGCAAAAAAATTGACAAAAAGCTGCAGAAAAAGTCCATAGAAAAGGCTACAAGCAAATCCACATAACAAAGTATCGCAGAAATGGCCGTAGAATAAAACGGCAAAAAAATTGCTACAAAAAGTCCGTGGAAAAGTCTGCATAACAAAGTGCCACAAATCCATGAAATCCATAGAAAATTGAAGTCCATGGAAAATCCATGGAAAGCCATAGAAAAAAAAAATCTACGGGATGTTGCGAGAAAAATGTAAAAATCTGCGGAACAAAGGAAAATGATAGTTTTCGCACGTAACTCCAAATGGGCATAGCTTTTGATCTAGTTCTCAAAATTTGAAAAAAATTATATCATTGGAAAGGTCTCAACAACCTCTATGTAATGGTAAATATAATTCTCAATTTTATCAAGGTTAGATTTTTAAAAATTAGGAAAAATCACCATCCCTAATAAATTAAATGTTCAATCTCGTAAAAGGCAAGAAATCTCTAACAAACCCAAAATAGTTGCTCACACTCGGAAGACCATAACGTTTTCAATTCTCAATGAATTTTCACAAAATTGGTCCTCCTGGAATCATGACTCTAAGCCCAACACATAAAAATTATGAAATCTTAAAATTGATAAAGTCTTAATGGAAATTTTTAGGGGAAACGAGCCTAGTTCTGTTTGGTAATTAGAAAGTGGTTAAAGGGACATTTAATGACCATGGACAGACATTTTCACTGTTGTAAGTCATAAGATAGTATAAGTACCTTCTACAAGTCATGTATAATCATATGGGAACATTTATGACAACTTGCAAGTGGTTGAAAAGACAAATCTGGGATTGCAATTCTCTCTCTCAATTCGGAAATTGTAATCTTAGACTCATTTGTAAAGGAGTTGGTATTTTTTTAATCTCTTGCCTCCTTTCTATTTATTCTCAGAGTTGAATGTGGAGTTTAAGCCTCCTCTCTTTTCTTTGTAATGGAATTTTCTTGCCTCTTTCCCAATAATGATGTACTATGTGAACTCATGGAGTAATAAAATTTGTTTCGTGATGCATTTTGTCCATCCTTTGCTTATTTTATTGTCTCTTCTTGCCTCTCACCATTACAGGGTATATTGTGCATATCTCTGATGTCTATTATAGGTTTTGGGAGTTGTGTTTAATGGGTTTGAAGTGGTGTTCTGTGTGAACTTCATCTTTGGTCTATGATGCATCTTGTCCATCCTCTCCATTGCTCACCTCTCTCAACTTCAGGAAATTATGATTATGATCAATAAATTCTTTTCTGGTGTATCACCACTTTAGTTTAGGACTTATTTTCATGCACTTTGTCTCTCCCCGGTCCCTTGGAAAGTTATATTATGATTATTTAGTTTTTAAGCCTATAATAGAGTAGATTGTGGCAGGTAGTTTAGGAGCAGGAACCAACCTTCTCTAGAGGATCATCTCAAGCCCACAAGTCCCACAACTTGAGAGATGGTCCAATGTTACCCATTCACACCATGAGATCAAGCACACCACACTTGTGTGAATTTAAGGGTGTTTTGATTTGTCAATTTAAAAGATCTGGCATGTTTGGTGGGATAGGTTTAAAGCACCTTACCACTTCATTTTAGCAGGTTGGTGTTTTCCTATTAAAATTTCAACTTTTGGAAGCATATGCAAGCACATATGGGGACTCAATCAAGTCCAAAAAACACATCTCTAAAATTTCAGACCTTCTCTTGATCCATTTTCATCCATTTTTTCCATCCCTTTCATTCTCTTCCATTCTATGATGTTTTGTAATCATGGCTTCATTCCCATAGTGGAATTCACACTTACAAAAGTAGTGGTGTAGTCCAACTCCAATGTATTTTACAACTCTTCCAAATCAGCATTATGATAAGATTTAAAACCATTATGCTTACCCATATGAGCAATGTTAAAATTAGTTTGGTTATGAAGCATATCAAGAACAAGGGTTTGCATACAATGACAACAATCAAATGGATAATATTGATCTGCTGGAGAATATTTAAAGGATGGAGGTTGATATGATTCAGTAAAGGGCTACAAAACAAATGAATGCATTCAAAATTGGTTGTAGGGCATCTTGTCCATGCAAAGGCCCTTTTCCAAGACACTATAGCTCGAAATAGAAGGTTGATTTCATGGTTGAAATTTTTTCCCAACTTGCAAGTGAACCTAGGAGATAGAAGCATACAAGAAAAATGGAAGACAACCTTGTAAATGGGTAAGTAAATCACTAGCTCCTTATGCTCCTTTTTCTCCATCCCAAGCTTTATCATTTCAGTAGTGTCAAGATTCAAGCCCATTGTATGTTGCCCGAAGTGTTGATTTCCCTTCTCCATCTTCTAATCTTCCATATCATCTCAATTATTTTTCCCTTTTCCCTTCCAAACAGTCATCCCCTCTAAATAAACAAGAATTTTTATCTCCTCCACCACCACAAGCATTTACAAAATCTCTTATAGCATAATTCATCCCTCCTATTGTTGTCTCAAGTTCATCTTGGGGAAAAAAAATCTTACAACCAATTAAGGAGAGCAACAAGAATAAGAGATAAACAAAGAAGAAATGATCAAAACCTTTGTAAGCTTAGCTCTCGATTTGGTATTCAAAAATCCCTTGATGGTTAAACCTTCATAGGAGGCCGGGTCAGACCATAGGTGGTGGAAGCTGAGTTTTTAGTAAAAGGAGAACAAGAACAAGAAGAAGAAGATCAACAATATGTTTTCTCTAAATGCAGTGTCCATAATGGCACTTTTTCTGAAGAGGATGTTGATCTAATCCAAGTTGCACAATTAGTCAAGAGGGAGGAAGAACAACCAGCTCCAAGTCCTATTGAAGAGGAGCAACTAGAAGAGATCAAATCAGAGTTGAAGCCACTTGATGAAGAAAGCATTATTGAAGATTTTTTGCTTTCATTTGAAGGGCTTGATTTGATTGATGAATCCATGACAGAGGAGAGCTATCAAGAAGACATTATTGCCCCAAATAGTCCTCTAGAGCAGTGAATTGAAGATTTTGATTTGACAAATTTCATGCTAGAGGAAGAGGTTATCCAAGAGCAAGTCAGTCTTCAAGAAACAACGAAGGAACTCCAGAGCCAACAATGTGTTGCAGATAAATTATAATGATGCAAAAGTGACTTCATTGGATGTTGTAATCAATAACAATGAGCTGCAGATCGGGAGGAGGTCCATATTTCCATGAAGGAAGGAAAAGATCACGAATATCTCATCTCTTCCACACCATCCACCCGAAATGTCAGCAGAATACTTTGCATTATTGAAGTTGGGCTTCCATGTAATGGGAAAATTCAGCAGATCAAGCCTTTCCCAATCAAGTAATTGGCTTCATTGGAGTAAGATTCAGAGTTTCTACCATTCATGTCTACTTTTGAGCAAGATAATGAGTGTCAAATAACCAAGGGTCACCATCAACCCTCAAAAATTCAAATTCTAATCAGCTTGAGGAGGTATTTTTTTATTGATGTTAGTACTTTTGTGATTTAGGTGGAGGATCAACCACTTGTCGGTTTTTCACTCATAATAACAGCCATGTTCAACACCAAATCATATACATGGCTACTTATTTTGAGAAAGGGAAGCTACTTCTCCCTTGAGTTGGAGGATTTGTTTGAGTTCCCTTTGCTTTCGGTTAGCTTAGAGTAGGTAGGTTTTATTTTGGTAGAAGAAGTGTTTGTGCACACTTTGCATATCATACTTATGGTGCGTATGATTTTAATTTTTATACATAGTGTGTGTGGTGGTATTTTTTTCTTGTGCATATTCCATCGGAGGTAGCATTTGGTGAGATCATCTCCAATTCTAGTAGTGTTTGAAGTAACTCAGGGGACCAAATTTCATAGTTTCAAATCAGATTTTCATTTATCGGGATGACTCCATGCTGAATGGATAGTTCAAGGCCACTGATCAAATCATCTAGTAGGTAGATGTCCCCATGAGTCACCAAATTGTTATCCATTTTTACCCCCTTGGTAAAAATGGACAACTAGAGAAAACTAAACTTGGGTAGTTGATAGAGCTTCATGGTTGAGTCTAGGGTTTTTAGGTAAGTTTTCATAATTTTGGAGCACTTGCAATAATTTTGGGGACTTGGGGGTCATTTCATGCATTTCCCTTCTTCTAGAGGAAAAGGAGTTCATTTCTTAGCCAAATTTGAGAAAAATGAGTAAAATCAGGAAAATGTGGCTTTGGGAACTCTACTTCATTTTTTCTAACTCCCTAATCCAAGAAAATTCTAAGGAGTTAGCAAAAAAATTGAGAAAAATCCACGGAAAAAGTCTTGGAAAAAGCCACAGAAAAATTCCATAGAAAAGGCCATAGAACAAGTTTGCAAAAAAAAGCCACAAAAAATTCCACGCAACAAAGTCCATAGAAAAGGCCGTAGAAAAATCCGTAGAACAAGGCAACAAAACAAATCCATAGAAAAGTTCATGAAAAGTCCACGGAAAAAGTTGCCACAAAAATCCATGGAAGCCAAAAAAGTAAAGTCTCAGAGAAAATCTATAGAAAATTAAATCCATGAGAATGTTGTAGAAAACTAGAAAATTTGTGGAACAAAGGAAAACGACAATTTCACATGAAACTTCAAATGGGCATAACTTTTGATCTAGTGCTCAAAATTTGACAAATTTTACATCATTGGAAAGATCTCAATGCCCTCTATACAATTGGAATCCTACTTATCAATTTTACTAACATTATATATAAAAATGGAAAACATCTCCAGCCCTAATAAATTAAATACTTAGTCCTATAAAAGGAAAGAAATTTCTGAAAACCCAAAATCGCTGCTCACACTCAGAAGACCATAACTTTTGCAATTCTCAACAAATTTTCACAAAATTGGTCTTGTTGGAATCATGATTCCGAGTCCAAACATAAAAATCAATAAACATGGAAATTAATAAAGGATTAATGGTGAATTTTAGGGAAACGATCCCGATTCTGTTTGGCAGTTGGAAAGTGGTTAGAGGGACATTTAATGAGCATGGGCAGACATTTTCACCGCTTCAAGTCATAGGAAAGTGTAAGTACCTTCCAGTAGGTCATGTATAATCATATGGGCACATTTATGACAACTTGCAAGTGGTTGAAAAGACAAATGGGATTGTAATTCTCTCTCTCCTTCTCAATTCTATAAATTGTAATCTTGGACTCATTTGTAAAGGAGTTGGTCATTTTTTCTCTCATACCTCCCTCTCTCTTTCTTCTCTAGGGTTGAATGTGGAGTTTAAGCCTCCTCTCTTTTCTTTGTAATGGAATTTTATTTCCTCTTTCCCACTAATGATGTACTGTGTGAACTCATGGAGCAATAAAATTTGTTTCATGATGCATTTTTTCCATCCTTTTCTTATTTTATTATCTCTTCTTTCCTCTCACCATTGCAGGGTATATTGTGCAAGTATATTATGTTTATTACATGTTTTTGGAACTATGTTTAATGGGTTTGAATTTGTGTTTAGTCCGAACTTCATCTTTATTATGTGGTACATCTTATCCATCCTCTCCATTGCTCACCTCTCTCCACTTCAACAAGTTTTGATTATGATCAACAAATTATTTTTCTGGTGTATCACCGCTTTAGTGTAGGATTTTTTTCATGTAATCTCTCTCTCTGGTCCCTTAGAAAGTTAGATTAGGATTAGTTAGTTTGCTATCCCGCATTAGACTAGATTGTGGCAAGTAGTTTAGGAGCATCAAATAGCCTTCTCTAGAGGATCATCTCAAGCCCATAAGTCCTAAAACTTAAGAAATGGTCAAATGTTACCGTTTCACACTATGAGCTCAAGAATAGACACTTGTGCAAATCTAATGGTGTTGTGATTTAGCAATAATAACACCCGATTCAAAAAGGAGTGCCTTGGTACCTAGGTCTTCCCTTGGGTTCTAATATCTATGGATCACACACAAACAAATCCTATTAGATAAAAAAATTCACATAAGCCTTCGAGTAGTTTTATAGTATTAGGCATAATCCTCCGTAAAAATGATGCATTCTATTACATTCATTCGTATAATCAATACATTTGGAACTAATTCAATATAATTTGGTACAACAAGAACAAATTAGGGATGCACCATCTCAGTAAGTTGTGTTTATAGGGTAGTGGAAGGTCAGTAACACTATACCTCTTTCCCAAACACTTGATCTCTTGCATGCAATCTCTCAAAAACTCTCTCTTAGAGTGAGATCACGCAGAAAACTTTCTCTTGCCATGAGATCACCCAAAAACTTGCTATTGGCATGAGATTGTCCAAAAACCTCATTATTCACAATGTTTCAGGGACATTTTAATATATTTTTATAGTCTTTTACATCTGGTGCACACTTTCCTTTAGTATTGATTTTATAAAATGTTACATACTTATGCACATTTTACTCGATTTATCATATACATGAATTTTACTACATCCTTTCTCTTCATTTTTAGGTCTATCCTTACAAGAAAAAATCACAAGCTGGCAACAACAATGTATGACATGGTACAACACATACACTTCACCCTAGGGCCACATTCTCTTTCTAGTTTCCATCAATTTAATGATTTCATTGTCTACTTAACATGTTAAATTTTGGATGGTCTACATGGTTATTAGGTACACATTTTCTATCCAAATTATGGTATAAATTATTCACCGAACAACATAAAGTGGGGGAAAATTTACACATAAAAATAGACATGTAGGTACATTTCTAAGGCCTAAACACATACTAGCATTCATATGATTCCTAAGCAAGAAAACTAATAATTGACGTCTCTGTCTTTGGCTTATTTTCTTTATTTATTTCTCTCTCTTTAGTCTTACACACCCTACAACCTGATATTTTACTAATTTCTATTTTATGGCTCTGACACTAGTGCCTGTCAGACAAGAACATGTAGGTGCTCTTGTCTCATTTGGGTGCCCCGACCCTTTTCACGTTACAACAAAAAAGAAGATTTCATGAAATTCCATTATCAAGGCTACAATGTCAATTCCTGCACATGAACTTTCATATTCCACAAGTATCTTTTCATATTCCGACTTTAATAATTTAAAAAAATTGGTGAATGAAGATACACCAGGTTGAGCGAGTCAAGAGGTATTATTGATTCCACTTTCCGAGTGTAGACACCTAAAATTGGTTATCCAATTTAGTGTCCCTCGTGTGCATTTTCTCTCTCAGGTAACCTAAGGCACGTTTATATCACCACTATCCCCTTGGGGTATTATTCAATTTGGGATTTAAACACCTATCCTAAGTTTAATTCACCCCTTTATGTTTTACCCGTGAGTAATTAAATATTAACTATTTAATTACACCTTTTTACATGTATCCTAACCACTTATCTACCTCATATCTATTCTATCCATATATCCCCCCTATTTCTCCTCCTCCCAAAGCGGGATATTTCCCGTATTTGAGGTGGAGGGATCACTCTTATCTTTCCAGAAATCGCTCCTTTTGGCCATCTCGGGAGTCTGTTCCGTGATCGGCGCCGATCGGTACTCGGTCGATGCCAATTTTTGAAGCGCACTATTATAAATAGAGGCCCAGAACTCAGTTCTGGAGACACACAGAGACACAGAGGGTAAGAGAGAGACACAGATTGTAAGAGAGAGAGCGAGAGATCTTTGAGCATCAAGTGTGAACATTATCTATCGAATGAGAGTGGATCTTGTCCAAATCAATCCCTAAGAGGAGCACCGTTACTCTGCTCTTATCACATCAACATCACACATCTCCATTGATTTTCTGGTGACTCTGTTCTTACATCCAGCACAGGTGGAGCCTTGCCAATATCTCTCTTCCTCTCGAGATCCAAAGAAAGCGTTGACGATCTTGCCTTCATTTTTCGATTCCCGAATCTTCTCACACTTTGTCTTGGATTGACGCCGATCTGGACCAGTCGATGCCGATCTGAACCAGTCGACACCGATTCTACATAATCAATGCCGATCATCCTACATATAGGTAAAAAGACATAGGTAACACAAATCCAGCTTTGTTTTCACAGTTCCCTATTTTCTGTTGCTTTCTGTCTGCTGTTTAGATTCCATTTATTACTTTGATCAGAAAATCTAGTCCTGTACGTACATCTTTTATCATGTATGCTTCTTTACTTAATTGAAAATGTGGACTGACATCCACCGAGGGAGCTTACCGCTTCCCAGACCCGCTTCTCGGGCAGTCCACCTAAATATCTTTTAACGTGGTCTTTTTCTGTCAAGCATCGGTGTCTCGTAGGTTACTTGGATCTACTATGCAGAATTGCTCATGTGCGCCCGTCTTATCTACATCGGCTTCCTTATCCGTCTACATCTTCGGATCTTGTCCATCAGGTATCAATTTCATTTGAGTTTTTCAAGGTTTTTGTGTTTAGTTTGGTACATTAACTTGGACAGGTAACAAGCGTGAAATTCTTGATCAACATTCTGGCACGCCCGGTGGGACCTGACCAAAGTCCCTTATTGGTAAGTTCATCTCTTTTTTTTAGTTTTGAGCTTTGTTCTTTTTCTTCACTGATTTTTATCAGTTCTGCTTGAACATTTCCTTTCATCGTTTTAATCTTGCTCTTTATGCCAAATTGTTATTTCCTTGAAATTTTTCTAGTTCCTTAAAATAGAAATTTCCGTTTCACCATTATCTGGATATATCTTTCTGGATTTTGTTTGGTGTTTGCTTAACCTTTTCTTGTGGAGCACTTTGCTTGTTTGTGGGATTGTTCGAGGGGAAGAGCTCAACAACGCGCTTTTTGAAGTCCACACACCTTGGAGAGCTAAATCTACAGGTATTTCTCTTTTATGGTGTTTTCTCCTTTTTAGGAACTAAAAAAAAACAAAAAAACTTTCTTTGTTTGTGGTCTATCACATTCGAACATTTCAATTTTTGGTGCTTAAAAAGAATTTAATCGCATTTGGGAAAGAATCATTTGACTTGTCTTCATTGAAATCAAACACTTCGTTTTTAAGTGCTTAAAAAAAAAAAGAGCTCTTTCTTTGTCATTTCTGTTGTATGTTTTTCATCTAGTTTTAATTAGGCTGGAAAATTGATCAAAATCGGTAGTGACACTATTTGATTTTTATTTTTCACCCTTGCACACAAAGCCAAAATCACTAGGTATAAAGCATTTAAACAAAAATTCTTTCCCTGGCCTCGCCTACTTGGAAGTGACATCCAAGAGGAAGAGCCTACGTGGTACTCGGGCATGCTATAAATTCACGGAAGTTCTGGTATATATTGGCAAAGCACCCGACTCCCTTATCGCAGCGGTGTGTGAAGTGCGGGGGTAGGCCCCTATATCAAGCCACGTACCGGTCTTTTACTGAAGTGCCTTCGGGACTCCTCACCAAAACATCCCCCAAACCATCCTTAGTTTGGCTATCTGAGTAGTTCCTGTTCTAAAAGGCCTTCCCTAATATTTTCTTTCTTAAAAGCATAAAAACTTAAAAGAGATAATCACCTATGCTGCTTGAATTATCTGTGCATTAGTTAGGTCAATCTTCTTTTCTGCTTGTTTATGACGGTCATCACTCGGTTACAATCTAGAAGAATGGCTCAATTAGCCCCTTCTTCCTCCGAGATCACCACTAGTGTGGATGTTTCGGCACCCCCCAGGTCTTCCTCGGGACCGCTGTTAGTTGGTTCCCCATCCTGGTCATATAATCCTTTCTATCAGGCCAAAGCAACCCCATCACGTCCAACTTCCCCTAGTCCTTCAAAAATATCATCTGCTTCCGACTCAGAGTATGTTCCTCGTGGGGATCCTGAATTTCAGGCGCTCCTTGATCGCAATCCGGTAGCCCTCATGGACTACCTAGTACACAAGTCTATTCAAATATCTGATCAGGGACCACCAATCCAGCAAGTGTACGATTATCCTCATGAACCATCCCAGGCCTTTGTAGAACAGTTAGCATCATTTTTCTCGCCTCGAGCCATGGAGGAGGGTGGCGCACCTATGCCTCCTTTTTCTCTTCCACCGACCATATCAACTAGTTCTCAAATAGTCTTACCTATTCCTAATGCCACAGTTACCTCGACTATTCCACAACCTACTTCTGAGAGGTCCTCTTCTCTAGCTATAATGAGTGCGTCTGTGCACCCGCATATTGCTGTTAATTCATCTATGCCATCCATTGTGTCCTAGGGTCAGTACCCCTTTATGAGTCAACCCCCTTCGACTAGTCAGTTGGTTCCTGCTTCTCGTCCTCTAGTGGGTTTTTCTTCCAATGTTCCAACAACAGTGACCTTCGCCCATCCTCTAGCATCGGCACCCTTAACAACCAATCCGGCAGTAAAAATCCTCTTTCAGGTCTTGTTCCCCACCATGTCCAATCAAATCGGTACCCATGTTCCTCAATCTGTTCGATTCAATCCAACAAGCATAGGAGTCCACCAATCACAGGCTCCGTCTGTCATCCAACCTTCATTTTCTCAATCACTTATTATCCCATAGCTTGCCTATACATAGGATCCTTCACAAGAATACCCCACCAAAGTGCCACCCGTAATGCCCGGTTACTCCTCTTATCATCCTATCAATCAACAGATGAATCCCCCGTTGACACCTCAACAACATCCACCATTTGCTTCTTATGTAGGACATGCCAGTGTGCCTCCTCCTCAATCCGACGTGGTTCAAATTCTTTTCAAGAAAATCACAGACTTGGAAGCCTCCACCAAAGGGGCTCATCCTTCATACTCTTTTGAAGAAGTGTGTAATGAACCCATTCACCCCTCAGTGGCTTTTAAGCCTTATCCTCCCCAATGGGAACTTCCTAAATTTTCAAAATTTCATAGTCGGAGGACCACAACAAAGATTTGCGAGCATTAAAACATGCTTGCTACCTCATAGTCCAAGATCGGGAGCTTATGCTCCGTATTTTTCCTATGTCTCTAAGCAGTCCTTTAAGCTTTAGACCGGTACAATAACATTCCTCAACATTCCTTGTTTTCTTTTTCTCAATTGGCTCGAGATGTTTGTTCAAAAATTTTCAATAAATATCATGCATAAGATCTCGATTACTGAGATCTTTATAACATTCGTCAATTCGATGATGAGTCTATTGCAGACTTTGTCACTCATTGGAGAGGGATAATAAACCAATTATCTTTCTCCTTCCTCAATCCCAACAGATCGAGTTGTTTACTCGATCTTGTGCTAATCATATTTCTTCCACTTTAAGGATCCAGACCTTTCATACATTTGAAGAAGCCTTTACGATGGTGCGCAAACTTGAGTCTCGCGCCATTGAACAAGGGAAGTTAAAACTTCGCTCTAAATCTAAACCAAATTTTTCTTGGTTTACCAAATCAAATCCTTCCACTTCTAAAGACAAGAATCAGGGATCCACCAATGCTATCATATTAAAAACATCACGAGCTGATACCACTTCTAATCAAACACCACGAAGAGACTCCTCATCTTCTCGAAAAGGGTCCTCGTCATCTCGATCTTTCACTTCGTTGGGGGAATCATATGCTTCTATCCTGGAAAAAATGTTGGAAGTCCACATGATCGAACTTCCCCCCATTAGGAATATTGATGAAAGCCAAGAACGTCCATTCTGGTATAGGGAAAATGACTTCTGTCATTATCATAGAACCAAAGGTCATGACATTGAACGATGTCAGACCTTCAAAAATCTTGTCCAGAAATTCATTGATAAAGGTGAGCTCATTCTGGATAACCCAAATGCTCCCCCAAATCAAGCGCTGGATGTCTTTAAACAACCTTTTCCCAATCATTCCCCAAACCATGATGCTTCAGAGTCTCAAAAACCAAACACTCATACTATCAGCTTCATCTCTACTGAAGAATCTTCTTCTAAAACTAAGCCATCTGTGAACACATCGATCGAATCAGAACCTCCTTCCGCTTCGTTAATCGTTGGGATTCCACTTTGTCTTCGATAGCCCGTCTTTGAATATTCCAACATTGTTAGATACGGATTCACCTCTCTCTACTTCTTTATCTGATCTCCCATCCATACCCGAGACAGTATCATCCTCATCTGTCTCATTGTCAGACATTCTTTCAATGCTCGAGGCAATTACATCCCTTCGAGTTTCCACCGCGGATACATCCACTTCTGTTTCTCCCATTTTTGCTGTGACTATGCCCTTGGTGAACGTACCTATAGTTGTGCCGACTTCAACGGAAGCATCTTCAATTTTGACTCTTCCTGTTTCCTTTCCTACAGTAGTTTCACCCACAATTACTACACCAGAAGTAGTTCCTTACAAGGAACTGCTTCTTCATCACTCACTTCTTCCATCACCAATGCTACTTTGCCTATTAAGGGGAAATCTAAAGAAGTAGCACCAACACCTATACGCTCGGTTCCTGAACTTAGACCGAGACAACCGAAATCTAACATTGCGCCATCAGTACCTCCCCATTTGCTTCCCCCGAAAAGGTTACAATCACCTTATGCGGTTGAAATTGTCACCATCCCTGAAAAAGGAAAGCCCATATTTCGAAGCATCAAGACTCTTGGTGCTTTCCCATAAAAATATCTCTCTGCGCTTCTCATAAAAGATTGGATTTTTCCACCGAGAAGGTGTCTTCATCTACAAACTTATCAAAACCATCATCTTCTTCTACAACACATTCTTCACCAGCACCTCGAAAAGTGGACTTACCTACTAAAAAGATGTCACCTCTTTTATCAGAATCATCATCTTCGTTACCAAAAACCAGGGCACCCTCTGTTCCTTCAATTATACCTACTTTGGAAGCTTCTCCCTCATCTAAATCGACATTATCTAAATCATCATTAGTTTCGACCAAGCAACCTCCCTTATCTCTGAAGACCACAACACTTGTCACATCTCCATCATCTTAAAAATCTATTTTAGGGGCTCCTCCTCCATCGAAATCAATCATGTCTCACCTACTTCCATCTCAAATGCCCAAGGTTGCTCCTCCAGAGGTCCAAAAAAATAAGATGATCCCTAAAAAGATTGTCAAACCTAACATGCAGGTTCTTTTACCTCGGCAGTCTGTTAAAGTAAAAGAGGCACCTTCATCATCTCTATCCTCATCTTTGTCTACCGGGTTCTATACTGAAATCCTTCACCAACTTATCCAATATTCATCCATATCTCTTCCTCTCGATTAAACCCTATAACCCTAAAGGAGTTAAACCTACCTGGTTTAACTCTGATTTGATTTGTGCTTACCACCACTCCGGTCATGATACGAGAGGATGTAAAGCTCTTCAATCTGTCGTCAACAGCCTTTTGGAAGAAAGTGATCTTTTGCTGGAGGAGGAGGAACAAGCACCTCCTATCATCTTAGCTCCATCTGAGCCCCAACGATCTACTCAGGCCTCTACTTCTAGTGATTCCACTCCAAATGATCTTCCACCTTCTCAAATCGACACAATTCATATCGCCACTAGAACCCAACAAAGATGATAATCCATCCTCATCTACAACATCTCGGCCACAGTTGTCATTTCTATAGCCCCCAAGGAGTTCCTCCCTTCCTCACTTGCCCCGAGACCTCGGGTCTCTATTCGTGCTGCACCTCGGGCTCAAATTCCCGTGTCAGTTGAGGAGAGTGTTATGAAACAACTCACCCAGGCTCCGGTCAAAATGTCTCTTTTTGACCTCATTCAATCCTCTCCGCAACATCGCCAGGCTCTGATTGATAATCTACGTCACATCGCAGTGAATTCAGATGAGCCCCAGCCCTTCGAGATGGTTGTTGGATTGAATAGACCATCAACCGCCATTTCTTTTGAAGATTCAGAAATTCCTTCCCTTTCTTCCGAGGATTTGGAGGCTCCCCTCTTTATCACAGTCCAAATCGACAACACTACATTAAAACGCATTATGATCGACAGTGGTGCTGCACTCAACGTCATCTCCTCGCACACATTCGAGCAACTTAAGTTACCAAAGAACGTAGTGTCACCCCGCCTTTTGCTCTTCGATCATTTAACGATCAGCTAGCAGTTACTTTAGGAACTGTGGTCTTACCCATTCGAGTAGGTAAGAAGCTGCTTCACGAACTCTTTTACATTGTTGAAGGGAAATTCCACTATAATATGATCCTCGGACGCTCCTGGATTCATGCAATGCATTGTGTCCCATCCACCCTCCATCGATGCTTAAAATATCAATATGAGGGAAAATCTATACTCATCCAGGAGATCCTTTTCCTTCCGCACAATGCGACATGACCACAGTCTGCCCCTCTAAAGGAAAATGCATGTTCTCCCGACGGCCTCATCTTCTTCCATACCTGCAACCAAACTACCAGATGTACAAAATTTAGAAGAGACATTACAGCATTTCTCACTAGGAGAGCTTCCTCTCCTTTCTTTTGACACCCATCTCAAACCTAGTGAGTATGGTAGACCAGACAAACAACCTGAATATCAGCCAGGTCTTGGTCGCATCGTCACCATTGGTCTACCCAATCAACAGACTAATTTCATTTACGGTGGTCTTGATATGCCTCACTATCACCCGGATTCTCCTCCTAGGACCAAACCTTATTTAACAGGGTTCGATTGTCTATAGAATCCCACATTTGCAAAAACTTATTTATATCGATGCGCATGGAAGGGCTTTGGCTTAGGTAAATATGAACAAGGTGTGCATGACCTCGCGTCCATTCCAACTCTCAAGCCACATCAAAAATTTGGTTTAGGATTTAAACCTCTTTCAAAAGCCACCGTCACTGTTCTCGATGAGCCTCTTCCTATTGAGGAACCATCTTCTCCCGCTAAGTCAGAAGCATCACTCGATGTGGACGACGCCATTTCCATCCCGTCTAACTTTTTTTTAAGTCAATACCATTTCTTTAGGGCCACTAGCCTATAAGACTAATGACAGGTCCACTTCCATACCGTTAATTTTCCCTAAAATAGTTGGAGATGACTCTCCTACTATCAACACTATCCACTGTGTGGATGATGATTCTGTCCTCACCTATCTGGGGGCAGAGGATTCCTATCTTCCTAAAATCGTTCCTTCTGACACGTCTACGCTTCTCAACGAAGCCACTATCGACCTTAATATAGGGACTTCTAAAGACCCTCGCATCATTAAGGTCAGCCAATCCCTTAATCCACAGGAGTTAGGAGACTTTACCACTTTTCTTTCCAACCATCGTCAAGCCTTTGCTTGGTCATATGAGGATATGCCAGGACTCGATCCCGATATTGTGGTCCACAATATCATTACTCTTCCGACATCAAACCAGTTAAACAAAAATTGCGTAAAATGCACCCTAGAGTAGCTCTTCTTGTTAAAGAAGAATTGCAGTGCTTTCTCTCGGCTAACTTCATCCAACCCATTGATTATCCACAATGGGTTTCCAATGTAGTACCAATAACTAAAGCTACTGGGAAAATTTGAATTTGTACCGACTTCCGTGGATCTCGAATCTTGCTTGTCCAAAAGATGATTTTCCTCTACCTAATATTGACCAACTCGTGGATTTAATCATGGGTCATGAGATGCTTTCTCTTATGGATGGTTTCTCTGGTTATAATCAAATTCTCATCACACCAGAAGACCAACATAAGACTTCTTTCATAACTCCTTGGGGGACCTTTTGTTATCGTGTCATGCCTTTCGGTCTTAAGAACGCAGGAGCAACCTATCGCTGAGCAATGACCTACATCTTCCATGATCTCTTCCACAAAACTATGGAAGATTACGTCGACGATCACCTCGGTAAATCCAAATGTCATCAGGATCATCTTTTCATTCTTGCACCTCTCTTTGAGAGGCTTATTCACTTTTGTCTTCATCTAAATCCATCTAAGTACGTGTTTGGCATTCTCACTGGTAAAATTTTAGGTTTTATCATTTCCATTAGGGGTATTGAAGTAGGCCCCGCAAAAATAAAAGCTATCCTTGAGATGCCTCCCCCTTCTAACTTAAATCAACTCCGCAGTCTCCAAGGACGTCTTCAATCAGTGCGTCGTTTTATCTCACAATTGTCGATTGTCAACCTTTTCATCATCTCCTCCGTAAGAATGTTCATTTTGAATGGGATGAACATTTCCAAAAGGCCTTCGATGATCTCAAAGCTTATCTTCTTTCTCCACCTGTGCTTACACCTCCACGCGAGGGGGAGCCTTTCTATCTTTATATCTTTGTGACTGACCATGCTCTAGGAGCCATGATCTCGCATCGGGACGCTTGCGGTAAAGAACAAGTTGTCTATTACATCAGTCGCACCCTCCATGAGTATGAAACACGTTATTCCGAAGCTGAAAAGCTATGTTGTGCTCTCTTCTTCACAACTTCTAAGCTTCGTCATTACCTCCTTAATCACAAAACTTACATTGTCACAAGTGTCAATCCACTCAAGACAATTCATGCAAAGCCTTATCACAATGATCGTATCACTCATTGGCTCATGCTTATGACAGAATTTGATCTCAAGTTTATCCCGTAAAAGTCTATCAAGGGTCAGGTCATTGCAGATCAATTAGCTGATGCTCCTCTTTTGGACACTCAAGTCCCCCTTGCTCAATTCCCCGATGAATATATCCAACAAATTGATTTTGGTCTGTCTCCATTTAAAGTAAAGCTCTTCTTTGATGGATCCAAATGCCAGCAAGGGGGAGGTCCAGGTTTCATGATGATCCCTCCTTGGGGTACGCCTATCCCAGTCGCACACAAATTAAACTTTGAGTGCACCAATAATATGGTTGAATATGAAGCTCTTGTTTTGGGTCTTCAAAATGCCATTAATCTCGGTGCTCGTCATATTGACATCTTTGGTGATTCTGAGCTCATCGTCAATCAAGTCACGGGCATCTATCAGTGCAAGAATGATATCCTTCAAAAATATCGTGATATCGTTCTCATTCAACTCCAATCTTTTGATAAATTCACTATCCAAGCTATTCCTCGCACTACAAATCGATTCGCGGATACAATGGCTTTGTTAGCCTCACTTATCCCACCTTTTACCGAGGACTCGCGACTTTATGTGGTTGTGCAACGATTAGATCAACCATCTCATCTTAGGCAACTAACTTCAATCCATGTTGTCACAACCCATACTCAGGATGAGTGGTATCAACAGATCATTGATTATCTATCTCATTCGGTGCTTCCTCCTGATCTGACTTCCAACAAAGGTAGAAGATCTTTTATCCTACGCGCTAATCGCTATACTATTCTAGGTGGGATCCTCTACAAATGCGGCTTTGATGGTATTTTGCTTCGGTGCCTCAAAACCCTTGAATCATCTAAAGCTATCCAGGAGGTCCATGACGGTATCTGTGGTGGCCATTTTAGTGGCTTGGCCGTAGCTAAACACATCTTACGTTTGGGATATTATTGGCCTTCTCTTAATCGAGATTGTTGTGAATACACTAAGAAATGTGTCAAGTGTCAACAACATTCCAATCTCACACATATCCCTAGTCAAGCTTTACAACCTACAGCGGATTTGTGGCCTTTTTCGCAATGGGGTCTTGATCTCATTGGTCTCATCAATCCCCGTTCTTCACAGCATCATCATTCTATCATTACTGCCACTGAATACTTTACTAAGTGGATGGAAGCTATCCTCTTTCTTCAACAAAAGCTAAACCCATAGTTGATTTTGTCTATCAACACATCATTTGTCGCTTTGGTGTTCCACACAAACTCATCACAGATAATGGTAAGTCTTTCAAAAACGTTGATTTGCGGAACCTCTCGATGCTTTCAATATCAAGCTTAGATTTTCTTCTCCATATTATCCTCAAGCTAATGGTCAAGCCAAAGCTTCCAATAAAACGTTATGTAATATCCTCGCATGAGGTAACTAGTCGAAATTTGCCGTAGGGATTGGCATTTACATATCCCTTTTGCTCTCTGGGCTTATCGGACTAGCATCCGTACTCCTACCGGTGCTACTCCCTTCTCTCTCGCCTATGGGTCTCGAGGTTGTTCTTCCTTTGGAAGTCCAAATCCCATCTCTTCGTGTTTCTCTTAGAGAATTTGTCTCTGATGAGGACTATCATCAAAATCATCTAGCACAACTTGAATTATTAGATGAGCGGCGTCTCAATGCTCTTGAACATCATCAAGTCTATCTTGACCATGTCAAACGTGCTTATAACAAGCACTTGCAACACCGTGACTTCAAAATTGGTGATCTTGTTCTTAAAGAAAATCAAAATGTCACTACACTCAAAGGAGTCAACGTGGTAAGTTTTCTCCCAATGGATGGGTCCGTACGTTATCACTCATAAATATGGGTCAGGGGCTTATTGTCTATCTTCCATGGATGGTATACCTGAAATGGAACCTCTTAATACCTTGCATCTACGGCCCTTCTACTGTTAAAATCTATCTTACACAAATCTAGTCACAAAATGTAGATCTTTTATCCCTCTAACAACTACATATACTCTCATGGTGATTCGAAATTATGTGGTTCTCCTTTATTGTCTTTTTTACCTTAAATATGAGTATCGCGGCTCTACTCATAGCATTTTTCTTCTGGATATGTTTCTCCTCATGGTAGGAATACCTTAATCACCGCTTCATTTGTCCCAAGTGCTTATCTTAATCGGATCTACTCGGGGCATGAGTGCGTGCTCTTTATACATTTTCTTCCCCTCTGTCTGATCTATCTAGGTCTAAACTCAACTTCTTCCAAAAAAAAAAAGTTTTTCAAAAAAAAAAAAAAAAGAGAAGAAGAAGAAGAAGATGCTATCCAAAAAAAAAAAAAAAGATAGACTGATCCCTTGAAGGACAGCTATCCATACATTATCAAATGAATCAAAAGATATAGACCATGCCCTCGAAGGATGGCTATCATTAAAATTCAAAATACAGACCGCTCCCTTGAAGGACAACTATTTCTCAAAGGAATACTCAAGGCTTCTTGCATTGATTAGCCTTTCAGTCAGTTTATACACTTTTTAGCATCACTGAAAGACTTCCCGTATTGATCAGTCTTTCCACATCTAGCAAACTTCCCGCATTGATCAGTTTGCTTTTCTGCCAGAAATCATGAAGCTGAGATATAAGACCTTTTGTCGATCATATGGAGAATCCTATTTTCCCAGTATGAACATGTATTTTGTCCCTTGTAAATTTCGACGAGATACCTACTTACTGCTCCTTCCATTTCCCTCCTAAATCTGGTTTGCGGCTAGTTAGTGTCAGGTTTATTTTAACCTCATATAGGGCCTTGTATGCATGATCTTTTGGTTTCCTATCCAATTTTTGATTCTATTTATGGTCGGTTGGGAGTCCAGCATATCATTTTTCTTCTTATCTGGGTGTATTTCCTTTATTTCTAATCAAGGTCGTTTTCATTACGTCCTTGGCTCTCACAGAGAGTATTTCCAATTATTTCATCCAGTTGAATTAACATTTAACATGTTAATTTAATCAAACTCTATCATTTATCTAATTTCATCTGATTTACTTTGTCCAAAACACATATCATCACCTCTATTATAAACACATGTGGGTCTATCTATCTATTTTCATCAAAATTTAATTAAAAATCTCAAAAAATATCAAATCCATTCCAACTATCAACTCCTACCACATCATCTAATCACTTGTCTATCCAAGTAACATTACATCTATCTTTATCTATTTTCTCAATCAAGTTAAATCCACATATCAATCACATCAAATCACATCTATTTATGTCCTCTACATCTATGTCTATCCAATCATCTATCAGTCTATGTCTATATCCATCACAATTACGCTACATCTATCCATGTATATCAAAATTAAAAGCAGGAGAACAATCATATGACAAAGGAAATGATGAATCTATATATATACATGAGTGTCTGTACAACAAAAAATGGGTGGCTCTCAATCAAGCCATCTATAAAATGCCTTCCAATCGAGGCTACATCACTACACTGATACAAAATACATCAATCTCTATATCGTAAAATCTGATGCGTGGAGGACACTATCTCCTCCACCCTCCTCTGGACTAGGCTGTCTCTCCTGGCCGCCGCCTATCAAGCTAGATGCACCTACTACTGGAGGCCTCTGCCCACCTCGGTCTCTCCCAGTGCTCCCTCCCTCTGATGCCCCGCTCGCTGTGGTTGTCGCTGATCTCCTCCTCGCCCCTGTACCGAGGCACATCTAGGGCATGCTGCGCTAGGGCATCCTTGTAGTATCTCACCTCAGTGAGGAGAGACTGGTATGTACTCAGGCTCATGGTACCAGGTGCTTGTAGTGGTGCTGCTGGTGCTGCTGGTGGTGCCCCTCCTATGGTCGTGCCCTATGTCCCAGACTCTGACATGGTACCTGTCTCACCATATTTGGCCCTGAGGGCCTCCCTATGTCGATGGTAGCGATCCCTCTGCTGGATCGTTGTATCTCACTCTCGCCACGGTGTCTCTCTCTAAAATCAGGGCATCCCTCTCCGCTGTCAGAGCTCTAATCTCCTCGAGAGCCGCCTGGTGTGTATGTGTCAGGGTGGTGTGCTCTCCCTCCAGTCTCTCCAAAGATCCGCAGCCATATCCTCCTCCTCGGCATCTATAGATGCCTGAAGGTGTCGTGGTAGCTCTGTCACATACCATGCCGCATAACCATCATCTACTCCAGCATCATCATCATTGTCTGTGGAGGGTGGGGCCTCTCCCAATGGATCTGTCGGGATCAAAATCAACAGATTAGTCTCTCTGTTGTCTCACCTGTAAGGCCCATGGGTGGTCGGCCCACTGCCTGTATGCATGCTAGGCTGAACTGTCTCAATACCCGTATAAACGGGATGCGCTCCCACATATCAGGCCTACGGCCCCTAACCACCCTGCTCCGTCTCAATCCCACCAGGTGAGCATCCTAACCGGCCCATGTCGGAAAGACCCGATATGGTCTCCAGATGACCTGTTCTAGTGTCAGTGTCCTGAAATGCTCAACATACCAATCTGTGGATCTCCCTGTATCTCCCGAGGCCATATCAGCCCGCCATCGCCGGAATCCGTAATCAATAGCTCCCACTGCTGCTGGCATCCAAGGAAGCCCGGATGGCCTGATCACTGCTATATGCTCATATGCCCAGCAATGGAGCACAAAACTGACATCAATACCTATCCTCCGGCCAGTGGTATACATCCATAACTCATAATATATCTGAGCTATCAAGGCATCAGCAAAGGCGAACACCTGTCTGAACTGCAGGATGTCACAAACACAATCTAGTAATAACAGTGGGAATCTCCCACCTCCTGAATCTGGTAGAGAAAAATAGGAGATCGCCATCTGAATCAAAACTATACGTCTGCTCCTGGGAACATCCTGTCTATACTGCGAGGCTATCCTCACTGCCCCGGACACTATCTCTGAATCATCTGCCCTATCTCCATACAATCGAACTAGGGCCCTCTGCTGCTGCTCTCGTGGCGTAATCTCTATCGGGTCCCCAGTGATCGGCAGCCTCAAAATCCTGTATATGTCCTCATGGGTGATGGTCATCTCACCCGTCCTGAACCAAAAAGTGCAAGTCTGGCTATCCCATCATTGCACTAGTGCTCACATCAACTCTACATCTTGCAACACTCGTCTGTACTACCGAAAGCCCCCGAGCCCAGATAACTCTAAGTGGTGCCAATCTGCACAAGTTAGTGATGTCAGGGAGAATGGTCTCCAGAGCTCGAGAATCACATCCCTCATGTGCGTACCTCTCGTGCCTACATCCATGACATCAAGAGCAATATTAGCTTCATATTTACCCAAATCCAAACATCCAAAATTTTTTTTATCATTTTCATCCGTAAGTCCCATCCAATCGGCATCGATCTTATATAGTCGATGCCGATTGAATTCAATCGGCACCACTTTCATAAAATCGGCGTCGATTCTACCAATCGACGCCGATTGTCAGGCCGATTTTAATTACACTCTGGCCTCCCACCAAACAAAACCAAATATATATATATATATATATATAATAAATAAATATATGACGGGTTCAAGAAGAACCACTTACCCCAGGTCGTGTCCTCCTCCGCTTCTGACCACTTCCAGAGGCTTCCATGGTGCTCAAATCCAATTTTTGACTCTCTCTGAATCAATCGTCACGGTGTAAATAAATCATTCACGTTTTCCATTCACATATTTATATGTGCTGTGAACGGTCGGCGCCGATTTGTTTGGTCGGCGCCGTTTATTTAGGTCGGCGCCGATTAGTGTGATCGCCGCCGATTTTCCATATCTCTTTGCCATAGTGTTGATGCTTGGCTTATTTATCTGGTCATTATTGTGCACTGAATGTTGCCTTTTGGCACATATTTTTGATATCACCATCCATTTCGAGTTTGTTCCCTTTGCGTGGGGCACTCGTACTTTTTGGCAGCTTAGAGTTAACGGGTCTGTAGGCACTAACGTCATCTACTTTACAGGACCGTCTGGTTGTCCCTACCAATGTGTCTCTCTTTAGATGCTGACTATTTTGCAGCCCTCCTTACACTCATGGGTCTGTAGGTACTAATGTCATCTCATGAGGAGACCGTCTAGTCTGCCCTACCAATATGAGTTCATTAGGTGGCTGCCTCTTTATTTATGTTTGTGCATCAGTAATGATCAGATCTACTCCAGACATCCAGCTGGGGCATCATGCGTTTTTCATCTACCTTTTTCAAACTTGGGATCGTTTGTTCTATCACCCATCCCATCCCTAGTTTGAGGGGGATCACATCATCACTTTTTCTTCCTTTCTTCCACCTCCTTGTTTTTGTCTCACAACCTTGCTTATCGCAAGTTACTTGACAAAAAGGGGCAAAATGTAGACACCTAAAATTGGTTATCCAATTTAGTGTCCCTCGTGTGCATTTTCTCTCTCAGGTAACTTGAGGCACGTTTATATCACCACTATCCCCTTGGGGTATTATTCAATTTGGGATTTAAACACCTATCCTAAGTTTAATTCACCCCTTTATGTTTTACCCATGAGTAATTAAATATTAACTATTTAATTACACCTTTTTACATGTATCCTAACCACTTATCTACCTCATATCTATTCTATCCATATATCCCCCTATTTCTCCTCCTCCCAAAGCGGGATATTTCTGTATTTGAGGTCGAGGATCACTCTTATCTTTCCAGTTCGCTCCTTTTGGCCGCCTCTCGGAGTCTCTTACTCGTGATCGGCACCGATCTGCACTCGGTCCGACATCGATTTTTCAAGCGGTGCCGATTATAAATAGAGGCCCAACTCGCCTTACGGAGACACACAGAGACACAGAGGGTAAGAGAGAGACACAGATTGTAAGAGAGAGAGCGAGAGATCTTTGAGCATCAAGTGTGAACATTATCTATCGAATGAGAGCGGATCTTGTCCAAATCAATCCCTGAGAGGAGCACCATTACTCTACTCTTATCACATCAACATCACACATCTCCATTGATTTTCTGGTGACTCTATTCCTGCATCCAGCACAGGTGGAGCCTTGCCAGTATCTCTCCGGCTTCTGCAGATCCAGCAGACATTGACGATCTTGCCTTCATTTTCCGATTCCCGAATCTTCTCGCACTTTGTCTCGGATCGACGCCGATCTGGACCAGTCGACACCGATCTGAACCAGTCGACGCTATTCTACATAATCGACGCCGATCATCCTGCAGACATGTAAAAAGACACAGGTAACACAAATCCAGCTTTGTTTTCATAGTTCCCTGTTTTCTGCTTTCTTTATGTCTGTTTGCTTAGATTCTCGTTTATTACTTTGATCAGAAAATCTAGTCCTGTAAGTACATCTTTTATCATGTATGCTTCTTTACTTAATTGAAAATGTGGACTGACATCCGCCGAGGGAGCTTACCGCTTCCCGGACCCACTTCTCGGGTAGTCCACCTAAATATCTTTTAACCTGGTCTTTTTTTGTCAAGCATCGGTGTCTCGCAGGTTACTTGGATCTACTGTGCAGAATTTTTCATGTGCGCCCATCTTATCTACATTGGCTTCCTTATCCATCTACATCTTCGGATCTTGTCCATCAGGTATCAATTTCATTTGAGTTTTTCAAGGTTTTTGTGTTTAGTTTGGTACATTAACTTGGACAGGTAACAAGCGTGAAATTCTTGATCAACACCAGATTTGGAAAATCAAAAGAATGAATTAGAGATAATCCATAATTCTTCTCTCAAGCCTCCTCTCCATCCAGATCTTCAATAATTTATATTGGAAATCCTATCAAGACTCTGTTGATATTACCCCTTAAAATTCTCCTAGTTTTCAATTACCCTTAAGCATTGAGTTCCCGAAAGAATAATAATTTGAAGAATAATTTTTAGAAGCAAGAGTGAAGCGTAAGAAAAATAAACAATGGAAGATGAAGTAGAAAGACCCCAACCCATTTTTCTATGGGGAATAAATATGGGGCCACTTGCTCTTGAACCTCCTCTTCATGATCTAACAACAAGCTCTTGCAAGAAATGTCCAAAGTTCAAAGGCAACAACACACAACATCCTAAAGAACACGTTGCTTATTTCACAACGTCGTCTAGAATTATTCGTTTCCAAAATGAGGATGTTGTTATGAGACTATTCGTGGAGTCCCTCCAAGAAAAAGTAAAAGAATAGTTTTACATTCTTCATGCTTGATCCACCACATGTGATCCATACGTATCTAGAAAAACAAATCACTTCATCGGTTCCATCAAACTAAGAAGGAGAAATAAGAAAAATTAAGAAAATGAGGTAAACGAAGGTAATGGAAGGAACCACCACTATATGAAAATTAGTGGTTTCAAAACCACCGCCTGTAAGGGTGATGGTCTTAAAATTGTTGCCTGGAAATAGGGAAATGGTGTTGAATCTGGGTAAGATTTGCACAGGAATAAAAACAAATACACCGAATATAAGATATATATTTTTCAATAGAAATCATTCGGGATATTTTATTAGACAAGGGATATTACAATATATAGAAGATTGATCTCCTTAATACAAGGAGTCAACTTTAATCTCAAACAATTCCCTAGAATATCTCATGATCCACTAATCACTCAACATATCTCAACAACTCTTATCTACGTGAGTTACAACTCACTTACATTATTTACTCACACAATATATAATATATATTTGCACACACACAAATATATAAATATCTAATGTTCACAATAACAAGCTAATTCCTAACATTCACCCCCTTAGTGTGAACATGGGAAAAACATACACACTCTCATCTACAGTATGCTCACCTTTGTGGAGCATGTCAAACTATGTGACTCATGACCTTGATACTAATGAAGGGAGTAATGCTCAATATGCTATGGTTTTGAGTTTACCACAAACCTTGACGTGTAATAGATCCATCGCCTATCCACCTCGTGTGGTTTTCTAGATCTCCCACAAACCTTTTCAAGATCCATGAACTATCTTACACTGGTGCTTTTTCTCACCTATTTCATTACATCAGGAGTTACATTCAGGAATGTTTATACATTACTTTTGAACAATCATTTGTTCTTATTCTCACAAATGTACGCTGAAAGCAAACACTCAATAGAAAAAACTTGGCCACCAATTCAGTTTCATGGCCTCGTCGATGGTGCCTAATGAGAGGTCGCTATGTGCCCTCCTGCCTCCGGCCTCCATCTTGTCGCTACTTAATTAGAAAGTTTTGCAATGAAGCTCTTTAGAGAATAATACACCCCCTCAATTGAGACGTCAGTTTCAACCGATAATGCACCCAAATTACAAAAATAAATACAACCTATTATTCACCTAGACACATTGACAATATTAACTTGACTATCAAAAAAATGACCCTACTATTTTGTTGACCAAAAAAACCATATAACTTGGAATTTTATGGTTTGATTAACCATATGACAACAAACAAAAATAATGACAATTACAAATTGACTATTTTTATAATTGACATAACTAAAATGACTTTTGAAAAAGGAATTTAAAAAGTAATACATACAATTACTTTTTAAATGACATTTTAATATTGGAAGACACTTTCGACTCAAACATAAATAAAACACAACTAAAAAAATATCTCTTAGACAACAAGACTTTGATATCTAAAAAAACAAAAGGCTTTAATTTCTGATTCGGGTTTGCACCCAATTATGTCTTTTACTATGTGCGTGTTGGAGACTAAAACAAATTCACCAATGTGCATCCACTACTGAGTTGTGAAGTGCCAAATGAAATTGGCAATGCGTGAAGAAACGTTGCAGGTAGATGACCAGAATGCAAGCTATATATGTGAGATGCACGTGCTCGGCATCAGATCCACGTGTACATAGATCCATATGCTGTCGGCCACTATGTAGTCTAGTTTACTCCTCACAGCTTTGAAGTTTTTGATTAATCCTTAGAACCCGACATCCTTGCTCCTTCGTGCATGTTAAGTCTGAAGGTTATGACAGCACACACTCTCCAATTTCGAATATTTAAACAACACGAACCATTATTGGCTCCATACATGCATGCGGGTCAGATTTGGATTATGGAATTGAAGATTTGAAGTCGTTTGGATTTGGAAGACACACCCATGAGTTTTGATTCTCTCTGTCACGTCCGTGTGAAGCCGTGAATGTCTGATCTAATGGTGCATGCAGACTTGGAATGGTCCGCAGTTGGTCGCCAAGAGTACTATGTAGATAGATACGCATGCATGATTTAGACCATAATACACGGAATTGATAATTCCATAGTTCTAAAATCTCAAACCCCGACCAGCATGAATCCTGGGACCGAACTAGCTCTGATACAAGATGTTGAATGTCAACTGCAAGATTTGCACAAGAATAAAAACAAATACACCAAATATACGATATATATTTTTCAATAGAAATCATTCGGATATTTTATTAGACAAGGAGATTACAATATATAGAATATTGATCTCATTAATACAAGGAGTCAACTTCAATCTCAAACAATTCCCTAGAATATCTCATGATCGACTAATCACTCAACATTTCTCAACAACTCTTATCTACGTGAGTTACAACTCACATTATTTACTCACACAATATATAATATATATTTACACACACACAAATATATAAATCTCTAATGTTCACAATAACAAGCTAATTCCTAACAAATGGTCCTCGGACCACCGATCTACTCAAGGTGGCGGTCCTATCACTTTAGAATAGAAAAGAAGAATGGAACGCGAATGGATGTGAACTTGAAGTGCCCAACCATGTCTCTTCCCTTCCATTCCCTTTCACATCCTCCAATGCATGGGAGGACATGGGAAGGCCTATAAATGCATGAAAGGAGAAAGGGAATGAGCATTCAAAGATCCAAAGAGATTGAGAAGTAGATTTTAATGAGAGAAGTGAGCAAGATCTTCAGTGCTAGAATGGAATTGTAGGAGCAAGGTGTAGAAATAGAGCAAGCAAGTAATTGGAGAGAAGTTTTACATTGTTTCTTCTTTTCATACTTATTGTAATCTGTAATTTTCTATATTAAACCAATAAAAGTGGGAAGAAAGAGTAGTTTCCCTTCCTGACTGGTTTTCCTCCTTGGAGGTTTACATTATAAAATTTTTGGTGTTGAAGTTTTGAATTATTTCCTTCTCTACAATTTCATTTCTATAACACTAGAATATCAGTCATGAAGATCTAAAATTTTCAAGTAAATCTATCATTTTCCAAAGTTGAAAGTAGAACAACATAGTTGTGTGATTCGTAGAGTTCTGAATTAGAAGTTTACGGATCATTTTAGTATCGAGATGATTATATATCCAGGAATATGGTATTCAAATATTTCTTTTGATTTTGTATGACACCGATAAGGTTCAAAGGTGAAGAAGTTTTACCTTGTGAGCCGGATATTTTTACGAAGTGGAAACAAAGAATTCGAGCTCAAATGGAGGAAGAGAACTTGGTTCGTAGAGTCAAGATGCTAGAGACCATGATGGATAGATTGCATAGGAAACAAAACGATATTTCAAATCTGAAAAAGACAGATTCGTGTAAGAAAGATTCCATGGACTCGGGGTCAAGCACTAGCCAAATAATTTTGTATCATAAAGATCCATGAAGAGGAAGAATGGGAAGAGAATGAAGAGATGCCAATTGTAAGCGAGAAGGTAAAATCTTCACATACACCTTTTCAAGTTGAAACGAAAGTGGAAATAAAGAATTTAGAAGGACAAGTAGATGTAAAATTACTAGATAAAAACACTTAGAAGTCTACTTTAGTGTGCATAATTTCACTGAGGCACAAAGGATCACCTTTTCACATCTCAAAATGGAAGGTCATGCTCTAGTTTGATGGGAAACCCATCTAGCCACTTGTGAGAAGAAGAAACGTCCTATTGTCAATATTTGGAAAGGTTTTAAAGAATTGATTAGAGCTAACTTATATCCTATTGGCCATAAGACTAACATGATGATTAAGATGTCATACTTTATATAGGACAGCGGTCAAAGCGCTTGAAAGACTACACTACAGAATTTTTGAGACAAGCCATGTTTCTTAATATGGACTTAGAGGATGAGGACATTTTGACCAAGTATTTGTTAGGAATTCACACTCACCTTTGGAGGAAATTAATCTCCACACAACCCAATGATCCAAATGAATCTTGTATACAAGCATACTGCATTGATGATGAGAAGAAGCAAGGAGAAATAGAGCCAAAGGGAGACCATTCAACAGAATAGCAGAAAAATAACAAGGGAAGACAAGTAGCAAAGGTAAATGGAAAGGTAAACATGCCACTACTACTTTGCATTCTTGTAAAGATCCTAATAATTTCTGTAAGAATTGTGATGTAAATGGAAATACTAATGCCACATGTTGGAAGTTGTATCCGGAATTACACCCAAACCACTGAACCAAGGATTCCAATAAATTGATGGCCACTTTGTGAAGACGAAAAGAGAGGCTGATATTGAGGATGATATGGATGTATATGAGAGGCTAGGATGCATGGCCACTAACATGTACGAGGTAGTAGAAGAAGAAGAGATGAGTAAGCTATTTCAAATCAAAATCCAAATCAGGAACACTAAGGTAAACGCTTTAGTAGATTCTCGGCTCTCGGTCAAATTTGATTTCTAATGCGGTTTTTCAAATAACTTGGTCTAGATAATTATGCACATACACATCCATACCCACTTGGGATGAGTGAAGAAGGGTGTGGAAATACAAGTTACAAGGAAGTGTAAGTTTTATTTTGGGATAAATACCCAATACATAGATGTATTAGAGGCTAATATTATTCTACTTGATGCATTTGATGTTGTCTTGAAATTCCTTATTTGTATGCTAGGGATGTTGTGTTCACAAAGCGGGAGAATTGGTACATATGGGTCAAGGATAGAGTCGGTTTAACATCGGGGCACACCAGAGCAAATCAAAGAAGGCTATGGTAAGTTCTAACCAATAACCAACACTTATTCAAGAAAATCATTGGTTTTGTTTACTTTAATTGGAAGGAAAGAAAAATGGACGTGAGAGCATGGATATTTTTACCAAAGGATGGAGAAATTTGATAGTACTTATCAGCTTTTTGTAGAAGAAGACACCATAGGAAATGCTCATTCAAGGAGTAAAGCAAAACAAAATTATGCTATGCACTCACCGTATCTACCTATAGATTCACCGAACATGAATGTGGGGCGAAAGAAGAAGAGGATATACAAGGAATGGTGGTCACTATAACAATAACGTACTTGGAGAGCATTCACCAATCCATCTCAAAAGAAAAAGACAAGTAAGAAGGACTAAACCAAGACAGGGATGGGACCTTTTCCATACTTGAGAAGGTTGGAGAAGAAACCTTTAGGAAATACTTCATGTAGATGCACAAGATAGACGATTTACGAGAGCTCGCAACCACTAACACCATCTATGCATGAAAAGAAGGAAAGATACATAAGTTATCTTCCAAAGAATATTGTACTCGAGGTAACTTGGAGGAGGATGTAGAAATGGAGTGATAAACTAGAGATCCATAGGAGTCTTGGTAGGTTGGACGAGAGAAGACACCAAGAAAAACCTAGTGGTACTCAACCGAGCACGAGAGAGAGTTCATTCCTCTACCACTCCCCCACTAATATTTTGTGGGACAAAAATCCTCCTAAGTAGGGGAGGTATGATCCATAGGGATCCAAAAACACACCACTTCATCAGTTCCATCAGCACCAAGAAGGAGAAATAATAAAAATGAATAAAATGAGGTAAATGAAGGTTCTGGAAAGAACAACCGCTCTGTGTAGAGTGGCGGTTTCAAAATGCTCACCCTATAAAGGTGGCAGTCCCGAAACCACCACCCACCCAGTGAAGTGGTTCTGAGACCTCCGTATGCTCGGGGCGGTAGTCCTATCACTTTAGAATAAAAAAGAAGAATGGAACGCGAATGGATGCAAACTTGAAGCTCCTAGTCATGTCTCTTCCCTTCCATGCCCTTTCACATCCTCTAGTTCATGGGAGGACATGGGAAGGCCTATAAATGCATGAAAGGAGAAAGGGAATGAGCATTCAAAGATACGAGATAGATTAAGGAGTAGATTTTAATGAGAGACGTGAGAAAGATCTTCAGTGCTAGAATGGAATTATAGGATCAAGGTGTAGAAATAGAGCAAGCAAGTAATTGGAGAGAAGGTTTACATTGTTGCTTCTTTTCATACTAATTGTTATATATAATTGTCTATATTAGACCAATAGAAGTGGGAAGAAAGAGTAGTTTCCCTTACCAACTGGTTTTCCTCCTTGAAAGTTTCCAAGATAAAATTGTTGGTGTTGAAGTTTTGAATTATTTTCTTGTCTATAATTTCCTTTCTATAGCACTAGATAATCAGTCACGAAGCCCTAAATTTTTCAAGAAAACATTTCATTTTCCAAATTTGAAAGTAGAACAACATATTTTTGTGTTTTTAGAGTTCCAAAGTATAATTCATTAGATTAATGGGTTGGAATAACATCAAGGATGCCTTCAAGAGAGATTTAACTCAATTGAATATTATCATGACCTCTTTTGGTGAAGTTGGCTCAAATGAAGAAAGGAAAAAGTGAAAGTATGAGAGACTTCATGGATTATTTCAAATGGTTTCTTCATAGGATACTAAAAGGAGATTCACCATCTGAAAACAATATGAAGAGATTCTTCATCAATGCTCAATCATCAAGTAGTATTTTTAGTGCGAAGATTCCAACCAAGGAACATTGTAGAAGCTCAAAGGATGGCCATCAAACTTGATGACAAAATCATCCTCTCTAGAAAGATTAAGAATCCATCAAAGGGAAAGACCCAACATCTTGGAGATGTGAGAACCAATCCATCATTGTAAAAATTGGCAAATGAAATGGTGTTGTTTAGGAGGGAAATATTTGAACAATTTTCTTGTCAAAGAAGAAACACAAAATAAATTATAGGATCACCCCAAAGGATTTCCTTAGAGGCCCCACTCATGGCCATAAATTACATATTTCAAGAAATTAAAGAAGAGCTTGTACAAGAAAGTGAAGGTGGTAAATTCCTAGAGATCGATGAACTTGAGAGTGATAGAAAAATCAGATTTTGTGAGTATTCGGAGGTGATGAATAAGATGCACCCAGATTCTCATGTGCATTATTTACGTGATCTCGATCGAGAAAGGAACATATCACTCCAATGCTATAAAGAAAATAATACTAAAGATCCTCTTATGGTGACTCTGTAAAACAAAATAATCAATCAAGGATCTCTGCTCCCACCCTCCATGGAGTCTACATTGTTGAAGCATGATCCTATAGTAAGTAAGTTGGCTCCTACAATCCCAAGTAAGTCTTAAGATGTCCCTTGCAAGTATAAATCTAAATCTACCCCTTTAAAATCTAGTACTTTTAAAGCTCTTAGTGTACCTTTCAAAATACCATCAATTCCCCAAAAATCTACTCTTGCTTCCAAACCCATCCTAAATCCAAAATAAATCCCTTCATCACCTTCACTCGCATTTACTTCTTTTGATTTCATAGAATATGTGAACAAAGCCAAAGTCCAAATTACTGAAACTGAATATTTGCAAACTCATCCTGAACAATTTGACATGTTCGTCTAATATATCGAGAGTGGTATTTCTAAAGGAATACTTCCAAACCCACCTACACTTCCCTCACGTAACATTCTTTCTTTGAGTGCATCATAGACTTATAAAGTTGAACCTTTCTATGTCTCCCTTCTTTTTGGAGAATATGTATTGAATAAGCTCGCTTAATAAATTTGGGTGCCTCGGATAATTTCATGCCCATGTGTTGGGTTGTGGAGCTCAATCACATCATTTTAGGATGCAATTGGAACTTGTTTGTAAAAACACAAGAATCCGACATCGCTTAAGAGAAAACGGCATTGGTCGGGGAAGACCGACATTGGTCAAGGGCAAGTAGGAACCAACAACGATTAGGAAGAATAGGCATCGGTTACTTGTGTGACTAAGTTTTAATTAACTCTCGAGAATTATAGCTATTTTTAGCATTAAAATAGATTTATTAATTGTAATTGTATGGCTAAGTGCCCTAAGGATAAAAATGACTATATGAAGTTAAAATTAGGGTTTATAAGTAATAGGGTGGATCATAATTACAAGATAACTATGTGACAGATGATAATTATTGTTGAAGAAAGGAAAAAAAGCTTGAAGGAAAAAATTACTCGAACATCTTAGAGAGTGGAAGATTGTAAATCTTCATTGTATATCTTATCAAAGCTTTGGATAATAGATTGGCTTATTTCTTGGTTGATGTAGCCCACACCTTTGGGTGAACCACGTTAAATCTAGTGTTGATTTGTGTCTCTTGTTTTGTATATTTATTCGGTAGAATATCCACTTTTATTTGCATGTATACTTATAATTGATATATTATATGTACAATCGGTGTGTCAACCCCAACAATTGGTATCGAGCTTTGTTTGAGGGTTTTCGTGTTGGCATTTAGTCACAAAGGGTTTTCTGATTATGTTGGAGCTACAACAATGCTAGAAGATAATAAATACAAGGTAGAGAAGTTTGACACCTGAAATTATCAATTATGGAAGATGTAGATCGAGGATTATCTCAGTATCAAAGATATTTATACTTACCATTGGATGAGAAGTCTAGACCTATGAAGATGATTGATGAAGAATGGAATATTCTTGACGAAATGATTTGGGATCTATAAGATTGAGCCTGGTAGCATCGGTGGCTTCAAATATTACGAAGCTTCTTCTACGGTAGACTTAGTGAAATATCTTGCTAATTTATATGAAAAACCTAATGCTTCAAATAGATTTTATTTGATGAAGAAACTATTTAGTTCTAAGATTCATGGAGGTGAATCTACCTATAGTAATTTGAATGATTTCGATCTATTGTAAATTAGCTAAAATTAGTTGCTATACCATTTGATGATGAAGTAAAAACTTTTATTCTTATGTTAGTTTCTGATAGTTGGGAAAACTTGGAAATGGTTGTTAGTAATACAACGTCTACTAATAATATTTTCAAGTTTGATGATGTGGTTAGTATAATAGTGAATGAATAAATTCATAGGAAGAGTACAGAGGAAACATCATCTGGAAATACTTTGAATGTAGAAAGCAGGGGTAGAAAGGAGAGATCCAAGAGTAAGAGTAATGGGAAATCAAAGTCAAGGGATAGTAGATCTGAATCCATAAGTAAGGGAATTACTTGTTGGAAATGTGGAAAGAGAGGACATGCAAAGAAATATTGTTGGTCAAAGGATAAAGAGAATCAACAACCAGACAAAGGTAAAGAGGTGAATCTTACTTCATCAGAGGTAACACAATATGCTCTTATTCTGTCTTTGGAAAATAGAATTGAATCATGGGTTTTAGATTCAGGAGCTTCTTTCCATGCAACCCTTAATAAGGGTTATTTCAAAAATTATGTCCAGGGTAATTTTGGGCATGTTTATTTCGGTGATGGTGAACCTTGTAGTATTACTTTGGTAAAGGAGAAGTTCATCTAAAATTTCTGAATGGAAATATATGGGTATTGAAATATGTAAGGCATGTGCCAAGCCTCAGGAGGAATCTTATTTCTGCATGTCAACTAGTTGAATTTGGTTACATGGTTACTTTTACAAGAGACTCTTGGAAATTCACCAAGGGTGATTTTATTGTGGCAAGAGGTAAGAATGTAGGAACGTTATATTTATCTACCTATATTACTCGATTCCTTTTCAAAGATTATCTACTTCATATTTAGATGCGGGCATGTGGCATAATCGATTGGGTCATATGAGTCAAAAAGAAATACGAGATCTTAAAGGATAAGAGTAAGTTATCAGATTTGAAAGATTTAGATCTTGATTTCTATGAGCATTGTATCTTTGGAAAGAAAAAGAGATATTTCTCAAAGTTGGGGCAACTAAGAAGGAGTAGAAATTAGAGCTTGTACACTCAAATGTGTGGGGACCAGCTTAGGTAGCTTCTCATGGAGGATCCCAGTATTATGTTACTTTCATTAATGATGCTATAAGAAAGGTATGGGTTTATTGTATTAAATGTAAATATGATGTTTTAGAGACTTTTAAAAGATGGAAAGCCCTTGTTGAGAATGAATAATATTATAAGTTAAAGTACCTTAGATCTGAAAATGGTGGTGAATACTGTAGTAAGGCTTTCAATGATTATTGTTCAATGAATGGAATACATAGAGGAATAATGGTTCCAAGAACACCACATGAGAATGGTGTTGCATAAACAATGAATAGGACAATCAGAAAACGTGTTAGATGTATGAGGATACATTCTGAATTGCCCTTGTAGTTTTGGGAAGAAGCAATTGATGCAGCGTTTATTTGATTAACCTTGGCCCTTCAAGTTCACTAGATGGAGGAATACTAGAGGAAGCATGGACCGAAAAGAGGTAGATCTTTCTTTTTTAAAAGTTTTTTTTTCATAAGCTTTTGTGCATGTTTATAAGGAAAATAGGAAAAATTTGGATGCAAAATCCAAGAGGTGCACTTTCATTGGTTATGGATCTGATGACTTTGGTTTCCATTTTTAAGATTTAAAGAATTCTAAAATTATTAGAGTCGTGATATTTAATGAAATGAAAAGAGAATGTACAGGGATCAAATTTTGGTACCCAAGGATGAGAAAATTAAGAATTTTATTGATGAAAATGAACTCGGGTTTTAAAGAAACACCTATAGAAATACACAATGTCGTGTTTGGTTAGTCCATGACTAGCATCGGTAAGATGAACCACCGATGGTTACAGAGGATCAAAACCAACATCAATTAACGTAACCAACATCGGTTAGAGGTGACCGGCGTTGGTCACCGATAAGTGGATTTTAATGTCTAGAAGGCCTACATTGAGCCTATGGTATTGCAAAATCTGTGAGAAGGTCACAAAGGGTAAGTAAACTTCTAGAAATATTTACACCTTCTCTATTTTATTTATTATTGACTGATAATGGTGAATCAGAGAGATTTGAAGAAGCAATGTAGGATAAGACTCATGTTCAAAGGTGAGAGCATGACATGGATAAGGAGATGGAATCCTTGGAACAGAACCAAACTTGGGATTTGGTTAAGTTGCAAGGAGGTAAGAGGACATTGTAGAACAAGTGGGTTTACAGAATTAAGGAAGAAGATGGTGACGAAAAGGTACAAGGTAAGGCTTTTAGTAAAGGGATTTACACAAAAGCGTGTATTGACCTTGGTGAAATATTTTCTGCTATTGTTAAATATTTGAGTAAAGATCATTATCCTTCATTAGATGAGGATGTCAAATTCATGACATGATTTCCATATGCTTCAAGCAATTGGAAGTCTCATATACGCTATGGTTTGTACTGTGCATGTACATTGCACAAGCAATGGGAGTTGTGAGTAGATATATGGCTAATCCAGTAAAGAGAAATGGAAAGCAGTCTAATGGATACTTAGGTAATTGAAAGGGACATCTAGCATGTAGTTATGCTTTGTGGAGCTTGAGATATTTCATTACATGGCTATCTTGATTTAGATATGGTGGAGATCTGGATGGTAGGAGGAGCACTACTGGATATTTTTTCACGTAGGTGGAATGACATTTAGCTAGATTTCGAGATTACAAAAGGTTATGGATTTGTCTACTACGTAAGAAGAGTATGTGGTATAGCTACAGAGGCTAGCAAGGAGATGATATGGATGAGTAGGTTCACGGAAGAGTTGGGAAAGGAGAAAAGTGATTGTAAATTATTTAGTGACAACCAAAGTGAAATTCATTAGGCAAATAACTCAACGTTTCATTCGAGAAAAAAACACATTCATTTGAGGTATCACTTCATACGATAGGTATTGGAGGATGGATAGTTGAATCGGAAAATTTTTATATGACCAAGAACCTTGTGGATATGCTAATGAAGATATTACAAAAGGAGAAGTTGTAGCTACACTCCACTTCTGTTGGTCTTCGAGTTTGAGACTTGAAGAGGAAGAAACAAAGCTAAGGAAGAATCCAAGAATGATGTTGTACAGGTATGGTTCAGTAATTAAAATCCAAGTGGGATATTGTTGAGTTATGGAGCTCAATTACTTCATTTTAGCATGCAATTGGAACTTGCTAGAAAACACAGTAACTGACATTGGTTAAGAGCAAACGCATCGGTCGGGAAGACCAACATTGGTCAAGGAAAGTAGGAACAAGAGATGGTTAGCCGAACTAGTGTAGGTTACCTGTGTGACGAATTTTTAATTAACTCTCAGGAATTGTATCTATTTTTATCATTAAAATAGATTTTTTAACTGTAATTACATGGCTAAGTGCCATAAGGCTAAAAACAACTATATGAAGTTAAAATTAGGGTTTATAAGTAAGGAAGTGGATCATAATTACAAGATAATTATGTGAGAGAGATTTCTTGGTGATGAAAGGAAGAAACTCTTGAAGGAAGAAAGTACTAAACATATGAGAGGTGTGGAAGATTGTAAATCTTCATTGTATATCTTGTCAAATCTTTGTATAATAGATTGGCTTATTTCTTGGTGGAGGTAGACCACACTTTGGGTGAACCACGTTAAATTTGGTGTTGATTTATATCTTTTGTTTTGTATATTTCTTCTGTACATTACAATATCTAATTTTATTTTCATGTATGTTTAGATTTGATATATTGTCAGTCTGAACCGGTGTGCTAACCCCAACAACGTGAAGGTTGTGAAATCTCTCAAACTCACCATGAATCCACCCATTGGCTCTTATTACTCTTTGGAGTCAAACATGGTCCCGTTGTCATCAAATCACAAGTACCTATGGTTTTCACAAGTGTGTGTGCTTGAGATCATGGTGTGATTGGATAACATGGGTACTATCTCCAAGTTGTGGGACTTGCTACTTGAGATAGACCTCCAAAGAAAGTTGGTTCTTACTCCTAAACTACCTGCCACAATCTACTCTAATGTATTAAAAACAATATATCCTAATCTAACTTTCCAAGGGACTAAGGAGAGAGAGAGAGAGAGTGAATGAAAACAAATCCTACACTAAAGCGGTGATACACCAGAAAAGGAGAGTGTGAGAGTAGTCTTCCACTGTGTGAAAAGTAGAAGTGAAATGCAAACTAGAAGGGGTGAGAACAGTTCTCCACAATCTTGCAACTGCATTCACAATAATATTTCAATCACACGCAATGATAATGGATCCCTACAATAACATTAGATAGAAAAAATATATATGAAATGAGATTGAAAGGGAAAGAGGAATGCAAACAAACACAATAGGGGAAGATACATCCAAAAACTTGCATTTATTGCTTCATAAGTATGCAAAGTTCAATCTATTAAAATATAAGGGCTTGGATCACCCTACAAGGAGTCCACTACAAGGGCTTGTAACACATTATCTTCACAAAGAAATTTTGACAGAGTTTTTCTACTTTAAAAACTATCTCCCTTCACAATGAGCCCAACACTTTAATTTATAGAATTTTAAGAAGAGAGGGAGAGAGGGATAATGAGAATCCTGAAATCTTTCCTTCAATGAATTTCAAGATTTAGTAAATGAAGTGAAATGATGTTATGTTTCTTACAAAACTCCCCCATACTTGTCCCATAGCTTGCTTCATTGAATGCATCCCAACTACCAAATAAAATAATTGTCCTGAAATAGGGAAGTTTTCTTTGAAAACACCATTGATTCCTAAACAAATTCTAAATTTATTGATTTCTTTTCATTGGGCTCTCGAAACATAATTCTAATGGTACCAATTTTGTGCGTTTTCATTGAGAAATGCAAAATTTTTGCCCTTCTAAGTGCGGGTAGCTATTTTGGATTTGCTAGGTATTTTTGTCATTTAGCAGGACTGAACATTTACTTCATAGGATTTGAATATGTTTCTTTTATTTTCATATAACTCATTCTAGAAAGTCAAATTTTGTGAAAATTGGAGCTTGGGGTCAAAAGTTATGGCCGTTTGAAGTTCGGGGTATGATTTACAGTGTTTTCCCTTGCATATGGCTATATCGGGTATTTTAGGTCCTAGTGTCCCAAATGTCCCTTATGCAACTTGGGAAAAAAACCTTTGCTTCACCCACATCACACCTGACCCTCCCTGTAAATCTAGTAAATTAGAATTTCAGGGAACTCACGTCACACGTGTACTGTGACTGTGCCGTGAGGGCTCACGTTGACTCCCACCCCTCCTGCATTTCTTTTGTAGTTGGTTATTTCGGCCTTCGATTGCCCATGTGTACCTATGTCCCAGCTGTCCCTACGGACCATGCAATACAAAAAAATTGAATTTTCTGATTTTCTATTAGATTGCGGCCTTTTTGGATTTACGAGTCTTGGATGTCCCACTCGTACCTATGCAGTCTGGGGCTAAAAAACCTGAATTTTTTGATTTTCATGTAAATCGGCCATTTCAGCTCTATGGGTCCCACATGTCCCAATGTCTGGCAGACCAAATGAGAAAAAAATGTTTGATTTCTCTACACAACAAAGGAATTTGGCCATTTCAGGTTTTTAGGTCCCAACTTTCCCACGCGTACACAGACTGTGCGGCAGGGGCCGAAAATACCTAATTTACGTGCAATACACTCAAGCTTTGAAGTGAATTTTTTGGATTTTCTCAAATTTTCCTAACTCCTTGAATTATTTCCTTGGATGGAGAGGTTAGAAAAGATCCAAAGGGAGCTCCAGACCTAAATTTTTCCCTCAAGCCATTTCATCTTGCTTGAGACCTAAGAATCATGTCGGTTATCCAGCCACCTTAAGGGGTGAATTTGGGATAATAGGTCCCACTTGTAGGGAAGGTCAAGGATGCATAGGTTGCTATCACCAAATTTCCAGAAAATAAAATTTTAGTGATGATTTTTGTAGCAGATGTCCCATCCTCCTTCGAATTTTGCACTTTGAGTAGAAGTTTCTTCCAAGACTTGGGAGGGAAGATTTAGATGAATTGGTCATATCTAACCATACCAATTAAAGGATACATGGATAAATTGCATCCAAAGAATAAGATGACGTACATGATGTAAAAAATAGGAAATCTTTAAGCTAACATCTTGTATCAAGGTAGGAGAAAGATGAATCACTTTTGTGTAACTCGAGGAGGAAGAGGATATTCCCATCTTGATAAGACCAGACATGCCTTCCCAAAGAGGTATGGACCATTGACGAATATTTGAGGAGATTTGAGTTATAAGAGGAAGCCTCGAATTTTTAGATGATGTAAACCATGAAGAAGAGGAAATGGTTTTGTTATCTCAATTTCCCCCCCAGAAAATCGATTAAACATGACCCTACACAAAAGAATATCTAAGGGTCACTCTTTCCTACAAGCCCGATTCAAATCCAATAATCAAGAGATAAAGGCGGGCTCTACAATTGAGGAGAGAGGTCAAAAAATGAGGCCAAATGGTGTAAAAAGAGATCAAAGATCGAAAGAAGAAGATTGAATCAATGGCTCAAAGTTTCACACTTCACATACAATTAAACTCAAGGCCCAAAACCACCCAATTATAAAATGCAGACTCACGAAGGTGCCATGTGTCAACTCGACACAATTCCAAGAGCTGAATCCAAAATAGAGACGCCAAACGATTGCAGGCTTGCCACGTGGCCAAGATTAAAAACAAGGGGAAGAACCCAAAGTTGAACAGTTAAATCTGCTAAATATGAAAGAGACGGCGGAAGCTTCCACATGCCTCATAAGAACATCTCTAAGGGTTAAGCCCAAAATGCAGTCCCAAAACAATCACCAAGCCTCCACTAGTCCATAGCCCCCAAAAGTTGCATCAACCGGTAAAAAGTCTCGAAACCACCGGAAGATGCCACATGTCTCTTCCGTGTAAATTCAAAGGTAAATCCAGTGGGTCTCGGAGCGAGCTTGGGTCTTCCAAGTGTCTAGGGTTTGAGAAAGGCATTTTCCCAAATCATCTAAGTACTAGTAGACTCACGGAGGTTGCCATTTGTCAACTCGGTGCAACTCCAAAGATAAACTCTGAAGGTGGTTCCCCAAATTGGCACAATCCCTCAAGGATTCCAAGAGTCAAAAGGGAGATAGATTCATTTGTTTAATCGACTAAGTATGGAAAGGTTAGCAGAACCCTCCATGTGCCTCGTCTACGTAACTTCAAAGGTAAAATCTGGGGGTAGGTCCCAAATATGCGTTGAGCCTCCACGTGTCCTGGGTCAAATGTATGGCCCCACCAAACAAAAGGGACTTAGGCAAAACACAAAGAAACAAAGAAAAGCCATAGAAGCAGCCATGTGTCTCTTCAAGGCAACTTCAAAAGAAAACTCAAAAGTGGTCCCAAAAACATGCCAGCTCTACACGTGGCCATGTTTTAAGTCAAAGTGAGAAGGCGGGTCACTGGAGGTAGTTTAAATTTTTGGATTTTTTTTTTTGAAAGGTGCAAAGTATAAAAGTAAGCCGCACCTCCGCCAACACCCAAAGAAGCCACATGCGAGGCCTAAATTATATGCGGGAAGGCAGGCCTTGGACGGGTTCTTTTCCAAAAGTGGATTGGTAGGCCTAGGGAAGAATTTTCGCCCAAGTGCAAAATGAGGGTCAAGGGGCCCGAGGACAAAAAATAAAAAATAAGATGGTTGCGGGCTGGTGGGGCTACGGAGACTTTTGCACTTTTGCGAAGTTTGTGTAAAAGGCACAATTTCAATTTTGGGCTCGTGGAGGCTTTTGGGAAAAGTTGAATTTCATGATTACGGGGTTGTAGGGAGTTTTAACGCTTTTGTAATTTTATGCAAAAGGTGCAAAGTGAATTTCGGGCCTATGGGCCCATTCTGCAAAACTAGTTTTTTTCCATTTTGTATGGATCTGATTCAAGCATTCAAATGGGCATATCTTTCGATCCAGTGCTCAAAATTCAACAAAATTGGTACCATTGGAAAGGTTTCAACCTCATCTATGCCATGAAAACTTGAAACTTTAATTTTGACAAGGTTAGGTGGGTAAACAATAGGAAAATGCCTACATTCCATTAATATACTATCTGATTGCTTCAACAACCAGAGAAGATTTGATATGATCCGTCGTTCTTCCTTCTTCGACACATCAAATGCATATAGAGAGCAGACTTGACAAATTTTGGGCAGATTTGTAGGGACATTGATGGTTGGTAGCTGGGATTCAAATTAGGTTTCCCACCTCTTTTCTTCTCCTCTCTTCATTGCATCTATAAAGGTAAGATATTGGCTCATTGTAAAGGGTTGGACATTTTTTTTTTTGCACCCTCCCTTCTTATCTAGGTCTATAGACAAATTCATGAGTCTGAACCTTCTATTAAGACTGTAATGCAATTTTTTTTTCTCTTGGCCATTGTAATGCTCTGTATCAATTTGTGAAGCAATAATACATGTCTGTGGATGATTTCAACCCTCTCTTGTGTTCATTGCCTTTATCTGATCTTTCATTACAATATTGGTTATCTGTGCATGGTAGTTGTATTACATTTTAATGGTCTGTGTTTGATAGAAAATCTGGTGTTCAACATTCCTTTGGTGCATCACCTCTATTAGTTTAGGTTTAATTTCTTGCATCTTCTTAACCCTGTCTCCTTGGCAAGTTAGAATAGATCCTCTAAAAATTTTATGTGTGCACTTGAACAGAGGAATAGGAATCGACTTCATCCAGAGAGCTCTCTCAATTTCAATGTCCCACACTTTGAGAGATTCTCCATGTTATGTAATCACATTGAGAGTCTCAACCCATCATGTTGCGAGACATTCAGGGGTGTTTTGATTTTGCACTTATAGTTTTGCACGCCCAAAGTGGGATCAAGAGGTCTCCATTTTTATCATAGAAATATTGATGTGCACTTGTTGTAAGTTTTCATCTTATAAGGAGCTTTGAAATTACACATATGACAATTCAAAAGAGGCGAGAGTCCACTAGTTTCATAGTACGAGGCTTGGTAGATTCATGAGAAGAATTTAGAATAGATCAAGAACTAGAGAAGAAGGATTGTTTTTCTATATGTACTTGTCTCGAGATAGATGAAGAAGGGGAAGAAGAGATCAAAGGTATCCATCTCCACCAAATAGAACCTTGTCAACACCTCCCTTGGTAGGCCTTTCATTCAATCAACAAGGGTTCTTAGGCCAATCATAATGGCACATCCACCACCCAATCCCTATGTCAACTTCACTGACAGCAACCCACTTGCTCTTAATGCACAAAATCTAGTTCCAGTTGTAACATTGAAGAGCATTCCATATTTCACTAGAGAGAACTAGACTACTCCTAGTGACCACATTCAAGACATTGCAAATGTCTGTGTAATTCATGAAATCATTGAGATGGACATTGCAGTTAAATTATTAGCCTCTTCATTTAAGGGTAAAGCTTTGCAATGGTTCAGGAGTCTAATAGCAGGCTCTATTTAGAATTGGGACCATCTGTGTAGAGCTCTTCATAATCAATTTGGAGAGAAGGGGATAACCTATCTCTATTAGAACAACTGACAACAATCAAGAGGGATCCTAATGAGCAGTTGACTAACTTCAACTTCAGATTCCATCGATGTGGGATAGGATTCTGTGGCCATAAGACCAATAGACAAAGGTTATTTTCTATACTTCCTTAGAGCTTTAAATTCTAATATTTCCTTAATGATTCAATCCATGGGAGGTGTAACCTTACCTGCAGCCTATAAAATTTCCATTAGAGCTGAAAATTGTTTAATTTAGGCTAGTAAAATTACACCTAGGCCACCTCACCTCTATACCTAGAACTAGGAGCTCTAAGCACTAGTCAAACACCCACATTAGCTCCCATACCTGCTCTAAGGAATTAGAGTTCAGCTGAAGCTTCCACCTCATCTTCTAGCACTTCAAAAGAGTTACAAGAGGTTATGAAACAACTGCAGAACCTAGCAAATGAGATAGTGACTATGAAGAGATAGTAGGCTCAGATTTGTAAGCTATATCAACCTCATACTCAAAATCAAGCTAGGCCCCCATATCAGCAAAATAGACCACTAGCTTAGGCTACAAATCAAAACCAAAACCAAGGACAACCTCAAGCTATCAGGCCTTTCGACCATATGATCCAAACACAGCTTCAACATCGAGGGCCTTAGTTCCAACATAAAACAAAATGGCACAAGAATATGATTGGTGTTTCCCATGCAGTTAACCCCATAACCACTCAATGTGTTTCAATGGTGCACTAAACTAGGCCTTGATGGTACAAACCATTGGTGTGTCCCAAGAACCTAGTCAAGAGGAAAATAAGTAGCAAGAATATCAGAAAGAGACACCTCCAACCAAAACTATGTTGGTTAACTGGCAAATAAAAGACTTTTGTGGAGTTAACCAAGCCCCTTCTCAAAATATAGCTGCTAATACATAGTCCAAGAAAAGGAATATTGGAGAGGGAAAATCATCAAACTCAGGTAATACACAACCCTATTTTAATCCAAAAGGTATTGGAAATCAAGGTACAACTCCTAATATGTAGAGTCATCCCAAGCCACCTTCCGGACCCACTTAGGCACCGGTTGTAACAACCCATGTGCAAGGAAAATGGAAACAAAAAGATAGCTCATCCCCATTTAACATCATTGAGCATCTGAAGAGGAAAAATGTAAACATCTTGATGTGGGAGTGATTGGCTATCCCAGGACAAAGAGACCTACTATAAGTTGTTATGAAAAATTGGTCAACATCAAATCAGTCACCCAATCGGCAAGAAAAATTGCTTACTAATGTAGCTCATCCTGAAGGAAATCATAGAGATCATGAAGGTAAGAATTTGAAACCCCCTCCATTATATGTTTCATTGATCATTGGGGACAAACTGGTAATTGCATGATTGATTCAAGAGCAAGTAGCTCTGTAATTCCAAAACAAATAGCTGATTAGCTAGGTCTTCAATATGAAGTCCTCTCCAGGCGCAGCGCATCTGTTGGATGGGACAACGGTAACAATGGTTGGGGTAATCAAATATTTGAGCCTCACATTGCATGCATGTCCCAATGTGACTGTCTTGCAAAACGTATCAATCATATACTTTCCACCACACTTTGCATTGTGTTTTTCAAGGGACTTCACTACTAAAATCGGAGCTTATTTTTTAGTTGATTGGTCACATATATTATTTAGAACAAGATATGGAGATAAGGCTACAATAACATCTAATCGTATTGCAAACTTCCATATTGAGCCTCATACACCGAGTCCAATCAATGAAAATTGTTCATCCCTTAATCAAGAAGATTGTTGAAGTACCCATGAAGCTGATACTAGATTTAGATATATTCCAGACTTGACCCTTGATGAATGGGTGAATAAGAGGCACGCTTTTGACCCTTACAAGGAAATGGAAGAAGCGAGCTAGGAGTATATTACTTGCATGAAGAGAATCATGTTCTTCTTGACATCACTAAGTCAGACCACAAGGATGATAATGAGGTATGGCAGTTATTCTTTGATGGCTCAAGAAGTAAACAAGAATACAAGAGGAGGAGCTATGCTTGTTTCACCTCAAGGTATGAAATATTACTCAGCCTTTTGTTTCTAATTTTATTGCTCAAACAACATAGCAGAGTATGAAGCCTTGATCCATGGACTGCATTGGGAAAGAAAGAGAGGCATTAAGAATCTGCAAATATTTGGTGATAGTGAGCTGATTGTGAACCAAGTTAGAGGACAACATGCTGCAAGGAATGACCTACTCAGAGCTATAAAAAACTGGGTATGGGACCTCATTGAGGACTTTGAAGCTTTCAACATTATGTCCATACCCAGGAAAAAGAATGATGTAGTAGATAGACTGACAACAATTGGGGCAACATGTTTGATGTTATAGAAAGTATAAAAAGTGATAAATCTCAGCCCCATATCAAGGTGGTTGTAAGACCAACTATTCCAAGATAATAACACAAGTTGGCAAGTCTTCGATAATGATCAGAAAATTGTCAATTTTTTACAAGAAGAATCTAAGTTCTCCACTAAAAACCAAGATAAGTTGGAACATCGGTATGGTGACCAAGTGGTGCAGCTGAGAACTAAAAAATTACCAAAAGGTCTTTTAACCTAGGAGTTAATCTTCAACCCAAATGATCAATTATGGAAGGAGAAAGAAATATTCAGGTAAAGGGTGAATATTTAGAGCCCATTTCCATAGATGAAGGAAAAAATTTCAAATCGGTAAGGTAAGTACCCAACAAGAAAAATATGAGTTAATTCAACTTTGTGAAGAATTCCTAGATGTCTTTGCTTGGACTTGCAAGGATTTAAGAGGTTTCAACCCAAGGTTGGCACAATACACTATCGAGCTGGATCCAAGATCTAATCCTTTCAGACAGAAACGAAGGCCAGTAAAACCTCACATTAAACCTATCATGAGAAAAGATTTGAATAAGATAATTAAGGCCAACATCATCTTCCCTATTAAGCATTCAAGTTGGGTTGTGAACTTGGTGCCTATGAGGAAAAGAAATGGAGAAATCAGATTGTGTGCAGATTTCGAGATCTAAACAGAGCATCACTACAAGATCACTACCCACTCCCATTGATGGAGAAAATCTTATAGGTTGTAGCTGGCTCTGAGAGGTTTTCATTGCTAGATGGATACTCAAGCTATAATAAGATAATGATGAAAGAAGAAGATCAGTACAAGACGGCCTTCACCACAAAATGGGGCACATATGCTTACAATAAAATGCCATTAGGATTGTCCAATGTCGGAGAAAATTTCAGCGAGCTATGGATATGGTGTTTAAAGGCTTGATCAACAATATGGTTCTGGTGTATCGAGATGATATCACCGTCTTCTCAAAAAATGCGGAAGACCATCTCTTCCACCTCACGCAGGTATTTCAAAGGTGTAGAATGTTTGGAGCGTAATTGAATCCAAATAAGTGTGTATTTTTGGCACATGATGGAAAATTGTTGGGCCACATTGTCTCAAGAGAAGGGTTAGCAATTGATCTTGAAAGATTTGAAGCCATCCAAACACTACCACTGCCAAATCACAAGAAATCCCTCCAAAGCTTCTTAGGAAGGATAAACTTTGTCCGCGGGTTTGTTCTTGATTTTTCCACTCTTGTGAAGACTTTAAAAATGATGTTGAAGATGAGTGCTTTGCATTTAAATTGACAACAAAAGGCAAAGAGATTTTGAGGCCATCAAGCTCGCAATATCACAAGCCCCAACTCTTATTAACCAAGACTTTTGAAAGCACTTCATGATGTATGCTTTTGGAGGGTCGGAAAAAATCTCAACTATCTTGGTTCTTCCTCACAAGGAAGGTTCAGAATAGCCCATAGCCTTCTTCAATCAGAACTTGGAGGATTACAAGGTAAAGTATTCTTTCATTGAAAATCATGTCCTTTCTGTCATTAGGAGTTTGAAGAAGTTCAAACAATTGGTCTTAAACAAAAATATTCAACCTCTAGTGTCTCATGTTGGTGTCAAGGATATTTCCTAAACAAGGACTTGAATGAGAAGAGAGTAGGTTGGATCACGTGTGTAATGGAGTATGATATTGAAATAAAAGTGACCAAACTGGTTTGTAGCAAGGGTCTTTGTGAGCATCTTGCTTCCAAGCAACAAGCTGAGTCAATAGATGAAGAAGAGGTTTCCCTACTACTATAGAATGATCAAGAGTAGCCAGCTAATGATGCAACCATTCCATGTTGCACTCAATCCTTGGTGGTGTCTTATTCAAGAAGAATATCAATAGTTCTTATTGGTGGTGTCTTGTTCAAGAAAAATATCAATAGTGTTCTATTGAGAATCATTAGGACATGCCAAATTGAGAAGGTGTTACATGAGTTCCATGATGGAGAATTTGAAGGCCACTTTTCTCCATGGGTAATAATGCTCAAAATTATGAGGGCTAGTTACTATTGGCCTATGGTAATTAGGGATTGCTACTCATGGATCAAGAAATGCAAGAAGTGCACATTCTTCATAGGAAATGAAAATTTAGGAGCCTTTCCCCTTCATCCAATTTTAGTTGATCAGCCATTCATAGAATGGGGACTAGACTTCATTGGAGTAATTAACCCAAATTAAACTCAGGGCCACGAGTGGATACTTACAACAACATACTATTTCACCAAGTGGACTGAAGTAGTGGAACTTAAGGAGGAAAATGAATCCAATATCTTGGATTTTATATGAAGGGATAATCACTAGGTTTGGATTCCTTACCACTATCATATCAGATAATGCATTGGCCTCCCTTGGTGCAAGGATCACTGAATGGATTGTCAAGAATGGTGTATACCTCAGCACTTCATCAAACTATTACCCTCAAGGTAATGGCCAAGTAGATTCCATAAATAAGAACCTACTAATAATTATCAGAAGGACTCTTGATGAAAATAAGATAACTTGGCATGCAAAGCTAATATCAGTTATATGAGATGATAGGATCGCATCTAAAATGTCTACAAGAATCTCTCCTGTACAAGATTGTATATGGAAAAGAGGTAGTATTACCCATATCATTGGATATACCCACTTTGGAGCTCATGAAACAGTTGGAACTAGACGAGTTTAAACCTATGGAAATTAGGTATGTAGAGCTAATGGGAGTAGAAGAAGCAAGATAACATATAATGAAAATCATGGAGAAAGATCAAGCATTGATCAAGAAGAGATTTGATAAGAAAGCAAGAATAAGGACCTTTCAAGAGGGGGAGTTAGTTCTAAAGTGGGATGTAGATCGGAAAACTAGGAAGGCATTCCAAGTTTGATGCCATTTGGAGTGGCCACTACATGGTCACAATATGCACAAGTAGTAATACCATCTGGATAGCTTTGTTGGATGACGAAGAATTGCAAATTCTAGTCAATGGAATCTACCTCAAACACTGCTACTAAAAGGAAAATTTCTCACCCTTTTAAATATCAGCCTACGTTTTCAATTTCTCCAACTGTGTATGCACATTGTCTTCTTATAGTTTAGGTTTCAATTTCCCTAAGTGCTAGTGCACATGCTCTATTGCTTCTGGTGTATGCTTGTATATAGTTCATCTCACTCATGGAAAAGACTTGTGGCCACAAGAAACTAAATCTATAGAGTATTCCTATTGGAGTAGGTCTGGATGTTTTCATTGCACTCCAACAGATCAGTTTTGTAGAAAATCAAATGAGGGAGAAGTTTCCAGGTTTCAGACAACTCTCTACTCTCACAAATCTTGAATCCAAGATTTTCTTGCAAAGATAAGAGTGCATATAGTGGAAGGCAATCCCATACCAGATCTGAAATTACTAGGTAGAATCCATTCCCAATGGATACTTCCAAGGCTATTGGTCTCTTCATCTAGCAAGTAGATGTCCCCGTGAGTCACCAAACTATTATCTCAATTTTTCCCCTAGGTAAAATTGATCAAACATGACCCTACAAAGAATAAAATCTAAGGGTCATCTCTATCTTGCGAGCCCTCATTCTAATTCAATAATCAAAAGACAGGAGGGCTCTACAATAGAGGATAAAGCTTGGAAAATGAGGCCGAATGACGTCAAAAGAGATCAGAGCTTGGAAGAAGAACATTAAATCTAGGGGCTCGAAGTTTTGGACTTCACATATGATTCAACTTGAGGCCCGAACCGCCCAAATATAAACACACTTGTGGAAGACACCATGTGTCATCTTGGTGCAATTCCAAGAGGTGAATCAAAAATAGAGAGCCAAATGATTGCAGGCTTGCCACGTGGCCAAGATTAAAAAAGGGGGGCAGAACCGAAAGTTGATGATAGAAGCTTCCAAGTGCTTCATCGGAAAATCTCTAAGGGTTAAACCCAAAAGGTAGTCCCCAAATAAACTCCAAGCCCCATGTCCTGGAGCCCCAAAAGTTGAATTTTCCATTGAAAAGTCTACAAATCAGCGGAAGATGCCATGTGTCTCTTCTACACAATTTTAAAGGTAAATCCAAAAGTGGGTCTCCAAGTGAGCACAAGGCTTCCACGTGTATAGGGTTCGAGAAAGGCATCAGACCGAATCAGCTAAGTACCATAGAATCATGGAGGCTACCACTTGTCCACATAGTGGAACTCCAAAGATCAACTCGAAGGTGATGTTGATAATTTCTGCACTTGTGCAAAAATGGGCAACTCGAAAGTTCGTTACGATGGATAACATTAGTGAATTATACCTAAGATAGGGAGTTTCTTTCAGAGAATATTGTTATTATTAAATTAATTATTGATTACATGAAATCTACAGCTATGTGTGCTATCAAAAAATATAACAGATCACATAGCCTATAATTTCACGACTATCCTCAGCAAAAGAGAAAAAATCCCCGAAGGATACTTGTGTTGCCTTGATGAAGACATCTGATTGCAAAATAGATGAAATGCTAAGTTTTGGAACAACAAACATAATTACATATTACATAAATTAGAGTTCATTAGTGGATGTTACAATTATTCTTTAATGTTATTTCCTTCATGATTAAGACATTCAATTATATTACTAAGTTGTTTAGTTCATCATACAATCCATATCAGAAAGCAGAAATGCAGAAAGAAATACACAACTCAATTTCACAATTCAATGCTTTATTCGTAAGGAATTTCAAATGTTCCCACACAATCCATGGGATGTAATTGGACATTAAAGTACATCTACATTTATAATAGTTAGACATGCATGAAAGATAAAATAAAGGAGTATGACTGAACCCATCATTGGCTTGAGGTTTTTCCTTCGGTTTATGCATCTTCATCTTTAGCTTATTCCCTCTTCATCTTCATCACTGGAAGTATTATACCTGAAAAGAAGAAAAGAGGAAGATTATCAGTTAAGAGCTCAAGGTTAATCCATATTCTTATACTGTCCTAATTCATGCATATGGATCTCTTAACAACAAGAGATATAAATTACTTGAAGATCAAAATTGCATACATGATTTTCTCACTCAAAAAGAAGGAGAAATAAGAAAAGAAAACCATGGACATAAGAGAGGACAAAAAGCCTAAATATTTTCTAATTGTTTCTCAAGTATGTAGGTGTAAATTTTAAAATCAAGAAGCAATAAATAAGTCTAAATACCCATTCCCAAAGGAGTGATACCCAAATCTAGGTTGTAATATTTCAAGCCACAAATTGAAAAAATACATGTGCATATACAGATTTTGGAAAAATAATTCATTCAGGCAGGACAGTTAAAAGTTCATATACAGATTTGTTGCAATACAACAACTACAAAATGGGGGCAAACCCCTATGGGTTTGCATTCAAAACTAAAATGGAACTCGAGATCTAAGTATGGTGGTTTCAAGTAAAGTGACTTTACAATTCAAAGCTCAAAAATCACGTGCCCAAAAGGAATGACAACTATCTCAAGTAAAAATCCATAGCTGAGAACAATATTTGACACCCATATATCCTCCGAACAAGAGTTTTAAGATATTAGAGTAGTGAGCACCCACAATTGGGAAATAAAATAAAACAGAGCTTCGAATCAACTACCATGGCAGTCTTTCTATTATTAGGAGCCGAGGTTTTTATAACAATCAAAGTAGAAATCCTTATACCCATATCTTAAAATATGCGAGATATATAATTTTAAGATATCGTATGCAACTCAAAATAGAATTCAAATAAGGAAGAATAGAGATTTTAGGAGTATGAATGCCAAACCACAAAGTTACAACAAGAAAAGTTCCAAATCCATGCATTTTCGGAGGAAAATATGAGCACCCATTTGAAACGATCTTTTTGGTTCTAAGTAAAATTTCAAAATCCTCGGGTAAGATCATAAAATTAAAAACCCGTAAAACTTCGACTTAGATAAATCCACGCCCATGGAATCACCAAATTTCCTCACCGAGATAACAAATGGCTTTTTAACCCTTGAACCAAAGATCGACACTCGAGAACGTAACCATAAAACTTCAAATTTCACAATGGTGGTCTAAAAGGTTTTCCAAGAGGTATTAATTCAGAACGAGCTCTAATTACCAAAGAAATCTTTCATTTGAGCTTAAGATTAAAATAATGGTGACACGATAAGAAACCACTCAATTTTCTAAAAATATTCTATAGAACTCTCCAAGTACTTGAAAATGGAACAAGGCATATCTCAAGATCATCTTCGATGATAGTCATCTAGAAATTTTTCTGCAGAGTTATTTTAGCTCGGATAGAGGTAGAGAATGAAAATATGAAAGAATTAGGGTTTCAAGTGTTTTATTCATCAAATCAATAGCCATGAATCAAAAGTACAGAGATCAATGCTCATAATTGATCACCAAAATTGATGCAAACCCCATCTTGACACATGAAAATGGCAGGTCTTTTTCGTGAACATAGCATCTTTTCATCATTTTCTAAAAGTGTCATATTGACCCATAGGCCTAATGAAATCTAATTAGATACGGTGTGGCGGGGCCATTTTGCAAAACTTGAAACTTTTTCCTTTTTTGCAAAATATTCAAATTGGTTTGTTGGCCCGATCTAGAGGGGCGGCCCGTTTTGTGTTTGGAGGCATTTTCATAAAGGGCATAAATTTGTAAAATGACTTGTGGCCCCTCTCATCTCAATGGAAAAATTCAAATGTTTAGACCGCATCAAAAAGTCAAAGCGGAGAAGTGGATCGTCGAATGTTGTTTGCCTTTGAAACTTTTAAGCTTTTTGAAAAAGGAGTAAAGTTCAAAATTGCTTGTGACTCCACTGAAGCATCGAAAGTCAATCATATTGAATTAAGTCAAAAGTGGATCATCGGGTCAATTTGAAAATTTGAGCCCTTTTTCGAAAAGGAGAAAAGTGATAAAGTCACCCGCGAATCCGTTCACGCCACCAAAATCCTAAATAGCAAAAGCAGGCACCGGAACTTTTTTTTAGAAAACTTTTAACCTTTGTTAAAAAAAAGATGATAAAGTTGAGCGTGACCCCACTGGAACTAGGGAAAGACACATGTGAGACCCAAATTAAAAGCGGATGGGCGGGTCGAATATTTAAAAATGCACAATCTCTATCAGAAATGAAAAAGAAAATATTTTCCAGGCCGATTTGCAGTTCAAATCTATCCTACGTGGACAACTCTTTTCAAAATAATGAAAGATAAAGTTCTTCACAAAACCTTTAGTCAAGCTTGAAGTCTACAAAAATGGTGGAATTTCTTTAAAAGAAAAACTCGCTCGTAAAACTTGAACAAACCAGAAGGTGAAGTTTCATGTGAAGGGAATATTTTTATTATTACATTTGCACAAGGTGGTCCCCATATGGGAGTTGAAGAAAAGACATTATTTCCAATTATGCAGAGGCCAATTCCATGTGACCATAGAAGACAAAACAAGTTTCAACACCAGAATCAAAGTGGTACTTAAGGGAGTTAGAATATATGGGTGATTATTTTTGTAAAGTATCAGTAAAATAATGTAATTAATTTTTCTCACTCACAAGGAGTATTTTCGCATACCTTCAACAAAAGGACAGATCAACAAGAAGACAGAATCTGCATGCACAAGGAAGAAGACTTGCTCATCAAGCAAAACTTATTTTTAGCAAATTATCACTCATGCTTTTCTTAAAAATAGAACAATCAACTACAGTTGACTGAGTTGTAACCAATGGCTATTAATGCCTCTTTGTATTTGCATGTTCTGTTTTTATTCCTTTATTTATTAATAGATGAAGGATAAAAATAGGATTCATGGGCGAGTACAATTCAAGTTTATTTTTAGGAAGGGTGGGAAATAATTTTGCTATATATTGTGTGCTTTGGAAAAACAAAAGATAGGAATTTTTAGATACGGAGTGTTGAAGCAATTTTCAAGCTTAGAATACCCGAAACCATCTCTCTATAGGGTGAATTTTCGAGATAATAGTTTTGGCATGCTCAAAGTGGGACCACAAATCAGATCTGCATGCAAGTTAATATTTACAAGAGATCTAGAACAAATTTACAGCTTGATAAAATTTACTTTCGGGACAACAAGCTGCAGCAATTTATTCTAAAGATTTAAAGATCTATTTGGTGACTCCACAAAGTTGATTTTAGACCAGTTTTGTAGTATGCTCCATGCCTAAAATGACTACAAGATCATCGGTAAGAGGAATTCCTCCTGATTTTGATTCTTTACCTTTAAATTTTGTAATAAGGAGAAGAGTTAGTAATACTTTACCTTATAATAGGCCTATTTTTGATAACCCTGCTCCTAATATTCCCTCACCACGTATCAATTTCTTTATTCAAATCCTAGTCTTTCAAATGGCTATTCAACCACCTAGGAATTTTGTGACCTTTACTAATGGCATCCCATTAGTAGTCCCAGTTTACCATGACATCCCTAATTCTGCCATGAAAATTTTTCCATCGTTCACTAATGTAAATCAGTTACACCTATAAAGCACATTAAAGATGTCACACCTTTATGTGCGCTTCATAATATCACTCATGAGGATGTAGCTTTGAGACATTTTCCTACATTATTTAAAGGAACGTCCTTACAATGGTATAGAAATCTAGAGATTGGAAGCATAAGAACTTGGGATGATTTAGGTGAAAAATTGTTGAAATAGTTCCAAGATAATTCAGATCATTTATCCCTCATAGAACAATTATCTACTATTAAAAGAGCTCCTCATGAATTTATGTCTAGTTTCAACATTCATTTTTCTAGAACTTGGGAAAGAATCCCAACAAGTGTTAAGCCTCAAGTTGACCATGCTTTCCTTTATTATCTAAGAGCTTTAAATAGTGATATTTCAACTATGATTCAGTCTATGGGAGGTAATACTCTTCCGGATGCTTATGACATTGCTATAAAATCTGAAAATAGCCTTATTCAAGCCAAAAAATTAGCACCAAGGCCTTCAATGCCTTTTTGGGTAGATTTAGCACCTATCCCACAACCTATCACCATTGTGGAGCCTACTATTGCAGCCCCATCAAATGATGTGTTAAAAGTTTTGTAGACTTTTGGAAACAAGCTGACTTCAATTGACAATAAAGTTTCATTACCTAGTAGACCTTATCAAGCTCCTTATCAACAAAATCAGCAAAACTAGCAAAATAGGAAGCCTTACCAACAGAATCAAAATTATAGGTAGCCTTATCCATAAAGGTAGTTTGATCCAAAGACTCCTACTCCATCTTACTCTATAGTCCCAGCTAATGTGGCTATTGAGCATGGTGTCAACCTTGTAATCAACCTCATTCAAATGAAAATTACCCAAATGCTTTTTTGAACATAAGTCTTGTTGCACAACCTCAATCTGAAACATTATTCATGCCTCAAATGGAGGCTAGGTAGCAAGAAATTCATGTTTAGAAAGCACCTGAACAAAACTTAGTCAGTTTTAGTGAGGATGATTTCATTGCAGTTACTACTAGGGCTCAGGAAAAGGATGCAGAGAAAAAAAAAGTAGAATAGGCTTGTTCTACCTACTATCACTAATAAAACAACTATAAGCCCAAAACTAGCTAACAGTGCATCTGTTCCTCAAAAAACAATAGGTGTTACAACTAGTAAAGAACAACAAAAACAGCTACAACCTGATCCAAGAAGGTTATTTATACCTCAAATATCAAAAGTAGCTAAAGCAGAATCAGTTTTCACTAAAGCCTATGCTAAAATAGTAGAATTTGTCTCTAAAATTGTTGCTTCTTTTAACATTATTGATGTAATGAAAAAGCATAATGTTAACATCTCAATGTGTGATGCTCTAAGTATTCTAGGATACAAAGATTTAATTTCTCATGAACTAAGTTGCTGATTTATTCTAAAACAACAGAGAAAAGGAAGTACAAAAAAAGACATGGTCCTTAGAACAATGGAACAAGACCGCATCAAGGAAGTTAAATGGATGGTTCAGAAATTATTAAATGCTCATGACATCAAAAATCCACCACCATTTTATCTATCACTGATTATTGGAGAACATCTTGTTCATAATTGTATGGTGGATAGTGGTGCAAGCAACACAGTTATGCCAAAAGTAATTGCAGAAAAATTGGGTCTGCAGTATGAACCTACGAAAAAAAATTCTTACAGTTGGATGGAACTACAATTAATATAGTTGGTGTCATCAGAAATCTAGAGGTAATATTGCATGCTTGCCCAAATGTTTCCATTCTGCAAGATATTATTGTTGTAGACTTACCTCCTTACTTTGTTATATGTTTATCAAGATATTTCACAACAAAGATAGGAGGCTATCTCTCTTCAGATTGGTCTTTCTTATTTTTCACTACTCATTATGGGACCAAGGTTACTATCAATTCAAAACCGTTGGCCAGATTTCACATTGAGCCTCACGCTTCTAATGTAGTAGCTAATTATGCAGCTTTAGACCAATCTGATTTTGATAATATAGCTCATGTTTCAGCATTAGATGGTGTTTCTAACATGTTTATGGATGAAAATACACATGAATAACACGCTCATGATCCTTTCAAGGAAGTTGAAGAACACTTGTTTGGTGTGTATTGCTTGCATGAAGAAAATACACCAATTCCCTTGTTGTCCAAAACAAAAATGCAATGGAAGGGATTTGGAAGCTTCATTTCGATGGAGCTAAAAATAAGAAAGGACAAGGAGTAGGTTTGATGCTCACTTCCCCAACAAATGAAAGGTATTTCTTAGCTTTGAGTCTCCAATTTTCATGCACTTACAATGTAGTGAATATAAAGCATTAATTCATGGCTTACTTTGGGCCAGAAAGAGAGGTATTAGCATGCTACAAATTTTTGGTGATTCTGAGTTGGTTATCAATCAAGTAATAAATTTCAATGTTTGTAAGAATCCATTAATGAAGTCTTATAGACATAGAGTTTTAGACTTAATGGAATATTTTGAAGCTATTAACATTCAATCCATTCCTAGATCGAAAATAAGCATGCAGATAGACTTGCCGCAATTGGTGCTAGTTTTGAAGTGTTGGAACAGATTGAAAATAGCAAAATTTAGCCTCATATAAAGCTAATTGTCAGGCCTTTGATACCTGATAATGACTTGAATTGACAGTTTTTGAAAGTGATGACCAAATCTAGTTTTTATAGCAAGAAGCTAAGTTTTTTGCAGTAAATCAAGATAAATCACAACACTTATATAGTGACTAGATTGTTCAGTTAAAGACAAAAAAACTACCTCGAGGTATGGTCATATTAGAAATCATCTTTAGCACCGATGATCGCTTAAGTAAATTCAAGACTAAGATGTCAAGACATGCTAATAACTATGAAGAAATCTTAGTTGATGAAGGGAAAAAAAAATCTCGGAAAGGTATGTTCTTTAGCTGAAAAACATTCTCTTATTAATCTTTGCAAGGAATTCAAAGATGTTTTTTCTTGGAAATACCAAGACCTGAAAGGGTTTGATCCCAGTTTAGCACAACATACTATTGAATTGCAGCCAAATTCCAAGCCAATTAGGCAAAAACAGAGGCTTATAAATCCCAAAATAGATTCTCTAATGAGGAAAGAGTTATCTAAGTTAATTGAATCAGGTATTATCTTTCCAGTTAAGCATTCAAGTTGGGTAGCCAATCTTGTTCCTGTTAGGAAGAAAAATGGAGAAATTAGATTATGTGTGGATTTTAGAGATCTTAATAAATCTTCATTAAAAGATCACTACCCACTTCCAAATATGGATCAGATTTTGAGAACAGTTTCTGGTTCAGATAGACTATCTCTTCTAGATGGCTATAGTGGATACAATTATATTTTAGTTCGAGAAGAAGATAGGTACAAAACATCTTTTACCACCAAGTGGGGTACTTATGCTTACAAAAGAATGCCTTTTGGCCTTTCAAATGCTAGTGCAATGTTTCAACGTGCAATGGACATGGATTTTCATAGCTTGTTAAATAAATTCATCCTTGTTTATTTAGATGATGTTACTGTATTTTCAAAAATTCATATGAGCATCTAATACATCTATAGAAAACTTTTTAGTTATGCAGACAATTTGGGATATCTTTGAATCAATGAAGTTTATCTTTTAGTACATCAAGGCAAATTATTTGGTCATATTTTTTTAAGAAATGTTTAGCAATTGAGCCTTTTTGAATTGAAGCCATATCACAACTATCATTGCCTCACCATGAGAAGGCATTACAAAGTTTTCTTTGAAAAATAAAATGTGTTACAAGATTTGTTCTAGATTTTACAGCATTGGTTAAACCATTGACAACTATGTTAAAGAAAGAGAATACTTTCTCTTGGACCAGTGAAGGGAGAGAAGAATTTGAATCAATCAAAGCAGCCATCTCTCAAGCTCCTACTCTTGCAAATCAAAATTTTGATAAATATTTTCCAATGTGTGCACTTGCTGGAGATAAAACAATCTCATCCATATTAACTAAGGTTAATGATGAAAGTTTTGATCAGCCAATTGCTTTCTTTCGACAGAGCTTGCATGATTATGAAACAAGGTACACATTTCTTGAAAAACAAGTACTTTCAGTAGTCAGAGGGCTAAATAATTTCAAGTACATGATTTCAAACAATAAAATTCATGTTCTTGTTTCTCATCCAAGTGTGAAAGCTTTCTTGTTGGATAAAGAATTGAATGAGAAAATAGTAGGCAAGATAACAAAAGTTATGGAATATGATGTTGATATCTCGAGTTGTGAAGATATTTTGAGGAAAAGGATTATGTGAGCACCTAATTGCTGATATGGAAAAACAACATGAACTAGAATCAGAAGATCTAAAACAACATGCTGAAGTTAAGCATCAACAATCAAATGTCATGGTTCAACCAGAAAACTAGCAACCTGAACTTGCTCAAGAGGTCCAAGAATCAAGATGGATGACTAATTTAGTTAACTATTTATAGCATGGTATTTATCTAGAGGGTATGGAAAAAAATAAATGAAGGTATTTTAGATTACAAGTTGTACCCTATGTTTTCATTGATGGTGTATTATTCAAAAGGATATAAATGGAATCTTTCTGCGATGTGTTGACTATGACAAAACACAACGATTATTATCAGAATTCCATGAAGGACCTATAGGAGGTCATTTCTTAGCACGTACCATAGCCTTAAAAATTATTAAAGTCAAGGTTACTATTGGCCCAATATATTTAAGGACTATTTCGAATGGATTAGAAAGTGTAAGAAATGTGCTTTTTTGTTGGAAAAGAATGTTTAGCTTCACCCCTTCTTACAACCTATTTCAGCTGATCAACCTTTTATACGATGGGGTCTCGATTTTATTAGCATGATAAACCAACCTTCGTAACAAGGAAACATGTGGATTTCGATCACTACAGATTACTTTACACGTTGGAATGAAGCAATTACCTTGAAAGATGATAATGAAACTTCAATACTATCCTTTTATGAAGGTATATTTTACAAATTTGGTGTTCCAAAGAACTATGATATTAGATAATGCTTTAGGATTTCTTAGTTCAAAGGTAACAAATTGGAATTTCAATCATGAAATTTATCTAAGTTATTCATCTAATTATTATCAACAAGGTAATGGGTATGTTGAAAGTACTAACAAGAATCTTGTAAGGATCATCAAAAGAACACTCAAAGATAACCAGAGAGCTTGGCATCTAATGTTGAATTCAACACTTTGGGCTGATAGAATGACTCCTAAAAGATCATTTGGCAATTCACCATACAATATTTTTACTAAGAGAAGTAAGAATGTCTATTTCAGTTGAGTTACCCGCACTAGATTTGTTACATCAAATGGAGCTACTTGAAAATGAACCATTGCAAGTTCGTTATGCAAAATTAATGAAATTACAAGAGCTAAGAGATCAAGCTCATTTAAACATGGAAAAGAATCAGAAATATATGAAGAAGACTTTTAATAAGAAAGCCAAATTCATAATCTTCAATGAAGGAGATATTTTGTTAAAGTGGGATGTTGATCATGCAAATCCAGGAAGACACATGAAGTTTGATACAATCTGGAGTGGTCCTTACATGATTTCAGCTTACAAAGAACACAATGCTTTTCAGCTCTCGAAGTTGAATGGAGAGGAACTTCCCATTCCTGTGAATGGTATGTTTCTCAAACATTGTTATTGAAAATCCTATAGTGTCTATTTAGAGTAGGATTTCCCTTCAATAATTGCAATTCCTGCACATTGTATAGTTTTTTAATTCAATAAGTTCATTTTTGCACATCATCTAGTTTACCGAGATCCTCTCCCGCTTTAGTTTGTTTTGGAAGGGTTGGAATTTTAGGAAGGCATATTTTAGTTACATGCTTTAAACTCCATGCCCAATGGATAAGAGCAAGGCACTGGTTTACAAGCTAGCAGAAGCTTTCCTGTAGGATCACAAGAAATGTTGACAATTTTTTCACTTGTACAAAAAAGGGAAACTTGAAACTTTGTTACGATGGATAGCATTGGTGAAGTATTCCTACACTAGGGAGTTTATTTCGAGAATATTTTTATTATTGAATTACTTAATGATTACATGAAATCTGCAATTATGTGTGTTTGTCAAAAATATAACCGATGACATAGCCTATAATTTCATGACTATCTTCAACTAAAGAGAACAAAGCCCCGAAGGATAGTTGTTTTGCTTTGGTGAAGACATCCAATTACATGTTAGATGAAATGCTAAGTTTTTGAACAAAGAAACATAATTTCGTATTACATGAAATTAGATTTATTTATGGGTGTTATAGGTAGTCTTTAATGTTCTTTCCTTTATGATTAAGGCATTCAATTCTATGACTGAGTTGTTTAGTTCATCATACAATCCATATCGAAAGCATAAATGCGTAAAGAAATACGCAACTTAATTTCACAATTCAATCATTTTTTCATAAGGAATTTCAAATGTTCCCACACAAACCATGGGATGTAACTAGAAAGTAAAGTAAAACTACTTAAATAAGAGGTACACATGCATGAAAGAGAAAATAATGGAGTATGAGTGAACCCATCATTTCCTTGAGGTTTTTCCTTTGGTTGATGCATCTTCATCTTCAGCTTATTCCCTCTTTATCTTCATCACTAGAAGTACTATACCTAAAAAAGAAGAAAAGAGGAAGATTATCAGTTAAGATCTCAAGGTTAATCCATAATCCTATACCGTCCTAATTCATGCATATGGATATCTTATTAATAGGAGATATAAATTACTTGAAGATCAAAACTCCATACATGATTTGTTCACTCAGAAAGAAGGAGAAAGAAGAAAAGAAAGCCAAGGACATAAGAGAGGAAAAAAATCCTAAACATTTTCTATCTGTTTTCTCAAGTGTGAAGGTGCAGATTGTAGAATAAAGAAACAATAAAGAAGTCTGAATATCCTTTCCCAAAGGAGTGATACCTAAATTTAGGTTGTAATATTTCAAGCCACAAATTGAAAAAATACATGTGCATATATAGATTTTGGAAAAATAATTCAATTAGGAAGGACAGCTTAAAAGTTCATTTACAATTTGTTGTAATACAAAAACTACAAAATGGGGGAAAACCCCTATTGGTTTGCATTAAAAAACAAAATGGAACTCAATATCTTAGTATGGCAGCTTTCAAGTAAGGTGACTTTACAATTTAAAGCTCAAAAATCACGTGCCCAAAAGCAATGACAACTATGTCAAGTAAAAGTCCACAGATGAGCACAAAAATTTACACCCATATAACCTCTAGAACAAGAGTTTAAAGATAATTAGAGTAGTGACCACCCACAATTGGGAAATAAAAGAAAACAGAGCTTCGAATCAACTACCATGGTGGCCTTTCTCTTATTACAAAACGAGGTCTTCTTAATAGTCAAACCAGAAATCTGATTACTCATATTGTAAAATATGTAGATCTACTGATTTTAAGATATTGTATACAACTCTAAATAGCATTTAGAAAAGGAAGAACATGGATTTGAGGAGTATGAATGCAAAACCACAAAGTTACAACAAGCAAAGTGCCAAATCCATGCATTTTTGGAGGAAAATATGAGTACCCAGTTGAAACTTACCGGTTCTAAGTAAAATTTTAGTAAATCCTTGGGGTAAGATCACAAAATAAAAAAACCCAGAAAGATTCTTCTTAGACAAATCCATAGTTCCATGGAATCACAAAATGTCCTCATCGAGCTAACAAATGGCTTTTGAAAAACTCAAACCAGAGATCCGACAAGGAGAAAGTAACCACAGAACTTCAGAGTTCATCAATGGTGGTCGAAAAGGTTTTCCTAGAGGTATTAATTCAGGAACGAGCTCTAAATACCAAAGAAATCCTGCATTTGAGCTTAAGATCAAAAGAATGGTGGCATGATAAGAAACCACTCAGTTTGCTTAAAATATTCCATAGAACTCTCCAAGCACTTCAAAATGGAACAAGACAGAGCTCGAGATCATCTTCAATGGCCGTTGTCCAGAAATTTTTTTTAGAGTTATTTTAGCTCGGATAGAGCTCGAGAATGAAAATATGAAAGACTTAGGGTTTCAAGTGTTTTTATTCATCAGATCAACAGCCACGAATCAAAAGTATAGAGATCAATGCTCAAAATTGATCACCAAAATTGATGCAAACCCCAACTTGACACATGAAAATGGCGGGTCTTTTTGGCAAACTTAGCATCTTTTCATCATTTTGTAAAAGTGTCGATTGACTTGAAGGAACGAAAAAATATAATTGGATGTGGCACGGTGGGGCCATGTGTCAAAACTTGGCACTTTTTCCTTTTTTGCAAAATATTAAAATTGGTTTGGTGGCCCAATGCGAGGGGTGGGACCTTTTTGTGTTTTGAGGCATTTTCGCAAAGGGCGTAAAATTGTAAAATGACTCGTGTCCCCACTCATGTCAAAGGAAAAATTCAAATATAGAACCCGCATCAAAAGAGTCAAAGCGGAGAAGCGGATCATTAGAATGTTTTTTTCCTTTGAAACTTTTAAGATTTTTGAAAAGGATTAAAGGTAAAAATTCCCCATGACTCTGCTTTGAAGCATCAAATTCAATCATATTAAATTAAGTCAAAAGTGGATCATTGGGTCAATTTGAAAATTTGAGCCCTTTTTGGAGAAGGAGAAAATTGATAAAGTCACCCGTGACTCCACTCACACCATCAAAAGCCCAAGGTAGAAAGTAGGTCATTGGAACATTTTTTGTTTTCAAAACTTTCAACCTTTGTTTAAAATAAGAGGATAAAGTTGAGCAAGACCCACTGGAACCGTGGAAAGACAAGTGTGAGGTCCAAATTAAAACTAGATGGGCATGCCAAATATTTAAATATGCACAATCTTTATCGAAACAAAAAGAAAATATTTTCCAGGCCCCTTTGTAGTTCAAATCTATCCTACGTGGACAACTTTTTCGAAATAATGAAAGAAAAATTTCTTCACAAAACCTTTAGTCAAGCTCAAGTCTCGCAACAATGGAAAAATTTATTTAAAAGAAAAACTCACTCGAAATCTTGAACCCACCGTAAGGTGAATTTACATGCGAAGGTAGGATTCTTATTATTAGATGTGCACAAGGTTGTCCCCATATGGGAGCTAAAGAAAAGACATTATTTCTAATTAAGCGATGTTAATTCCATATGACCACATAAGACAACACAAATGTCAACACCAGAATCAAAGTGGTACCCAAAGGAGATACAATATATGGGTGATTATTTTTGCAAAGTATTATAAATAATGTAATTAAGTTTTCTCACTCATAGGGAGTATTTTCGCATACCTTCAAAAAATGATAGATCAATAAGAAGACAAAAATTGCATGCACAAGGAATAAGACTTTCTCATCAAGAGAAAATAAGAGGTACACATGCATGAAAGAGAAAATAAAGGAGTATGAGTGAACCCATCATTGCCTTGAGGTTTTTCCTTCGGTTGATGGATCTTCATCTTCAACTTATTCCCTCATCATCTTCATCACCGGAAGTACTATACCTGAAAAGAACAAAAGAGGAAGATTATCGAGTTAAGATCTCATGGTTAAATCATATTCCTATACTATCCTAATTCATGCATATAGATCTCTTATTAATAGGAGATATAAATTGCTTGATGATCAAAACTCGCATACATGATTTGCTTACTCGTAAAGAAGGAGAAAGAAAAAAAGAAAATCATGGACATAAGAGAGGCCAAAAATCCTAAACATTTTCTATTTGTTTTCTCAAGTGTGCAGAGTGCGATTGCGAAATCAAGAAGCAATAAAGAAGTCCGAATACCCATGCCCAAAGGAGTGATACCCAAATCAAGGTTGTAATATTTCAAGCCAAAAATTGAAAAAATACATGTGCATATATAGATTTTGGAAAAATAATTCAATCAGGAAGGACAATTAAAAGTTCATTTATAGATTTGTTGCAATACAAAAACTAAAAAATTGGGGCAAACCCCTATGGGTTTACATTCAAAACTATAATAAAACTCGAGATCTAAGTATGGAGGTTTCAAGTAAGGTGACTTTACAATTCAGAGCTCAAAAATCATGTGCCTAAAAGCAATGACATCTATCTCTAGTAAAACTCCATACAGCACAAAATTTGACACCCATATATCCTCCGGAACAAGAGTTTAAAGATAATCAGAGTAGTGACCACCCACAGTTGGGAAATCAAAGAAAACAAAGCTTTAGAATCAACTACCATGGTGGCCTTTCTCTTATTACGAGCCGAGGTTTTCATAATAGTCAAAGCAGAAATCTAAATACTCATATCTTAAAATATGCAGATCTACAGTTTTAAGATATCATATACAACTCAAAATAGCATTCAGAAAAGGAAGAACATGGATTTGAGGAGTATGAATGCAAAACCAAAAATTTACAACAAGCAAAGTGCCAAATCCATGCATTTTTGGAGGAAAATATGAGTAACCAGTTGAAACTTTTTAGTTCTAAGTAAAATTTAAGTAAATCCTCGGGTAAGATCGCAAAATAAAAATCCGAAACCTTCTTCTCGAGACAAATCTATAGTTCCATGGAATTTCAAAATGTCCTCATCAAGCTAACAAATGGCTTTTGAAAAATGTGAACCAAAAATACAACAAGGAGAATGTAACCATAGAACTTCAGAGTTCATCAGTAGTGGTTGAAAAGGTTTTCTGAGAGGTATTAATTAAAGAACGAGCTCTAAATACTAAATAAATCATGCATTTAAGCTTAAGATCAAAAGAATGGTGACATGATAAGCAACCACTCGCTTTTCTTAAAATATTCCATAGAAATCTCCAAGCACTTCAAAATGGAACCAGATAAAGCTCGAGATCATCTTCAATGGCCATTGTCCAAGAAATTTTGTTTGCAGAGTTATTTTAGCTTGGATAGAGCTTGAGAATGAAAATATGAAATATTTAGTGTTTCAAGTGTTTTTATGCATTAGATCAAAGCAACTGCAAATCAAAAGTATAGAGATCAATGCTTAGAATTGATCACCAAAATCGATGCAAACCCCAGCTTGACACATGAAAATGGCGGGTCTTTTTGGCAAACTTAGCATCTTTTCATCATTTTGTAAAAGTGTCGATTGAGTCAAGGCTTGAAAAAATAAAATTGGATGCGGCATGGTGGGGACATTTTTCAAAACTTGGAACTTTTTCCTTTTTGCAAAATATTCAAATTGGTCCGTGGCCCGTGCGGAGAGGGGCGGGCCCTTTTTATCTTTTGAGGCATTTTGGAAAAGGGTGTAAAGTTGTAAAATGGCTCATGCGGCCCGCTCATGGCTAAGGAAAAAGTGAAATGTTGAGGCCGCATCAAGAGAGTCAAAGCGGAGAAGCATATTGTCGTAATGTTTTTTGCCTTTGAAACTTTTAAGCTTTTTGAAAAAGGTGTATAGGTCAATAATTCCCGTGACTCATTTGAAGCATCGAAATTCAATCATATTGAATTAAGTCAAAAGCGGATTGTTTGGTCAATTTTAAAATTTGAACCCTTTTTGGAGAAGGATAAAAGAGATAAAGTCACTCGTGACTCAGCTTATGCCATCAAAAGCCCAAGGCAGAAAAGTAGGCCGTCAGAACATTTTTGGTTTTTGAAATTTTCAACCTTTATTTTAAAAAAAGCGGATAAAGTTGAGCGTGACCTTGCTGGAACCGGGGAAAGAAACATGTGAGGCCTAAATTAAAAGTGGATGGGCAGGCAAAATATTTAAATATGCATAATATTTATCAGAAATGAAAAGAAAATATTTTTCATGCCCGTTTGTAGTTCAAATCTATCCTATGCGGACAACTCTTTTTGAAATAATGAAAGAAAAAGTTCTTCACAAAACCTAAAGTCAAGCTCGAAGTCTACAACAATGGCAGAATTTATTTAAAAGAAAAACTCGCTTAGAAATCTTTAATAGACTAGAAGTTGAATTTTCATGCAAAGGGAATATTTTTATTATTACATGTGCACAAGGTGGTCCCCATATGGGAGCTGAAGAAAAGACATTATTTCTAATTATGCATAGGTTAATTCCATGTGGCCATCGAAGAAAAAAAAAATTCAACACCAGAATCAAAGTTGTACCGAGAGGAGATAGAATATATGGGTGATTATTTTTGCAAAGTATTGTAAATAATGTAATTAATTTTTCTCACTCACAGGGAGTATTTTCGCATACGTTTAGCAAAGGACAGATCAGCAAGAAGACATAATTTGCATGAACAATTAAGAAGACTTGCTCATTAAGGAAAAATTATTTTTAGCAAATTATCACTCATGCTTTTCTTAAAAATAGAACACTCGACTACAGTTGATTGAGTTGTAACCAATGGTTGTTAATGCCTCTTTGTATTTTCATGTTCCTTTTTATTCCTTTATTTATTAATAGATGAAGGATAAAAATAGGATGCATGGGCGAGTACAATTCTAGCCTATTTTTAGGAAGGGTGGGAAATAATTTTGCTATATATTGTGTGCTTTGACAAAGCACAAGAGAGGACTTTTTAGATACATGAGTGTTGAAGAAATTTTCACCCGTTTTTCCCTTTAAATGTGAAGTATTTTCTACCTTTCCAATTATTTGCAATCTTGTGTATGTTTCCATTAATCTTGTGAATGTTGAATTCCCTGATTAATCATCTTACCCTATTGCAAAATTCAGAATTTCTGCATGATATTAATGTGTATTTGTAACATAGTAGTATTGTTATGATTTTATCCTCAATACATCAAAGTATTTATACTTAATTATCTTCAGAAAAATGGTTCTCCTTTGCATTATAAATTCATTCCATATCAATTGTGCATGTACTTAGTCAAAGACCTCATACAAGTTTGGTGTATCACCTCAGTTTTAATTTCATTTTCAGTCATCTTTTACCCTTAAAACCCTAGAAAATATATTTAGGATACATCAATAAGGAACCAACCTTGATACCGAAGACTCACCTCAAAATAGTTATACCCACAAACCTAAGGTGTTTCAATTATATCCACGAAAGAGAGAGATAAAATTTGCAAGCTTAGAATACATGTAACCATATCTCTATAGGGTGCACTTTCGAGAGATAACATGCGGTTCCCCAAACTGGCTCAAGCCCTCCATGTGTCCAAGAGTCAAATGGGAGAAAAATTCAATCGTTAATCGACTAAGTATAGAAAAGTCAGCGGAACCCTCCACGTGCCTCATCCATGTAACTTCAAAGGTAAAATTTGGGTGCGCAGTCCCAAATATGCGCCGAGCCTCCATGTGTCGCAGTCGATGTATGGCCTTGCCAAACAAAAGGGACTTAGCCAAAAAATAATGAAAAAGAAGAGAAGTCACGGAAGGAGCCACATGTCTCTTCAATGCAACTTCAAAATAAAAATCCAAAAGTGGTCCCCAAACATGTGTCAGTTCTACACATGGCCTTGTTCTAAGTCAAAGTGAGAAGGTGGGTCACTGGAGGCAGTTTGAATTTTTTGGACTTTGTTTCAAAAAGGCGTATCTTATAAAAATAAGCCACACCTCTGCCGATGCAAAGAGAAGCCATGTGTCAAGCCTAAATTACATGCAAGAAGGCAGGCCTTGGAGTGATTCTTTGCAAAAAGGCCAGCAGGCCTAAGGAAGACTTTTCACCAAAATGGAAAATGTAGAACGGCGGGCCCAAGGATGAAAAATAAAAATAAGAAGGTTTCGGGCTAACGAGCCTACGAGACACTTTTACGCTTTGTGACATTTGTGCAAAAGGCACAATTTCAATTTCAGACCGTACATGTGCTTTTGAGAAAAGGAAAATTTTAGGCTTATAAGGTTGTGGGGAGATTTTATGCTTTAGTAATTTTTGCAAAAGGTGTGAAGTGAATTTTGGGCTCATGGGCCCATTCTCAGAAAACTATTTTTTTGCCATTTTTTGTACGGATCCAATTCAAGCATTCAAATGGGCATATCTTTTGATCTAGTGCTTGAAATTAAACAAATTTGGTACCATTAGAAATTTCTCGACCTTCTCTATGTCATGGAAACTTGAAAATTTAATTTCGATGAGATTAGGTGGGTAAAGAATGGGAAATTGCCTCCTTTCCATTAATATAAGATCTGATTACTTTAACAACCAGATCGGATTTGATTTGATCTAATGTTCTTCCTTCTTCAACACGTCAAATAGACATAGAGAGGTGGACTTGAATGATTGTGGGTGGATTTGCAAGGGCATTTATGGTTAGTAGCTGAGCTCCAAATCAGGTTTCCCTCCTCTTTTCTTCTCCTCTTTTCATTACATCTATAAAGGTAAGATCTTGGCTCATTGTAAAGGGTTGACATTTTGGTTTTGTGCCCTCCCTTCTTCTCTTGTCTGCAAACGAATTCATGGAATATAAACCTTTTATTAAGAGTGTAATGCAAGTTTTTTTTTTTTTGCCATTGTAATGCTCTGTATCAATTTGTGAAGCAATAATACATGTCTTTGGATGATTTCAACCCTCTCTTGTGTTCATTTCCTTTATTTGATCTTTCATTGTAATATTGGTTATCTATGCATGGTAGTTGTATTACATTTTAATGGTCTTTGTTTGATAGCAAATTCGGTGTTCAACATTCCTTTGGTGCATCACCTATGTTAGTTTAGGTTTAATTTCTTGCATCTTCTTAACCTTATCTCCTTGGCAAGTTAGAATAGATTTTAGAATAGATCCTCTCCAAATTTTATGTGTGCACCGTAACGTAGAATAGGAACCAACATTCATCTAGAGAGCTCTCTCGATTTCAAAGTCCCACACTTTGAGAGATACTCCATGTTATGCAATCACACTAAGAGTTTAAACCCATCAAGTTACGTAAATTCAGGGGTGCTTTGATTTTGTACTAACAAGTTCTTGATCATTTTCAAATAGAAAAATCATCCGATGTTCTTATTTGTGGACGAGGATTTATCCTCATTCCCATTTGGGGATGAGATGACCTCAACAAGGTAATCCATGGAAGGACAAAATCAGCTTCGATAATCCCGTGAAAGTATTGAGAGAAACGTGTGTACAAGAACTATTGAAATCTATGCAAGAAACAAAGGACCGTGATTTCGCCCCAAATTCCCGATGCAAACCATGAATATGTAAGATAAGTGTGAAGTTGATTTGGAAGCCTTAACCAATGTGAAGGTTGGGCATATTAAGATAAGGCAAGATGAAAAATATTATGCCATTATTGAGCTAATGATTAATGGATGGAATAATGAAATGGAGATATTTTATTTCCCATTTGAAGATGAAGACTCTTTCCATGATGAAGAAATTGAAGAAAGGAGTTTGAATTCCTCTAAATATGAAGCTCTTTTGGATGAAGGATCAGTAGAGTGCAGCGATTCCCAAAATGATGATGTAATCCCTCTAGATAGTTTCCTTGAGCTGAATTCTTCAAAGGCATAAAAAGATGAGTTGCAAAGAAACAATGAAGCATAACTATGTGAAAGAAATATAGGATGCAAAGAAAAAGTTGTTGAAGACCCCGAGTTGATTCTTGATCTCTTCACTTATGCCATGCACATACAATACAAGTATGAGTTTTCCTCTTACCCTCCCGTCGCACTCAAATGCCTCACAAAGGAGTAGAGATAAAGGATGAATCTAATGTTTCCCATGGAGAATATGTCAATGAGAATACACCCAGAAAGAATGTAACTCATAATATTCAAGGAATTGGAATGAAAGCTCGATGGAGAATCATCTATATCGATAAAAAAGGAAGTTAACTCGACACGATGAAACTGATTTCAAAGATAATACCCGAGTATCAAGAAGATCGTATGGACTCACTCCTACAAGTAGTAAAAGGAAAATCATAGAAGCACTTGGCTTCCATAAACAATTAAGGAAAGGAGGTTACTTTCTTGAAATAGTCAATGGCTTCGCAAAACAACATCACTTGGTGTTTCCCACTCACGGTAAATTTTGTGAAATATGAAAATGTTGCATTGAAATCAATCGGTTGTCCCCACATTATACCATACTTTATTGTTAGGTGTGTTTCCATTTCTATGGTGTGATTCCTTTTTTTCTTGTGTTGTGTGTGTTTCCTTCTTCTCTTTCTCTCTCTTTCTTGTAAGTTGTACATGACTCCCACAGGCCCAATGCATAAGGCACCTTTGTCAATGGATTATATAGTCTAAAGTTAAGATTATGGGATTTTGCATGCCATGTCTTATATAGGATCAAGACATGTCATGTCTCGAAGCTAGAGCCATTTGTTTTCATGTAAATGTTTAACATGAAAATTGACAACCAAAAACTCGAACAATGACACCCCTATACCAATTTTTTCAAGTCCTATCATTCCACGACACCCCAAGTCTTCCCACTCAATCCAATAACCTTACAATCAGTTTTAATTCATTCCCTAGGTAATTTAGGAAATTCAAATTAACCCCTTAGGTGATTTTAGGAGTTCATAAAAATTGGAAGCTACAGTGCAATTGTGGGGAGGGCTATCACCGGCCTTTCGAGGACTAGAGCAACTCCATGGAGCATAAAGAAAATCCAAAATATATGTGTAGGAAATTTAATGGCATTTTAATATCATGAATGTGATTTTGTAAGTTTTAGTGAACATTTGGAGTAATTATGGCAATTTCTTAAAAGTTGGGTACTCACAGCTCAGGCAAAGTGCACATGTCAAAAAATCCACTAAGCTTCAGAAGGTGATTTTGGGAGCTATGGATGGAGTTAGGAGAAAATGAAACATATCCAAAAATATAATTCCAATCCCTATAAGATGGTGAAATCATATTTTTACAACACTTTGGCAAATCAGGTCTATAGTATGTGTTTCTCGGCACATGTGGAGTACCAAATAGAAAATATGATTTTTTAGAGAAAAATGCAAGAATACAAAAATAAAGACCCCACCATTAGATTCATAAGGAAATTTCCAATCAGAATTATATAAATAGTTTCCAAAAATTCCATCGGGAGCTCAAGTTATCATCGTCACAAGTTGTCCTCTCGGGGCAAGTGCAGGAGTTAGCCAAATTTTTGGAGGACACGTGTCAACTCCAGGAGTTATGTCCCTAACATCCCTGAGGGTTAGGAACATTAGAAATTGAAAAATTTTCCCAGTCCCCATGTGACCTCTAGAGCCCCATATGACAATCAACATTATGAGTTTAGTCCCCGGGTGCAATTTGGAGCTCAAATTCCCTGTCGTCGGATCAACGTCACGTGTCAACTCTAGGACCACCGTGGAATTTGATGTACCTCATGTCTGTCACAAGTCAAGGAAATAATACCTTGAAAAATGTGCCCATCCCTCTAGGAGATATTTTTGGTCACCATGTGACCTACTTCCAACCCCTCATTGCTTTAAATCTGGTTTTTGAACACTCACTCCCTGTCGTCAGATTAACACCACGTGTCAGCTCCTTGCTTACCATGGAAATTTATTTCCCTCACATCCATTTTAGGTGAGGGATGTTAGGGAAAATAAAATGCACTCAGTCCTCTCTCATCATGATTTTAAAAATTCAAATATTTACCTTCTTCCTTGCTTCTAATTGCTTTCAATCCTGTGCACAACTATACCTCCATTCTTCCTTTGTAACATCCCTACCATCACTCCACCATTGTTGAACCTTGAACCAAACTTGTCTCAATAATATTCTCAGTCATTAAACTAAATCATATATGTCTCGAAGGAAGGTTGATAAAATGAATAAGGAGAAACGAAGAGCAATGAAGAGAACAATAGAAAATCTCCATAGCTAAAAAACATAGATTCACAAAAATTTTAGAAACCATTGAACGAATCAACGAACCATTTTTTTCAGTGTATTCCTCTATCCAAGAACATAACAAACATACATTTAAACTCTCTTCTTGAGCAAAAATCATTCACAATGAATAAATCTCCTTTTTGATTCAAAGAAGAAAGAAGTGGGATTTCCTGTCAAACTGGTTGTCGAATTGAAGCAAAATTGCACGTGAAGCACCAAAAGAGAAAAAACATAAAAAAATATAATTTTTATTGAAAATGGTGAAGAAAATGAAACTTGTAATTTTTGAGCTCCATTAATGGCCACCATGGCATAGTAATGGAAAAAATCAGCAAGCTACCTCTCTGCTTCTCAGGGTTCTAGTGGGTGAAATCGCACAAAAATTAGAGGGAATGATCATTGAAAAATCTAGTTTCGTGTGAACTAGTTTTTGCACCAAAAATTCACTATATTTTAGGGATATGGAGATTTTTTTGTCATTATTCTTACCATGGCATGAAAATATCATTTTCCCACTTATTTGGATGAAGGAGTTACTCAAACACGTAATGTGGAACCCTAATAAAACCCGAACTTTCAAGACTTGTTTTGTCACATCTTGGCATCCATGGCACACTTACTAAAAATAACATGCCTTCTTGCATAACGGGATGTTACTTTAGGTAATCCACCATTTTAAGGGGATACGAAAAGGAAGTGAACACAAAGGGATTATCACAGGCAAAGTCATCAAAAATATCATCTCGGCTCGCAATTCAAACTTACTAAAAATAGTAAGTTCTTCCACAAGCCCCCACTATAAATAGCCAGTTGATCCAAAAGGTGAGATGAACATAGTAAGAAGAAATAATTCAAGCTAGCATAGCCGGCGGAGGTTGGGAAAAGCTAGCTATGACACTTACTAAAAATAGTAAGTTGCCTTAGGTGTACTTACTAAAAATAGCAAGATGTTATCAAAGAGAAATTTTGGCACAAAAAGCTTTCCATAATCATTCAAATTCATGAAATTTAGCACAATAAAAAAAAAAGAGTTCATGAAATTCCATTGTTGAAGGCTACACTCACAATTCTCGCACATGACCTTTCATATTCCCACTTCAAGAATTTCAAGAATCAAGAAGGAAGATACACCAAGTTGAGTAGCTCAAGAGGTATTGTTGATTCCAATTTAGAGGCTTTGCAAAATCAGCAAGAATGAATTAGAGATAATCCATACTTCTTCTCTCTCTAAGCCTCCTCTCCATCTAGCTCTTCAAGCAGCTTCACCTAGAAATCTTGTTAAGACTCCTGTTGATACTCCCCCTTCAAATTATCGCCTTTTTCAATCACCCTTGAGCATTGAGTTCCCCAAAAAATAAGAATTTGAAGAAGAATTTTTAGAAGAAAGAATTGAAGAATAAGCAAAAAATGACAATGGAAGATGAAGTAGAAATACCCCAACCCATTGTTCTATGGTGCGTAATACAGCTCCGCTTGCTCTTAAACCTTCTCTTCATGACCTACCAAAATCTCTATTAAAAACTTTCCAAAGTTAAAAGGTTAAAAACAAACATCTTCAAGAACACATCGCTTCTTTAATGACATCATATGGAATTCTTGGTGTCCAAAATGAAGTTGTTTCAGAAGAATTTTCATGGAGTTCCTCCAAGAAAAAGTAGTAGAATGGTTTTACCTCCTGCTTGCCCGGTCCATCATAGGTTGGAATTAAATAAGGGATGTCTTTGAAGAGATATTTAAATAAAATAAATACTTTTTCGGACCTCCTAGTTAAATTGGCTCAAATTAAGAAAGGAGAAAGTGAAACTATGAGAGACTTTATGGCTCGTTTTGAATGGTTGCTTCGTAGGATAACGAGGCATTCACCATCTAAAAACAATATCAAGAGATTTTTCATCAATACTGAATCATCAGAAGTAGGATTTTTCTTGCAAATATTCCAACAAAGGAACATTGTAGAAGAATAAAGGATGGCCATTGAACTTGATGAGGATCTCATTCTATGTGAAAGATCAAGAATCCATCAAAGGGAAAGACCCAACATGACCTAGAGATGAGGGAACCAATACATAGTTACAAAAATTGGCAAATGAAATGGCATTTTTGAGGAGGGAAATATTTGAATGAGTTTCTTCTCAAAGAAGAAACATAAATCAAATTGCAAGATCACCCTAAAGGCTTTCCTTAGAGAACCCAACCCCGAGTGTAAATTGTAGATCTTAAGAAAGTGAAAAAGAGCTTGAACAAGAAAGGGAAGGTGGTAACTTCCTAGAGATTAATGAACTTGAGAACGATAGAAAAACAACATTTTGTGAGTATTCTAGAGGTTATAAAGAATAAGAAGAACACACACCCAGTTTCTCATGTGTAGTATTGACTCATTCTTAGTCTGAGAAAGGAATGTCTACCTCCATTGCTATAAAGAAAAAGAAGACTGAAGATCCTCTTATGGTGACTCCACAAAACAAAATAATCAGTCGAGGATCTCTGCTTCCACCTTCCATGGAGTCTTCATTGTTGAAGCGTGATCTAGTAGCAAGTAAGGAGGCTCCCATAATCCTAAGTAATTCTTCTGATGCCCCTTCCAAGTATAAATCTAAATATTCCTCTGTAAAATCTATTACTTTGAAAGCTCCTAGGGTATATTTTAAAATACTCTCCATTCCCCAAAAATATTCTCCTTCCAAACTTGTCCTAAATCCAAAATAAATCCCTTCATCATCTTTGGCATGCATCTTCTCCTTTTGATTTCATAGAATATGTTAACAAATCAAAATTCCAAATTATTGAAATTGAATATTTTCGCACTCATCCTAAACAATTTGAGAGGTTCGACTGATATATCGAGTGGTAGTCTAACACCCAATGTTCTAAGTTATATTTCTAAAGGAATACTACTAAACCCACTTGCACCTCCCTCGAAGAACATTCTTTCTCTAAGTGCATAAAATACTAATAAAGTTGAACCTTTCTATGTCTCCCTTCTTTTTGGAGAATATGTATTGAATAATAGCATAATAGATTCAAGTGCCTCGGATAATGTCATGTCTGTAAAGGTTTCCAAAGCTATCAAACTCACCTTGAATCCACCTGTTGGCTCTTGTTACTCTTTGGAGTTGAAAGACGTCCCACTTGTAGGGAAGGTCAAAGATGCACTGCAGGCTCTTGCCATATTCCCAGCACAAGAAAGTTTTAGCGATGATTATAGTAGCAGATGTCTCGGCCTCCTTCAGAAAATTGCTAAGTAGAATTTTTTTCCGAGACTTGGGAGGGAAGATTCAGATGAATTGGTCATCTACAGCCATACAAGTTAAAGGCAATATGGAGAAATTTCTTTCGAGAGAAGAAGATGAGGTACATAGTGAAAAAATCAAGAAATCCTAAAGCTGAAATCTTTTATCAAGGTAGCAGAAGATGAATCACTTTAGGAAACCGAGGAGGAAGAGGATATCCCCATATTGATGGGACCAGACATGACTTCCCGAAGACGTATGGAACTTGAAGAATATTTGAGGAGATTCTAGTTACAAGAGGGAGGCTCCTAAATTACTGAATGATGCAAACCATGAAGAAGAGGAAATGGTTTTGGATCATTTTCAAGTAGAAAAATCAGCTGATGTGCTTACCCATGATAAGGAATTATTCTCATTCCCAGCTTTTGGATAAAGATGACCTCATCTAGGCCATTCATGGGAAGATAAAATCAGCTTCGATGAGCTTGTGAAAGGTTTGAGAGAAATATTTGTACAAGAAATATTGAAATCCGTGGAAGAAACAAAGGACCTTGAGTTTGGTCTTGAACTCCCGATGCAAGACATGAATATGAAAGATAAGCACAAAGCTTATTTGGAAGCCTTAACCAATGCGAAGGTTGACCATATTGAGATAAATCAAGATGAAAAATATGGTGTCACTCTTGAGCTAATGGTTGATGGATGCAATATTGAAATGGATATATTTTCTTTCCCATTTGAAGATGAAGACTCTTTCCATGACAAATAAATTTTAGCAAGGAGTTTCGAGACCTCTAAATATGACTCTTTTTGATGAAGTATCGGTAGAGTGTAGCGATTCCCAAAATGGTGAGGTAATCCCACTAGATAGTTTCCTTGATATGCATTCTTCAAAGGCATACAAAGATGAGTTTCCGAAACAATGAAGCATAACTCGTGCAAGAAATCTTGGATAAAGTAGATGTTGTGGAAGACCCCGAACTAATTCTTGATCTCTTCACTTATGCCATGGACATATAAGACAAGTATGAGTTTTCCTCTGATCCTCCCGTCAGTATTGAAATGCCTCACAATGGAGTAGAGATAAATGATGAATCTAATGTTTCTCATGGGGAAGATGTTAATGAGCATAGACATAGCAAATAATGTAACTCATAATATTCAAGGAATTGGAATGAAAATCAGCTTTAGGGCAGCGATGAGATGCTTGATGGAGAATCGACTATATGGATAAACATGGAAGGAAACTAGCAAGATGAAAATGATTTCAAAGAAAATGAAGGCAATGGAATTTCCAAGTGAAGACTTGAGAATCAAGATGCTCACATGGACTCATTCCTAAAAAGTAAAAGGAAAATCATGGAAGCACCTGACTTCCATAAACAATTAATGAAAGGAGGTTACTTTCTTGAACCAATCAATGGCTTTGTAGAACAACATTACTCAATGTTGCCCACTCAGGGGTAACTTTTTCGAAACATGGAAAATGATTCAATGAAAGTGAGTTGTCCCCCACCTTGTACCATAGGTTATTGGTAGGTGTGTTTCGTTATTTTTCATGTGTGGTGTGTGTTTTTGTCTTCTCTCTCTCTCATAAGTTATACATGACTCCACAAGGCCCAATGGATAAGGCATTGGTCAATGGATTATATGGTCTAAAGTTGAGATTATTTGATTCTTCATGCCATGCCTTCACTACAGCTTAGTCCATGTCATTTCCCCAAGCTAGAGCCAATTGTTCTCGTGTAAATGTGCAACAGGAAAATTGACATTTTTGAAACATGACAACGATACCCCGTACCAATTTTTTCAAGTCCTATCATTCCAAGACACCCCGGTCTTCCCATTTAGTCCAATAACCTCCCAATAAATGTTAATTCATTCACCTAGGTTATTTAGTAAAGTTGAATCAATCTCCTAGGTGATTTTAGGATTTCATAAAAAGTCAGCATGCTACACAGTGCGATTGTGGGAAGGGCTATCACTAGCTTTCTAAGGACTAGAGAAACTCCATGGAGTATAGAGTAAAATAAAAAATGGATTTGGAATTAATTGAAAGTAATATGAACATAATACAAGTTATTTTTGAAGGTTCAAGGAATATTTAGAGAAGTTGTGGCGCTTTCTTCAAAGTCGTGGATTCACAAATCCCTAGGCGGTGCACATGCCAAAACAACCACCGAGCTTTGGAAGATGATTCTCGAGCTCCGGATGGAGTTAGGAGAAAATAAAAACATCTTCAAATATAATTCGAATCCATACACGATGATGAAACCATATTTTTCACAACACTTTGGTGCAAGTAGGTCTACAGTGTCGCTTTTCTCGTACACATGTGGATTACCAAATATAAAATCATATTTTTAAAGATGAAATGGAAGAATCAAGAAATGATACCACAACCATTAGATGAAAAATTCCTTTTACAATTAGAATCATAATAATTTTTTTCCAAAAATTTCCATCGGGTTCTCAAGTTATCAAGATCGCAAGTTATCCTCTCGGAGTAAGTGCAGGACTTAGCCAAATGTTTGGAGGACATGTGTCACTCCAGCAGCCTAGCGGGATTTTATATCCTAACGTCCCTATGGTTCAGGTACATCAGACCTTAAAAATGTTCCCAGCCCATATGTGACCTCTGGAGCCCCATATGACCATCGATATTGTCATTTCATCCCTCGGGTGCAATTTGGAGCTCAAATTCACTACAAATCGAATCAACCCCACGTGTCGGCTCAAGGATCACCATGGAATTTGATGTCCCTCACGTCCTTCATAGATCAAGGACATCGACCTTGAAAAATGCACCCATCCCTCTAGGAGAGAGTGTTTTTCACCCATGTGACCCGCTTCCAATACCTCGGTGCTTTAAAGCTGATTTTTGAGCACTCACTCCCTGCCGTCGGATCAATGCCACATGTCATCTCCTTTCTTATCATGGAAATTGATGTCCCTCATGCCCCTATGAGGTCAGGTACATCAGGGAAAATAAAATTATCCTATCCCTCTCTCAACATGATTTTAAATATTCAAATATTTACCTTCTTTTAACTGCTTCCACTCCCTCGTGCACATCTATACATCTATTCTTCCTCTATAACCTACCATCCATCACTCCACCATTGATGAACCTTGAACCAGACATTTCACAAAAATATTCTAAATCATTCAATTAAATCATGCAGGTATCAAAAGGAATCTTGAGAAAATGAAGAAGGATAAATGAAGAATAACGAAGAGAACAATAGAAAATCTCCATCGCCAAGAAATAAAGATTCACAAAAATTTTAGAAACCAAAGCACCTAATCAACAAACCATTTTTTTATTTATCCCTTTGTCCAACACCATCAAAAACATACTTTGAAACTCTCCTCTCATGCAATATATCATTCATAATGAAGAAATTTCCTTTCTAGCTCAAAGAAGAAAGTAGTGGGATTTCCCATCAAACCGGGTCATGTCAAATTGAAGAAAAATTACATGTAAAGCACCGTAAGAAAAAAAAACCCATAAAAAAAATATAATTTTTATTGAAACTAGAGAAGAAAAGGAAACCTACAATTTTTGAGCTCCATGAATGGCCACCATTACACAGTAATGGAAAAAATCAGCAAGCTACCTCTCTCGCTTCTCGTGGTTCTAGTGGGAAAAATCACACGAAAATTGGAGGGAATGATGGTTGAAATATCTAGTTTTGCGTGAACTAGTTTTCACGCCACGAAGTCCCTTTTTTAGAAAAATGGAGGTATTTTTTTCATTATTCTTCCCACGCCATGAAAATATCATTTACCCACTTGTTCAGATGAAGGAGTTACTCAAACGCGGAGCGTGGAACCCCGAATAAAACCCAAAGTTTCAAGATTTGTTTTGTCGCATCCTGACATCCATGGTGCACTTACTAAAAATAGCATGCCTTCTTGTGTAAGGGTCTATTACTTTAGGTAACCCACCATTTTAAGGGGATATGAAAAATGAAGTGAACACGGAGGGAGTATCGCAGGAAAAGTCATCGAAAAGGTCATCTCGGCTTGCAATTGAAACTTACTAAAAATAGTAACCACTATAAATATCTAGTTGGTATGAAAGGTGAGATGAACATAGTAAGAAGAAATAATTCAAGCTACCATAGCCGGTGGAGGTTGGGAAAAGCTAACTATGACACTTACTAAAAATAGTAGGTTGTTCTCAAAGGGAAAGTTTGGCACAACAGAGCTTTCCATCATCGTTCAAGGATCATCAAACTTTATCAAGGGAAACATCTTCTCCTCTTCTCTCTCATTTCCTCCCTCTCTTTTCTCTCTCCTTTCTAATTCTTTGTTATGCATCATCATTGTATTTTGTCCTATTCACTTAAGTGACCTATTTTAAATTTGTAAAAAGTATTCTTTCAAAATTATAAGAGAAATACTTAAGTCATGGAAAATAAAAGGTCACGAGTGTTATATGGAAACAAAGAGTTATGTGAAGGAGGTGAAAGGACAATTCATATTTCTATAAATTGTAAAGCCATTTTCTATTCAAATGGGTTGGGAATTGATCTTGTAAACTCAAGAGTGCATTATACTTAGAGAAAGAAAAGGAGATATTCATTTTGTTCCACTTTCCTCCAATCTCAAGTTTCTTCCATTCCCACACTATGTACAACTTTTGTTTAAGAAATCAATACAAGAAGAAGTTTCTATCTTTCTTTGACTAAGGGGTTTCTTGATACTTTGTGATCAATAAATTCTATTTGGTCTTGTTGTTATTTGCATAGTTGTTTCTTCTCATGAATGCATGTGATGAAGTTTCTAACTAGTGTCTGTAGGAATCTGATTTTCTACCTATAGCATTAATTCTCCTACCGCATATTCTCACTCCTTTTCCCACTTCTAGAAAAATTATTCCCTAGCAAGAGATTGCTAGCTTTTCCGCAAGGTCAGTGGAGTGCCCCTATTGGATCCCTAGCCATAAGGCCACCCGTAGAAATCAAAATTTTCTCATGCATGCATATGTGAAAACTGCACCGGTTAAGTAGAGGGACTTAGATTCCTAGATCGTTGGTAAGAAATCCACAAGTTTGTCCATCCGAAAAATTTTCTCACCAACAATTCCATGGTCACGATATTTCATCACATTATTAATACTATATCCATGATGAATGATATCAAAATAAAAACCTCAAAACAATGAGTTAGATATTGAGATAGAGGTAAACATACCTTTAATTTACCAAGTATGAAGTGATAATTTCTTGAGACATAGATTTATGAGCATGATTACATAGCATACCATATTTCATTCAAAGACTATAAATTGTCTACAATCACCTTCTTAAATTTTATTCTTTCATCAACAAACCTGTAAGAGATTCTCAAACCTTCTTAGAATCTCTTATCGCAAGATAATAGTCAATAAAAAAATCGCACTTCATACTTACCTAGGATTTTGTTATCGCCAAATCACAACACCCTATGGTTTGCAAAGGTGTGTGTGCTTAAGCTCACGGTGTGATTGGATAGTATAGGTATTATCTCCAAGGTTTGGGACTTTCTACTTGAGATAGACCTCCAGATAAAGTTGGTTCTTGCTCCTAAACTACATGCCACAATCTACTCTAATGCAGAAAACTATCTTGTCCTAATATAACTTTCCAAGGGACCAAGGAGAGAGAGTGCATGAAAACAAAGCCTACACTAAAGTGGTGATACACCAAAAACGAGAGTGTAAGAACAGTCTTCCAATGAGTGAAAACTAGAACCAAAGTGCATACTAGAGGAGGTGATAATAGTTCTCCATAATTTAGCAAATGCATTCACAACAATATTTCATACATACACAATGATAATGAATCCTGTAAGAAGATTATATAGAAACAATATATTTGCATAAGGTTGAAGGGGCAAGAAGAATGCAAAAAAACACAACATGGGAAGAGACAAACTTGTATTTATTACTTCATGATATGCATAGTTCAATCTATTACAAAACAAGGGCTAGAATCACCCTACAAGGAGTCCACTACAAGGTCCTATTGCACATTGGCTTCACAAAACAAATTTGACAGAGTTTTTCTACTAAAAATATCCTCCTTACAATGAGCCCAACACTCCAATTTATAGAAATCTAAGAGGAGAGAGAGAGAGAAATGAAAATCCTGAAATTTGTCTTCTCACAACTTTCAAGATGTCATAAATGGATTGAAATGATGGTATGTTACTTGTAAAAGTCCCCCATACTATCCCATAACTTGCAGCAGTGAGAAATGTCTACGCCCATGCTTCATTGAATGCATCCCAACTACCAAATAAAACATTGTTATGAAACTAGACACATTTTTAGAAAAATATACATCAATTCTTCATCAAATTCTTGATTTCTTTAATTATTTTCATTGGGCTCGTATCCATGATTCTAACAGAACCAATTTTGTGCTTTTATGTTGGGAATTGCAAAATATATGACATTCGAGGCGCTTGTTTTGGGTTTTCTACGATTTCTATCATTTAATGGGAATGAGCATTTCATTGACTGGAGCTGAATATGTTTCCTTTATTTTCATATACCTACCCTCATTAAAAATAATAAATCCAAATTATGTGCTATATAGGATGCCGCTCTCATTCCGGAAAGTCATATTTCATGAAAATCAGAGCTCTGGGTCAAAAGTTATGACCATTTGAAGTTTGGGGGTCAGGCATTGACTTTTCCTTTGTATTGCAGCTATTGCGGGTTTTCAGGGAACTCATTTTGTATGTGTACTCAAATGGTCTAGGCATCTTTTCTCCGCATCACATAATTCAGATTTCCCGTCCCAACTATCCCATCATGTTGACCGGGCCATAAGGGCCATTGACCTTCTCTTTTGCCACATCCCACTTGCCTTCGGCAATTTCTGTGTTTTTGCGTTCAGATATCCTAACTATCCCGCGGTCCACCTGGGAAAATATTTCCTCCTTAACTGATTCCTTTGTTGTGTGGAGATTTCAAAAAAATTTAGCCCGACTATCCTAAAAATGTTTCTCCGTATTTTCCGCATTACATTATTTCCTTTGCATTTTGGCTATTTCACTCTTTGCCCCAACTGTTTCATTGAAATTGTGCGCCTTGGAAAAAAACTTCTGCATTTTCTCGCAATACACTAAAAGAAGCCATTTTTGGATTTTTTCAATTTTTTCTAACTCCTTGAATTTTTTCCTTGGATAGGGAAGTTAGAGAAGAGCCAAAGGACCCCCAAACCTGATTTTGGGCCTTGAACCAAATTTACTTGCTCAAGCATAAATAAATTATGCAGGTTATCCAAATTTACCACAAGGGGTGAATTTTGGATAACAACTTCCTCATGGAGGATCATTAACACTTATTTTTCAACCTCTGTATCTTTTGAGTCATTTATCTTCAAATAGTGACCTTCGCCTTGTTCACATCTATAGTCCCCATCACTACTCTATCTCATACCTCTAGAATCCATTAAATTCTATCATACCATCACTTTTATTCTCATAGTGATAAAATACTTAATACTGAGTTCTCTAATATTACATACTTCTCTCGAGAAATTTAAGATAATGAAATGCATAACACCGACTTAAGTCAACCATGCCTTCTAACATATTTACTTAACATCCCTCCAAAGCATTTTAATTATTTGTAGACTTGTAAATCTATCTAGAGGTAGTTGTACTCTTTGTTTTTTGTAACATAGTTGACAATTGATGTCCTATCTCCTATATTTTTTTCCTTCTTCTTCATCCTTACAATCACTTGATATAACTAATCACAACTTACATACAAAATCAAAGAACATTATTTGTATAACGATGGAGGGTGAAAAAAATATAGGCATACCTTTCAAGATTCATCAAGGTATCTCGGTGCACTAGAACTAACCCTCTATTATCTCTAATTCTCATAATCATTCCATCTAGGTTTTTTAACAACTTCAATGAATGTAAAAATGTTGATCATCTTCACTAATTATTAACCTTCTTGAATCAATCAATACATCCTTCATATATCATAGAAACTCTTCCTTGTCAAAATTTGAAGTCTCAGTGAACTGTACCTTGTTTGGATCCATGGGACATATATAGGAGACAACTTTTTATGATCTTAAATTGACTATAGATGAACCTCGTCATAAAATAATTCTTCAAACTTAGACCTTGCTTCACTCATTTATAACACTCATGAAATTTACTTATACATATATTCCTTCTTCACACATAATCACCTTTCCCATTTAGGTCTCAAAACACATTTAACAAACTCTCAAGGAATTCATCAACAAACATCATCCATTTACATACTTTCTTAATTGTCTCCAAACTCCCCCTAGCAAAGTATCACATCACCACTCTCACTCCATAACAACAAAGACCATGTATGTAACCTTCATTCTTAGTCAATGTACTTAAATGCTTGACAAGATCCTTAGACCTCAAAATAGATATTTGAAAGACCAATGTGATTAAGAATTAAATGACTTGGAAAAAGAAAAAAATTAACACACTTGTATAAGGATATGATCTTAAGACAAAACTACAACCTCTTAAAGACTCGCAGATAACTTCAAACAACCTTTACCTTCAATAACTAACTCAAGAAATTGACCATTACTAGTTCATACACTATTGAGTATTGACATATACATATTTGCAAAGGAGTAACTTGAATCATACAAACTACAAGATTTTCAAGATTTCAAACTAACTATACGCAGAAGTCTTTGACAATTTTTGCAAGCAACACATAGACTTATCTAACAACATACACAAGTTATGGCAACATAGACTCCTTTATTGGATGATAATGATAGACAAAGAGAAATTTAGGACACCAACAAGAGTTATGCTCAAGATTTAACACACAATACTTTTCACATATCTTAAACAAGAGGAAAACTACTTCTTGAAACCTATGTGACAATAGAAACTTGATTAAGGACACACAATCTACAAAAATAAGATTCTTCTTGATTGAAACCACACTCTTTACCAAAATGAAATATGATAGACATATTAAAGGCAAATTGCTCATACCTTGGCAAGACAAAAATAATCTTCAAGGAGCCCTCATATCAACACCAATGCTTATTTTACAAAATTAATGTCTTCTAGAAGCTTAGAGAAGTCATACAAATCATTTTAAGCACTAAAAAAGTTTATAGGCATCAAATGATCTCAAGGATCGTGCATCTTCTCACTTTCTTCATTTGAGATATTTTTACTTTTAGGTATAATGATTTCATCATCAATATCTTCATCATCTATTGAATACCTGATAAGCACATATGGATGTTGAAGGAGGGATGAAGGGTGAATACCTTGAGGAAACATATGTGCATCAAGGAGTTTCACTAAACCGAGATGAAGTAGTTTCAAGATTCAACAAGTAATAACTAAACCATGAGAGCAATGTGCATGCATTAAGAGAAAAATGATCAATCCCCATGCACATAAATCAAGTAGGAAAGGTGTACATATAGGGAGTGCTGAGTTACACTCATGTAGCTAATGATGCCTCCATAATGGATAAGAGGAGTTACTTTCCAAAAGGGGAATGTAACTTTTATGACACATACTTACACATATGAAACATATGATCCATGCGCACACCTAAGTGAGGTGGAAATACACCTAACAAATAAATAAAAGCTGAAAAATAACACACACCAACATCCCCTTCATCGTAACTTAGGGTGAGGTAATGCAAGTAAACCGTCAACAAAGAGAATGAAAATGGGTCCCGAAAACTAAGCCCGATGAGGTACCAAGTTATAATAAACTATGAAAAAGTGGAGTGAAAGGAGTAAAACCATGGGACAAAATTCCCCAAAAGGGATACAAACTCACTCAAGTTGACTCGAGAAGAAGGAGAAGAGATGGGTCTCAAAAAAATGGCCTGATAAGGTACCCAAATACAATCATACTCTAGATTAGAGAGAGAAAAGAGTGGACCAACTTCCGGTGCTCCTTTTCTGTCCTTCCAAAGAATAGGAACATTGTTCAATGTAGGAAGATTCTCTTCAGATTGGATAGAAAAGGAGCACCGGAAGTTGGTCCACTCCATGAATGAAGAAGAAGCCTAGAGTAATCTTAAATTTGACTCTCATTTACAACTGAAAGGTGACAAAGTTCTAGAAAAAGAGTGCACATGAGATAAAGGTAATCCCATAGAAGTATCCATGCAAGAGAGATAAGATGGTAGGGTCCCAATGACCCTCAGAAAAGGATCCACAAGAAGAGGTGGATCGTGAAGAATCTCTAAATTGGTAGAAGTGATAAGTGTCCCTAGGGATGCACTCCTAATGTGAGACACATATAGGTTCTCCAAGATGTTTGATAGCTCAAACGGAGATTACAATGCAACACATGAAGTAGAAGGAGAAGACTCATGTGGAGAGCTGCAGAAGGCCAAATTGAAGCAACGTGGCACTCAACAAAAGTAGAAAGTGTAGGGAGAGTGTCATTAACTAAGAAATAAAGATTTGAGGGAGCAAAGGGGAAATGGTCTCATCTCGTATGAGATAAAGTGTCTCCAATGGAACACGAGTGTGAAGAGTGAATGTAAACATGAACATGGTCAACAATGACATCTATAGTGACAACAAAAATCCGAGTGGTGTCAAAAATAAAGGTCCTAATGTCTTTGGTCAATAAGGGACTCGTCATAAAAGAAACGGGAATAGAGGAAGACTCAAAGAGGGAAGGGATGTGAGAAGGGGAGAATCCATGGCTGCATAAGAGTGGTCTAGGGAAGCATTGCTCTCACATGATGAAGTAGTATCACCATGAAAGTGTCAGATAATGTACCAAGTAGTGAAAGGGAACTCAATCATGCTAGAAAAAACATTAAATATCCCTATAAACAATAAGACCGAGAATTTCATATACCTCATCTATGCAGTTAAGCTACTCATCCTTTTGTAGAGGCTCAAGAGGCTCAGGAATGAGACTATGGAGGTAGGGCAACAAACCCTACACAAGGCAATTTCTCGATAATGCCTTCCTTCCATGTTGAATAGTTCTCAAAATCTAGAAAAATAATAGAACAATGAAAATCCATATTGCGGATAAACTCCCAAAAAGATCCTAGATGGAACTTTATAACTTAGTGCAAAAAGAACAAGCCCAAACAAGCAGTAATGACTGCCTAGAATGTGGCACTTTACAATGTAGTGCGTTTACAAAAATGTCAATCCCATCATGTAAAGCATGTGAAAAAACATGTAATTTTGACTAAAGAAACGTCTTGAAAATCGAACAACTAGTCAAATGTTATAGCCAAAAAGGTTTCTCGCAAGTGATGGAAAAATAATAAGCCCTACAATCGGATTCAAAATTCCCGAAAGGGGTTATGTATTTGTACTTGTTAGAAACCATATCAAATTTTAGATAGTATTTTTTTGCTTCATGCGGAGGGATTTGCCTTCACGCCGACCCTGCACCTTGTCCTTCATCTTCCACACATGTAGGAATGGCATACATTAACAAGAAAATGAATCCAAAATTTTTACAATGTTAAAAATGAATTTCTTTCACCTTAAAACATTAAAAAAGGGAATGATCATGGGCCGAGTTGCCTCAAAGGTTTACTAAGAAGGATTGGAGTTAATAGTCCGAGTTATGCAATGAGTTCAGTGCCGAGTTGTGAGGGCCAATCCTGCTGAGTTGGTGTCTGACTTCGAGTGTGTTCGTGCAACTGAGCTGAGCTTAGGTCATTGTGTAGCAGTATGGTAAGGTCATTGACCGAGTTAGTTTTTTGGTGTAATGGTTGACATCAGAGATAATAGTTAATGTTGGGCCTAGGTAAGGCCACGTTGCCGGTATGTCGGGTTGCTAGACGGATTTGATGCTTCCGGAAGAGGACGGCACGTGTTGTTGGAGTTCTTAATGCATGAGTTAATGCCGAGAATACGGGGAGTAGGTGCGTTGAGCATGTATACTTTCAACGTGGCAGAGTCCGAGTTCTCGTGTATTTACCTGAGAGCAACGGCTATGCACAATCGTGGACCAGAGGTGGCAGAGAAAGAATCAGCGTAAGTCTGAGCTGAAGATTCCAGATGCAAGGAATGACGTTGAGGAACAGTAACAGGAGGCTGAGGTTGTGGCAGGGATCCTTGGCAGCTGAGAACATAACTCGAACAAGTATGAGAAAACAATGACGAAAGCACAAGCAACCCAAACCAACATAGAGAGGCTCGATCCAACACTGGTGCAAGCACACAAACAGCCAAAAGGGACATGCTCGGAAAAAACAAGACGAATTGCAGGATTCCGAATTTAATGTTCAACAAAAATACATGAACCAAAGGCATAGATTGATGTAAATTTGATCACACAACTGAGTGAATGCACGAGTTGAAGCCACCAAACAATAGACGAATGCATAGAGGTCGAGGATAATGCAAACTGAGCTCGTTTAGAAGGAGAGTAATGCAAGAGTTCAAAACGTGCTGATTAGAGGATGTAACCACCAACTCCGAGTCTAGATCAAAAGGAGCCCGCAGAAATTTGTCGAAGATCAAAACAACAAACAATTTGCAAACCATGCACGAACGAGCCCCTGTCAACAATGATTCATGATCCACGAGCGAATGCAACAACCCGGGTTAGCGATTTATCAAGCGAGAAATGCAACGTGAGATGTTGGGCTGCTCGGTTCCTAGTTTGGCGAGCTAGGGATGAGTTGGTCCTTAAGAACAACACTTCAACCTTTCAAAAACCAAAAAATTGCACCTCCAAACCTTTAATTTTGAACATGAACACAGCCAATATAGCAAGGCAACACACCATCACAAAACCAAGTACAAGGTCCTTAAAAATTGTAAGTTGAGTACAAAGAAAATTTAGAACTTACACATGAAACTACAAGATGGAGATTAGTAAGAAACCATAGAGAGTAACATGATTCCTATCCCCGAGCTCTGATACCATGATGGAGGGAGGAAGGATGAATACCTGGAGGGAATCCATGTGCATCAAGGAGTTGCACTCAACCGAGATGGAGTAGCTTCAAGATTTAACAAGCAAGAACTCAATCATGAGAGCAATTTGCATGCATTAAGGAAAAAAGGCTCAATCCCCATGCTCATAGATCAAGTAGGAAAGGTGTACATATAGGGGAGTGTTGAGTAACTCCCATGAAACTAATGATGCCTCCATGATGGAGAAGAGGAGTTACTTTTCGAAAGGGGAATGTAACTCTTATGACACATACTTACACATATGACACCTATGATCCATGGTCACACCTAAGTGAGATGACTCATCTTGTGAGGTGGAAATATACCTAATAAATAAATTAAATGTGAAAAATACCACACACACAAATAGATGTCCCCATTTTCAGCAAGATCCAACAAACCTCCTTGACCTTGATTAGATTTTCCAAGCTTGATTACATCATTATTGATATTGTCAACACATTTTGACACCTTGATTGAGCTTGAATCTACCTTTACTTTCTTTGTTTCTTTTTCCATCAAGACATCTACATTTTCTACCTTCTTATCATGTCTCTTGGCTCTTCAATTTTCATACATTGCATATCATACGAGAATGAGTTCTCTTGACCTTATTTTCTTGATAAACATCCTTCTTGACCTTAGGAAATGACATGATTATCTAAGAATCATTCATGGGATTGTCTTTCCCCTTGAATAATCTTCAATCTTTCCTATTAGGATCTTGAAACCTATTATTGACTCTTGGAGATTCATCTTGGTGACAAAATCCAACAATATGTCCATGTTTATGAAAATTGTAACAAACAACACCCTTCCAACTTCTAGGCTCATATACACTAAGGTTCCAACCACAACCAGCTACCTTATGGCCGTACTTACAACATGAATAACATTGACCCTTAAAGGAGCTACCATCATTCCATGAATACTCATTCTTAGAGAGATTCTTCTAACAATCCATAACTCTATGAACAAAACCATGACAAGAGTATCAATAACCATTAAATGAAAGACCATACCACATTGCATTGGGTTTTCTAACAAGGTTTGACTTATTTGAATCAGCCTCCTTGGTCACCTTTCTTATTTTATTGAGAGCTTGGACCAGTTTTTTCATCATTCTTCACATGTTCTCCATTGAAGCCTAGGCCTTTTTTAATCACTACCAGCTCTTTGAATCTCCAAGATTCCATCAAGAGTTTCAAATCCATTCTCTAACCTTTCATTCATCTTCTATCTACTAGATGCACATTCAAGATAAGAATATAAAGATCTCAACCTTTCTTCATACATGGACCAAACATCTTCTTTATACTTTAAGACTTTAGACACACTCTCAACTTGTGATTTTAGCTCTTTGATAGCTTGACCATGCTATATCTCCATGGAAATGATCTTATATTGCAATCCATGTATAAGATACTATAAAATCTCATACTTCATTTTCATGGTCACAAAGGAATAGTCAACATTAGATGATTTTCCCATTTCTTGTGCTTCAAGAGGATCACCTTCAAGTTGTCAAACTTCCTTCACGAAAAAAAAAGCGCTTTGATACAAATTGTTGGAATCAAAATGTATTGATATAGGGTGGGTTGAATCAGTCCTAAAAATATTCACTTCATTTTCCATTACATGCATTCATCATTCAAACCATTCAATCAATCAACCATGAACCATGTGATCTTATTAAGCGTGTATTAGACAATAACAATTGCTAACAATAAAACCGAGAACACAAGACACCGGATGTAATTTGGAAACCCTCGAGGGAATAAAAACTAGTGAATTCTTACCTTATATTACAAAAAGAAAGCACTTGTAAGAATATTACACATCCCGGAAGATTTGTTTATTGAGGAACCCACCCTGTTGGTGCTCGATTTAATCTTGCCTTGTTTGTTCAAAAAATTTCTCAGTCTGCTTGGTTTGAAGTATTTTTTGTCTCCCTATATGGATGCGTGAAAACTTTCTCCTTCATTTGTATGTCATTGTTAATCCTTCTCTATGGTCGTGGATCACGTTTAGCCATGTATTATTTGTAGTTTCTCTGTCCATGAGGAACATTTTGAATTATGGGCGTGAATGGTGAAGTTTCCCCTGCATTTTATTTTTCCACAGTCATGTTTTCCCTGTCAAATTTTATCTCAACGTTTGCAAATACGTGTTCATCTCTAATTAGACAAGGCATGGTGGGTTTATTTGGTGAACTTATCACTTTTGTCACTTTTGCAAAAATGGCAAACTAGCCCCGCAGCTCTGTTTATTTCTAATTGGCTGGTCAAAATTATGAAGTGGTGGAGAAAATTTCTTATTTTTGCCCCGAAGGTGTACACGTGTCGTAAGTTGAGTAGTTGCGGGAAAGAGGCCTTTTGTGTTTTAAGGTGTTATGGAAAAAAGAGTAAAAAGGTAAAAGAAATGCCTAAGGCCCGCAAGAGGACATGTGGCTGATTTTAAGTCAAAAGTGGGAAGGCGGGCTATCGAGCACTTTGAAGTTTTTTGGCTTTATTTTGTGAAAAGGAGTAAAGTTATAAAATGATCCGCAACTCCGTGGGGGGACCAATTAATGTCACATGTTTGAGTCAGCATTGAAAATTCAAAGCGGGGAGGCAGGTCGCCAGAGGTTTTGTAACTTTTAGCTTTGTTATGAAAAAGGAATAAAGTATAAAAGTGAGCCGCGACTCCATTGGGGCCACATCAAAAGTTAAAAGTGGAGAGGCGGGTCACTGGGGCATTTTGAGATTCTCATCTTTGTTTTGAAAAAGAATAAAAGTCATAAAGTAAGTCACAACCCCGTCGACGCCCAAGAAAGCCACGTGTAGGGCCTATATTAAAAGTGGGTGGGCGCCAAATTGTCTAAAAGTACTCATTTTCTTTAAGTGATACAAAATGTGAAAAGCACCCCCAGACCCACTTCAACTCAAATATTTTCCACGTGGATGGCTCAAATTTGAAGTTGTGAAAGACAAAGTTAACGACTGTGATACAATGCATCTGGTTTTTCCACCATTATTTCTCCTACGCAAACCAAGGACCTTAAGGGATTCAATTGCTTTCATCCTTTTGGTTAATTCCATGGTCTCTCGTCATTTTTGTCACAGAGTGCAATTGAATTGATTGTGGAGCTCGATTTGTAAATCTGAGAAGTGCAAAAGTTGAAGTTTTGAAACAGAGTTACTCGGGCACCTACAAAAAATGAATTATCAATAGAGCAAGATGCAGAGGAAAAGGATGTGGAGAAGGAAGCTACAAGCTTAAAAGAGGATGGACATGCTACCAGAGGAGATGACCGGACACCCCAGTTAAAACAACTGATGGAAATAATTGAAAAATCTTATCTTTTGTACACCTGTAGCTTTTGGGTGTAGATTTGTTAAAAATCACTTTCTGGAACAAATATGTAACAAACAAAGTATTCCTCAAATATTATTCTTTTGGGGGGGAAATTTGGGATGAGTGAGCGAGTGAAATTGTATAAATGCAATGAGAATACTCTTGCAAAAGGTTGGGGGTTAATTTTTCTGAGAAAGTTTTAGAAAACCATTTTCCCAAGAGACCGTATGAGAAACCAGTTTATTTTCCTGTGCTTTGGATTTAATCATGTCAAGATGGTTGCAAGTGTATAGCCATTGAAAAGCTTTGAGATTGTTGAAGAAAATCTCCCCTGCTGATGAATCTAGTGAACCTTGAATGAATTTTTGTTGATCATGAGCATAATTGTGTTTTATTTTATTTCAGAATGTTTTCAAATATTTTTTCATGTTCCTGTTGCAGTCTTATGTTAAAATTCCTCTGAATCACACAAGATCTTGTGCATGTGTTAGTATTGTAGCATTTTTAATTTCATTATGAGAAGAGCTTTCATCTTGTGATGTAAATAAACAATTTAAAATCAAATTACTTTCATTATGTCAATAACGATTTTTGTAAGTCTATGAGTGTATCTTAGGCGTGATGAACCAGGGATTTCTAACATTTAATTGAGTCTTTAACATGAGCCTTTATGTTGAATTCTTGAAGAGTGTGTGAAATTATGCATCTCTGGGCTTCCATTGATTCACACCTTCTAGTTGAAGGAATATTTTGGCTATTTTGAAGCATTTTGTTCTATGAGTTTTCCAATTTTTGTAAAGGTTCTCAAAGATCTAGTATAATCAACTTTATCTTGCTTAACATCCCACTGAAAAATTCTCAAATGATGAATCATACATGAACCACCCCTATTTATATTGTGTATCCAAAATGAACAAATTCCATGCCAAAATATGCAGAAACAATTAGGTTTCAATTATTGTCTATAGTAACCCAAACCTTTTCCAAGAAACATCTCCACTCTCTAGTGTGACAACTCATGAGAGTTAGATTGTGTTGTATTGATCATATTTTATCAAGGTTTTCATGGAAATTGTACAAAGAAGGGTCTCTTGATATCCATCACCAACACGGGCTACATAACAGTTCTCTCACCCTGGTTGAAGGCACAACTTAAAGTAGTGAGGGTAGATCAAACCCTTAGTAAGGTCCTATCCATTTCTCCAAATCCTGAGTAAAGTCAGTTGAATCCCCTTCCCTGGCTATAAAATGACTTATACCATGATTTGTTTGTCTCTAAGTATCTTGTTAAATCTGTGATGCTTCTCATCTTCTAAGGGAGAATTAATTTGGATATTAACACCGAAATGACGCCATTGTCGAGGAGTATTTGAATTATCACGGATTATTTGTACAAATGCATGCACATACTGACCTTGGTAATGTTTCTTACATGATTTAAGTGCAAATATGTTGTTTAAACATCATCCTTTGTTGAGATTTGTAAGATTTGTGCAAGATTACAAGTTCATTGTGTAGTATTTCTAGTTTCTAGTGGTTATTACACTAAATTTGCATCAATAGTGATAAATGTGGGTAAAGGAAGGTCAGATCTGTTAAGCTTTGCAAAAATTAAGCATTGATAGACACTTGGCAAGTTACTTATAGTGCATCTGCACAACTAAGGTGAAAATCCTTAGTGGTGACTCTGTGTTGAATTGAAATTTTGATGATTACTAGTGTCTTAACTTGTGTCAAGTGAAATTTGTCATTGATATTTGTAAATATGGAGGGAAGAAGGTATTTCTTCACCAGGATCCTATTAAAAAGTTATTTCCAGAACTAGGAAAATAAAATTCAAAAGGAAAACAAGTCTGGAAAGTTGTTGGAAATCAAGAATCAAAAAGGAGATATCAGTTCTAAAAGGTGATCAATCTGTGGTTGAATATTACCATACATCTTCAAGTGATTCTGAACCAAGTAATATTTATATAAATTTGAGTTCTCCAACTAGAGAGGGGCCATCATTTGTGTCGAAAAATGTGCCTCTCAAGTTTCCCCTATTTTTCCAAGGTTGATAGGGTTTTCCACGAAGCTGATTCATTAGAGAATATCTATTTTGAAAGCTATACTTCGGTGCTTCAAATACCCATCGTCCCTTATCATTTTGATTCTCCTACAAGATGACCTCCTCAAGGCAATATAACCCAACCTCCACCTAGACCTACTTTTCGACCTATAGATTTTAGAGGTATGGATGGATATCCTAATATGGTGCCAAGATGTCGAAATAGGTTTACAAAATTTCAAGGGAATAATGCCATCACTGGTGACCACCATTTAAGACTCTTTGTCAATATGATGGAATATTTTTATATTGAGTTTGAAGACGTGTATATAAAACTTTTATCCGTACTCTTTAGGAGGATGCACGTGACTCGTACAAGGCTTTACCAGAAAATTCAATAGATTCATGGACTAAGATGAAAAGTTCCTTTAGATTACAATATGGGGATAAGACAGATCACAGTTCCTTCTATCTCGAATTTTAAAATATAAAGAAAAATCCAAATGAATTTGTCCATGATTTCAATACTAGGTTCAATAAAACCTTGAAAAGGTTATCTATAATCTTAAGGCCAAGTGATGAATCCTATTTGATTAAGCATTCTGATGCTTTTGATAAAAAGGCTACTTATTACTTAAGAGATAAGAACCTGGGAACATTGAGGCAATCCTTCGCTATAGCTTTACAAATTGAAAATAATATCAAGGTAGTTGGTAAGCCTCCTAAGAGGGAAGGTGTTAAGTTGATCAATTCCTGAAACAACTCAATCAAACAAAGCTATGAATCTAGAAGAGGTTGTGAAAAGTTTGGTAGGAGTAGTTAAGGAGATATCCTACAAACTAGCTAGATCAGAAAAGGGGATAGGACATAGCTCCCAAGGTAAGCACAAGCCACACGTTCAAGTGATATTTTGAAATCATCCCAGTGGTCATCATAGACTAGATGACATAGGAAAAGGGCTCATGGGATCAGGAAATAAATAGCCTCAACCCAGGGAGAATAGATTGGTGCATGATCCTTTGACTTCCAGGGTTGCTACTATGGAGGAAGCCCATGTAATTGAGTGGTGTGATAGGTTTTTCTTACCACACTACCCATGTGAGGTTGATAATGAAGTTGAGGAAGTAGATGATGATGAGTCATATGATGATGTGTGCATGATGGAATGCCCTGTAAATTCACAACATGGAGCAACCTCAACTGAATTGATAAGTGCAAGAACAATTGAAAACTTCTAGGATTGTGTTCACTAGGTATTACCTCTTCCTCCTATTAATACTTTTGAAATTGATATGGTGCAAGCATTTGATCTACCTAATCATGATTTTGAATACTTAAGGGATTTTATGATTAAAAATTATGATGGAGGAATCCCTTCTGAAGAAGACAAGAAGTTATTGATGAATGAAGTAGTGGCTTGGGAGAAATAATATAACACTATAAGTAAGGTTGTCAAAGGGGTGGGGCAACAAGCCAAGCCAAATATTCCAATCCTTACCAATATCCCCAAGGAAATTCCTAAGAAAGATACATCCGAAAAGGCCTAACAACCCCAAATTAAATTTTTACTCCTGCTCATGCCCAGATTCTCAAAACTCCTAACTATCAAAGGAACTGGTGAATCTCCCTCATAATACTACCTTACCCAAATATATTCCTTAGCTCAAATCTTAAGCCAAATCAAGGTTACTGTCCCAATTTTTGAATTACTTAGGATCCTTGAGCATAGGAAAAGGGCATTTGAATATTTGGGATTCAAGGAAGAAAAGATTACTCAAGGCAAAAGTGTTAATAATGTAGAGATTCCTCCTATTATTGTAGAATCAAATACCACAAGCATTGGAGGAATTGGGTGAATCATCTGAGGTATATTTGGGAACTTCTCTGGTTGAATATCAGTTGGATGTTGATCCATTTTTTACCACTTTGATTATTAAAGATAAGCTCGTACATAACTGCATGTTTGCTTCAGGAGCCTCATGTAATATAATTCCTCTTGAGGTAATGAATGAGTTAAATATCAAGGTAACAACAACTTTTGGGAAATGTACTACTATGGATTCAAGAGAGGTGCCGTTAATTGGATATGTCAAAGGAATGGTAGTGTAACTAGTATCTTATCCAAGAAAATGCTTAACCATGAATGTGGTTATTGTGGACTCTCTGTCAAATGGGGGATCTTATTGTCTACAAAATTAGAATCTATTGTGGGTGGAATTGTGCAAATGGACATGTATTATGCAACCATACCAATTGAGGGAAGCCTTGTGAAGTTATATGGTGATAAGAAAATGGTACATCTCATTGAGGACCCTAACAATGCTTCTTATGAAGTATTGTACACAGATGTTGATGTTGATAAATTTGTGGGATATGTTGATTGTAATGAGCATAAAATTGATGAGTGTAAGTATCCTAAGAAGGTAGATTCTCATTGGACTTTGATGTTTGATGGAGCATGTTCTAGATTTGGTAATGGTGCTGGTGTTGTTTTGATATCTCCAAGCCAAGAGGAGTTTGAATTTTACTTTAAACTCAATTTTGAGTGTAGAAACATTATTGCAGAGTATGATGCACTGTTTTTGGTTTTAAGGATTTATTGGAAATATGGTGTCAAGGAAATTGTTGTTAAAGGAGATTAAGAGTTGATAGTCAAACAAGTCAAAAAGTTGTATGCTGCAAAGAATCAAATAATGAAGCAATACAAGCATGCAGTTTGGGACTTTGTTGAAATGTTTGATTCTTTCAATATAATACATCATGATAGGAGTTATAATACAGTAGCAGAAAAATTGAAAGTATTGAGATCTAGGTTTGAAAATTTTAAAATGTCTCCCTATTGTGAATATGATATTGAAATATTGACCAGGTCATCTGTCCCTGACAATATCAAGTACTAGACTTTTTTTGAATATGATTCCCAAGTCCAAAGGTTTTTACAAAATAAAGGAGAATTTTTCAATCAAATTATGGACTATGAACCATATGTTTTTACAGTGAGGGAAAAGAGACATTATTTGGTAAGGATGTTATCTAATTGAAAACTAATACTATTCCCAGAGGATTGGTTGCACTAGAATCAAATTTTGATAATGCTAACTACATTATTAATAGATACATGTCGACTCTCGAGATATGTTAAAGAATATGACACGGCACGAGAGGATAAACCTAGAATATGGCTAGCGGTAGCTTGAACAGAGAAGAAAAGTAGTCATATGTCCAATTGCTAAAAAAACTAGGATCGCTTGGCTTGGTCATATTCGAATCCAAAGCATACAGGGGAAGACCTTTTTCAGGATGAAATACCCCTATAAGCTAATGCCAAGCCATTTACATAGGAAAAAGTCCAATTAATCCACTCCTTTCCCTAAAAATGTAATAAGAGTTGAAAAAGTTAAGGGATGGAGGAATCATACAACCTGCTAGGTATTCTTCATGTGTGACAAACCCGGTACCTATTCGAAAGAAAATGGGGATATAAGATTGTGTGTTGACTTGAAAAACTTAAATAAGGCATCAATCAAAGATAACTATCCCTTGCAAAATATGGATTACATGTTGCAATTGGTTACTGGATCTAATTTGTTATCTACTTTGGATGGTTTCTCTAGGTATAACTAGGTAGTTGTGAAGAAATCAGAGAGAATCAAAACTGATTTCACTACTCTATGGGGTACCTATGTGTATGTAAGGATGTTGTTTGGCCTGATGAATGCTCGAGCTACTTTTCAAATAGCAATGGATGTAGCATTCTCAGGATATATAAATGACTTCATTGTTGTGTATCAGGATGATGTGACAGTTTTCTCTAGGAAGAGAAGTGATCACCTGCAACATTTAGAAAAGATGTTGTTAAGATGCAGGGAATATGGTATCTCAATGAACCCTAAGAAATGTCATTTTGGGGTTTAAAAGGCTAAGTTTCTTGGACATATTGTATCAAAAGGATTCATGATTGATCCTGAGAGAGTGGAAGCCATTAGCAAAGTTCCTATTCCAAGAACCAAAAAGGGAATTCAATCCTTTTTCAGGCAGATAAATTTTATTAGCTCGGTTTATTTCCAAATTTGATTAATTGAATATCCCAATCAATAACATGTTGAAGAAGGATCAAAGTATTAAATGGAAAGAAGCAAATGATCAAGCCTTTATCGGATCAAAGAAGCATTGAAAATTGCTCTTGTTTTAGTAGCTCCTGATTATAAGAAGGATTTCCAAATGTTTTTCTTTGCTTCAAAAAATACTATTGCATCAGTACTATTACAAAAGGATGATGAAGGAGCTGAAAGACCAATTGCCTTTTTCAGTAAAGCATTACAAGGAGCATAACTGAAGTATAATATCATGGAAAAACATGATTTTTCTTTGGTTAGAGCAACAAAAATCTTTAGGCCCTATATTTTGAGCTCTAAAGTCATTGCTTATGTTCCTCACACCATGGTTAAAGATATCCTATCAGAGATGGAAATTTCAAGCAAAAGATGCCGCTGGGAAAATAAGTTACAAGATTATGACATGGATATCCAAACTCCAAAACTGGTTAGAGGTCCGGTCCTAGCAAAGCCAATGGCGAGAGACCAACCTGCAAATAGTTGAGGTAATTGAAATTGAAGAAGAAAGGTTGAATATCCTTGAAAAATTGATAAATTCTGAATGGTACAAGAATATTATTTTTTATCTCAAACATCTACAATGACCTGAGTATTTAAGCTAGAATCAAAAGAGAGCACTTAAGTTAGCCTCCTAGAAATACATCATCACTGATTATGGGTTAGCTTGGAAGAACCCTGAGGGAGTTCTATTAAGATGTATCACTGAGGATGAAGCCCCAAGAATAGTTAATGATTTCTATGGAGGTGTTTCGGAGGGAATTTTGCAGGGAAGAGTCGCAGCTCATAAAATATTAAGGGTTGGTTATTGGTGGCCAACTCTTTTTAAAGATACAACTATGCTTTGGTAAGAAAGTGTGAGAGTTGTCAACATTTTTCAGGAAGATCGAAAGCTTGTGCTACCTCCTTTGCATCCTGTATCAATTGAAGCCCCATTTAAGTAGTGGGGAATGGACTTCATTGGTGAGATTTCTTATTCTTCAAGTGTAGGTGACAAGTGGATATTAGTGGCCACTAATTACTTCACCAAGTGGGTAGAGGAAATCCCCACCAAGAAATAAAATCACCAAATTTTCATTGAATTCATTTTAAATTATATAATCTGCAGGTTTGGAGTCCCTACTAAGATAGTTGCTTTGACAATGCTATGAGTTTTGAGCCAAACCTTTGGTAGCCATGTGTCATGAGTATTGGATTAATTTAGCATATGCTTCAAATTATAATTCCCAAGATAATGGACAAGAGGAATCAAGAAACATGAATTTTTTGAAGATAATCAAAAGAACCTTGGAGTTAAACAAACAAAAGTAGGGTGAGCAAAGTTAAAGTTTGTTATTTAGGCTAATAGATTTCTTGTCAAAAGAGCTACTTGGAAAAAGTCCATTTGAGTTGGTGCATGGAACTCAAGCTCTACTTCCTTTGCATATGTAATTATCTTCTTACCAATTTATCCAACAATTGGAGGACCAGGAGGTCAGTCCCTATGATGCTCGTATTAATCAAATTGTTGAATTAGATGAAGAAAGAAGAGAATCCCACCAAAGACATGTGAAGTTTAGGGAGAAATTGAAGAAATTATTTGATAAAAAGGTAACTCCAAGAGTTTTTAGTGTGGGAGATCTTGTGCTATTATGGGATAGTAGACACGAGGATAAGGGAAAGCATGGAAAGTTTGATGCATTATGGATGGGCCCTTATTCTATTGACATTCGGATTGGTGAGCACACCTTTTTCTTAAAAGACCTAGATGGGGAATTGCTTGAGTTTCTTGTTAATGGAAGGCACTTGAAACATTTCCTTGACTGATTTCTCATAATCAAGGTACGCATCATTGTACAGTGTATAGTCATTTGGTTTGTTCTATTTTTTGAGTTTCTTCTGTCTCGGTTTATCCTAGTCCTTGGTGACTAGTTTTGTTGGTTTCTCGGTTCATTCTTGGGAAGTTGGTTATTGTTTCTTTGTTTTGGAGGTTGGTTCTTAACTCCGTTTCCCAATGGATTTTTGGCACATGGTATGCTATGTTATTCTTGTGGCACTCGCTGGGAGTGCCCATCCCTAAGTTAGAGCTGATGTTGGTGCTCGATTTAATCTCACCCTGTTTGTTCAAAACAATTCTCAGTCTACTTAGTTTGAAATATTTTTGTTTCCCTGTATGGATGCATGAAAACTTTCTCCTTCATTTGTATACCATTGTTAATCCTTCTCTATGGTTGTGGATCACATTTAGCCATGTATTATTTGTAGTTTCTCTATCCATGAGGAACATTTTGAATTCTAGGCACAAATGGTGAAGTTTCCCCTGCATTTTATTTTTCCACAGTCATGTTTTCCCTGTCAAATTTTATCTCAACATCTACAAATATGTGTTCATCTCTAATTGGACAAGGCATGACAGTTTATTTGGTGAACTTGTCACTTTTGTCACTTTTGCAAAAAATGTCAAATTGGCCCTGCTGACTCCGTTGATTTCTAATTGGCTGGTCAAAATTATGAAGTGGCAGAGAAAATTTCTTATTTTTTCCCTGAAGGTGTACACATGTCGTAAGTTGAGTAGTTGTAGGAAAGCGAGCCTTTTTTGTTTTAAGGCGTTATGTAAAAAGAGTAAAAAGGTAAAATAAATGCCTAAGGCCCGCAAGAGGACATGTGGCCGCTTTTAAGTCAAAAGTGGGAAGGCGAGGCTATTGGAGAACTTTGAAGTTTTTGGCTTTGTTTTGTGAAAAGGAGTAAAGTTATAAAATGATCCGCGACTCCATAGGGGACCAATTAATGTCACATGTTTGAGTCAACATTGAAAAGTCAAAGTGGGGAGGTGGGTCACCAAAGGTTTTTGTAACTTTTAGCTTTGTTATGAAAAAGGAATAAAGTATAAAAGTGAGCCGCGACTCTACTAGGGCCCGCATCAATACTTAAAAGTGGAGAGGCAGGTTTCTAGGGAATTTTGAGATTCTCATCTTTGTTTTGAAAAGGAATAAAATTCATACAAAAGTCGTAACCGCATCAACGCCCGGGAAAGCCACATATAGGGTCAATATTAAAAGCGGGTGGGCAAGCCAAATTTTCTAAAAGTACTCATTTTCTTTAAGTGATACAAAATGTGAAAAGCACCCCCAGACCTGCTTTAAATCAAATCTTTTCCACGTGGATGACTCAAATTTGAAGTTGTGAAAGACAGAGTTAACGATTGTGATACAATGCATCTAGTTTTGCCACCATTATTGCTCCTATGCAAACCAAGGACCTTAAGGGATTCAATTTTTTTCATCCATTTTGGTTAATTCCATGGTCTCTTGTCATTTTTTTTAGTGAAGTGCAATTGAATTGATTGTGGATCTCGATTTGTAAATTTGAGAAGTGCAAAAATTGAAGTTGTGAAAGACGGAGTTGCTCAAGCACACATGCGAAAAATGAATTACCAGTAGAGCAAGATGCGAGAGGAACAGGATGCGAGACGGAAGATAAAGGATCGAAAGACGATGAACATACTACCAGAGGAGATGATTGAACGCTCCAATTAAAACAACTGGTGGAAATATTTGAAAAATCTTATCTTTTGAACACCTAGCAGTTTTTAGGTGTAGATTTGTTAAAAATCACTTTCTAGAACAAATATGTAACAAAAAACGTATTCCTTGATATTCTTATTTTGGGGGAAAATTTGGGATGAGTGAGTGAAATTGTATAAATGCGGTGAGAATTCTCTGCAAAATGTTGGGGGTTAATTTTTCTCGAGAAAGTTTGAGAAAACCATTTTTCCCAAGAGACTATCTGACAAACAAATTTATTTTCTTATGTTTTTGATTTAATCATGTCAAGATGGTTGTAATCGTATGACCATTGACAAGCTCTGAGATTGTTGAAGAAACTCTCTCCTACTTGATGAATCTAGTGAACCTTGAATGATTTTTGTTGATCATGAGCATAATTGTGTTTGCTTTTATTTCATAATGTTTTCAAATAGTTTTCATGTTCTTGTTGCAATCTTATGTTAAAATCCCTCTGAATCACACAAGATCTCATCCATGTGTTAGTATTGTGGCATTTCAATTTCATTATGAGAAGATCTTTCATCTTGTGATGCAAATAAACAATTTAAAATCACTTTACTTTCATTATGTTGATAAATATTGTTTGTAAGTCTATGAGTGTATCTTAGGCGTGATGAACCAGGGATTTCTAACGTTTAATTGAGTCTTTAACATGAGCCTTTGTGTTGAGTTCTGAAGAGTGTATTAAATCGTACATCTCTGGGCTTCCCTTGATTCACACTTTCTAGTTGAAGGAATATTTTGGCTATTTTGAAGCATTTTGTTCGTGAGTTTCCCAGTTTTGTAAATGTTCTCAAATATCTGGTATAATCAACTTTATCTTTCTTAAATTCCACCAAAAACTTCTCAAACGATGAATCCTACATGAGCCACCCCTGTTTGTACTATGTATCCACAAAATAACAAATTCCATTGCAAAATATGTAGAAAAAATTAGGTTTCAATTATTGTCCTGTAGTAACCTAAACCTTGTCTACAAAACATCTCCACTCTCTATGTGATAACTCGTGAGAGTTAGATTGTGTTGTATTGATCATATTTTTCAAGGTTTTCATGGAAATTGTTCAAAGAAGGGTCTCTTGATATCCTTCAACAACACAGGTTACATAACGTGTCCTCTCACCCCAGTTGAAGGCACAACCTAAAGCAGTGAGGGTAGATCAAACCCTTAGTAAGGTGCTATCCATTTCTCCAACACACAGTAACAAAGATTCAAATGAATCCCCTCCTTGGATAGAAAATGAATTATACCATGATTTATGTGTCTCTAAGTATCTTGTTAAATCTGTGATGATGCTCACTTCGAGGAGAATCAATTTAGATACCAACACACCCAACAAGGATCACCAACACCTAAAACTTTGTTGATATTACTCACAACAAAGGACTCATATGAATATTACACATAATAATAGATTTTATTAATGAATGATAAAATTTAATAAGATTCTCAGAAAAATAATTATGATCCATGTTCATCCCCAAACACACAAAACCCTCATCCAAATAAGCTCTCTCTAAACTTGCACAATCTCTCTTCTTCTGGACAAAATAATTCAATTTCCCTTGCACATATGATCCTCAAAATTTCTCAAGTCTACATACATATTCTAATATTTTTCCATGACCCCTTAACATTATTATTTAATCCTCTATAGGTCACTCATAACCTCCTCATATCAACTAGTCACAAATGACTCATTACACTAGCTTATATACATAACACCACATTAAATTAACACTAGGTTGTCCATGACCAAGTAGGTTGGTCATCCAAACTCTAAAAATGATAATATAATCATATAGAGTAACGAAAAATGACCCAAGAAGGTCATTATGGGTCAATACATCTCCAACAAGCTTAAAGAAAAACTAAAAGCTCAAAAAAACACTCATAGCTCTAGCGAATGCTCTATTAGCTCTAAGGTATAAAAACAATTTTTAGGAATTCTAGGAAATGAGAGGGTGGGGTTGAATTAGTGGTCATTAAAACTTTGGAAACAATATAAATTTATTAAATCATCCAATTTTAAACTATCTTAACTATGATGAAGCATGAATGTTAAACCATGATAGAAAGAGAGAAACAGAAACACAAGAACACATGAGGAGACAAGATTTAATGTGGGAAACCCATCAAAGGACAAAAACCCACTGAAACTAGAAAAATTTCTTGGATAATTATCCTATAAAATTATAATGATTTATCTATATGTTGAGCACACGATCCCAAGTATAAGTCCAAACACCCACTTGTGATTCTGTAAGAACATACTTGCAAGAAGCACCCACTCCTAAATTTCTAAGAAACAACTCATAATTTAGTCAAATATTTTTTAATCACCTTCAACTTATTTTATTATATAAACACATTATGATCAATGTTTCATATCTTTACTTAATTTGCACTCTTCTCTCAAAACATCAATATGCTCTTTATTTTATACAACCGATAGTAGAAATTTCAAAGATGATTTGCACCTTTAATCATATTGTCTCCCTTTCTTCACACAACATAATCTAAATCTTCTATGTTATCCTCTACATTTCACATAACACTTAATCTCTCCCAAGATTCAACACTAACTTCATACATAACACTATAGTTTTATAAACATGAACACCTCGTGAGGGATTAAATTAGATCTTCGTCTTCAAGGTCCTGCATTCACTAACTTATTATTCCATACATACTAGTAAATCAAAAGGTATTCAAAAAACTTCCCTAGATGTCATTATTACATCTGATCATTTTTAGTTACTTTCATAGAATTTTCAGGACTACCAAGATCCATTTTGTTTAAGAATTTCCTAATGGAAAGTTCAAACAATCCTCACACTCTACATTTTCTTGTACATACCCTTTTTTAACTGTCATCTATGAATTACCTCTGAATTTGGATAGTAAACTTACCTATGAAATTTTTTTATTGAATTTTAGGTGGCACCATTACATTAGTACATTACCAAGGCACATAATATTCCTTTATAGCTCTTTACATATCTTACCATTTTCCATTTTAGCTTCACTCCATTTGAGCTCATGTAAGCACATTGAGTGCAAAAACTAACTCATACAAGTCTTATACTTATAAGAGGAGATTAAGGTTCTTATATCATGTCATAAATTCATGATCATGACATATAGAAGTTATACATCTTAAACAAAAAATCTTCAAAAATAAGCACGGTATGAGACATATTGTTCAATGATTTCTTCACAAAGTATGAAGACTTATAGACTTGAATACCTTCACATCGTCAAAGACAAGCTTGACAAGGAAAAGATGTCAAGTTTCTAAATGATTTAAAATGTTTAAGGCAATGATTTTTGAGTGTTTTTCTATAGACAAAAATTAGGGAACACATGACCACTGTAAATCTCCTTCATGAATATTACACATGTGTGACAGGGTATTCACTATTTTGATAGAACAAAGTTCCATCTTCATGTTTTGGAAACTTCAAACATTTCTTAGTCATGAATTGTTTCAATTTAATGTTTAAAGAGTATTGGGGAAATTTACACAGCTACTTGGGTCAAGGAATTTATCTGATATCATATCAAAGAGAGCCAACTTGCTTTATCTCAAAACTATGCAGAGGTAGGGTTTTGAGATCCAAACCCTAGTCCATAAATTAAATTCTTACATACCCTTATAATCCACTTTTATGTCAATAGGATTGCATGATCTCCTCAATCGTATTTATTACTACAATCTCCTAGTCTTTCTTTACATTAAATGAGTATTTATCTTTAGGGTTTAAGAATAGTGGAGCTTATCTTCTTGATCATCACAAAGATAAATGAGACCCGAGCTTTAGGAAAATTATATTCTCCTTGGTTGATCCTTTTTCAAAAACATATTAGGTACTTCATTGGGAATAACTTACCCTTTCTCAACTTACCATTCCAGGTGCAATCACCAAACTAAAATATAAATGGCATGCAAAGCATGTAAATCATGGATTGAATGAACTATTTGTTGAGGAAACACGTGATAATCTAAATTTGTAGGTTTCCTTCTAGAAAAAATTCATTTTTGTCATCATTTATTAAAATATCACTACAATGAAGGATTGTATACCACCTTCAAAATCTTGAGAGAAGGGGTTGAAAATAAAAACTTCATAAAAACATATTTGTTTTCAAACTTCTAATGAAAACATGCGGGGACCTCAAATCCCTCATCTAAAGATAACTATGGGCTTTGACTAGGCACTTTCTTCCTATTACATATGAGCATATTAATTTCTCATAGCAAACCCGAGACTTATGCACTAAGAAAACCTTCAAACACCTTCCAAGCCTTCATAACTAGATTGGCATGATTGTCCTTTAGTGGTTGGAGGAGAAAAGGAATTAATTTAAACAAAATGATAAAGTTAATTGCCTAAAACTATTTTAGAGAATCAAGTGGATATCAAACAAAATTTATCACATCTTTTGGTTCACCTTGGATTCTTCAAAGAAGGACTTTATGTGCAAAAATTACAAAATAGAGGAATTTATGTACAATACCATCATTATTGGATATAAAAATATCACCACATTGACTGTTAGAATTATTATGCAACCTTGAGAGGTTTCCACAACTTTCACAAGTGAAATGATGAAAAAAATTCATTCCTTTCCTATCACTTCAGGATAGAGGTTTGGAGAGAGAATGAACAATGTTAGAAAAAAGAAGACAACTTTCTTTTTCTTCCAACTTTTGTCCTCAAACCTTATAAAAAAGTTCATTTTTAGAGTTATTTTTAAAAATACCTTCTATGATTTATCTTAAGGAGGCTTGATAATTGTTTTTAAGTGCTAAGAGGACAAGTCACTAATTTAACATTTTTGAATTTACCCATTTTTGGTAAAACTTGAATATCTTCAAAATTACACTTCAAATTTGATGAAATTTGACCTAGAGAACTGAAACAACTCCCTATACATGCTCTATATCTTGGTTTTTGTAAATGATCCTATACAATCGAGATCAATATCATTTTTCCAAGATACCATTGCTAGTTCTCAAACATAGTTTTAGTGTAGACTTGACATTTTCCTCCAAAGGATAAAGTATGACATGTATATGATCATAAATTTTCTAGGAAGTGTTCGTAGGATTCTACCATACTTACCTAGCATTTTCATGACATGTTATGTTCTCATAAACCTCATTAGACTCTAGAAATAGGTCCGAATGAGCTGATTTAAACTGTGACTTGCAACATTTGACCTGATTTTCACCCTAGAAGCTCTTGTACATTCTTACAAAAACATTTCTAACCTATGGAACACCTGAGCCAAGAAAACCAACCATATCCATACCTCCAATGGGAACCAATGAAATTGACCAAGCTTGTAGCACCACCGAATCATCCTAAAATCACTCTGTGAACACCAACTAACATTGATAAGGCAATACAAATTAAAATTCTTGCCCCTAATCGATCCTAACTTTACCACTCACACCTTTTCCATCAATTCCACATGACATCAATGAAAACACCAATGCACCAAGGTTCAATAATCTCCCCCTTTTTCATTAATGATAAAAAACTAATAAACCTTAATGGAAAACAAACATACCACCATATTTAAAGAATTCATTCTTTTTTTCTAACAACACTCCCTCCCCCTTTTACATCTATGACAAAGGTTCATCCATTCAATAGTATAAAAACATGCAAGTAATCCTTGACAAAACATAATCTAACCTCAATAATCGTCTCCTTGAATTTGAATTGCTACCTTGTTAGCTATTGTTTGAAAATATTCGTGGATTTCTTCAATAGTCAGCCTCAAGTCTCCTCGTGATCCTCTTTTTTTCAATCTCATACTATTAACTTATTTTCCCATTGTTTTATTTGTTCTTCATAACTTATGCCTTGAACAAGTGAACTAGATCCCCCTGTGAAAGTACTTTTATGTTACATACACATGCCAATATCCTAGTTCTTGGAATGATGACATCCTTCTGGCTCATTAGAGTGTCTATTTCAATTCAATGGTTTTCAAAATTGGCCTTCATTACATCATTTTTAGATCTCTTTACTGATTTAGGATAGAAATACCTAATTTATACATTGAGTGCACTTTGGCCTAACTTTGGACATCCAAAGGATCTCAATCATTAAATGAAAATATTTATTGCTTCTCCCCCTGAGTCTTCACTATCTACATTTTCCTAGTTATGCATGGGTTAGGATTAATACCTTGAATTTGAAGCATGTAGGTGAGTTAAAATTGTTTCCTCTACCCTATGTTGTCTTCTCGGTATTAATATCTTCCTTTGTATATGAGAATATATCTTTTTAATGTTCACCTTTCTTTCCTTGTTAAGGAACCTGATGACATCATTTATCATGTCCATCTATATTCTTCATCACCTAGTATACTCAAGGAAGGACTAATCAAATTTTTTTCTCCTATATGATATATTATAAATTCTATATGCCTTTGTTTCAAATTACCAACACCTTATAATAAATATTTCCTCAACTTCATAAGATCTACAACCCTTTTTGAATCTACTTCTCGGACTAATAGACATTGTCTCATTATTCATCTTGTACCTCAATGCAAAGATTCACTATGATTTGTTGAGCTTAGTCTATCTACCTATTGTTATGCTCCTTTAATATTGTATTTAATTCAAGACCAAATTTCGAGTTTGTCAAACTCTTCATGTAATATTTCATAATATTCACGGTGTTTGTCATGATATATTTAGACCGATCCTATTGACTCCAATTCCTTATATGTTTAATATAAGATATATTCTAGTTCATTTTGACTCTCCTTACACTATTAAAAGCGTAAAACTAGACCCTAAAACTTCATCTATGGGTATGACACCTTGTACACAGTCTAAACCATATTCCTTAAATTTTATAACTTTTGTGTGCCTTCATTACCTATACAGACAACTTTGGTTACTGATCTAGAATGTCACATATTAACTTAAATGTATACAAATTTATGAACCATGTTAAAACTTTAGGATTATATTTCCAATATCAGGGTTTTATCAAGTAAATATAATATAACACTTCAATAATACAAAAATAACACTTGAGACCTCTTCCTTATACTAGAAATAAGTAAAAAAATTTTATCTTGCTCTAAGTGGGATGATTTGATAGTTAGCGTAAGCATTTGCAATTTTAAAGATTATGAAACACATGATTTCCTTTCTAACAAATTGAGGAACACATCAAGTTAATAAAAATTCATTGAACTAATGTGGCATGGAATTCACTTTTGTGTGATGATTGTTACACTTGAGACTTCATATCAAAAGTTTAGTCCTGACCGAGAATAGAGTTGACATAACTTACATACTATGTTCCCTAATCTCCTTACATGTGGGAAAAATTGTATTCTCTTTCACAAAAATTACATCAATACCACATGTGCTCATATGTAAATTTTCCATGCTAATATAAAGAAGATAACACCTATAAAATTCAAAGCAACAATCAAACCTAGTATAGAACCATAAAGATAAGATCTTATGAGAAACAAATTCTTCAATGCATGAAATATATCAAATCAAAATATAAGCTTTATCTTACTCTCTAGATTGCTAGCTAAGAAATGAACCTATTTAGATCACTTTAGAAATCAAAATGGAGTGGTTTCCTCAAGATTGTAAGATGAGATCTCACCAAGAAATGGCTACAAGGCCATTTTTGGATCCTCCGTGCTCTTAAATTTTAGAGAATGGGTGCAAGATGGAGAAGCTCTTTCCTTCAATGGAGAATGGATCAAGATCAAAATGCTTATAATTTACTCTACAGAAAATAAGGTGTAAGAAGAAAGGTAATGAGGAGGGTTCCTTATATAACTTGTTAGTTTAGGAAAGGTTAACAATTTGCTGAATGTGGGATAAACCCCAAAGAGGAAATACAAAGGTCGTATATGTTTAATAAAGTGTGTGCACTTTGTGGGTGTCAAAAGGGGGTTTAATTAATTAAAGGTGATTAATTAATAGTAGGGGTATGCTTATATAGGATTATTAGAATAAAGTTAGTATAATTCAGGAGATTTAAGAGAGGAAAATGGTTCAATAAATTTTGATTTATTGATCTCGATTAGCGGTAATAATTAATTAACCTAGGTAGAAGCAAACATTAATTAACGAAAAGTCGTTAATCGACATCCTGAATGATATGAGGGCTCATTAATTAGTGAAACATACTTAATTAACAATGATAGAGGTATAATGGTGGTTCATTAAATAAGTGTCATCAAGTTACAGAAAGAAGATAGTACAATTTGAGTATTAAAATTACTTGAATGAATTCTAGGTGTTTACATTTACCCCTCTTTAGGGCGGAGTAAGTGACACCACTTTAAAGATAGTAGAAAAGTATAGACAAGTGAATTTTGAAGGGATATAAGAAAAATAGTAGAGTGAAGGATTCCCCCTCGAGTGTCGATGGGGTGATGAAAGAGTTTGATTAACGATTGAAAAGATGAAGGAAATGGATAGAAGAATAAGGAGGGGAAGGGGGAAAAGGTGATCCCTATTGCCCCAAGTGAGTTGGAAGAATAGTGTTGATAGAAGAGAATGATATGGAATAAAAATGAAGATGAAGGGGATGGAAATAGATTTCATCCAGTTGATGTAAAAATAACTTTATTTCATCATATTGCATGTGATCTACATCATCGGTCCTTATTAAAATATACACATACAACAAAAGTGTATAATAACATGAAAAGCTATAATACAAACATTTGTTCATTGCTAAAATGCTAGCTCAATTAAACATACAGAAATGCGACTATATGATAAAGTAAAAAGCTAGGCTAACAGGGAAACAAGTACAAACACACATACTCAAACAAATAATGTTCAAGATAGTTACACAATTTTATTTTTATCAATCTTTGATTGCGTCACCCGTGTGAATTAGCGATAAGGGTTAAGAATGGAACCCCAAGAAAGGATACATATAAGGTGAATAAGCGAAGGAAATAAAGGTCTAATGGAAAAGCAATCATTCCCTAAGAAACTACCCAAAGAAACATGTTCGAGAAAAGGAAGATAGAGATTGCGAAAACCATCTTTTTTTATGGAGGGTAGATCCAAATGATCTCGCGATTCTTGCACAAGCAAAAAATGAGATTTAAGGAAATATATTTTGTAGGACAATTTTGTAATGTTTGATTACAATGCATTTGACATAGATTTCAGTTGCATACATGTCATTTACATATTTTTGATTTTTTTTATTTTATACAATTTTTGGATTTTTGAATTTTTTTGATGTGTAGGATTTTTATGTTTTTGCTAATTTTTTAGGATTTTATTGATTTTTTATAAGAATTTTAGGAGAAAAAATTATCTGGAAACAAAACGTATGCCCCATGGAAAATAAAGGGGTGCTCGGTAGCAAAACAATGCCCCATAATAGTGAAAATGGGCGAAAAATGATTATTTAATAAAAATAATCAATACGGAAAGTGGTAGAAGAAAGCAAAAGGAAACATGGAAAGCATGTTACCTCCTTGACCATCGTGAAAAGTAAAAATCACCACGGGGGATGGATAAAAATACCCTATATATACCAAGCTAGGGGTAATTCACCGTGGCTCATTATTGTTACTCAACTCTGTCGGTTTGTCTATTTATTTGGATCGACATGGGAGAGAGATGGCTTAACTTCAAGATTGTACACGATGTGTGGACATCATTCGAGAGTACATGCGACCTCCTAACGATGGACCTCGGTATGTAAAGTAAAACAATTTTTTTTTAAGCTCATTTAATGTCATTTCAAATCCTTAGTTTAGTTGGCATGAAAAGAATGGAGGGATGCATGCGCGTAGGGGGATGCGTATAAAAAAAAAGAACAGAGATATATGTGACACTAGGGAATGGTTAAGGACATGGGCATGTATGCGCTGAAATAGGCGTGTGTATACTTCATGGTGCCACAAGTTCATAGGGGGTTTGTATACGTGAGCAGATACGCATGAGTGTGAAAAGGAGAGAGAATACGCTATGGAATGCAAGCCTTGTTAGGGGTGTACTAGTGCGTAAAAGAAAGCGATGGGGTGAAAAGGTAGTTTTTAGGAAACCTTATAAGAATTTAGGAGGATTTTAGAAGAATATAGAGATGAATAGAAGAAAATTATATGTTATGTGTTAGAAGAAATGATGTTAATAAGTATTTTTCTTGATCTTATAGATCGACCTACTCGTCTTGGAGAGACACGAGTGACATGCAAGGCTACGCTTATTCAAGGAGACCTTTACTTAGCCTGAGTAGATCTAGCTGGAGATGACTCTAAACATGGCTAGATTTTCGTACATGGCGCAAATGCCACATATTACTTTAGATCACATCCTTCTGACAACCTTAGTTGTGATGACGACATAATGAGAGTCTGTTATTTTTCTTTTTTACTAACAAGATGACCATAACATAGGAGGACATGTCACGGAAGATTCTTAGAGTTTTGATCCATGGCATAATTATAGAGTATGATGGGGATGATGCCCACATTACAAAATATATTACTTTGATGTTTGGCACAGTAGGACATACCCTAAAAGGGTATGGAAGTTCGATTATACAGTACTTTGATGATCTTAGGCTATCTCGTGTAGATGTATACTTGATGGCTCTTGTTAGCAACATTCTACTTGCGCTAAAAGGCAGGTTCCTCCTTTCCATTAGGCCTAATTGGATTTATCCATGGATTGATTGGTGGAGAGATATACTTATGGGGACAATTTTTATGCGCACATTTATATTGGAATATTCATTTGATTGCATACCATGATGAGAAGACCATGGGCATAACTACTCTTCTACAAATATGGGTGTGGGATCATATTGCCATTGGTCGCCCTTCAAGAGTCCTTCAAGTTTAGGCTCCAGATAATCCCCCGATGATGGTATGGGCATCGGTTAGTGATGACATCTGGGGATGTATTAGAGAAATAAATTTCTATCAACGTACATTTGATGAGTTTTAGTTATACATGGTGACTTGGCGCCCTATAGAGGTTATTAAAGGCTTAATGATGCTACATATTTGAGTGTAGCAGAGTTGAGCACTTTCGATTGGAATCTAAGATTATATTACGAGTGGTATAGAGTGGATCACATCTAGTGACAATTTGACCATATTCAGGGTACCCCTAGTGATGAGAGGTGGTACGTTCACCAATCTAGAGAGAAATTTGACATTTTCCTTCACATTAGACCACGTAAGGCTAGAGATAGTTTCGTAAAGATGGTGCCCTGACCACAGGGTACCTTTACCACATATTGCATATCTAGGGAGACAATGACTATCATGGATGGTATATCACAATGTACCCAATGAGGTTGATTATCCCACATGGTGTTATAGATGCTAGTATTGTAGCAGCTCACGAGAGGGATTATGGTGCAAAGATCATAGAGCTAGAGCTCAACAGCTTAGTGCAACAGGTGTCCAGGACCACGAGATAGGGTCAGGGCGGATACTTACACAACAACATATCTAAGTGCAACAAGCTATAGTACATATACCATTGTAATAGGTTGTCCCATGAGGGCCTAGTACAAGAGGGTTTTTTCCTCATGCACAAATGCATCGAGATACATATTTCGCATACCATATGTGCCTTTATTGTCACAACATGCAGTTGGTCCACCACTCAAGAATGGGTGGGATGGAGGTGTTGGAGATGGAGATGGATTTGGAGGTGGATATTGATGGGTTTCCTCGCCACGGAGCCCCACGAGATGGAGGTTGGAGAGATGCCTATAGAGTTCCATCACCTCCTAGATAGATCATTAGGAGTTCCAGGATTCATCCATTTTGAGGAAAAATTTACAACAAATGACAACTAACGAGAGATCAGCTATAAGTGGAGAGAGATCAACTACGAGCTAAGTTAGCTAGTTCCAGAGTAGAGTGTGATACTATCCAACAGTTGGGAACAATAGTAGGAGTCCTAGAGATGGTTCTCGAGTGTGACTTGATTACTAGGGAGTCCACATATTACAGGATGCTATACCATTCAGCCATGTCCATAGATCAAAGGGCTCCATATTATAGTAAATTAGCCGGGAGTCGGTTGAGATCCGAGTCACGAGACCATCTTGATCGGTTAGATTAATGTAAAAACCTTTAGCGTAGTAGAGCGTAGGGACCTTTGTGGGGCCATCACAAGTAGATGTCTCCACTGGTGGGAGACCTAGCAGTCCACACATAGGAGAGATTCAAATTTGACTAGAGTTATTGATGACATATGTACATATTTTTCTTTTGATGTATACCTCGATATGAAGGAATATTTTTGATGATAGATCTGTATTATTTTTGGCTATGAATCGATATGAAGAATTTTTTTATCGATTCCCATGATGGCATACTTTGTATCTAATGATTATGTATTGAGACACATTGTATATGGACATTGATATTTTGACATATTTACATGTATATGATGATGGATTTTATTATGATGGATGATTGTATCACATGTGTTTGATTTATGAGATAGCATTAGATGATATCACTATATTTTTATGAGATACTTATGATTGTCCATGTTTTAATTTTTAATATTGGGGAAGGGGGCAACAGGTGGTCCCTATTTCCCCATTGGTGATATGGTAGAATGATAGTAGCTTAGCATACATGTTTGATGTTTATTTTCATGACGATGTAGCTTAGTTTTTACTGACATATATATGATGTATGTGATGTGATAGATGATTATGTGATAAAAAATAATGTACAAGTAACAAACAAGCACAAGAAAAAGTTAACAAATCTACTGATGAGGCCATATATTGTCCATAAATTACCATTATTTTGTCCTTCCAAGTTACCTTTCAAAGTGGATTTAAATGTAATCTAGGAACTTATAGTTTTCTTAAGATAGAATATAGGATATATATCTTGTTCATTCTTTAGAAATATTTTGTTATCTATTTTGTTAACTAATCCTATTGATTATTTGGGAAAAGATGCAATGTCTTATGTATGTAGGCCATAAAGGAAAGATAATGCTAGTATTGATAAAAGTGGAATTGATCATGTATGGTATATCTAAACTAAAATTTGATTTCATATTCAGATTCCTCTCGAAAAATTATGCAAGTTCAAAAATGAATCATCTCAATCCGAGATCGTATGCAAAATTTATAGTTGTTTTAAGTTTGCAAGCTTAGTTCTAGAACTCGCATAGTTAGTTCCGGATCTCACAGGCTTAGTTCCGAAACTAAGCAGATTTTTACAATTTTTGAGGAATTGTGAATGATCAGAGAATCCAATAAAAAATATGAGAGAGGTTTTTATTCATAGATATGTTTTTAATATAAACCTCATTCTGATTTGCTACAGGTATTACCAATAAATAGGGATCTAACTTTTAGTGAGCTACAATCCGAGGAAAAGTGTATCAAATGAGCACTAAAAGTTCCATAAACAGAAACAAAAAATTCAAATGGAAAATATGAGAGAGGTTTTTGTTCATAGAAATGTTTTTAACAAAAACCTCATTCATATTTTCTATAGGTTTTACCAATGAAGAGAGATCTAACTTTTAGTGAGTTGCAGTCCGAGGAAAAGTGTATCAGACAAGCACTAAAAGTTCCATAAACAGAAACAAAAAGTCAAACAAAAATATGAGAGAGGTTTTTGTTCATAGAAATGTTTTTAACAAAAACCTCATTCATATTTGCAACAAGTTTTACCAATGAATATAAATCTAACTTTTAGTGAACTGCAGTCCAAGGAAAAAGCGTATTAGACAAGCGTCAAAAGTTCCACAGATCAAAAACAACAAAGTCAAATGGAAAATATGAGAAAGGTATTTGGTCAAAATAATATTTTGAGGAAAATCCTCCTTCCAATAATGTAGAGTAATAAAATCATTATGATTCTTGTTACCGAAAACCAGGAGAAGATTTGGGAGCAAATCTTCCTAAAATAAATGAGATAAGACTTTGACTCTAATAATATATATCTCTCCATATTTTGTGGAGATGGAGATCTTAGTTGTTAGGATTAGAATAAAGATAAGATCAGATTGTATCTCCCAAAATAAGGATTTGGTTGGATGCATAAATTATAAATGCAACCTTCCACACTTAGATATGTAATGCTTTTCTCCAAAGAAATAAAGATCTGTTCTTTCCTCTCAAATATTCTATAGTTTTAAGATCTCAGAAGTATGATTTAAATCCTCTTCCAAGGAATGATCTAGCCACTCATTCCAAGGAAGATGGATCTTTTTATTTATGTTTATGTTTATTCATTTGTCTTTAATTCATTCTGTTGTATTGTTTTTATCTTTGTATTGTGAAAATTCAATCAGTTGTAAACCTGCAGGTGTTTCATTCAATTATGTTTATTTTTAATTCAACAATTTCATTTATGAAAGTTTCATTTCTTTCATGCAACATTTATTTATGCAAGTGTGATTTTCTTTATGCAAGTGTGTTTCTCTCATGAAAACTTTATTACTGCAAGTGTGATTTATTTTATGCAAGTTTGGTTCATGTTTAAAGGAGTTAATTTCCAATTTTTTATTCTCTTAATGCATACAGCCTTCGGACACCAACCCAGATTGACATTATTAATGACGAAGATTGACGACCCTCATCATCTACCAAATATACACACTAAGCAACTTGACAATACCACTATGTAAAAATTTGTAAAGAAGCATGCAAAACACATTGGATATAAACAAACAAGAATGAATCTAAACAAGAAAATAATATGTCAAGAAACACATTGTACAAAATGTACAAACAAGTAAGAAAACAAAACAAGACACATACAAACAAACAAGTAAGAAAAACACTACTATGTTATTTTGAGATAGTTTTCGATGCATTTTATATTGTTTTTTGGAGTTTTTAGAAACCATGTTTTATTGTTTTAGTATTTTATTCAAGAAGGTTTAATAATATTTTGGGATTATCTAACCATATCGTAATATTTTTTTGAATTTTCTCAACATATCTAAATGTTTTTGGAAATTTTTGAACATATTTGAATACTTTTGGAATTTTCTTAACATATCTGAATTTTTTTGGAATTTTTTGAACATATCTTAATGTTTTTGAAAATTCTTAACATATTTGAATATTTTTGTAATTTTATGAACATATCTTAATGTTTTTGGAGGTTTCTAAAAGTTTTCCGAAGTTATGTACAAGAAAATAGAGAAACGTGGAGGCCCCCAGAGTTAGATGGGAATATATAAGGGTAGATGCCACGCATTATGTACATGAAAGTGAAGATGTGAAGATTCCCCCAACGTTAGATGGGAACTTATAAAGGTAATCTCTTCATAGATTTAAAAGAGAAGGATCATCCACATTAAGTCTTTGAAAGGAAAGGCTCAAAAGGAATCTAAAATGTAGGTGAAAATTTAGCTCTAGATAAAGCAAATGTACCTGTACGATGGAAAAGTGATAAGTGAGTGTGGGAATCTACAAGCAACTCTTCCTCGCACCCGACCTCCCAAGGTCATACCGAGATAGCCGGTGGGGATTGAATACGCATGGGATGCAGACAAACTAGTTAGGAAATATGATGTCTTCGACACGCACTAGTGGAAATTGTGAATCTAAGGTAAAGAAGGCCCTCCTAACCTAAACTGGTGTGATAGATCGATCAGCAAGGATGACTGCTCGAAGGCTCCAATCAATATCGAGCTCTGACATGATTCGCTCTATGGGTTGTGGAATATGTGGAAAATGACCGGATAGTTTCGTGTATATCTCCGTATAAGGTCATACGGCGGATGGTAAATATAATTGACTTTATGGGTGATTCTCTGGCCTAGTCCAGAACTCTTTAGCCTTGTTAGCTATTGTGTCTAGCAAGGATAATTGTTCGATGATGATAGGTGGAAGTGGAGTAGATCTAAATACTAATGCACGTAGGCCAACATCTATGTCCCGATTCACCTATGGACTCGTTGGGCTATGGGATTTATGGGTCACAACCGAATGTCTGCTCTCTTTCAAACCCTTCTACAGTCATGCAGATATGAATCTAGGGTAATCAGTAGTTTGGTTGATTCGACCAAAACATATGCGCTTTGTCATCTTCTACATTTAACCCGCTTAACTAGGAATCAATTTGTTGTACGTTTACCGTTGTTCGGAAGACTTAGATCCTGATATTTTGATCTATATCAGTTATTGTTGTGATGAGATTGGGTTGGGGCATGATTGGCTCGAATATGTATTCTCTGGGCTCCCTAGGTCCCGTGATTGTCATATAAAAGAAAGTTATATAAATATAACTAATGACAGAATAAACTAATTGTGAAAAATATGTCTATGTATATTCCTAAATCTGATATATCTATCTACTAAACAGAATTTAAAGAACAACTATCTAATATATCTAGAATTGATAGTTTAGAATAAAAAATTAAAACAAACAAGATAACCGAGTATAGCTATTTGTCTCATAAAATCATGAACCTATTCTAAATAATGAAACAATTGATTTAGTCTATTTGTAAGACTCTCGATCCTACCTCGTAAATGAGAAATGAATCATAGTTTTGTAGAAACTATCAATCCCCACACTTCCCGGGCAAAGATTCGAAAATAAAATTGACTGAAATAAAGTGATTGGCTACTCTATATGATATGTTTCTAATTAGAACTTTGAAAGCTAGACCCTGGATTCTGCAGAACAGTGGCGAATCCGATGGTGTGTGTGGCTATGTCCCCTCAGTGGATCTCCTCGTTCCTTCATGTTCACTTGGATCTAGAAAATCATGTAATGCTAGCATCAATGTAGTAGATATTGGAACAAAGGCAAATTTTAGGATACTGGACCGAATATAATGCGAGTAGGAGAGAGATAGCACAAGAGTACAGAGCATGGCTTATGTAATTCCTAGCGGGATTTATTGCGAGTCGTGCAACACAAAATGTCCAGTAACACTCCAAACTATCCTGTTTGAAGAACAAAACCTGTAACTTTAATGGCTTCCTATTGAAAACAAACTATTTTACTCCAATGAATTGGATGAAATATCAACAGCATTTGCACAAGACGGATATGTGGCTTCCTAACAACAAAACAACACTAACTAGGCATGCAATGAAAGAAACTAAGAATTCTAAACAAAATGAAAGACTAATCTATTGCAATGAGAAATTCAGAGGCAAATTTGAGGGGCCATTTTCTTGAGCACAAGCCAAATATTTATAGCATTTGCATTTACCCAAGGTAAAAACCAAATTGAACTCTTAAACTATAAACAATGGCAAAACACTATTCTAGGGAACCAGAATCATTAATGCAAGCTTATGGAGGTGAAAAAAATCCGGTGAATCATTGAAATTTACGTGAGTCGTGTTAAAAGAGCATTCTGGAAAATGCGTAAAGGACCGCCGCCATGAGCAGGGTGGCGGTTCTGAGGACCGCCGCCCCCGCTTAGGGCGGCGCAGGTCATGAGACTCTTTGCCTGCACAGGCGGCGGTTTAGAATCAAGAGAAAAAGGCCAAGAAAAGAGGGAAAAAGAGAAAAAAAAAGCACGTGGGAGCCGAGCGGGGCATGCGGGATGTTAACGCACACTTGGGGAGCTTTTCGATCCCGAACACCTTTAAAGGAGACTTGTATCATCATTGGGGCACCTATTACGTTGTTCCGGCAAAGACAAGATCCTTACAATTTTGGGTACATACATATTTCCACGCTCGGAGAAGCGTTTTAGCCATGAAGATGCGTAATACGGTGGATCCAGTATGGTGGTCCCGAAATGGAAAGTTAGAAGTTATACTTGATACGTCCATGTGTCGAAATGATGTCATCCAAAATTCCCGCTCCTACAAAACGAAAAGAGAACTCAAGTGCAGATAGACACAATAATTTGGAAAATAAATGCTAAAATAATAGGAAATGAGAATGTACCATTCATGCGGGGATAAGAACTTACCTCCGTCGGCACTCCAAACCTACGAAAAAGGCATTTAAAACAAGTCAGGTTGCTATATATATGAAAGTGGGCCCATTTTCCTATTCATTTGTGTGAGTTGATTTGATTGATTCTGAGCTCTGGAACCCACGGTGATGGTTTCTTGCGTGAGTAGAGCCAAAACGTTTGTGACGGAATAGTGATCATGCCTCTGCGAGCGGAACATCGACCCGCGAGAGATCACAAAGTTAGTTTTCTTCAATTTATCCTTTTCCCCCTCAATTTTAAAATGCTAAAATATTTGGGGTAATTTTTGAAAATGTTAGGTTAAAAAGGTCATCTAGGGGGCGCCTACTGGGTAGGCTTTGTTTTAGCTAAAACGGTCTTTTTTTAGTGTTTTTAGGCTTTTTAAGCTTAAAAACCCGCATGGGTTTTCGAGACATGACCGCCGCCCTACCCAGGCGGCGCTTACACGACTACTTGCCCTTAAGGCGGTGGTTACGAAACCGCCTCCCTACTCAGGGGGCGGTTTTGCATAGAATGCCAAAAGAACATCTGTTTGAGATTGTTTTTGCATTTTTAGCATTTCTATGTGTTTTCATGATTTTTCCAATGTTACTTGGATGCTAACTTGCTTTGTTTTGTGTGTATGCAGTGACAGAGGAGTATATTCGATGGAGCCGCAGAGAGGGAGTGTGATCGGCTCTTAGCAGTGTGTTAGACGCACTTTCGCAGGATGAGGAGGACACTCTTCAGAGGGCCGGATATGCGTATCTCACACATCCCACATGTTACACCATCCAGTCACATACTCTCGTGACTTATTCTCCTATTGGGATGCTTATCGAACACCTTCCGATTACTGTGAGTCCACGGTGAGTGGACCATCACTTTACTGAGTTTACGGGCCCGAGATAGCACAAAGTGGGCCACTTATATGGGAGATGCGCTTATCTCCACGGGTTCGAAGAAGGGGGTTAGAGTTCAATCCATTCCTAGTTTGCCCATCCCCTTACTTTGTCAAGCTATTATGGGGATCCTTGCCTCAAGACTGATCGGGGACAAGGGAGGAGACACACTGCTATACTGCTGGTCCCCCATCATTGCACAGATTGAGGGCCATGGCCAGATTTATGCCTGGGGAGTCGATATACTTGGGACTACCTACCACAACTTATACACGGTAGTCCATTTATAGGGCGCTTTGAGCCACCAGACCACAGTCATGAGTTGGGTCTATGAGCACTTCATCCCCTATGGCAGAGAGGTGTAGAGGTGACAGATCCCTGAGTCTGTGAGGGCAGCTAGATGGAAAATATGTCGGTGCTCGAGCACCTCATCAGCCGATTACTTCCTTGACCACCGATAACATGGAGGCCACACCATATCGACCATGGCAGCAGTATATGGGCGAGGAGGCTCTTACTTTGATCTCCTGCTCCACCACAGGGTAGCTTATTAACAGAGTGGGGTGAGTGGAGATACACCCCTTTGCCGAGTTCCTCGCGAGTTTGGCCTACCTTACATGGGCATGCTTCCCCGATAGCACCAAAAGATATACTGTGTCGATTCGAGAGGCCAGAGGGGGTCCTAGAGGCTGGGGTTGGATAGTTGTTTCCCCTGGCATTCCTATTGTGGCCAGGAGGGTAGTACGTGCCCGAGGGAGAGGTGGTGCACCTCAAGCACCTTTGCTTCAGATTTCTGCCGGTCCTGACCATAGCAGCAATGACCCCATCGACATAGACTCTGAGTCCGAGGATTTTACAGGGGAGAGACAGAGTAGGAAAGTGATCCTAAGTGGCATGATACTCAGGATATCATGCAGGCAGCGAGGGCCGAGCAGAGTGCAGAGAGAGTTACTCTTGTTTTAGAGGAGCCACTCTCCCAGGGCCATGGTGGGGAGGATGAGTCCATTGTAGGATGCCATGTTGCTCCAGCCACGGGGGGAGTACCTCAGTCAGTGGTGGCATCTGTGGAAGGTGCTGACCCTAGAGATCCATCCTGGAGGCCTGGCGATCGGAGTAATTTACCACCCTTCTTTTTAATGCTTGTTTTTAATTAGGATTTCCTTAGTTACTATTTCTCCTCTTGTTTGCTTTTTTATTTTATCTCTTGTTTTGTTTCTAATTTGTTTTCTCCTTTGTTTGCAAAGACCGTCGATGAGTGGCAGGACTTGATTCATAGGGTATGCACTAATACCCTGATGATCCCCATGGAGAGGACCCGTGCAGAGTTATCTGTGGATGCTTTGGGAGCCCTCAAAGCACTGCAGACACACCGACGTCTTTTCCCGGGCCCGGCATGTGGCCAGGATGGTATTGACTCTCTACATGGAGCTAGTGGGGTATAGGACAGCCGAGCGCCTAATGAGGAGTCATTCTCGTGGCAAGACTGCGGCTGCCCCTCGGGATCCTGAGCCCTCCGTGCACTCAAAGTGCCGGCGTAGCCGAGTCCTAGGCATGGGTGTGCACCTTCGGAGGGGTCTCATAGGGGTTGAGAAGCCACTTGGCTCTCCTAGATTTTGTATGATATATTCTTTTGTATATCTCGGGCTCTTTGAGCGTTTTGACCATGCTTAGCGCATGATGGCATTGTACAGAAACTTTGATTATCTATATATTTATATTCTCTTTGGATCAGACTTTTGGCATTTATGGCTTTGTTTCCTTTCCAGTTTCCTCATGTAGATTATGATGTTATGCTTGTATGCTCTTTAAAATGTATGCAATGGAGAACAAATGATGCAAGTGTTTACTTTCTTTTTGTATTTCATGATGCTGATATATGGTAATGTAGATACAATGTGATGTTGAATCTTAGTTTCTGTAAGCAATTTTGAACACTTCATATTTGTTTTGGCAAAGTGGTGAAGATAAGTGGTATGATGAGTAGATAGACTTGCCCCACTCCTAACTCCACACAACTAGTAAGATGCGAGGGCTTATCACCGAGAGCTAAAAAGGGCACAAGTTATGAAATGTGTTGAAATGATTTTGATGAAAGATAGACAAAGCTTTAGCGGAACCAAATTAGGATGCCACAAGCCTACTCCACTCGAGTGACTTCATAGTTTTTGGGATGTAACTTGCTTTGTGGTTTATCTAGACTTAGATCCTTAGATGGCCACATGGTAGACAAAATCTGGGTTTTTAGGATTTTTAATTCTCTTGGAATTTTGAACATCTGATTCATTTGTTTTTTACTCAAGACTTCAAGATTTGAATTGTTTGTCTATGACCTTTTGCATTTGTTTGTCAAGAGGACCCCCTATACTTTGCCCCATGCTACTAGTAAGAAGCGTGGGTTTATCACCATAGGAAAGGCATAGGCGAGTAAGGGCATTTCCATCCTTTCCCAACCCTACGTCACTAGTAAGAGATGCAAGCTCATCACCAAAGGTTGGTGGGGCAAGGAAATGTGTAAAATTAAAATTTTCTGTTTGATCTATATTTGACTTGTTTACTTGAGTAAAATGTCAGTATGTGCTTATTTCCAAAGAGATATACATACGGGATAGATGTGACACGATGAAGCTTCTAGAACAGACCATAGGCAAGACACCCATCCTAAGAAGAAACCAAAAGTGAGAATAAACCCACAGATCTTGGCATGGTTACCATTAAGACTTTGTCATATCTAGCTTTATTTGATGAAATGATTCCAAAATAGTTTGATGATATCATGGAAATGGAGAAGTACGATTAGAGTGTTTATGCCAACAACATCATGAGTTTGTAATGAATTGCTTTGAGAAAAATTCCTTGATCACAATTTGTGTATGAAACAAGCGGACAAAATGATCCTAATCTATATGCAGATGCAATGTAGATATAATTATAAGTAGTGCTAGTTGCTTACATGTAGAATCATTTAAGGTGTATGGAATTGACTGTTTCACCAAATTCCTCACCTTCTAGTGTATATAAGAGGTATGCACCATTGCCATAGTCCTTCATGACTCGGTATGGGCCCAACCATTTGGGCCGGAACTTCCTTCCTTCGCCGGTCTTTTTGTCGATCCGGCTGTCTAGCCTTAGAACTAGATCACCTTCATATATGTTGCGTTTATAGACCTTCTTGTTATACTACCAAAGACATCCAACAAAGATAGACTTTGTGCCACTGCTCAAAGATCTAACCTAGCTTCATCTAGGATTTCTAGTTGGGAGAGACATGCTTCTCTATAAGCGTCTTCATCTAGAATCCCTTGTAATGAAATGCGGAGACTGGGTATTTCAACCTCAAGCGGGAGAATTGCTTCTACCCCGAATACTAGAGAGAAAGGATTCGCTCCTGTTGGTGTTCTTATTGAGGTTCGGTGGGCCCATAAGGCCAGATATAACTTCAAATGCGAATCTCATTTGTTTTCTCTCACCGTTTTAAGGAGAATGGCTTTTAATGTTTTGTTTTTCACCTCAGTCTGTCCATTGGCTTGAGGGTAATATAATGAAGCCATATTGTGGCTTATTTTAAATTTATTGCACAATTCGCAAACTTTGTCATTCTTAAAAGAAGTTCCATTATCTGAGATAATGATTTGCGGGACACCATACCTATAAATGATTTGGTTCAAAATGAACTTGGCGATTACAGAACCCGATACAGTAGTAAGAGGCATAGCCTCTACCCACTTGGTAAAATATTCAAGGGCCATTATTATAAAATTATGGTTGTCTGTGAATGAGGAGAGAATTTCCCTATCAAATCTAAGCACCACGTAGAAAAGGGCCATGGAGTAGCGATTGGTCAGAGCTTGTGCTAGCATGTGAATCTCGTGGGAGAATTCTTGCACTTATGACAGGTTCATTTTAAGAGACCTCTTGGAAATCGGAGGTGGAGAATCCCTGGTGAATATCCCCGGAACCGGTTTTGCGGGAAGGTGAATTTTTTGGGGGTTGTATGAAAAAATTTCACCTGATTATCAAGTGCTACGACATAAGGCTGCAGGCGCGTGACGGGAGATTTTACTGTCGTGCGTCAAAAAAATCCAATGACGCGTCACTAGACCTCAATGACGCGCGTTAACAACCCTATTGACGTGCGTCCACGTGCAGGTCTAGTGACACACGCCACTAGACCTTCTTTGACGCACGCCACTGAGGTCTAGTGACGCGCGTCATTGCATTTTTTTGACGTGCGATAGCAAAATCTCCGATCGCACGTCTGCAGCCTCCGCCCTTTGCTTTCTCATCAAAAATCTCTGTGTCACACGTCAACAAACACTTTTTCATGTGTCTGCTATGCGTCAATATCTTTTGTACCTCCTTGTCACACGTCAACTATCCGTCAAGGTCGACAAGTACCCTTAGTGACGCGCGTCAACAGGGTTGTTGACGCGCGTCACTGAGGTCTAGTGACGCGTCATTGCATTTTTTTGACGCGTGATGTGTAAAATCTCGGTCACACGTCTGCAGCCTCCGCCCTTTGCTTTCTCATCAAAAAATCTCAGTGTCGCGCGTCAACAAACTCTTTGTCATATGTCTTCTATGCGTCAATATCTGTTGTACCTCCTTGTCACGCGTCAACTATCCGTCAAGGTCAGACAACACCCGCAGTGACACGCGTCACTAGACCTCAGTGATGCACGTCAACAACCGTGTTGACGTGTGTCAAAGAGGTCTAGTGACGCGTGTCACTAGACCTCTTTTAACGCTCAGCAACAGGGTTGTTGGACGCGCTGACAAAGAAAATCTCTGGTCACACGTCCAGCCTCGCCTCTGCTTTCTCATAAAAAAATCTCCGTGTCGCGCGTCAACAAAATCTTTGTCATGCGTCTGCTATGCATCAATATTTTTGTACCTCCTTGTCGCGCGTCAACTATCCGTCAAGGTCGACAGGTCGATAGCACCCTCGGTTGATGCGCGCCAAAGAGGTCTAGTGATGCGCACTAGACCTTTAACGCGCATCAACACGGCTGTCGACGCAACATCGTGTCTGTGATGAAAATCATCGCATTTTTCGACGCACGAAAGAGGTCTCTAGTGATGCGTCTGCGTCCGCCTCTCGCTTTCTCATCAAAAATCTCCGTGTCACGTGTCAACAAACTCTTTGTCGCATCGCATCATCAACATCGGTTGTTGCACGCCAACTATCGCGGGTCGACAAGACCCTCAATGACACACGCACTAGACCTCGAGGTCAACAACCATGTGACGCGAGGTCATGATTGCATCACTAGACCTCTTTGAAAGCACGCCAACAGGTTGTTGACGCTTGCACACCGAGGTCTAAAATCTCTAGTTTTTTGACGCACGCCACACGTCTCGCAGCCTCCGCCTCGCTTTCTCATCAAAAATCTCCGTGTCACGTGTCAACAAACTCTTTGTCGTGCATCCGATATGCGTCAATATCTGGGTACCTCCTTATCGCGCATCAACTATCCCGTCAAGGTCGAGACAAGCACCCTCGCGATGACACGCTTCAACAACGATGTTGACGTGCGTCAAAGAGGTCTAGTGACATGTGTCACTGGATCTTTGATGCGCGTCAACAGAGGTTGACGCGCGCATCACCGAGGTCTAGTGACGCACGTCACTAAGCCTCGCCGACGCTGCAGCGCATCAACAACCCTATCGACGCGTCGTCAAAGGGCTAGTGACGCCGTCACTAGACCTCTTTGACGCGCGTCAACAGGGTTGTTGACGCGCGTCACTAAGGTCTAGTGACGCATGTCATTGCATTTTTTTGACACGCGACAACAAATATCCTGTCACGCATCTGCAGCCTCTGCCCTCTTCTTGTGCATCGAAAAAATCTCCATGTCGCTCGTCAACAAACTCTTTGTCATGTGTCTACTATGTGTCAATATTTGCAGTATCTCCTTTCTGCAAACCCTCCTTGTCGCGAGTCAATAACTTACCCCCTTGTCGTGCGTCTATAATACGGGATATATCATATTGTTGAAAAATGTGAAGTAGAAGTGTTCTACCTGCGAATAATCTAGGTTTATATAGGGGATATTTTTCAAGGGTAGGCGAAGCCGACCCCTAAAAAAAATTAAAGTGTAATTTTTAGGAGAACAGTCATCGACCCGTGCAAAAAAATTCACCTTTTCAAAATTTTCAAAAATGGAATTGTTTCACTCGAATGTTTCGGCTTCTGGGAATAGAGTTGCTTCTATCCTTTCATTCCTTTTAGAAACAGATGAGGTTAGGGTTAGGAGGAATACCTGTTGAATGTCGAGATGGTGTGCGCGTACCGTAGAGAAAGATCAGGCTGACTGCGAAGAACTCCTTTTTGTCTTGGAAGGACTACCTACAAATAAGAACACAAGACCACAAGATTTTGATTAAACAATAAATGAGGAAACTGCCTTGGGCCCAGGAAATATAAAACTTCCTTTCGAAGGTGGTCAGTTCCCCTGCTAATATGAATTAACACAAAAGACTACAAAATATCAATTAAATTGTCTCGTTGAACTGGGTAGGGGAAAGGCTGGTTTTCTGGTTTTTGATCAGAGGAACCGATGCCGGTTACTGATAACCGATACCGGTGGGTTCTAGGATCTTTTTGGTAGCTATGGTGTTTTGTAAGGCTGGTTTATGGATGATATTAGGAAATGGGATGATTAGAAGCAAAAGAATAATAGTTAGATGCAATGACACGTTGGGTAGTAGATTCAGAGACGGATTTAGGAGGACTGAAATTCACAGAGCATAAGAAATGTTATAACAGAGGACATGCAAGATGTGACTTACTGGTTTTGGCGAAGATGCAAGTTGATATCCTCTACTGCAAGCACTTCTGGTTTCTTTACTCGTCTCTGCTTGATTAAATGAAGATCTGGACTCTGTTTCTCGCTCCCAATGCTCTCTGTTGATCCAGAAATCCTTCGACTGATCCCCAAAATGAATTTCTGATCCGTTGTTTTGGTTTGGGGAGCCCATTTACAGGGAACCGATGGCGGTTGAGTAACCGACGGCGGTCGAGTAGAACCGACATCGTAAGGAAAAAGTAGGCTATTTTTAGTAAAATAGCCCACCTTCCCCGCTTTCTCCCGAGAGATCGATTGGGGCTTGGTCAAGTGGCTAGAAGGTCGGCTTTGGGTGCGAGTAAGGAGGCATTAGTTATGGATGTGAGTCTAGACCAAGTCATGGGTCTTAATTAGGTTAGTTTAGGGTTAGGGCTAGGTCATGATGAGGTGGCAAAGTGAGGTGGTGGGTAAGGTGATGTGGATTTATCAATTATAAGGTAATTAATAAATAATTGTGTAAGGTTTAGGTGATGAGGTTAGATTGTGAGAGGAGATGCGGGTCACAAGGGGTCGTAAGACACAAATTTGGTGTCTACATTAGCCCCTTATTGTCGTGTAGCTTGTTCTGTAAAGCTGCGCGGACAATAATATGAAGTGGTTTCTCGTGTTAAAGATATAGGTAATCCCCCTCAAATCTATCGCCGATTGAGTGAACGGGAAATCAGGGATAGGGTTGATAAAGGGTACATGTTGTAGAGAGGATGGTAAGGTGGTGGGGTAGGTCCAAGGAAGCAGACGCATGTTGAAATGCAATAGTACGACGAGGGTACATGATTTGACAAGCAAACCAGCAATGTGTAGGCAAAGGTCGATAGTTTATCCAAACAAGGGTGATATAATCCTGGTATCCAAGGCATAGGAAGTAGCTCCAGGGTATATAACAGGTGAGGTACAGGAATGTTTAGGCATGTTCGGCAGTACCAAATGGTTGGTTTGGTTGAGATAAACGTCACGGTCTAGGTCTAGGCAAAGTTGGTCGACAGATCAAGTCAAGGACCCTAATCATGCTAAAACACGAACAGGTGAGCTCGATTGAACAAAAGGTACATGATGGATGGATAAAATAAAACGTTGATTGTGGGTATGGTATTGAAGTGATACGGCCTTGGGTCAGGCCAAGTGGTTGGGCGGTGGCCCTGGGTCAGGTCATAAGGGTAGAGTGAGGCCTTGGTAAATGTTTTGGTTGTGATCTGATTTTTGCATGTGATATGAATAAGAGATTAAGTGGGTAGATATGAAGAAGAAAACATGATAGCAAGGGTTATAGGTGAGGTAAGTGTTACGTGGTAGGTAATCAAGGGTTTCGGGTATGTCTGTGTATACAGAGAGGAATAAATGAGCAATTTATTGTCGTAGGTGGTTGTTTTTAGGGAAGGTGTATGTAATTGACAGTGACCGGTAAGTGCGGTTAGGGAGAACCGGTATCGGTTAGGGAGCCGATACCGGTTATGTATAACCGATACCGGTTACTGGAGGAATTTCCAGAATGTTTGAAAAACCCTGACGGATTGAATGGTTGTTTGTTGTTTTGGTGTATGCGCAGTGAGGGCGGGGTTGAGGATGAATGATAGTGTGCCAGCGCTGTTGTCACGAATCCGAGCGGATGTAACACCAGCTGAATGGACATTGATAAATCGTTTGGGGTTAAGTGGAATCCGCTATTATTCACGAATTACACGGAACCATGCTATGTTGCAGGCATTGATTGAGAGATGGAATCCCGAGACAAATACCTTCTATCTGCCAACAGGGGAGATGACAGTAACATTGGAAGATGTGTTTCGTATTTTGAGACTCCCCATTACAGGAAAACTAGTATATCAGGCACTACCTAGCGTGGCACGGGGAGCGATAACAGCAGTATTTGGTCCATACGCACGAGATTTGACACAGTGAGGTTTATCCTTTACGTATGGGGTAATGTATGCAGCACACCCTGAGGAGACAAGGTTAGCAGTGATATTAATGATAGCGGTAGGGTATTATGCATTACCGAGGGGAAGGAGGAATATTTCCAAAGGCATTGATGTGTGTTATCTAGGAGATGGTAGAAAGGAACGTGACGTTTGCGTGGGCACCTGCATATTTGGCGGAGCTATACAGGGGTTTATGGGCTTGTAGGCGAAATCACAGGACGACGCTGGATTGTTCATACTTATTACACTGTTGGGCCTATGAGCACATTGTTTGTGTGCGACCAATAAGGCAATCCCTCCAGGGCAGAGAGAGACCCGAGTACGAGGTTGGGATTCGAGACGATGGGTCCGCATGTAACAAGAGGCCAGATCCCAAGCCGTGACGGGTGATATTGAGTATTACAGGCAGGTATGGGAGAGGGTGACGGTTGCGGACATCTGTTGGAGGCCTTACGGTAACTATATGGTAACAGAGAGCATAGCTGAGGAGTTAAGGGGTGTAGAGCGAATGAGGTGGATCGCGGGGCACAGGCCAGGTGAATATGAGAGGATTCCTATAGATCACGTGTGGCGACAATTTGGATTTGTGCGGATATACCCCTAGCTTATAGACCATATATGAGGATCGACGCAGAGGCGATTCTCACCTCCCCAATGCCAACACCTCCGTAAGGTCCCAAGAGGTAGCAGGCCCGATCACGGGGGTAATGGACGCAGGAACGACAGAGGCCTATAGATTATGGTGGGCAGCGGAGCTGCGAGGTATACGTGATTGTCCTGACATAGCTGTGATTACAGCAGAGAGGGATTGTCTGCAGCGTTTAGTTCAGCAGCTCCAAACGCAGGTGAATGAGACAAGAGGATTGTTAGTGGTTGCGGAGTCACGGGCGGGGAGACTAGAGGCTAGAGTCCTCCATGCGAGAGGGCGTATTCATATGTTACAGGAGAGATTGGCAGATCAGTGGGCGGTACCAATAGCCGTGGTACCTTTGAGGACAGAGAGGCCCGGCGAGAGGGGTCGACGATCACGATCATCACCTAGTTCGGGATGAGGCGTGAGGGTCTGAGTAAATGTTAGCAAGGTATAAGAATAAATAAGGATGCCGACCTGCGTGTCGATGATAGAGAAGATGTATTTGTTTAACATCTAAATAAAACTGAATATGTATGGTGATTTGAGTTATGATAATAATAAGAATGTTTGCGTTGTGACTTTTGGTGTTTTGAAAAAGGATAAAGAGGAATGTGATTAAATAGAAATACACAGAAATATTTATTATACCACACATGATAGATTATGGTAGGGGATGGTCGAGCTAACCTTGGGAGACCCCATGTCTCCGAAGTGCTGCCTACATAGCCCATTGCACAAAGCAAGGAGGGGCCTCAGACCGATGTAGTTCTCCCTTAGGATCAGGGAGAGGCGAATTCAGGCAATTTGGTATGGTTTAGGCAATTGGTTGGTTGGTAAAAATATTAAGATTAGTAAAGGTAAGGTGGATGGTGTTGGTAATGAATTGGTGATGTTGTAAAAGGTATAAGGGAAGCGAAAGTTAGCCTACCCAAGTAGAAGGGAATCATGTCCTGATTAAGATCAACACACAATCCTAGATGCGAGGCAAAGTGGAAAGAGTGCTCCGTAGATGAAGAGAGCTAAACAAACCACACCACATAGAACGAGCTTGGAGTCCTAGGTACCGTGCATAGACGAGAAGTCAATAGGTGAAAAGAGTTGTATGATCACAATATATCAGGTGTACGTCACGTCCCTTGAGTTTGAAACAGATGGTGAGGTGAGGTGGATGATATAGCTGAGGTACGGAGAACTCATTACAAAGTGAGTGTTCTGACAAAAGAGAACCTACCCTAAATAGACAAGTCCATGACTCAAAAGTTCTTCTGAATGAGGCTTTTATTTTATTGAATATAGACTGATCGATGCGGGAAGTCTACCAGGGATATTGATTGTTTTATTCTTGAGGTCTTCACGAAGCTGATCAATGCGAGAAGCTTCTGATAAAGGCTGACTGTGTATAGCTGTCCTTCGAGGGAGCAGTCTATTTATAGTAGCAGATATGATTTTAATGCATAGCTGTCCTTCGGGGGAGCAGTCTATATATAATAGCAGCAATAGTTCGGCATATAGCTATCCTTCGAGGGAGCAGTCTATATTTAATTTAGATGACTAGATGTTCTTTTGGCGTGAAGCATCTAGTTTAGTAGGAAGTTTGACTCAAGAAAATCCCATAAGAATACGGCTTATTTTAATACTTTGAAGTCATGGACTAGACTAAAAAGGGGAAGGCATCATCAAGGGGAGGTGAGAATCAAACTATGTGAGCTTGATTGTTATTATGAGGTGTAGGAAACAAGTGCATGCAGTGAGCTCAAGGGACGAGCGGCAGGTAGATAAGAAGTGATATAACACTAATTTCAACAGTAGAATGGTCGAAGATGCAAGGCATTAAGGGGTTCAGGCTCAGGTTTACCATTAAGCGAAGCTAAACGATAAGTACCAGATCCATAGGTGTGAGTGATTATATAAGGCCCAATCCAATTGGGAGCAAATTTTCCACGTTTGCTCTTTTCTAGTTTGGTTACATGTTGATTCTCTTTGAGGACAAGATCACCAACCTTAAAGGTACGCTCATGAAGTCGCTTATCATAAGCACGTTTAATGCGTTTTTGATAGATTTGAAGGTGATCAAGAGCTGTAAGACGGCGTTCGTCAAGAAGCTCCAATTGGGCTAACCGCTCTTGGCGGAAATCATCGTTGGTGAGAATATCCTGAAGAGATATTCTAAGGGAGGGTATTTGTATTTCGAGAGGCAAAACAGCCTCGGTACCGTATACCAAAGAAAAAGGTGTGGCATTAGTAGAGGTACGAATGCTAGTACGATAAGCCCAAAGGGCAAAGGGAATGTGATCGTGCCAATTTCTTCCGGATTCATTGACAACTTTCATGAGGATTTTGGTTAGTGTTTTATTAGAGGACTCGGCTTGCCCATTGGCTTGTGGATAGTAGGGTGATGAGAAGCTAAGTTTGATACCAAAGTTGTCGCAAAGGTCTCGCAACAACTTGTTTTTGAAAGATTTTCCATTATCTGTTATCAGGCGATGAGGAACACCAAAACGACAGATAATGTGGTGGTTAATGAACTCAAAAAAATTTCTTTTTTGATTGAAATGAGTGGAATAGCCTCCACCCATTTTGTGTAATATTCGGTCGCTGTGATTATCCAACGGTGACGTTGTGAAGAGGTCGGGTGAATCTCACCAATAAGGTCTAAACCCCATTGTGAGAAGGGCCAAAGATCTCGAGCGATCTGGAGCGGGTGGCTAGGAGTATGTTGAAGGTTGGCATGTTGCTGACACATAACACAACGCTTAACATATTCGTAGCAGTCGTTATTGAGAGTAGGCCAATAATAACCAAGGCGAAGGATTCGTTTGGCCACGGCAAGGCCGCTGAAATGTCCACCACAAATACCGTCATGGACCTGTTGGATGGTATGAGTGGCCTCCGCGCCAGTTAGACAGCGAAGGAGGATGCCATCAAAGCCACGTTTATAGAGGAGTCCCCCCATGACAACATAACGCGAAACACTTTTAAGAAAAGCACGTTTGCCGTTACTAGTAAGGTCAGGTGGGAGGACAGAGATTGTAAGGTAGTCGTGAAATTGGTGGTACCAGGTATCCTGCGAACTAGTAGACACAATATTTATCATACAAACTACCGGGGTTGAATAGGATGGTGCAAAAAGTTGCTGGACCACAACGAATAATTCAGAGTCAGTTGGTGCGGCGGGAATTTGCGAGGCTAGGCAAGCCATAGTGTCCGCAAATTTGTTAGTGGAGCGTGGAATGGTTTGTATAGAATAGTGAGTAAATAAGGCTAGAAGTGAATCCACGTAGTGTTTGTATTTTTGAAGTTCCTCGTTTTTGCATTGGTAGACGCCCATAACTTGATTGACTACCACCGAGAGTCGCCAAAATGTTGATAGATTTGATGCCTAAGTGTAACGCAACTTGGAGACCCAGAACAAGGGCCTCGTATTCCGCTGTATTATTAGTGCAAGGGAAATCGAGTCGGAATGAAAGAGGCATAGGTTCAGCGTCGAGAGGAATGAGAACAACGCCGGCTCCTCCGCCGCGCTGGCATTTAGATCCATCGAAGAAGAGGGTCATTGGGTACGACTCCTCCGTGAGGGAAAGAGTAGCGATGAGTTCGTCGGGAAATGTGAAATTGGTAAATTGTTCCCCAGGTAAAGGAGCTTCTGCAAGTTGGTCTGCGATGGTTTGTCCTTTGATTGATTTCTGGTGGACAAACTCAAGGTCGAGGTCGGCGAGAAGCATGAGCCATCTGGCAATGCGTTGGTTCAGATGAGGTTTGGCATACATGTAATGGATGGGGTCTGTATTGGTGATGACGAAAGTCTTGTGATTTAGAAGGTAGTGTCGGAGTTTGGTGGCCACGAATGATAGGGCTAGGCATAACTTTTCTATATGTGTGTACCTAGTCTCATAGTCCACCAAAGTACGACTTATATAATAAACGGCTTGTTCGCGATTCTCAGAGTTACGATGTGCAAGCATGGCTCCTACAGCGTGGTCGGTGGCGGAAAGGTAAAGGTAGAAAGGGCGGTCGTCTTGGGGTGGGATAAGCACGGGTGGCTGCAAGAGATAGGATTTGAGAGCTTCGAAGGCTTGGTGACATTCTTCGCTCCATTGGAACGCAATATCCTTTTTAAGGAGGTGATGAAAAGGTTGACATCGATCCGAAAGTTGGGAGATGAAACGTCGGATAGATTGGAGCTTACCTTGTAAACTACGCAATTGTTTGAGATTTTTGGGTGGGGGCATTTCTAGGATAGCTTTGACTTTAGATGGATCTGTTGTATATATCTTCCCCCCAGGTAGATATAGACAAGAAGAAGAATGGAGAAATAAAAGAAGCTCAGATCCTTGACATTCATCGCCCTCGCGCACGAAATGGCGCACAATACAGATCGCCGACACGGAAAAGTTGTTGCCCTTGGTGCACGCGAAATGGCGCACAACACGATCGCCCGACACAGAAAAGTTGCGCCCTTGGCGCACAGAAATGGCGCACAACACAGACTGTCGACACAGAAAAGTTGCGCCCTTGGCGCACAGAAATGGCGCACAACACAATGCTCAAGCCGACACGAGGAAAGTTGCGCCCTTGGCGCTGCACGTAAATGGTGCACAACATGCATCGACATAGGAAAAGGAAAAGTTGCGCCCTTGCGCACATAACAACTGACAACACGAGTATCACATAGGAAAAGCGCGCCCTTGGTGCACATAAAGGGATGTCGACACACATATGGATGCGCCAAGGCGCACCTTCAGAGGCGCAACATTCGAGCGCCGACAGAAGCGAGCACTCTGGCGCAGATATTCAAATGGCCATAACTTTTGACTGGGAGCTCGGATTCATGCAAGGTTGGACTTTCTGGAAAGCTTACGAGGTCCTCTGTCCAACTACGACTGGATATCTTTAATTGGGTGAGAACAAATTCTAAAAAATGAAAAATACAGTTAGCCACTTTTGGGTTCGCTGGGGTTCTCACCTACCACCATTATGATATGTTTTAAATGCAGTCTGGAGGTGGTTGGGGCAGATTTCGAATTCCTCTCTCTTTTCTCTCTCATTCTTCCTATAAATTGTAAGGAGGGGCTTCTTTTAAAGGTGGTTCATTCTTTCTGCTCTGCCCTCCCTTCTTTTCTTCTCTAGGGTTGAAAATGGAGTTCGAACCTCCTCCCTACTCTGTAATGGCGTTTTTTGCCTTTTACTAATGGAATGATGTTCTGTGCAAACTTCTGAAGCAACAAAACGTGTTTTGTGATGCATCTGTCCATCCTTTCTCATTTTTGCTTGTTTTCTTCTTGCCTCTCTTCATTGCAGTATCTCGTGCATGTTTGAATGTTCATTGCGGGTTTGGGCCGTGTTCATGGAGTTTTGGGACATCTTCTCGTGTGAAATCTATCCTTGGGCCTGTGATGCATCTGTCCATCCTTCCCATTGCTCACCTCTCTTTGTCCCATGGTAGTTTTGATAGATGTCCAACATTCTCCTTCTCTGGTGTATCACCGTTTTAGTGTAGGCTTTTGTTGTTTTTTCCTTCTCTCTCTCTCTCTCTGTCTCCTTGGCATGGTTAGATTAGGATTAGATTAGCTTGCCTGCACTGGAATAGCTTGTGGCAGGTAGTTTAGGAGCAGGAACCAGCCTTCTCTGGAGATTCCTCTCTCGGTTTCACAAGTCCCACACTTGGAGAGAGGTTTCCATGTTGTGCAATCACACTGGATGCCTGAACATCAACCTAGAAGCCTGATGTGCGTCCAGGGGTGCTGTGATTTTGCATCAACAGTTTTGGCACGCCCGGTGGGACCTTAGAGGTCTTTCACTTCATCTTTTGCAGGTTGATGTGTTCCTGTGAAGATTTCAGCCTTTGGAGGCACTTGCAAACACATCTGGCGACTCCATCTGGTCAACAACCCATCTCTGAAGTTGCAGACCTTCCTTTCCATTCATTTTCATTCATTTTCCATTCATCCTTCTTTCCATCTCTTTCATTCTTTCCCATTCCATGAGGTTGTGCAATCATGACTTCATTTCCATCATGGATTTCATATCAACAACAGCAGTATATTCCACCTCCAACAGGTTTTACAAATCCTCCAGATCAGCATGCATATTCATATGAACAGCAGTGCCAAAGTCAGTTTGGCTATGGAGCTTTCCAAGAGCAAGAGTATGCATATAATGAAGACAATCAGATGCAAGATGCTGGTCTGTTGGAGAAAATCCAAAAGATGGAGGTAAACATAGTGCAGTCCAGGGCTCAAGCACAAATGAAAGCTTTTGGAATCGGTTATGGAGCACCTTGTCCATGGGTGGGACCTTTTCCAAGGCACTACAGCCCTCAGGAGAAGCTGGACTTCATGATAAAGATGCTGCCCCAACTTGCACAATGGACAGCAGAGATAGAGGCCTACAGACTTGTTGTTGAACAACCTTGTCAATGGGTAAGTTCTACACCATCATCTGGTTTTTCTCTTTCCATTACTCAAGCAGCACCATCTCATTTAAACTCCCCATCTGCTGTCCCATGTGTTGAATCCATCCCTCCATCCCCTAGTCTTCCACCCCATCTCGATTCTTCTTTCCTTTTCCCTTCCAAACAGTCATCCCCTCCACAAGAGCTAACAGAAATACCCCCTCCTCCAAAGAAACAAGAGGTTTCACTGCCTCCACCACCACAAAAAATTGTAAAATCGGTTGAGTTTCAACCCATTCCTCCTTTTGCATTCCCAATTCCATGTGGGGAAGAAGAAATTGAAAAAATCAGTCATCAAGGACAGCAAGAGGAAGAGCCAGGAAAAGAAGAAATGATTAAGAGCTTAGTAAGTTTGGCTCTTAAATTTGGAATTGAAAAGATCCCTTTGCTGGTAAAGCCTACAGAAGAGGCTAAGGTTGAACAAACGGTGGTTAAAACTGATTTTGTGGCAGCAGAAGAAGAGAAAAAGGAAGAAAGCTCCGAAGAAGATCTTGCAGCCCCAACTTGTCCTCTAGAGCAGCAGATTGAAGAGTTTGACTTAAGAAACTTCATGCTGGAGGAAGAGTTATATCAAGAGCAAGATTGCCTTCGAGTAGTAGAGGAAGGAGAAGCTGCTCCAAAGGCAAAAGAAGAGGAGCACATCCTAGTTGTGGAGGAGAAAAGTGCAAATCCAAGGGCTTTGAGCACAAAGCGGGCTACAGGAGAACCTTCATTTCTTCTTTCTACTTCACCTCTCCCGAGTTCTAGTACTGAAGAGGAGTTTGATCTCTCAAACTCAATATTGGAGAGTGAAGGAAACCATGGTGGTCAAGTTGCAGATCAAGAGGACACCATGGAGGAAGTTGAACACGAGCAGCAGGACAGCAATGAGGCAGTTTACCTGTCAGATTTGGAGGACTGTTTTGATGGAGAAGAACCGGTTGAGTTTTCACCATTCTCTCTTTCATCATCCACATTCCAAACACAAGAATCTGCTGTCATGAAGGAGAGCTTTCATTTGCAGCAGCCTGCATCTTACAGCAGCTCTTTGGAATCAAAATTGGAAGATTCTAATCTTCCCTGTTCTTCATTGGAGGAAGAGAAAGGACAGAAGAATTTCACCATTTCTTCCACACCATCCATTCAAGGAGGTCTACAAGAAGACTCCATTCTTGGAGTTGAAAATCAGAGCTATGGGCATATCAAATGGATCAGACCTTGCCCAATCAGGTATTTGGCTTCATTGGAGCCAAAGGAGAAGCCACAACCAGTCATGCTTGCTTCTGAGCATGAGGGTGAGCTACAAAGTACCAAGGATCAGTTGTCATACCTCTTCAATCCAAATGCAGAGCAACTAAAAGAGGTATTGGATTTTTCAGTTGATACCTTGATGATTTGGATAGAAGACCAACTTCTTGTTGATTTTCCATCCATCCAAACAGCCATGATCAGTGCCAAATCAGTTGCATGGCTGCTAATTTTGAAGAAAGGGAGCTATTTTGCACAACCAGTTGCAGGGTTTGTTTAGCTTGCCTTTGCTTCCAGTTAGAGTAGAGTAGGTAGGTTTGCTTTCAGCAGAAGAAGTGCTTATGCACACTCTGCATGTTCCATTTGGAGCATGTATGATTTTCAGTTCTGTACATAGTTTTTGGTGTTGCTGGTTTTGCTTTGGCACAGTTCATTTCAGTGGCATTTTGGTGAGGACAACTCCAAGTTCAATGGGTTCCAAGTGGCTCAGAAGGGAAGTTTTCAAAGTTCAGATCAGTTTTCAGGCTTGCTTATGACTCCATGCCCAATGGATTGCTAAAAGGCCACTGATCTTCTACCTAGCAGGCAGGTGACCCCGTTGAGTCGCCAAATTGTTGTATATATCTTCCCCGGGTAGATATAGACAAGAAGAAGAATGGAGAAATAAAAGAAGCTCAGATCCTTGACATTCATCACCCTTGGCGCACAGAAATGGCGCACAATGTCAGATCCCATCGCCGACACGAGAAAAGTTGTGCCCTTGGTGCACAAATGGCGCACAACACAGACTGTCGACACAGGAAAAGTTGCGCCCTTGGCGCACAGAAATGGCGCACAACACAGACTGTCGACACAGGAAAAGTTGCGCCCTTGGCGCACAGAAATGGCGCACAACACAGACTGTCGACACAGGAAAAGTTGCGCCCTTGGCGCACAGAAATGGTGCACAACACAGACTGTCGACATAGGAAAAGTTGCGCCCTTGCACGCACACAACACCTGATCGCCGACATAGGAAAAGTTGCGCCCTTGGCGCACATAAAGGGATGTCGACACACATATGGATGCGCCAAGGCGCACCTTCAGGAGGCGCAACATTCTGAGCGCTGACAGGAAGCAGACCCTGGCGCAGATATTCAAATGGCCATAACTTTTGACTGGGAGCTCGGATTCATGCAAGGTTGGACTTTCTGGAAAGCTTACGAGGTCCTCTGTCCAACTACGACTGGATATCTTTAATTGGATGAGAACAAATTCTTAAAAATGAAAAATACAGTTAGCCACTTTTGGGGGTCGCTAGGGTTCTCACCTACCACCATAATGAGATGAATTAAATACAGTTTGGAGGTGGTTAGGGCAGATTTGGAATTCCTCTCTCTTCTCTCTCTCATTCTTCCTATAAATTGTAAGGAGAGGCTTCTTTTAAAGGTGGTTCATTCTTTCGGCTCTGCCCTCCCTTCTTTTCTTCTCTAGGGTTGAAAATGGAGTTCGAACCTCCTCCCTACTCTGTAATGGCGTTTTTGCCTTTTACTAATGGAATGATGTTCTGTGCAAACTTCTGGAGCAACAAAACGTGTTTTGTGATGCATCTGTCCATCCTTCCTCATTTTTGCTTGTCCTCTTCTTGCCTCTCTTCATTGCAGGTATCTGTGCATGTTTGAATGTTCATTGCAGGTTTGGAGCTGTGTTCATGGAGTTTTGGGACATCTTCTGTGTGAAATCTATCCTTGGGCCTGTGATGCATCTGTCCATCCTTCCCATTGCTCACCTCTCTTTGTCCCATGGTAGTTTTGATAGATGTCCAACATTCTCCTTCTCTGGTGTATCACCGTTTTAGTGTAGGCTTTTGCTGTTTTTCCTTTCTCTCTCTCTCTGTCTCCTTGGCATGGTTAGATTAGGATTAGATTAGCTTGCCTGCACTGGAATAGCTTGTGGCAGGTAGTTTAGGAGCAGGAACCAGCCTTCTCTGGAGATTCCTCTCTCAGTTTCACAAGTCCCACACTTGGAGAGAGGTTTCCATGTTGTCAGCAATCACACTGGATGCCCGAACATCAACCTAGAAGCCTCGATGTGCGTCCAGGGTGCTTGTGATTTTGCATCAGCAGGATCGACCTCAATGCCACGCAAAGAGACGATAAAGCCAAGAAGTTTTCCCGAAAGAACACCAAAGACACATTTCTTCGGTTGAAGGCGGACATAGAATATTGTAACAGTGATCAAAAATAATGGTTAAAACATCGAGATGTTCACTACGATGTTTAGACTTGCCGAGAAGATCGTCGACATAATCTTTAAGGATAGTGTGCATAATGTCATGAAAATGTAGGTCATAGCCCGCTGATAGGTAGCACCAGCATTCTTAAGGCCAAACGGCATGACACGATAACAGAAGGTTCCCCAAGGAGTTATGAAGGTAGTTTTGTGTTGATCGGCAGGGGCAACCAAAATTTGGTTGTATCTTGAAAAGCCATCCATGAGAGAGAGCATCTCATGACTCAGCAGCTTAGATCAACAAGTTGGTCAATGCTAGGTAAGGGAAGTCATCCTTAGGGCAAGCGAGGTTAAGATCCCGAAAATGTGCATATCCAAGTCCCCCTGCCGCTTTAGTGACAGTGCGATGTTAGAAATCCATTGAGGATAGTCAATAGGCAAGATGAAGGAAACAGAAGGAGTCATTGGAGCTCCTCTTTGACCAAGAGAGCAATGCGTGGATGCATTTTTCTCAATTTCGTTTTGACTGGTTTGGAATCGGGGTTTAGGGTGATGTTATGGATGGTAATGGAAGGATCAATTCTGGCATGTCGCGTAAGACCATGCGAAAGTTTGATTGCGAGCACGGAGAAAGGTAGTAAAGGCGGCTTGTTCTGATGTGTTAAGGGATTGTCCAATCTTCACAATGTGAGGATCCTCCTCCGTGTGGATGTTGATTTCTATGGTAGATTCGTTCAGCATGGTTTGGGTTTCAGATGGTAAGGCTCGTTGAATATAAGAATCATCCGCGCCAAGGTAAGTGAGGATGGAGTCGTCATCCTGGCATTCAACAACATTAATCAAAGGTGAATCCTCTTCGATCATGTCCTGGATACGTATGGAAGAGAAGATGGGTCCTCATTATCACGTTGATAAGTGAGAGGACCTATGAAGATAGCATTTATGAAAAAAAAAAGTTAGGAGGGATGGATTCAGGGTCTATAGATTCTGTGGGTGATGATGGCAAAGTGGGTGATGATGGTTTGGTAGGGGCAACGTCTTCTTCTTCCAAGATACAGCTGACAGGAGGTGTCTCCTGTGTAGGTGTTTCGGGAAAACCGAGACCACTGCGATCATTATGTTTACGGGTAGTCACGGGAATGAGTGTATGTCGGCCTTGTTCATAAAGGCCAAAACCAAAGCCTTTCCACACACAACGAGTCAAGAAGGTGAGGGCGAAAACGACGATTTGTCAAGTATTGAAAATCGGATTGGAAAGGAACCACAACAAGAGGAGGTTCGGGGGGTAATGGAGGATGCGTCACACCCCCATATGTTAGGTTAGTGCGGCAATGGGGTGGTCCGTAAGAGATTATCTCCCCACACGACGGTCGTAGGTGGGATGTGCATGTAATTGTCCGTACTCCTGCGGGGTAGGGAAAGAACTAACGTTATATAGGCGGTACTCCCCCAGCGTAAGGCGCTGAAAAACATCTACTAAGGGGTCGGAGGTTGGAATGTTAGCTGCGGGAAGGGAAGTGGTTTTTGCGATGGTGGTTTCATCGACCAAGGCATAGGCGCGGTTGAGGTGGATGGTTGAGGTACATTTGAGGAGGATGGTTGGGTTGAATGTATGGGTGTCTTGATTGGTATAAGCACATCGTTAGGGTGGTATAACATATTGCAGGTTTTAAAGGGGGGAGGGTCAGCTTTTACGGTGTAGGACTTCCCCTCGTACTCAAATTTTATGCATCTATGTAATGTTGAGGGAACGCATCCCATGGCTCGGATCCAAGGACGACCCAAAGAATATATTATATTGGAACTCTCCTCCAAGACATAGAAGAGTTCGGGTAAAGTACGTGGTCCTACCCGAATGTTGAGGATCACGGTGCCTAAGGTAGAAGTAATAGCGTCATTGAATGACCGCAACATGATGGGGTTGGCACATATACAACTAGAAGGGATATTCATTTGTTGGAAGGCTTTTGAAGAGATGATGTTTAGGCTAGCACCCCCGTCAATCATAACCCGACGTACTCGAATGTCCCGGACGTAAGCGGAGATGAAAAGGGCAGGGTCAGGGTCTTCTGTACCAAAGTCGACAATTTCATCTTCCGAGAAACTAACTGCAGCGGCTTGTTGTACCGAGACAGAAGTGGTGGGGGAGATGGATTGTTTGGTGAGAGAAGCAACGTGATTGGGTGTTAGAATGGAGGCGACAGGCAGGGTTTCATTAGGTAAAACCTCTATCCCTTGAAGGATCTCAACGAGAGCTTGTCGATGAGATTCAGAAGTCTGAATGAGATCATACAATGTCATTTTTACGGGCGATTGGTGAAGCTGTTTAATCATATTTCGGTGGGCAATGCCATTAGAGACGGGATAGGCGGGTCCGCGAATGACCACTTTAGGTGGTGGTGCAATCGGGATGTTTGACGGAGAAAGAGATGCCGCAGGTGTGTTTTCTTTTGCTTTCCCATTGTTTTTCTGCCCTCGAGTAGCGACACTAATCATATTAATCTCGTAGACCTGAGATGAGGAAGATGGTTGGGATAACTCATGGTCTTCAAGAGGTGGGGTTGTAATAATGATAGATCTTGGTGAGGCGGGGACAGATGGTATAGGAGAGGGAATGGAAACTAAAGGTCTCTCCCTTCATAAGTTGTCTTTCTTAATCTTTCTATCCGGGAGAGGTGACTGACGAAGGATGGTTTTTAGAGCTTTGCATCCCTCCACATCATGTCCTGGTGTGCGGTGATAAGCGCAGATTTTAGACTCATCGTAACCCATAGGTCGGGGTTTAGACGGGTCATAAGGTCTAAGTGGAGGTAGGGAAATGGTCGCATTCTCCACCAACATAGCAAGGATTTTGGCGTAAGATCCTTTGAGTGGGTCAAAATCGGAAGAGGATGAGGGTATTGGTTGTGTGGGTTTTGGTAATGTTTGGGCATGATTGGTTCGCACGGGTGGTGGTTTAGCCGAGGGGTGTTGATACGTGGTTTTTACTAAACGTGATTTCTTTGGCGCAGAAGCTATGTGGGATGATGAGGCCGCAGATGATGTGGTATCAGAAAACAACCACGGGGAAATAGGAGTGACCGAAAACAAATCTTTTGATGATGGAATTTGTTTAGGGTTGATAGGTGGACAGGATACGCGGAGTGACGGTGTTGCTATACCCTGGAATTTCTGTATGGGTGCGGAAGGCGTAGGTTGTTTTGAAGAAAACGCAGGAGGTATGATATATTGATGTAAGGTAGAGGGATGGGGTCCCAATATGGAAGGTAGGTATGACGATGATGGTTTTGATTGTGATAGGGGCACGGATTGAGTTTGTCTCCTAGGTGGCGGGACGGATTTATTTTTGGATAGATCGAGTCACTTAGGCGGGTGCGTTAGACTGGGCATTGGTGAGGTCCCAAGCGTAGGGGAAGATCTGGTTAAGTTGATAGAAGTGGACGGGGCATTTGGTAGAGGTGAGGGGGGTGAAGGTGAGAACAGGGGCATTTTAAGCTTCTGTAAACACTTCGGGTATATGGTGGAGACATCAGGATCAGTCATTTGCATTTGAGTAGAAAAAGGGGTACTCAAACGTTCCCATAGGGCCTGTCTATCTTCTGTGGAATGACAGTCTCCAGGTGTGATTTGTAATTTTTGTACGGAAGAAAGGTGGGTTGTAATTCCAGTCCACTGTGGGTGTGACACAGGAGGTAGATGAGGCACTGTATCAATAGATGTTAAGAGGTCAACCGGTCGTTGAAAAGATTTAGGCGATGAGGGACTAATAGGTAGGAGGGCGTGTTTGAGGGGATCTGTCATGTTTAAAGAATGTGGTGATGTCAGTGTAAGAGATTTCTCGTCTAAAGGTGACAAAAGGAGCGGCGAGCTCTCCTCTTGTGCAATGAGAGAGCTGTAGAAGGGGACGTTTGGGAAATAGATAAATTAGATAACATCCGCTCACGCCTTGTAGGGATGTGGTGTAAGAAGACTCACGATGAGAAGAGAAGTCCTGCAGCTTAACTCTTCTATGGGTAAAGGAATGATTTCACTTTGGCTTGATGGTGGTGAAGGAGGTTCAGACTCCTGTGTTGGTGGAGAGGCTTGATTCAAAATTTTTCAATAGAGGCTTTTGGCTGAGAATCGAAGACTGCATGGATCTCATGAACACTCTCCTCGGCTAAGATATCTTGGTTTACGTTACTGTTGGACGAGTGATTCGGGAATGGCTTGTTGAAAATTTTCAGATTTCGGTTAGCAGGGGCGTTAGGATTATCGAGGGTTATATCCCTGCATCAACCATTTCCTGCACTATATTTTTCAACATCTTGCAGTTTTCATGACTATGTCCTTTTACGCGGTGAAAGTTACAAAAGTCATTTTCTTTGTACTAGGAAGGTATTGCGCGGGTGGAGTCAAACCCAGAGTGAGGTTTAACAGGGGGCAAGGTGATAGCCCCAGCTTTGAGCAATTTCTCCAGGATGACGCCATAAGTTTCTCCCAAGGGAGTGTAATTGGTGGGCTCGGCCTTGTACTTATAAGTGGTTTTCGGCGGAGTATTGGACGGTGTTTGAGATTTGACCATTACCGCGTGGACAGCTCCTTTTGATTTAGAAGAAGTGGACGCGTGAGGAGTGGTGGTGTTTGGCTTGTTGGTAGAATCAGGAGTTCGAAATTGGGGTTTTTGTTACGCAACCGCAATTTCTCTTCTTCTAAGGCTCGAATTTCTAGTTTCCGAGCCATGGTAAAGGCCTCGTCGAATGTGCGGAAAGTTTGAATTTGGAGGGTAGGGGAGATGTGCTTAGCGCAGGCCCGCGTAAATAGTTCGATAAGTTCGGTTTGAGGCAAGGCATACGTAAGTTGGTTGATAAGGCCCCGCCATCGTCCAATGAAATCTACGATAGATTCATCTTCAAATTGTTGGATGGCATAGAGGTCGGTGATAGATACTTTCTTGGCAATGTTAATGGAGAAATGATCCAAGAAAGATTGGGCTAGTTGGTTAAAAGAGAAGATCGAGTCTTGGTTAAAGCATCGTACCACTCAAGGCGAGTCCCGATAAGGACATGGGGAAGGTGCGGAGTAACAAGGCGTCATCATGGGCAATCAAATAACAAGCATGTCTAAATGATCACAAGTGTTGTTGAGGATCCTCTTTACTTTGTTAAAACGAGTAAATTTTGGCAACTCCTATTGAGGAGGATATGAATGAAGGGGGACGAGAGGGTGAATGGGCTCCCGACAAACTTGCTCGTATGTCAAGGCGCTACGACTTCCAAACAAGCCTCCAGGTTGTGTATTTTGTCCATCATTTGTTTGATGAAATCTGTGGTTGGATGAGATGATGGTGCCACAGAATAGGGATGTCCCATATAAGGTGTTGAGGTTACTGGATACGTGTATGGGAATGAAAAGGTAGGCGGAGCTTGAGAAGGAAAGCTCGTGTGAATAGGTGGCAGAGAGTAAGTCATGAATGGAGTGGTCTGAAAGAGAGATGAGGTAGGGGCAGTTGGTGGTAACGATACGTGGGGTCCAAGATTAACCAAAGGAAAGCTAATCGGGGTCGTATGAACCTCTGAAGCCATCGGATTGGGAGACGGGGCTAGAGATGCAGGAAGTAAGGCAGTGTTATCAGGAGGAGTGGGAGCTAAATGAGCAGCTATACTAATAGGCATGCCAATAAGGAGCTGACCATCAGGCGTACGGTCAGGGGCATGAGACAAATAGTATTGTACAGCGCTGGGATTAGCATCCAGAAATTTGGCAAAGTCCTTGTCTCCTACAGGAATTTGGGGGATCTCACTGGTGTCCGTAGGGTTCCCTATAGAATGTGAAGGGGGTGATTCAGGCAAAGACACAGAGCAGGCATGTGAAACCATGGCGGCGGCTTGCTTCCGAGTGATGACAACCATGGACAAGAACACACAGGAAAGTTTCAATCTATCAAGAACAAAAACAACCTCAGAATGATGAATTTGGCAAGTTGCTGGTTTGTCAGGGGCTGATGAAGACAGTAACCGATATCGGTTTAGTAACCGGTGTCGGTCACAGAGCAAACGACGTCGGTCCCTTAACCGATGCCGGTGTCAAAACTCTAGGATAAGAAGATATAAAAGGCTGCTAATTTGATTTTTAGCAACGTTGAGTATATTTATCAACTTATTGATCACAGAAGACAAAGTATGACAGAGAAAACAGAATTTGAAAACAAGCAAGATGCACACGCAAATCCAGAGACTAATCCTAGGGTTAATTTTAATTATTGTGGGCTTATGCCTTTAGACGTAGAATGATGTCGAATCCTAAACAACAAGACCTAGGGGAAATGTCAAGTTTGTTTTGGCTTATAAGGTTACCTCAATCGGGCGGAGGAATACCGCGGAAAAAGGGGGATGTTTGAGCTGTTGTGTTAATGGTGAAGTGATTCAAGATGTGTTGTGCGTTGAAACTAGGGTTAATTTCCTATCAATACCGTGGATATCACCCCCACGTGTACGACATTGCACTTTAATCTATGTTCACTAGGATTGAAGAACAACAAGCAGAATGCAATGCATGTGTTTTAAACCCAAATCGAAAATTATGTTCGATGAAGCAAGAGAGATGACTTTCACTAATGCGAAACTAGGAAAGCAAGACAAATTCTTTACGAAATATATAACAAAAGCAAAATAAAAATATGCTTCCTAAAATGAAAATAAGCAAGAGAAAGAAAGCCAAAATGGGTCCCACCTAAGTGCACAAAATGTTTCACTTAATGTTTCGGCTTCGGGAATAGAGTTGCTTCTATCCTTTCATTCCTTTTAGAAACAGATGAGGTTAGGGTTAGGAGGAATACCCGTTGAATGTCGAGATGGTGTGCGCGTGCATCAGTAGAGAAAGATCAGCCGATCGCGAAGAACTCCTTTTTGTCTTGGAAGGACTACCTGCAAATAAGAACACAAGACCACAAGATTTTGATTAAACAATAAATGAGGAAACTTCCTTGGGCCCAGGAAATATAAAACTTCCTTTCGAAGGTGGTCAGTTCCCCTGCTAATATGAATTAACACAAAAGACTCGCAAAATATCAATTAAATTGTCTCGTTGAACTGGGTAGGGGAAAGGCTGGTTTTCTGGTTTTTGATCAGAGGAACCGATGCTGGCATCGATAACCGATGCCGGCATCGATAACCGATGCCGTTATCGATAACCGATACCGATCCGGTTGGTTCTAGGATCTTCTTGGTAGCTATGGTGTTTTGTAAGGCTGGTTTATGGATGATATTAGGAAATGGGATGATTAGAAGCAAAAGAATAACAGTTAGATGCAATGACACGTTGGGTAGTAGATTCAGAGACGGATTTAGGAGGACTGAAATTCACAGAGCATAAGAAATGTTATAACAGAGGACATGCAAGATGTGACTTACTGGTTTTGGCGAAGATGCAAGTTGATATCCTCTACTGCAAGCACTTCTGGTTTCTTTACTCGTCTCTGCTTGATTAAATGAAGATCTGGACTCTGTTTCTCGCTCCCAATGCTCTCTATTGATCCGAAATCCTTCGACTGATCCCCAAAATGAATTTCCGATCCGTTGTTTTGGTTTGGGGAGCCCATTTACAGGGAACCGATGGCGGTTGCGTAACCGACGGCGGTCGAGTAGGAACCGGCATTGGTAAGGAAAAAGTAGGCTATTTTTAGTAAAATAGCCCACCTTCCCCGCTTTTCTCCCGAGAGATCGGCGGGCTTGGTCAAGTGGCTAGAAGGTCGGCTTTGGGTGCGAGTAAGGAGGCATTAGTTATGGATGTGAGTCTAGACCAAGTCATGGGTCTTAATTAGGTTAGTTTAGGGTTAGGGCTAGGTCATGATGAGGTGGAAAAGTGAGGTGGCGGGTAAGGTGATGTGGATTTATCAATTATAAGGTAATTAATAAATAATTGTGTAAGGTTTAGGTGATGAGGTTAGATTGTGAGAGGAGATGCGGTCACAAGGGGTCGTAAGACACAAATTTGGTGTCTACAGGAATATTCGCAATATTACAAATATTCGCCACTAAATTTTTCCCTGACTTATGACACCTTCGTACAAACTCTCTACCGCGTTGTGTTCTAGGGTGGGCCAAATATCCCATTCAATGTATTTTACGAGCGGTGGCATGGCCACCAAAGTGACCTCCACACATTCCACCGTGAGGTTCATGGAGAATCGTCTTGGATTCTTCTGTGTCGACACATCTTAGAAGCATTCCATCGAACACCTTTCGATAGAGGACTTGTTCTATAATGACGTATTTCGCTACGATAATGCATAACCGCCTTATTTTTGTGGAGTAGAACCTTCTGGATACGTATGGTCCATGATATAATTAATGATATCAGTGTACCAAGGAGACTCAGAGATAGAAGGTGGGGTTTCGATGTAGTATACGCACTCATCTAGAAAGTCCAGATCTACTAGATCACCTCTGTCTAATGGGTTATCAGCTAACCAATCCACGATGATTTGTCCCTTAACAGACTTCTGATTTACAAATGTTAATTCCAATTCTCCCATTAAGGTTATAAAACGTCCAAATTCTTAGACAAAGACCCTTGCGTGAGGAAAATTTGTAAATGGTCTGCTTTTTACCATGAACCTTGTTTCTTGATTTAACATATAATGTCTTAAGCGTTTGGTTACAAAGACTATGGTGGGGTATTCTCGCTCCGCTTGCATGTAGCATGTTTTTAGTCAAGAAATGTTCGACTAATGAAATAAATCATGCGTTCCCTCTTGTCATCATCTTCTTGAGCCAAAGATACAAAGCAGCGAGACATTGGTGGCTCACGAATATAAAATTAACGGGTGATCTGGCTTAGGTGGCATTAGCATAGGTGGTGATAACAAGAAACGCTTAACTACGTCAAAAGCTTCATTGCAGTCTTTGGTCCAATCAATGCTATAATATTTCTTGAGTAGATTGTTGATTGGATGAATGGTGAAACTTAAGTCCAGGATGAATCTCCAGATTGCACCAAGTTTTCTGAGAAATGATCTGATTCCAGATTCATCCGAAGGTGGGACCATTTCAAGGATAGCCCGAATTTTGGTTGGGTCAACATCGATCTTCCGTGATGATATAATGTAACCTAGGAGCTTCCATCCTGTCACACCAAAGACACATTTTTCTGGATTTAGCGTGACTCCGTATTCTATCAGACGTGAAAGAATGATGCGAAGTACTTCCGGATGGTCACAACACTTCTTGGCCTTAGCCAACAAGTCATCTACGTAGGATTCCACAATTTTGTGAATAAGATCATGAAATATATATGTCATAGCTCGTTGGTATGTAGCGCCAGCGATTCTTGAGACCGAATGGCATAACAAAGATAAAGAATAGGTTCCCCAAGGAGTTATAAACGTGGTTTTAGCTTGATCTTGTTTAGATATTCTGATTTGATTGTATCCCGAGAATCCATCCATGAGAGACAAAAGTTCAAATCCAGCTGTTGCATCAACAATGACATCAATGGATGGCAACGGGAAGTCATCTTTAGGACACACTTTGTTAATGTCTCGAAATCTATGCAGATACGTATCTTCCCATTCTTTTTAGAACGGGAATGATATTAGATACCCATTGAGAGTAATCGACTGGTTTGATGAATCCTACTTGGAGGAGCTTTATTAAATCCTCTTTTACCATGAGATCTACCTTGGGTTTCATTGGTCTCGATTTTTGTTTAATCGGTTTTGCATCTCGATTTAGTGATTTCAGAGGTTGTGCACCGCAATGTGTGTGCAACCCCATCATTTCTTTATAATTAAATGCAAAATCCTTCTGATGTTCCTTGAGGACCCGAGTGTGTATTTCTACCTCTAATGGAGTTAGCGAGGATCCTAACTTCAATATCCTTGGTTCATCTTCCGTTCCGATGTTAATATCAATTGTTTCTTCGATTAAAGAGGCGTTACCTTCTTCAAACTTAGGCGGGGCTGGAGGTAAATCTAAATCGTCTCCATTCTCAATTGAGTATATGCTGAGTTCCTTTTGTGGGGGAAGCTCTGTCATGGGATTCCCGAAGTAAGAAGATGAATGCAGGATCAAAGATAAATCTATTGTGTGATGGGCGAGATGTAATGCCGCATAGGTGTTTAAGAAATCAAGAGTGGTTGTATCACTATCGATGTGGTCTAGGATAGCAGATTTGTTTTCATTTCTATCCATTAAACAAGGGCTTGAAATTTATTGCACTAATGGTTTGGTACGAAGGGATACCATGAAACATGTATCCTCTAACTTACCATTTGGAGTAAAGCGCAATGTTGAGGTTTCTATTGAATCGGCGAGAAGATTTTGTTCTCGTAGGATTGCTTCGATTGATATGAAGTCAAACTCTTTGCTTAAATTTAGTACAACTGTTTTGTAGAGTTGAAAGTGCTCGGATTTGGTTTCATACATCTTAGCAACTTGATTTACTACCAATTGCAAGTATCCTAACACTCGATGTTATCAACACCGATTCTCTTAGCTATGATGAGGCCAAGGAGGAGGGCTTTTTATTCGGCACCGTTGTTTGTGCATTTGAAATTTAGTTTGAAGGCAAATGGCGTGGACTTTTCCTGGGAGAATTAAGGATTATACCTGCCCCAGCTCCATAATGACATCTAGCTCCATCGAAATGGAGAGTCCAATACTTAGCTGGGAACATGGATGTTGGGATATTTTTGTGTTAACATCTTCTACCTCTACCATGCAGAGATCTACCACTGGGAGAGAACCGACACCTAGGGTGCACCCCATGCCTACAGAATCAAATGGTAGGAACATTGGTAGATCCTGTTCTAGTAATTCAACAATTTTTGTAGTAGTTCCTAATGATACTATTTTTACAGTGTTAGCCTCATCTTTGGGGGCTGGGGTTGTCTTGACTAGACTCATAGTCTCAAGATCTGTTGTAGGTACCAATTTTTCCTCTGGTTTCGCATCGATAGGTTTATTAAGTTGGTTTGTTGGGAGTTCAAACTCGAGTGCATGCCTGGTATTTTCTTTAGGTCAGCCAGGTGTACATCGAATGGTTTTGGATCACCTTTGGCTATGAACACCTTTGCTAAATGCAAGAATCTTACTTCTTGAAATAGCGTAGAAGGGATTCCTTCATACGGTGTATCCATGGTCGGTCGAGGATCATATTATAGTTAGTTTCCCAATCTATAATATAAAACTCACTCAAATTAGTTTGGGTCCTAAGGTGACCGGTAGTATTATAGTTCCAATTGAAGTGGCTTTAAGGCTTTGTCATAGCCTCTTAGTGTATTTTGAGTTGTGGAACAATTTGTTTCTCCATACCCTAGCTTTTGAAGGAAAGAGAAGGGGACTATGTTGACCATTGCCCCATCGTCTACCATTGCACGCTTTACATAGTTGTTATAAACCCATACTTGCAAATGTAAGGCTGGATCACCTCGGTGTGTAATCTCGCATCTGTTGGCATTTTGTTTATTTCGAATATGAATTCGACATCCCTATCCGCCTGCCCCGGAGGATGAACATCAAAGTCTATATGATTTACCTGTGTTTCAGGAGGTGGAGTGATGTTAATTAAATGACCTAAACCTAATGCCTCTAAAAGAGCAGCCCTATGGGCAGGAGAGTTCTTTAGTAAGTCTAAAAATGAAATGTACGAGAAGGTTTTTGTTAGGTCGTTAATTAAATCATAGGCACCCACAGGTTTTGCTACTATTTGTTGGATGTTATCAGTCCCTGGTAGGTGGCTTGGACTTGGCTGAGAGAAATACTCTCGTGTCCTTGTTACAGCTTCTATGGATAGTTCGGCATCTAACTCCACTAAACCGACTATCTTAGGTCGTGGCTGACTTCCTAGTTGTGGCGCAACTAATGGATTTAGCGAAGTTGAAGCTTCATGATCATTGTTTCCTACAATTACACCCTTGTTTGTCCCACTTGGATTTAACTTGTTATTGTTGTGATTTGGGAGTGGATCATTGAAGATCTTGAGGGGTGCATTTTGAGGGGAAACTACCCCTGTAAAAGTATTCGGTGCTGGTGACGTAGGATCTGCCAAGAACATATCTATGAAAAGTTGTCTTTGTTTATCTAGCAAGTGTTGCATGAATTTGTTATAGCCACCGCACGTTCTAGTGTCATGGGCCCGAATTTTTGGAAACCACAATACGAATTAGGATTGTAATTCCTAGTTTGTTGGTTTGGTGCATATTGTGGCCCAAAACTTTGATCAAACCGTTTCTGCTAAATTTTTGTGTTTGTTGTTTTTTATTTTGATTCTGATTTTGATAACTAGTTGAGCTTTGGCTTGAACCCAGTGTAAGGTTTTTCCGTCGTTGTCATTGTTGTTGTTGTGGATGATTAAAATCCACTACATTGAATGTCGGGGTAAAGTTGTTGTTTCGTTGGTTGTTTATTTATGATGGAGTATTGACAACATTTACCTTCTTAAGCTGATTGGTTACTCCATTCATTGTTATGCCACGATTTTTATTAATGATTTTAGGTCCTTGATTGACATTTGTGATAGTAGGATAAGTTGTAGTGTCCTGGTTGGAAGTGATTAACCTCCCATTTGCTCCATATGTTTTGTGACCACTATCAATTGCCGCTTGATCTATTCGGAGAGCACTCTCAAGTACTTCATCGTAAGTTCTTAGTGGAAACTTCTGGACTTCTTCCTTTACTTCTCTGTTGAGAGAGTGAAGGAATAAATCACATAGTTCCATCTGATCCATGTTCAGAGCACTTGTCAAGAATAGAGAACTCGTGCGCCACTCTGGATGAAATGGGTGACATGATTCATTGTGTTCTTGTTTAATGTGCAAGAATTCCCTGATTCCTGCTCTTAATAGTTTATTCATGTCAAAGGCCTTGATGAACTCTGACATGAGTTGATTAAATGAATGGATGGAAGCCTCAAGTATTCCTATAATACCAATCGAGAGCGATACCTTCCAAAGTTTTTAGAAATATTTTAGCAACAACCCCATCCCAAGGGAGTAATTCTCGAATGGATATAGCGTAAGCTTTGATATGGGCATTTATATCTCCCTCACCTTTGTATTTGGGAAAATCGGGAAGAGGTCTTGGAAGCATGACGCTTCGTATGGTGAAATCTAAGGGCTCTTTCAAGTATTCTGAATATGTCCCTATCGCATAGGTTTTGACCATTGATGGTGCCTGCTGAGGGAGTGGAGGTGGAATGGGTTGTTGATATGGCATTGCATATGCATTGGTAGGAGCATAAGGGAACCCTTGTGGTTGAGTAAAAATACCGGGAGAGGAGAACATATCCCCTTGTGGTGATTTGGAGTACATGTTTAAGTATGAAGGGGTATTGTCCAAGAATGGATTATTTTGTACTAGACCGGGAGGTATTGGACGGTGTTAGAAACGGTGGTTCTAATTGAGTTTGTTGTGAATACTGAGGAGTCATACCTAACGTTCCTAATCCTGTGAGGAGGTCTACCTAGCTAGGATGGTGTGGAGGATTAGGATTTCCTACCTACATGAACTGAGAATGGTGATTTGCCTAAGCAAGTTCTAATCCCCTAACTTTTTCTACTAACTATGAAATGACTTCATTTGGTGAAGTCACGGTGTTTTTATTAAGTGGCATCTGTTGTATGTCATGGTGTTGTATAGGCATGTGATATCCTTCTATGAACTGATCATTGCCCTGTCAAGTTTCTCCAAGGGAATTTTCTATATGCAGTGGCATAGAGGTATTTTCTCGAAAAAAGACCTCGGGTTGTGTTTGTAAACCTCCTATAGGTGGGTACATACTTCAAGAACGTTGTTCATTCCTAGCATAATGTACCGAATGTTCATCATCTAAACCCAGGTATGAGTCTGATTGTCTACTAATTTTTGGTCTAAGTAGTACCTGAGGAGATGAACTTGATTCTCCTATGAGCGTCATATTATTCGAGCCTGAAGGCTCTGTTTGCCATGTTTGAGCAAACTGATCCAACTCCTTTGTTTAGAGGGATGAGGTATATCTGATCCTCGAGTTTGTGTTGACAACTGGTTAGTTGAGTAGTTATCACCCCATACTGAGAGCGAGGGTGATGATTGTCTATTTTGTTGGGCGTAGTATGCCTCAAGACCCAAGAGGGGTCTGCCATATGCATCAAATCCTCGACATATTCAGGGGGTATATGAATACCCGCAGAATAATGGGAAGGAGTGAAGGTGATGGTGAAAGCTAATGAGGTAGTAAAGATGAAAGATTCATTTTTAATTTGAAAGAACCAGTAGAAATACGACTCTGCACTTAAAATAGAAAGCTTCACGTTGGGTTCACCAATTTTGTATGATGGAAAAGTGACAAGTGAGCATGGGAATCTACAAACAACTCTTCCTCACACCCGACCTCCCGAGGTCGTGCCGAGACAAACAAAGGGGGATTGAATACGCGTGGGATGTAGACAAACTAGTTAGGCAATCTGATGTCTTCAACACGCACTAGTGGAAATTACGAATCTAAGGCAAAGAAGGCCCTCCTAACCTGAACTAGTGTGATAGATCGATCAGCAAGGATGACTGCTCAAAGGCTCCAATCAATATTGAGCTCGCGTGATTCGGTCTATGGGTTATGGAATACGTGGAAAATGACCTAGGATAGTTTAGTGTATATCTCTAAATAAGGTCATAGGGCGTATGGTAAATATAATTGACTTTATGGGCGATTCTTTGGCCTAGTCCGTAACTCCTTAGCTTTGTTAGCTGTCATGTGTCTAGAAGGGATAACTATTCGATGATGATAGGTGGAAGTGGAGTAGATCTGAATACTAATGTACGTAGGCTAGCATCTATGTTTGATTCACCTATGGACTCGTTGGGCTGTGGGATTTGTGGGTCACAACCGAATGTCTGCTCTCTTTTCAAAACCTTCTACATTCATGCATATATGAATCTAGGGTAATCTGTAGTTTGATGATTTGACCAAAACGTATGCGCTTTGTTGTCTTCTATGTTTAACCCGCTTAACTAGGAATCAATTTTTTTGTACGCTTTTGTTGTTCGGAAGACTTAGATCTTGAGATTTTGATCTATATCGCTTATTACTTGTGATGAGATTGGGTTGGGGCACGATTGGCTTGAATACGTATTCTCTGGGCTCTCTAGGTCCCGTGATTGTCATACAAAAGAAAGTTATATAAATCTAACTAATGACAGAATAAACTAATTGTGAAAAATATGTCTATGTATATTCCTAAATCTGATATATCTATCTACTAAACAGAATTTAAAGAACAACTATCTAATATATCTAGAATTGATAGTTTAGAATAACAAATTAAAACAAACAAGATAACCGAGTATAGCTATTTGTCTATGCAACTATGAACCTATTCTAAATAATGAAACAATTGATCTAGTCTATTTGCAAGACTCTCGATCCTACCTCAGAAGTGAGAAATGAATCATAGTTTCTCAGAAACTATCAATCCCCACAGCTTCCCTGGTAGTATCGAAAATAAAATTGACTGAAATAAAGTGATTGGCTACTCTATATGATATGTTTCTAATTAGAACTTTGAAAGCTAGACCCTGGATTCTGCAGAACAGTGGTGAATCCGATGGTGTGTGTGGCTATGTCCCCTCAAGCAGTGATCTCCTCGCTTCCTTCGTGTTCACTTGGATCCGTAAAAGCATGTAATGCTAGCATCAATGTAGTAGATATTGGCACAAAGGCAGCTTAGGATACAGATCAATATAATGCGAGTAGGAGAGAGATAGCACAAGAGTACAGAGCATGGATTATGTAATTCCTAGCGGATTTATCATGCGAGTCGTGCAACACAAAACGCCCGTAACTCGAAACTATCCTATTTGAAGAACAAAACCTGTAACTTTAATGGCTTCCTATTGAAAACAAACTATTTTACTCCAATGAATTGGATGAAATATCAACAAAGATTTGCACAAGACGGATATGTGGCTTCCTAACAACAAAACAACACTAACTAGGCATGCAATGAAAGAAACTAAGAATTCTAAACAAAATGAAAGACTAATCTATTGCAATGAGAAATTCGTAGGGCAAATTTGAGGGCCATTTTCTTGAGCACAAGCCAAATATTTATAGCATTTGCATTTACCCAAGGTAAAACCAAATTGAACTCTTAAACTATAAACAATGGCAAAACACTAGTTATTCCAGGGAACCGTAATCATTAATGCAAGCTTTTGGCGGTGAAAAAAGTTGGCGAATCATTGAAATTTATGTGAGTCGTGTTACAAGAGCATTCTAGAAAACATGTAAAGGACCGCCGCCCTGAGCAGGGCGGTGGTTATAGGACCACCGCCCTGCTTAGGGCGGCGGTTTCATAACTGAAGAGAAAAAGGCCAAGAAAAGAGGGAAAAAGAGAAAAAAAGCACGCGGGAGCCGAGCGGGCATGCGAGATGTTAACGCACACTTGGGAGCTTTTCTCGGATCCCAAACACCTTGCGAGGAGACTTGTATCATCATCAGGGCACCCACATGTTGTTCCGGTAGTACAAGACTTACAATTTTTGGTATGTACAAACCCCCTAGATGTGAGATGCTTGTGAATAATGAATCCTCCCAAGGCCCCAAAAATTTGTTTTCACTAAGAGACTTGTCAAAAATGCCTAAATTTCATGGTTTTCATACTTGGACGACCTTCTTTTATTATACTTTTTATTGATTTTTTTATTTTCATATTTTTTACATTTTTTTGGTGTGTTTTTTTAATTTTTATGTCATTTTTAAGAATCTAACTTCTTGAGGTGTATGACATTCATAGGTTCACGCACCTCACATCCACTAGGATAAACAAGTTTTTATGATCATGATCCATATTTTTCCATTATCACATAAGTTCCCAACCAATTAGTTTTGAACTTTCCCTTATTTTCTTGTTCTTTCACAATGTTGAACTAGTTTTCCTTAAGGATGATATGTCCAACATCAAACCGACGAGGTATGATTCACTTGTTTTAGCTCTGCGACACTTGATTCTGATACACTTTTAAGTGATTTAGTGCACTAAGGTGTCTTTCATCCAGCAATTCAAACTCTGCCAATCTAGCCACACGGTAGTCTTCAATTTTTTCCAGATAATCTCGTAGAGATATTCTTAAGGAGGGAAGCTCAATTTCTAGGGGTTTGATGGAATTTGTGCCAAAACTAAGGAGTAGGATGTTGTACCAAAAGGAGCGTTAAAAGATGTTCTATAATCCCAGAGGGTGGGATGGATCTGCAAATTCTAATTACAACCAATATTACTTACCATCTTTTCTATAATTTGAAAAAGGGTTTTTTTGTGGCCTTTTCTTTTCCATTACCTTGAGGGTAATAGGGAGTAGACCAATTTAGGCGTATTTGAAAGCGTTGGCATAGATCTTTCACAATATTATTCTTAAGGACTTACCATTGTCAGCTACAATGGCAGAAGGGATGCCATAATGGAAGATGAGATGATTCATGATGAATTTTGATATTTGTGCCCCAGTAACATACATGAGAGGAAAATCTTCCACCCATTTGGTGAAGTATTATGTGGTATTTATGATATGGGTATGGCCATCTGAGGAGGTAGGGGTGAGCTTCCCTATGAGATCTAGTCCCCACTTAGAGAACGACCATGGTGTTGTGATTGGTTGCAAAGATTGTTCCGATGCATGAATAAGGTTCCAAAATTTCGGCACAATGGAATTTTCTTGAAATACTTACAGCAATTAGTTTCCATGGTAGGCCAATAGTATCCTACTCTTAATAATTTCTTCACCAAGACCATTCCATTGGTATGGGATCCAAAAACACCTTCATGTACTTCCTTGATTTATTGGACTTACTCATTACATCTAGACAATGTAAAATAATCCCATTATAGCCACAATGATAAAGATTGCCTCCTAGGAGGGTGTAGATGGATATATTTTTGATAAGGTTCCTCTTTTCAAAGTGGGTTATATTCAGTGGAAATGTATCATCTTGTAGGTAGTTAAAGATAGGATCATACCAAGGGGGTAAAGGACTAACAACTTCACAGACATGGATGATTTAGGAATGTCATATGTAGGTTGTCACAAGTTCTAAACAAAGAATGGCATGTTGTTATTTTCTGGTGGAATCTATAACAAGTAACCCACTATAGCCATAACATATGTGGACCAATTTTGTGCTCTTGGGATGTGCTCAAAAGTTATATGCATAAAATGTTCTTTGAGAGTCTTCACTAATTTCTTATATGGTATGAATTTCTTATTCTTGACATTATATTCATTGTTGACCTGTTTGATGATCAACTTCAAGTTTTCAATGACCTTAAGTTGTACTATGTTCCATTTGATAGCTAACTTCATCCCAATGATGAGTGCTTCATATTATGTTATGTTGTTTGTACATGGAAATCTGAGGTGGAAAGCCTAAGGTATAAAGTCCCTGGAAGGAGTGACTAGCACTACTCTTGCTCCTGAACCATGGAAAGTGAATGATCCATCAAAGTGTATTTTCCACATGAAATATTATTTGATATACATACCAACTCTATTCTAGGTAAAGGTGCCTCAACTAGTTGGCCTGCAAACACTTTCCCCTAAATTGACTTCTAATGCACATATTCAATATCATACTTGCTGAGTAGGATGATCCAATTAGCCATCTTACCAATAAGTTTTGGATTTGACAAATAGTATTTTAGACGGTCAACTTTATAGATAATATTTGTTTTATTTTTCAATAGGTAATGGCAAATCTTTTGAAAGGTAAAATTGACACCAAACAAGTTTTTTTAATTTGAGGGTAGTTAAGCTCGTGAGTGACCAGAGTACGAATGACATAATATACCACTTTCTCTTTCTGACTAAGATCGTATTGAGAGAGTAGGGCACCAAAAGAAACTTGGATCATGGATATGTCTAACGATTGTTGTTCACCTAGGGTTCTTGGCATGAGGACTAAAAGGATTGGCCAAATAATTCTTGAGCAAGGTAAAGTCTTGTTGTTGTTTAGGTCCCCAAAAGAAGTCAACATATTTTTTCAGCAGATGAGTGAAAGGATGGAATTTGTCACTGAGCTGCGATATAAAGAGGTGAATGGCTTATATTTTTCCCCTGTAAGATGTGTAGCTACTTGAGGTTTTTAGGAGGATGCATTTCATTAATTACAGTTACCTTAGAAGGATAAAACTCAATCAATCTTCTCGGATACAATAAACCCTAATATTTTACTTGATAATACCCCAAAGACACATTTCTTCATATTCAACTTGACTTTGTACTCTTTGAGATGTTCAAATATGCATCTCAATACCTTAGGGTGTTCTTCTCTCATCCTTGATTTACCCAAGATATCATCCACATAATCCTCCATGATGTCATTGAGCATGTCATGGAATATCACTGTCATTACCCATACATAGGCTGGGCTAGAATTTTTAAGGGCGAAGGGAATCACCTAATAGCAGAAATTCCCCCAAGGGGTTGTGAAGGTATTCTTTGTTGAAGGTGACAAGGACTGAGAGCGGGGTGAATAAGTCCTTAATAAAACTATTCACACTTATGCTTCAAACCCTAACCACATATGCTCATATACAATACATCAAGCAAATATTATTCACAAAAAAATTAAAAAAATGTAAGGATCACAATATAGACTCAAAAAATTCATATTGATGCACACAATCAGATTACAATATATTGTTTCTTCAACAATGATCAAGAAGATACAACCAATAGCTCTTGAGACAATCAACTATGTCTCATGAATACAAATGAAGATATGGAACTATGAGAATGTCTTCAACTCAATATCTGATCTAATATCACCTTATAAACCTTAAAATAACATCAACATACTATGAAGATAGCATCCAAACTCAAACACCAAAATCTGCCCTCCTTCTCCAACTCGCTCTCAAGGAAACAATACCAACATTCACTTGCTCAATTTCTCCTCATGAAAACTCAACTAGAAGTTATCCTAGAATTAAATTCTAGGTATTTTGGGCTAGTCAAAAATGATTTTTCTTTATAGAAAAAGGTTCTTCAAAATAAGATAAAATGGGTTTTCAAAAAGCTAGTACAATTGTACCAAAAACTCCTTTTTATAGCCTTTCCTTGATTAGAACTCAAAGGAGGTCAGTGTCTCCTGAAATTTTCAACCTATACATGCTTAGAAAATTAAATAACATCTATCAAAACAGTCACATTTGACCCAAGTAGTTTGGCCTAGCCACAACCCTTCATCCATGCACCAAAAATCTCAAAACCCCTTGCATTGGGATGACAAAAATATCCTAATCCCAAAACAATTTTTGGAAAATATCTAAAACTCATCAAAAAAATTTAAACTAACATTCAAACATTTTATATGGTTGTAATTTAGGTCATCCAATCAATTTTTTTACTGGGCCCAGAGCTCTTTGTACTTCTCAAAATAGTTGTTTCCTGAACCCTTTAACACCCTAGAAACTTCATTTGATTACAAAATCAATTCTACTCCAATAAAAATCACATTTAACCACTCAAATGAAATTGAAGAAACTTTATAACACTTAGAACAAATTTATAAGTCATGAAACATCCTTCACTTCAAACCATAGAAATATTTACCTTCACCGTGATCAACTCGCTAAAAGTCTGCTTTCAATGTTAGCTAATAAAATAATTTATGCATACATTAAAGACCTAAAATTTATTTATTGGATGCCAAATTCATCCTTATTAACATTATAGGTGATATGAAGTATCACACAATCCATATCATGCTTTAAATAACATCAAACTTGCATAAAAATAGATGTTGTCTTGAATCGCCAAAATATTCGTACTCAAAGAATGACCTAGAAATCTTACCAAATCTCTTCATCATGGGGAAATATATATATATATATATATATATATATATATATATATATATATATATATATATATATATATATATCACTGGAAGTATCTTAGAGTATAATTTCCAATAAAATTGAATCACGTCAAAATACCGGTTGTAGCTCAAGTTATGACTAAAACACTAGACCTATTATTTGAGACCCAAAACTAGATTTTGACAAATCAACTTGTTTGAGCCTCAAAACACCATGAATCTATTATCCAAATATCTCTCCTAACAATTTGGGTAGCTCAGATACACATTTTGGCTCTAATTTATTCATTGAAATATTACACGTGCTCAAAATAACTTGGCACATTCCTCGGTCACAATATTTCGTGCGCCCCTTTCCTTTCCCTCCTTCCACTTCTCCCTTACACCCCCTTTCACGAATTCACCTTCTTCCTTATCATTCTCTTCCCTTCTCGCATGTCACACACTTACTTCTATCAAAAAGGTCCTTGTCTCCTCACATGTTGCGCCCATTACTTTGTAATATTTTCACCTTGACCATGCATTCTCTCGCTCACCAGTTTGGCTCATTTCCCTACGCACATCACACACACCCCTCTCGTGCCTTCCTCTGCTTTCTTCATGTGTCCTTCTCGTGCAAGTCATCTTTGAAATTATTGAGAGTGTCACGTGTAACCACTCAAAGCACGTTAACAGTGGTGTCAATCCTTGTAACCACTCAAAGAGAGTGACATGTGGCGTAAATGACAAATATTTTCCCAGGTTGGCCATTATTTCAGCCAATCCACGCGCACGCCACGTGTTTTGTGTGCATCGACGAATCTGAAATCTTCTGATAGTCATATCTTTTGATATAGAGCTCATATCGGTGTGTTCTTAGGCTTGTTAGAAAGCTGTTGACATCAGCTACAGTGCCTAAAACTCAAATTCAAATTTTGGTAGATCTGATAGGTGAGAAGTGGGAAAATGTCTTTCTAAACATTGATGAGTAGATCTAATTTCTCCAACAACCCGATTTGGTATTTATCTACCCTCCCTTTTATTCAACATGTCAAACAAGCACGAGGAAGCATATTTCACAAATCTCCAAGAGGATTTGCAGGCATTGAATGCTTCTTGTTGGTGGTTGTATTTCAAATTCATGTTTTCCCTCCTTCTTCCCTTCTTACTCCATGGATTCATCTATATATGTAAGAGCAAGGCTCATTTGTTATGTTGTACACTCTAGATCCTTACGCATTTTGCTAAGGACTTCATATTTTCTTTATTTTGAGTTACAGACCTCTATGTTTGGCTCTTGCATGTGGATATTGGCATCCTTCATCATCATAACACCTCTCAGTGCATTTCTCGGAAGTAATAGAAGCATCATTTTGTGACTATTCGCTGTCCTAACATGCTTTCATTCCTTCATCTTTCCTTTTCTTTTTCATTGGGTGTTGGTTGTGCTTTTTGAGGTCCTCAGCAGCTCCATATTTATTTGTGTTCCAAGAGAAAGATCCAAGTGAATGTGTGTTTCACCGTGCTACTCATCCCTAGCCTCCTTTCATGCATTTCCCTTCATTCTTTCTCAAAATAGATAATCATCCCTCTTTTCTCGTTGTTATTGCCTTTTAGTGTAGTTTCCTTTCATGTTGTCCTTCTATCCTTGGTCCCTTGTCATCATTAGCTTAGTTATCCCTTCCAGCACTAGGAGTAGTAGTAGTAGTAGAAATAGATAGAGGAACCGGACTTCTCCGGAGATCCATCCCAATCTTGTAAGGTCCCACAACTTGGGGATGGTTCCATTGTGGTCTCAAACACCTCGGCCCTTTCTCGAGATCCGAGACATGGGTGCATGTTTGAGCAACCAATAGAACCTACATACTTATTTATTTAAACCTAAATGTAAATCAATAAAAAAACACATCAATTACTTAACATCAATTTAGTTCATTCTGAATTTTGCAAATTTTTACTCAAACTCGAAACTCTTCAAAAATTGGCATTTTCACATGGGGCCCACATATGGTCACATACTCAAATATACCTTTATATAAATATGGAAAATTCCTCTAAACTATCCAATCATATTTTTGGCATTATCAATAAAATCAAACTCAAGATATACTTCACCATTTTCAAACTACTCCTAGGTAGGGTTTAACTACGCTTTAGACCTCTCTACCTTTGAACATTCATTCATAAAAATATGACAATAAACTGACCTAATAATTTTTTTAAACCTTCTAAAATCACCTTAGAATCATCCTTGAAAGCCACAAGGTCCCATGCAAAGTAAACTATTCACAATGAGCATCTGAAGTTCAAATTGAAGCTTGATTTTCACCTGTTTTTGACCCTATCTTACAAACTTGGTCATATCTAGCAAAATACACAACATGGGAACCTAAAATTTATCTGAGAGTATCAACTAATCCCTCTAACATCTCAAATCATCATAATGATAACATCATATCCCAATCTCTCCAATCACTAAGACTTACCTATGCATGCATGTTAGATCCTCATAGTTACTGACTAGATCTAACTAAAAATACAAGAACTGATCATTTAACCTCTTAAAATGACCCAAAATTACCTAGTATTCCATGATACACCTTATTTCATGCTTTTATGAGCTCAAATGGCTCCAATCCACTTTTTCACACCTCCTAGCTGTCATACCTACTCCTAATGAGCACCTATAACATGGTGAACCTCCTGGATCTACACTATTTCACCGCTATGAGTGCTCAAGAACCCTCAAATATTTTTATAAACCATTTCAACATGCTTCTCCAACATCCTAGAAGGTCACACTCTTAAGCTACATCTCCTGTGCACCTATATGGGATTGCTAGAGCAAGCATGCATCACTAAATCCCACTTTGTAACAACCGAAAAACATTTGAACCATCATGTTAGCATAATAAACAACATCATGACATCATAATACATAATCCACTTTGTCATTAACATGGTTTTTCATCAATTCCAACACCTATTAGGCATACATGCCAACATCCCCCCTTTATCATTGATGGAAAACAATCAACTTCTCCCTCTTTTTCCATTAATGACAAAGGATAAAATTTTACTTACCTCATTCACCTTCTTCAGCATCATTCCTTCATTATTTTATTTTAAACATCCACCAATGGTCTCATATTACCTAATTTTTCTTGATTTTGTACAAAAATATAATTTTAGGCCTCATTTGAAGCATGCAAAAGCCAATCTCCCCAAGAAATAACACTTCTTACATCTCAAGAACATCATTACACCATGAATATGTCATAATCATACATTATTTGAAGCATACAACACTTCATTTAATCTCGTAGGCATGCAAAATCATTAATTTTTCCTATAACCCTGTTTTTGCCATGAAGCTACATGTAGCTAGTTGATATCTCGAGCCATCCAATCTCTAAAACATGCCAAAATAACCATAATTCTTCATTTCTTCATCATTATAGGCAATATTGCATCACTTCTAGGCCTAAAACATGCATATCAAGGCATATTTTTGACCTTCACACCATACAAGTCACCAACAACCCTTATCAGACCTTTCAGTGCATTTTAGGCCAATTTCATCATCCTCCTACATGACCACCAAGCTATGATTCAAGAAAAAAGTACTCCCCCTGGGCTTAAGGCCTCAAATACTAGCTCCCATGCATAAGAATGAGAAATTTTCTTTGAATCCATGTCTTGAAATCACATTCACAACTTTTAGGTGTCCCTAAACATCATTTTCAGTCATATAGGCTATTACATATTATCATGAACATGAGTAAAGGTACAAACCTCAAATTCACTTCTTTGAATGGCCTTGAAGCTTTACATTACCTTCAAGAGAGAAACATACATGCCCCCACCCATTTTGATCCCAAGCACACTTTGAATAAACAATTTTCTTACTTCAATCAACAGATCATCCCATTTACAAAGAAAATGTCAACAATTCAATGCCATAACCTTCATTTACAAATCAATAGGGGGCTTATAACCTCTAAAAAATTTCACCATGGAGAATGAAAACATTAACCTAGCTCCCTTTTACCTTAAAATACCAAAAATACACCTTCTTAATATAAGTCCCCTATTCAACACAATTGTAGCTTTGTCACAATCATCACATAAAGAACAAGGACCATCTTTTGGAACCAACAATTGATCACTTTAACTTGTAAACACACTTCTTTGTACATTTATTTCATGAAGAACACTGAAAAAGACTCAGAAATCACCTTTGGATTCCATTTCAAAAGACACCATCCAAAAAATGAATGCAAATTTGAGCCAAATGCATGTTTTTCATATCTTCTAGACACCTAAGATCTTCTTCATGCACAATTTCATTGAAAATCATGAATATATGAGAATACATACTGTTCCAACTAGGAGCAAGATTTGGGAAGAATTAAATGCCTCTAACATCATCCCACTCTACCCTCTTCCACCATTTCTAGCCTCGTAAGTCTTCACTTTTCTTAAGAAGCAACGTTATCATTACTCAAGTACACATTTGATTTTATCATTACCATATGAACTTCCAAACACTCCAATATCATAATGAATTCAAAATCCATACCAAGAATGAAGTGACACAATTCTTCCATACTTAAGACATCATCATTATGGCATGTGTAATGTAGCATCAAGTTTTGGCTTGAATCATGGTGAAATACCACTCAATATTCTTCACAAACATACAAGTACATAGAGGGATGTATCATATATCACTTGAGTACTTATTACACCATCACAACATCTTTAATATCATGTCACAACTTGAGAAGACCAGAAGTAGTGTTTTGACAATCAAACCCTCAATCTTATGTGTAGTTAAAGGAAGTCTCCAAATCTATCAGAATATCTGATAAAGTACACATAACTGAGACATCAAACCACTTCCAACCTTGATTTCTATGAGTCTACATGATTAGTACAAAATTTCATGATCTAACTCTTCCAATTTGGCCTCCAAAAATGTGTTTCTGTGTAAATTGTTGAAGATGACTATGAGAACCCAGTGAAAGAAAATGAAGTAACAATTTTCATTGAATATAACTCATTTCATCTTCATAAATTCATGATCACATTGAAATAACACACTTGACATTACTATGCACCTCCTTCAATGAGATTTCATTATGAGCAAACAACTCACCTACCTGTAGCTCTTCATATTGCTTATAATATTGTACAATTTTTACTCCATCATTATCACAAATTCCAAGAAGTGCATACATTTTTATTCCTTGAAATATTTTTAATCCTTTATTTCTCATTATAAGGATGACATGCACAAAATTGCAGATCAAGATTCCATCATTAGGTCCTCCAAAAACAACTTTCCATCCATACCACTCAAAGTGAACTATGTGATACCAGTCTAGGCGAAAGAGTGATAAAAGTGCACAAATTAGTCCTTGTGACCTAAAAGGGTAAGTGCACCAAGTTGGGGGACAATTAAGTGGACATCAAATCCTGAATTTTACATTAAAAACAACAAAACATCAAATTTAGTCTTCCATGGACTTGAACCATGCCGAAAAGTAAAAACTATGTCATAAAAATGGTACCATTACATAGGGAGACTATTAGCTTTGTAGAAATACTGATTTTAAAGTGAATAGAAGAGGATAAATATCATTTTATAATTTTTTACTAATAGTAGGTCTTTAAGACACTTTTTCCTGTGAATGTTTATGTCTACGTTTAAGACTGCAAAATTTGTTTCACTTATCAGAATGTGATAAAAATTATACCATCCCAACCGTGGTGAAATTATATACATGTTAAAAAAAAATTATTTGATTTCAATATTTTTTGATGAAGTTATGGCGGGCAAACGGAAAGTGCTCTGTTTTCTTTATGTTTTCATACCACTTTCACGGAAAAAATCATAAAAAATAAAATATTACTCAAAAAAATACAAAATAAAATCCATCCCAAGATAGATAGTGGCATATAACTTCTCACCAAAGGAAAAAAATATATATCAATTTTTGGTCATCCAAATTGTGGGCAAACGGACTATAATCTTATCGGCGTTTTTAAAAAAATACCAAGTCATTGAATTTTGAGTGTTTAATATAGCTAATCTTGTCCATTTTTTACAAAAATTAGTATTTTAGAAACTAGATTCCGGATGCTATGATTCATATTAATATAATTTTGTCTAATTTTGAGTGTATGTATTGCTAATAATCCCTACAAGTTGATATTATGTTGTTATTTGCAATATGATGTCCACGGATGACCCTATATTTGTCCATCAACTTCCTGCACTTACCCAAAAATTTGATCATACATGCTGAGAAAATCTCTTCAAAACATATGAGCACCACTTTCAATGGCTAGGGTGCATGAACACTCAAAATCATACCTAAACCTTCCTCTTTTGTCTTGTTTTATCCTTCAAGAGCACTACACAGGTCTTCATCTTCACACTGAAGAATTAGGCTAACCCTTATGATGGCAAAGGAGTATCTCTTAGCACTTACAAAGAGCCATTTACAAATTTTTGAGCTCATGACACATAACTCAATGACATTTTAGACTCATACTGATGCATATACCATTTGAAGTGACAACACTATACTTCTTAAAAAGAGTTAGTATGTAGAGACAATAGATGACCTTTTACAACTCCTTAGGAACATTCATAGCTCAATAATGAACTCATGTACACACATGACACTTTTAACTCTAACACATGAAGACTCAAACACCATGAAGAAGACACACAACACTGATCAAGATAGCTCCCCCTCACTCCAATGCTTATTTTGCACCTATATACCTCTATGAAGCCTAATAGAGGCATATGTCACCATGGAGGAGCTTGATGAGAGACCTAAGTAGGTCTCAAACCCTCTTCTTGGACCTTGATTGTCTCCTCTTTATTTTATTTCTCATTTTTGCACTAGATCCCTTCCTTTTCTTAGTCACATCCTTGGAAATATGTTTACCACTTTGACCAATGTCTTCCTTTTTTATATACTTGAGCTTGTGGCTTGAGTCTTTAAGTTTCTTTCTTCAATTGACCTACATCACAAAACCTTGAAATTTTCCCTTTGTTGTGGCATCTAAAACACTCCACTTGGCCTCCTTTTCATTCATTATCTCTATGACCATATCCATTGCAAGCATATCAATACCCATTGAACTTGCTTACATACCTCTTTGTGTTTGATGGCTCATTTTTACAATATTTCAAGATGTCCCTTTTCTTTGCAATGATAGCATTCAGATCCATATATTTGACCTACCTTTTTCTCCTTCTTGTCTTGAAATTCTTCTTCCTTCTTTTCTTCACAATGTTCCTTTCCTTTTCCATCATCCTTCTTTTCAACCTTAGGACTACAAAAACTAGCCCTATGTCCATAAGCACCACATTTGTAATAATTACCATGAAAAAAATCATACCTATATGAATTTGGCTTCCTGATAGGTGATATTCTAGGAGGTGGAAGCCTTGAAATTTCTCCCTTGCTTGGTTTCCTTCTTTCATTTGATCCTTGACTTGACTCTTCTTCATTATTTTTTTATTTGGATGAGCCCTCATTGAAGCCTAGGCATGTCCTATCACCATAGGCCTTTTGATTTTTCAACATATTACTTAGATTTGTAGAACTTCCTTGAAAGGATAGTACCTTTCTTGTCATGGTGCCTAGATCTTTCTTCAAATCATCTATTTCTTTCCTCTTGATCTTCAGCTCATCTTGTGTCTCCTCAAGTTTCTTTGTTAGGACCTTGACTATTTCTTCTCTTTCAGCTTCATGTTTGAGACATTATTCTCTCTTGGTCTTCAACTCATCTTGAGCCTCCTCAAGTTGAGTTCTCAAAACCTTGACTACTTCTTCATGAGATGTAACCATCCTGTCAACCTTATCACAATTCTCAGCTACCCATTTCCTTATCCTGAAGGTATTACCCTCAATTGTTTCTAATGATGGAGGTGCCATTTTATAACAAAACATGTCCCTATATCTTATTAATCTACTTCCAATGGCCTTATTTGATACCAATTGTTGAATCTGACAAGGAAAGAGAGGGGGGTGAATAAGTCCTTAATAAAACTTTTCACACTTATGCTTCAAACCCTAACCACATATGCTCATATATAATAAATCAAAGTAAATATTCTTCATAAATAAACTAAAAATGTAAGGATCACAATATAGAATAAAAAAACTTATATTGAAGCAAAAATCATATCAACACACTTCAATTTTATATTCAAAATAGATTACAATATATAGTGTCTTCAACAATGATCAACAAGATACAACCAATAGCTCTTGAGACAATCAACTATGTCTCATGAATACAAATGAAGATATGGAACTATGATAATGTATTAAACTCAATATCTGATCTGAAAACACCTTATAAACCTGAAAATAACATCAACATGCTATGAATATAGCATCCAAACTCAAACACCAAAATTTGTCTTCCTTCTCCAACTCGCTCTCAAGGAAACAATACCAACATTCACTTGCTCAAATTATCCTCATGAAAACTCAACCAACAATTGTCCTAGAATGAGATTCCAGGTGTTTTGGGCTAGGCCCAAAGGTTTTTATTTTCAGCAAAAGGGTTCTTCAAAAGAAGATAAAAATGGTTTTCAAAAAGCTAGAACATTGTACCTAAAAACTCCATTTTATAGCCTTTCCTTGATTAGAAATCAAAGGAGGTTGGTCCCTCATGATATTTTCAACCTATACATTCTTATAAAATTCAATAACATCCATCTCAATAGTCACATTTGACCCAAGTAGGTCAGCCTAGCTAAAACCCTTCATCCATGCACCAAAAATCTCAAAACCCTTGCATTGGGATGACAAAAATCTCCTAATCCAAAACAATTTTTGGTAAATCTAAAAAAATAATTACACATGTTTAAAATAAAATTTAAACATCATATATCATCTAAATTTATCTCATGCAATCAAATTATTTCATTTACTAGTCCCAAAGCTCTTTCTACTTCTCAAAACAATTGTTATCTCCACCCTTCAACACCCTAGATAGTTCATCTGATCACGAAATCACTTCTCCTGAACCACAACATGACCTATGTGACAACTCAAAATAAATTTCAGAACTTTTATAAAACTTCTAATTAATGTTAGAATTTGTGAAACATCCTTCACTTCAAACCATAACAATATTTTCCTTCACCATATCAACCTGCCAAAAACATTTTTCCAAAGGTTAGCTCATAAAATCATTTCTAAATACATTCATGAACTCCAAATACATTTATTTGATGATTAATAAATCCATATTAACATTAAAGTTTATAGTAATAATCACCAAATCCATATCATGCTTCAAATAACATCAAACTTCACCTAAAACAAATATTATCTTGAAATGCCAAAAATATTCTTTCTCAAAGAATGACCAAGAAATAATTAGAAATAACTTCATCATGAGGCAATACATATATAACTATAAATATCTTGGAATCTACTTTCCAAAAAAACTTTAATAACCTCAAAATTATATATGTAGCTCAAGTTATGGATAAAACACTCGACCCTGCTATTTGAGACCCAAAAATTGCCTTTTGATTAGTCGACCTATTTGAGCCTCAAAACAAAATGAACATGCATAATTATGTCCTAAAAATCCATGGAAATCAATAAAAATTCACATAAATTCCATAACATAAATTTAGTTAATTCCTAAATTTGTAACTTTCTCCTCAAACTTTCTCCTAAAACCTAGCATTTTATCTTTAGGGGGGGCCACATATGGTCACATGATCAAACATTACTTTATGTAAATTTGGAAGATTACTCTAAAAAATCAATCATTTATTTTTAATTATCAATCAAAATTGGGTCAGTATACTTCACCTTTTGTAATTTTCTCCTATCTAGGGTTTAACTAGGGTTTTAGACCTCTTTACCTTCTTAACATTTGTTCATAAAAATGTGACAATCAAATGACCTCATTATTTTTATGAAACCGTATAAATTCACCTTATAATTATCCCTGAAAGAAAAAATATCTAATGAAAATCACACTATTAACAACGAGCATCAGAAGTTCAAATTCAAGCTTGATTTTCACTTGTTCTTGACCCTATCTTAAAAATGTCACTCATATCTTGAAAATACACAACATAGGCACCTGAAATTTTCTAAGAGAATAATAACTCACCACTCTAATATCTCATAATAATAATTACATAACAACACATCCCAAAGACTCCAGTCACTAAGACTTACCTATGCATGCATGTTGCTAGATCTTCATAGTTATAACAAGGTCCAACTTAAATAGTGTAAAAATAAACATGTAACCTCTAAAAATGACCCAAACATACCTCATATGCCATGATACACCTGATTTACATTCTTCCATGATCTCAAATGGCTCCAATCCACTTTGTTATGCCTCCTAGCAAGTTACCATACCTACTCCCAATGAGCAACTGATAACATGGTGAACCACTTGTATCTACACTATGCCACCATTGTGAGTGATCAAGAACCCTCAAAACAAGTTATACACCATGTCAAAATGATTCTCCAACATCTAATAATCTCACATTGTCAAGGTATATCTCTTAGGCACCTGTATGGGTTTTTATAGAGAGCATGCATCACTAAACCCCACTATAACAACTTATAAACATATAAACCCTCATGTTAGCACCATAAAAAACATCATGAAATCATCTTACATCATCCACTTTTTCATTAATGTCATTTTTCCATCAATGAAAACACCTACCAGTAGCCTACATGCCAACAATCTCCCCTTTGTCTTTTATGTAAAACACCCTAAACTTCTCCCCTTTTTACATTAATGAAAAAATAACATTTTACTCACCTCATTAACCTTATTCAATGTCACACCTTCCTCCATGATTTGGTTGAAACTTCCACCAAATGTCTCATCTTTCCTCATTTTTCTTTATTTTCTTAAAAAATCTGATTCTAGGCCTCATTTCAAGCATGTTAAAGCCAAGATCTCCCCGGAAAGAACACTTATTACAGCTCAAGAACATTAGTACACCATGGAAAATTCATAATCATACCTTATTTTGAGCATACAACACCTCATTTCATCTCTCAATGTAAAATCATTAATTTTACCTATAATCTTATTTTTGTGTCCTATGAACTACTATAATAGTTGATATTTAAGCAATCAAATATCTAGAACATGCAAACAATGCCAAAATAACCATGATTATTCATTAATTCATGATTATATCCATGAATGCATCACTTCTAGGCCTAAAATATGTATATCAAGGCATATTTTTGAGCCTTCATACCATACAAGTCTCCAACATCACTTATATACCTTCTTTACTCCATTTTTTGTCTATTTCATCATCCTCCTAAATGAAAACCAAGTTATAATTAACATTAAGTACTACCCTTGGGCTTAAGGCCTCAAATACTAGCTCTCAATCATAATAATGAGCAATTTTATTTGAATCCATGTCTTGAAATCACATTCACAACTTTTAGTTGTCCCTAAACATCCTTTTCAGTCATCTACAGTCATTTTGGACTGATATAAGCTATTACATATTATCATGAACATGAGTAAAGGTACAAACCTCAAATTCACTCTTTGAATGGCCTTGAAGCTTCACATTACCTTTAAGAGATCAACATACATTCCCCCTTTAATTTTGATCCCAATCACATTTGAATCAACAATTTTCTTGCTTCATCATCAACACTTCATCCCAGTTAGAAAGAAAATATCAACACTTCAATGCCACAACCTTCATTTAGAGAGAAATAAGGGGCTTGTAGCTTCTAAAAATTTACACCATGGAGAATGAAAAATTTAACCTATCTCTCTCGACCTTAAAATATGAAAAATACACCTTCTTACAATGTTTCACACCACTATAGCTTTCTCACAAATCATCACATGAAGAACAAGTACCATCTTTTGGACCCAAAAATTGATCAATTTAACTTGTAAACATAGTTATTCATACATTTATGTCATGGATAACACCAACAAATACTAAGAAAGCACCTTTCCATTCCATTTTAACTTAAACCATCCAAAAAAAGAGCCTACACCTTCTTATGTCATCCCTATTCCACACCATTCTAGCTTTGTCACAATCATCACATGAAGAAGACAGACCATATTTTTGAACCAAATCTTGATCACTTTAACTTGTAAACACACTTCTTCATAAATTTATTTCATGAAGAACACCAATAAAGACTGTGATAATACCTTTCCATTCCATTTCAATGACACCATCCAAAAAATGAGCATCTACACGCCCGTACGTGAAAATTTGATCCAAATGCATGTTTTTCATGCCTTTTAGAAACCTAATCCTTCTTCATGCACAATTTCATTGCAAATCATGAATATATGAGATTACATACATGTTCCAAATAAGAGTAGGATTTAGGAAGAATGACATGCCTCTAACATCATCCAACTCTACCTTCTTCCACCATTTCAAGCCTGTAAGTCTTCACTTTTCTTAATAAGAAACATTAGGATTACTCAAATACACATAGCTGATATCATTACCATATGAAATTCCAAACACTATAATAACATAATTACTTCACAATCCATACTAAGAATGAAGTGAAATAATTATTCCACACCTGAGACATCATCATTATGGCATGTGTACTGTAGCATGTATTTTTGCATGAATCATGGTGAAATACCACTCAATATTATTCAAAAACATATAATTACATAGAGGGATGTATCATATATCACTTGAGTACTTATTACACCATCAAAACATCTTCAATATCATGTCACAACTTGAGAAGACTAGGAAGTAGGGTTTTGACAATCAAACCCTCAACACCGTAGTTAAAGAAAGTATCCAAATATGTCAAGAATATCTAATAAAGTACACCTAACTGAGACTTCAAACCACTTCCAACCTTTATTTCCATGATTCTACATTATTATTACAAAATTTCATGATCTAACTCTTCCAATTTGGCCTCCAAAAGTGTGTTTTCCATGTAAAAACTACTTAGGATGACTGTGAGAACCCAGTGAAAGACAATGAAGTAACAATTTTCTTTGAATCTAGTTCATTTCATCTTCACAAAATCATGATCACATTGAAATAACTCACTTGACATTAATATGGACCTTCTTCAATGATATTTCATCATGAGCATCAAACCTCACCTACTTGTAGCTCTTCATATTTCTTATAACATAATACAATTTTCACTCAATCACTATCAAAATTCTAAGTAAATACATTTTTTATGCCTTGAAACATTTTCAATCCTTTATTTCTCATTATAACATTTACATGCACAAAATTTTGGATCAATATTCCATCATTAGGTCCTCCAAAAATCACTTTCCATCCATACCACTCAAAGTGAACTATGTGATACTAGTCTAGGAAGAAGAGTGATCAAAGTGCACAAAATAGTCCAAGTGACCTAAAATTTTTATCATACATGATGAGAAAATCTCTTAAGAACATATGGGCACCACTTTTAATGGCTAGGTGGATGAGCGCTCAAAAACATACCTAAACCTTCCTCTTTTGTCTTGTTTTAGCCTTCAAGAGCACTTTGTGCATATGTATTCATCTTCACACTTAAGAATTAGGCTAACCGTTATGATGGTAAACAAGTTTCTATTAGCACTTGAAAAGATCCATTTAAAAAAAAATTGAGCAATTGACAAATAAATCAATGACATTTTAGAGTCAAACTGATGTATAAACCATTTGAAGAGACAATAAATGACATGTTATAACTCCTTAGACAAATTCATATCCCCATAATGATCTCATGTACACACATGAATACTAAAACACCATGAAGAAGACACAAAACATTGATCAAGACAGATCCCCCTCACTTTGTAATGCTTATTTTTTACCTCTTTACCTCTATGAAGCATAATAGAGGCATATGTCGCCACGGAGGAGATTGATGAGAGACATAAGTAGGTCTCAAGCCCTCTTTTGTCTTGTCTCCTCTTTATCTGATTTCTCATTTGTTGTAGAATATCCCTCCTTTTTCTCAGTCACATCCTTGGAAACCTCTTTAGCACTTTGACTAGCTTCTTCCTTATTTTTCTATACTTGAGCTTGTGGCTTGGGTCTTTGAGTTTCTTTCTTCAACTGACCTACATCACAAAACCTTAATGCTCCATTTCTTATGGCATCTAAGACACTCCACTTGTCTTAATGTTATCTCTCAGAAGTGCACCCTTGTTAAGAGATGAAAATGGGAGTTCTAAGCATGCTCTATCTCTCACTTCCATAGATACAATGGAAACACCTCAGGTCTATGGGTATACCTATTGTTGAGGTGAGTCTTTGGTATCAAGGCCGGTTCCTTTTTCATGTATCCTAAAATAATTTTTTCATGTTTTGGGGGTGAAAATTTATTGTAATCGAATTGAAATTAGGTGATACACCAAATTGATTGAGGGATTTGACTAAGTACATACATAACAAAATTAAGAAACAAATTTTAGATGCACGAACCAATGGGTTTCAATTTGATCCTAAGGCAAAACACGTGTGTTTAGGGATAAATAAAAAAACACACACTAACATGCGCACTAAGACTGAAAAGAAAGTACCAAATTTGTAGCAAGGTAAGTTGATTAATCAGGGAATTGACATTCACAAGAATTAATGTAAAGATACACACCAATGTAAATAATTGGAAATGCAATAACTGGTTCTAATCCCAAGGAAAAACTTGGAAAAAATATGCTTCATCACTCATGTGTCCAAAATTCCTCCTCGTGCCTTGCTAGTGCACACAATATATAGAAAAAATATTTCACCCAACCCCTCCTAAAAATAGACTATAGTCTGTACTCGCCCATGCATGCTAATTTTACCCCTTTATCATGAATAAATAAAGGAATAAAAATAGACATGTTGATTACAATGAGGCATTAATAGCCTTAGTTACAAAAATACACTCTAGTCAAAGTGTAATTGACTATTCTATTTTTAATGCAATTAAAATACTTGGGTGAATTTTTTAGGCTAATATTAGCCACTTGTTGTTCAAGTCTCCTCCAATGTAAGTGCATATTCTTTGTCTTCTTATGCATGATGTGACACTTGTACATTATCCTCTTGCAATGATGAATTTGGATTTATCTCCGTTATTTTCTTTTGCAAAAGCATGTAAAAAGATACTCCTTTGCAAGAAAAGAAAACAATACCGTTGGTTCTAATACATTAGCGAAAATAGTGTCATCCCAATGTGGTAACCAGTGTGAACACATGTGCAAAACATATTCACCCCTTGTATGAGTTCTTTGGTGAATTTAATGTATTTTAAAAGGTTTAAAGTATAAAGATATTTGGTAAAACCTTAGCCAAGGTTAATTGCAATTATAATGTCTTTGATTTTTCTTTGACAATGTTGTCTCGGCCCCTTCTTAATAATTTTGTGGCATGACATGTATAATAGCTCAAAAAACTTGAGCATATTTTGAATTCATCATGCATTGTTTAATAATTTCCCCATCATTCAAAGGAATATTCATTATAGTATATTTTATTCAACTCCGTCTTCGCATATTATGATTTGCGCATAGAACAATGGATATTTTGATTTACTATAGCATACATGATATTATTATCCTAAAATTTGGTAAGTGTTGCATCTTTCCCCGTAGATATAGGCAAGCAAGATGGAGAAATCAAAGAAGCTCAAATCCCTGACATTCCCAAGGCGCACAGAAGTGGCGCACGACAATGGATGTCGACAGGGAAAATGGTGCGCCCAAGGCACACAGAAGTGGCGCACGACAATGGATGTCGACAGGGAAAACGGTGCGCCCAAGGCGCACAGAAGTGGCGCACGACAATGGATGTCGACAGGGAAAACGGTGCGCCCAAGGTGCATGTGGCGACATGGAATGGATGTCGACAGGGAAAACGGTGCACCCAAGGCACACGTAAGTGGCGCACGACACAAAGTGTCGACAGGGGTAAAGGATGTGCCCGGCGCATATAAATGGATGTCGACACACATGGATGCGCCAAGGCGCACCTTCAGGAGGCGCAACATTTTGAGCGCTGACAGAAGCAGAACCCCTGCGCAGATATTTTAGATGGCCATAACTTTTGACTGGGAGCTCGATTCATGCAAGGTTGGACTTTTCGGAAAGCTTACGAGGTCCTCTATCCAACTACGACTGGATATCTTTAATTGGGTGAGAAAAAATTCTTAAAAATGCAAAATACAGTTCGCCACTTTTGGGTTCGCTGGGGTTCTCACCTACCACCATAATGAGATAGTTAAGTGCAATCTAGAGGTGGTTGGGGTAGTTTTGAATTCCTCTCTCTTTTCTCTCTCATTCTTCCTATAAATTGTAAGGAGGGGCTTCTTTCTAAAGGTTGGACATTCTTGTTTTGCCCCTCCCTTCTTCTCTTTGGCAGGTGAACTTGTGGAGTTAAAACCTCCCATTTGAAACTGTAATGCAACTTTGCCTCTTAGCATTTTGCAGCAGTGTGTCAGATCAATCTTTGGAGCAAATTAATGCATGTCTCAGGATGATTCTCAACCCTCTCTCGTATTCATTTGCATCCTCCCGATCTTTCACTATGAATCTGCTATCTCAGGCATGATCTTGCATTGCATTTTTAATGGTCTTGTGTTTATTGGCAAGACATGTGTTCTTCATTCCTGCATCACCTTTGTAGTTTAGGTTTTATTTTATGCATCTTCTTACCCCGTCTCCTCGGCAAGTTAGTTTAGGTTTTTAGTAAACCCTCTACATTTTCTACGTGTGCATCTGAACAGAGGAATAGGAACCGGCCTTCATCCGGAGAGCTTTTCCAATTTCGCAAGGTCCCACACTTGGGAAAAGCTCCATGTTATGCAATCGCACTGAGAGTCTCAACCCATCGTGTTGTAGACATTCAGGGGTGCTGCGATTCGACATCAACAGTTTTGGCACGCCGGGTGGGACCAAGAGGTCATTCCACAAGATTTGAAGGAGTTTTCATGAAATTCGGCCTTAAAAATTGCAGGTTTTACAGTTTCAGTTTTTTTCACCTTCCAGGCTGAACTTTGAAATCAATTTTCAAGGACTTAACTTGCTCAAAACAAGTCAAAATTTCACCAGTTGATAGATCGGGGGATAATCTTCAAAAGGGTATTCTTAGATTTTTGAGATTTTGACTTTCAAAATTTCATGGTTTTTTTTTTTTTTCGATTTCGTGTTTTCTAAGTCCGGCATTTTTGGATTTTCGGGACTGTCATTCCAAATCAAATTCCAAACTCTAAAATATCAAAAAATACAGGTCTTTCAAAATTCTATTTTTAAATATTGTCAGGTTTGGTGTGTAACTTGGCAGAAGTCTGCCTTTTGAGGCTCATTTTTTCTAACACATCTGGCGACTCCGAAGGGGATAGAATTCAGCGGTGTAGCAGCAAAGGTTGCCCAGGCATATGAGAAGAATTCAAACCAGGTCCAATACTCGAGAAGAGGGGCTATTTGTCCACTTGCAACTTTCACCAGGCAGAGGAAGGAGAGGAAGAAGACCACAAAGATCACCATCTCCACCTAACAGGACTTTGTCTACACCTCCACCTGGTAGGCCTTTTCTCGCATCGACCAGGGTTCTTAGGCCAATCATAATGGCACATCTACCACCGAATCCCTTTGTCAATTTCACGGGTAGTAGTCCACTTGCCCTAAATGCTCATAATCAAATTCCAAATGCAAAGCACTAAAGAATATACCCTATTTTACAGAGAAAATCATACTACTCCTATTGATCACATCCAGATATTGCTAATGCATGTGCAATCCACGAAATAAATGAAATGGATGTCATAAATAAGTTGTTGGCTTCATCTTTCAAAGGCAAGGCCTTACAATGGTTTAGAGCCTTACAAAGCAGGTCTATTACTTAATCGGAACCAACTTTGTTCACTCTTTGCAAACCAATTCGGGAGAGGGCGGACAATTTATCTTTATCGAACAATGACAACAATCAAAAGGGCTCCTAACGAACAAATGACAGATTTCAACTTCAGATTCCAATGGACATGGGACAGGATTCCAATAGCTGTGAGACCAACCGCCGAAGGAGCATTCCTTTATTTCTTAAAGGCTATAAATTCAGACATAGCCATGATGATCCAATCAATGGGAGGAACAACGCTGCCAGGGGCCTACGACATAGCTATCAGAGCAGAGAACTGTTTGATCCAAGCTGGCAAGCTTGCACCAAGGCCACCAATGCCTCTCTATCCGGATATGGGAAATCCTACAACTACCAAGCACCGTGAGTTGAATCCCATTCCAACTCCTAGAAATCAAAGCAATAATGAGGCGTCGACTTCTTCAAATACTTCAAAGGAATTGCAGGAGGTCATGAAACAATTGCAGAACCTTGGAAATGAGCTAGTGACTATCAAAAGACAACAAGCTCAAAGTGCTAGACCATATCAGCCTCAAGCACAAGCACTGCTAGGCCCCCATACCAACAAAATAGACCACCACCTCAGCCGCAAATCAAAACCAAAACCAAGGACAACCTCAAGCTTGCTAGGCCATTTCGACCGTATGATCCAAATGCAACGACGTCCTCAAGAGCTTTGGTCCCGACACAAAATAACATGGCACAGGAGTACGACTGGTGTTACCCTTGCAATCTACCTCACAATCAATCAACATGTTTCAATGGTGCACTAAATCAGGCCTTGATGGTGCAAACCATTGGTGTTCCTCAAGAACCAAGCCAGGAGGAGAATCAACAGCAAGAAACGCAACAAGAAGGACCTCCAACAGAAACCACATTGGCCAATTGGCAAACGGAAGACTTCTGTGGAGTTAACCAACAACCTTTTCAAGGCGTGGCTGCCAACACATGGTCAAAGAAGAGAAATATAGGAGAGGGACAACCGTGTAATCCAGTTGTTTCTCAACCCATTCTTACACAACAAGGGGCCAGCAGACCAAACATAGCTCCAAATGTGCAAAATCAGCCTAAGGTACCTGTTGCAGCAACACATGCACCTGTTCAAGCTCCAGAAAAGGTTACACCAAGTAAGGGACAACAAAAGGACAATTCATCCCCTTTCAACATCATCGATCAAATGAAGAAGACACATGTGAACATTTCCATGTGGGAATCACTCACATCCTGTGGCAACGAGATTTATCATAAGCTGCAATGGCTAATTGGTCTGCCACAAATGTATCAAACCAGGGACATGAGAAAGTTCTCACTAATGCAGTGCAACATGATGGGGGCCATAAGGAAAAATTTGAAGCCTCCACCATTCTATGTTTCATTGATTGTTGGAAACCACTTGGTACACAACTGCATGATAGATTCAGGGGCAAGTAGTTCAATGATGCCAAAGCAAATAGCGGATCAACTAGGTTTGAAATATGAGCCAGTGCTGAAAGGAGTAGTACAACTAGATGGAATGGCAATAGGAACAGTTGGGTCATCAAGGGGTTAAGCCTAACACTACATTCCTGTCCTAATGTTACAGTTCTACAAGATGTGTCTGTGATTGACCTTCCGCCACTTTTTGCGTTGTGTCTATCAAGAGACTTCACTGCAAAAATCGGTGGATATTTATCTGCAGATTGGTCACACATGATTTTTAGGACAAGGTATGGAGCCAAAGCAACAATCAGGTCAGAACCAATTGCCAATTTCCATATTGAGCCTCATGTACCAAATCCTATCAATGCAAATTGCTCGGCTTTTGATCAGAGGAGTGTTCAAGTGATCTAGAAACAGGTACTAAGGTCGAGGGAATTCCTGATTTAACTTTGGATGAATGGGCAAACAAGAGTCATGAATTTGACCCATACAAGGAAATTGAAGAATCTGAATTGGGCGTGTATTGTATACACGAAGAAAATTCACCCATTCCCGACATCATTCAGCCTAAACAAAAGGATGAAAACAAAGTTTGGAAATTATTTTTCGATGGTTCGAGAAGCAGACAAGGTGCTGGAGGTGGTGCAATGTTGATTTCACCACAAGACATCAAATATTTTTCAGCTTTTCGTTTCCAGTTTTCCTGTTCAAACAACACGGCTGAATACGAAGCATTGATTCATGGAATTCATTGGGCCAGGAAAAGGGGCATAAAGAACTTGCAGGTGTTTGGAGATAGTGAGCTAATCATCAACCAAGTTAGGGGACAACATGCTACAAAGAACGACTTGCTGAGGAGCTACAAGAATAGGGTATGGGACCTCATTGAGGATTTCGAAGCTTTCAACATTATGTCCATACCTGTGAAGAAAATGAAGTCGCAGATAGGCTCGCAGCAGCTGAGCAACGCTTGATGTGGCTTGACAACATCGAAGGGGAAAACACACACCACATATCCATGTGATTGTGAGGCCAAAGAGCCCAGATAATAACACAAGTCCGGGCAGTGTTTGAGAACGATCAATGATCGTCAATTTCTTACAAGAAGAGGCTGAATTCTCACTAGAATCAGATAGATTAGAGCAGCAGATGGGGATCAAGTAGTGCAAATGCATGACAAACAAGCTTCCTAAGGGTTTAGTAACATTGAGTCTATCTTCAACCCTAACGACTAGCCCGTAAGGAAAAGGCTAACATACAGGTCAAGAGAGAAGATTCAGAGCCAATTCCGGTTGGGGAAGGCAAAACACTTCAAATTGGTAAAGTGGCCACTAAGCAGGAGAAATCAGATTTCATACAACTTTGCCAAGAATTTCCAGATGTCTTCGCTTGGAGCTATGAAGACTTAAGAGGATTCGATCCAAATTTGGCACAACATACCATAGAATTGGATCCAGATGCTAAGCCCATCAAAGCAGAGACCAGTCAACCCTCACATCGAGCCTCTAATGAAGAAAGAGCTAAATAAGCTAATAGAGGCAAGCATTATATTCCCGATCAAGCACTCAAGCTGGGTTGCAAACTTGGTTCCTGGCCAGAAGAAGAGTGGAGAAATCAGGTTGTGTGTGGATTTCCGAGACCTAAACAGGCATCTCCCAAAGACCATTACCCACTTCCTTCAATGGAACAAATATTGCAAGTAAGTATCCGGTTCAGAGAGATTCTCTCTCCTAGATGGCTACTCAGGGTACAATCAGTGATGGTGAAAGAAGATGACCAATTCAAGACGGCTTTCACCACCAAATGGGGGACCTATGCCTACAAGAAGATGCCATTTGGGCTATCAAATGCTGGAGCCACCTTCCAAAGGGCAATGGATATGGCATTTAAGGGGTTGATCAATAAAATAGTTTTGATATATCTTGACGACATCACCGTATTCTCAAAAATGCAGCGATCACCTCTATTCGAGGCAAGTATTTCGTAGGTGTAGAAGATTTGGGGTATCATTGAATCCCAAAAAATGCATATTCTTGGCTCACGAGGGAAAACTTCTAGGCCATATTGTTTCAAAGGAAGGGTTGATGATTGACCTAAAGAGTCAAGCAATTCGAGCATCGCTTATTGCCAAGTCATAAGAAGGCTCTTCAAAGCTTCCTAGGAAGGATCAATTTTGTACGCAGGTTTGTTCCAAACTTTGCAGCTCTTGTGAAGCCAATAACGCTGATGTTAAAGAAGAGTATGGCATTTAAGTGGACATCTGAAGGCAAGGCAAGTTTTGAGGCAATAAAAGAGGCTATATCTCAAGCTCCGACTCTCGTCAATCCAGACTTCTCCAAGGACTTCGTGCTATATGCCTTCGGTGGTGGGGACACGATTTCTGCAATCCTGGTACAACAAAACAAAGGAGGATTAGAACAACCAGTTGCTTTCTTCAGTCAAGGCTTGGAGGAATACGAAACTAGGTACTCTTTCATCAAAAGCATGTCCTCAGTAAGAATCGAGCTTAAAGAAATTCAAGCACCTAGTCTCAAACAACAAGATCCAATTATTGGTCTCTCATGCGGAGTCAAGTGACTTCCTTCTAAACAAGGATCTCGAATGAGAAACGTGCAGATGGATAACTCGTGTCATGGAATATGACATCGAGATCAAGGTCACCAAACTAGTACGTGGGAAGGGACTATGTGAGCAGCTAGCCTTGAGTCAACAAGTTGAAGCAGGTGATGAAAAAGAGACTGTCTTGGTACTACAGGATGGTCAAGAACAAGAAAATGATGATGTGCCTACTCCTTGTTGGACTCAGAATATGATACACTTCCTACAAACAGGCCTATGCCCTCCAGAAATGAGCAAAGCAAAGAGGAGATACTTCAGATTACAAGCCATTCCATATGTGCTTGTTGATGGTGTTTTGTTTAAGAAAGACATCAATGGAGTTCTATTGAGGTGCACTGGGACAAATCAAATTGAGAGGGTGTTACGAGATTTTCACGATGGAGATTCTGGAGGACATTTCACCCCACGAGTAATAGCTCTCAAGATAATGAAGGCAGGGTATTATTGGCCGACAGTCTTCAAAGATGATCTATATACATGGATAAGAAAGTGCAAGAAATGTGCACTCTTCACAGAAAAGAAAGACTAAGCAAAGACTTCCATCGCACCCAATTCGTTGACCAACCATTTATGCAATGGGGATTGGACTTCATCGGGGTCATCAATCCAAACTCAAGCCAAGGCCACAAGTGGATTCTCACGGCAATGGACTATTTCACCAAGTGGACCGAAGCAAAGAGCGCTCTCAAAGAAGCAAATGAGTCTAACATACTAGACTTTTATGAAGGAATAGTGACCAGTTCTGGTGTGCCGCCACTATCATATCGATAATGCATTGGCATTTATAGGTTCCAAGATTACGTAATGGGCTGTCAAGAATGGAATCTATTTGAGCACCTCTTCAAATTATTACCCGCAGGGTAATGGACAGGCAGAGTCCACGAACAAAAATTTGCTAAGAATCATCAGGAGGACTCTGGATGAAAATCAAAGAACATGGCATACCAAGCTAAAATCAGCATTATGGGCGATGATAAATAACACCAAAGAGGTCTACAGGTAATTCCCCTTACAAGTTGGTCTATGGAAAAGAGGCAGTATTGCCTATATCATTAGAACTGCCTACATTGGAGTTCATGAAGCAATTGGAGTTGGCTGAGTTCGAACCAATGGAGGCTAGGTATGCAGAGTTGATGGAATTGGAAGAAATTAGAGAACATGCAGTTCAAACAATTGAGAAAGATCAGGCCTTAGTAAAAAGATGGTTTGATAAGAAAGCAAGAGCAAGGACCTTCCAGGAAGGGGACCTAGTTCTGAAATGGGATGCAGATCGGGCAAAACCAGGAAGGCATTCCAAGTTTGATGCCATTTGGAGTGGCCCCTACATGGTCACGGATGTAAAAGTAGTAATGCCTTCCAATTGTCTACTTTGGATGGAGGAGAATTCCCGATTCCGGTTAACGGAATCCATCTTAAACATTGCTACTAAAAGAAAAGGGTTTACCCTTGTAAATATTAGCCTAGATTTCAATTCCTCTAAGTGCGTATGCACATTGTCTTGTTGTAGTTAGGTTTCTGTTTCCCTAAGTGCTCCGGCACAGGTTTTGTTGCTCCTGTTGTTTTCTATAGTTCAACATGCTCTTAAAGAAGAAGTTGTGGTATCAGGCTCGGGATCAGATATCATGTTGGTTTCAGGTTATTGCTTACGACTCCATGCCTAATGGATTGCTAAAAGGCCACTGATCTTCTACCTAAAGCAGTGTGTGATCCCATTGAGTCGCCAAATTGTTGTATATATCTTTCCCCGTAGATATATAGACAAGCAGAGATGGAGAAATCAAAGAAGCTCAAATCCCGACATTCCCAAGGTGCACAGATGGCGCATTTGCACGACAATGGATGTCGACAGGGAAAATGATGCGCCAAGGTGCACAAGTGGCGCACGCACAATGACAATGGATGTCGACAGGGAAAATGGTGCGCCCAAGGCACATAAAGGTGGCACACAACAATGGATGTCAACAGCACAAATGGCAATGACAAATGGAAAATGGTGCACCCAAGGCGCACGTATGGGCACATGACAATGGATGTCGACAGGGAAAATGCGCGCGCCCAAGGCGCACAGTCGAATGTGGCGCACGCGCACGACGACAATGGATGTCGACAGGGGAAAAGGTGCGCCCAAGGCACACAAAATGGCGCACATGACACGAGTGTCGACAGGGTAAAAGGATGCACCCTTGGTGCATAGAAATGGATGTCGACACACACATGGATGCGCCAAGGCGCACCTTCAGGAGGCGCAACATTTTGAGCGCTGACAGGAAGCAGACCCTGGCGCAGATATTCAGATGGCCATAACTTTTGACTGGGAGCTCGGATTCATGCAAGGTTGGACTTTTTCGGAAAGCTTACGAGGTCCTCTATCCAACTACGACTAGATATATTTAATTGGGTGAGAAAAATTCTTAAAAATGCAAAATACAGTTCGCCACTTTTGGGTTCACTGGGGTTCTCACCTACCACCATAATGAGATAGTTAAATGCAACCTGGAGGTGGTTGGGGTAGTTTTGAATTCCTCTCTCTTTCTCTCTCATTCTTCCTATAAATTGTAAGGAGGGGCTTCTTTCTAAAGGTTGACATTCTTTTTTGCCCCCCCTTCTTCTCTTTGGCAGTGAACTTGTGGAGTTAAACCTCCCATTTAAAACCGTAATGCAACTCGCCTCTCTGGCATTTTGCAGTGTGTCAGATCAATCTTTGGAGAAAATTAATGCATGTCTCAGTGGATGATTCTCAACCCTCTCTCGTGTTCATTTGCATCCTCCCGATCTTTCACCGTGAATCTGCTTATCTCAGGCATGATCTTGCATTGCATTTTAATGGTTTGTGTTTATTGGCAAGACATGTGTTCTTCATTCCTCAAAGCATCACCTTTGTAGTTTAGGTTTTATTTTATGCATCTTCTTACCCTGTCTCCTCGGCAAGTTAGATTAGGTTTTTAGTAAACCCTCTCGCATTTTCTACGTGTGCATCCGAATAGAGGAATAGGAACCGCCTTCATCCGAGAGCTTTTTTGCCTTGGAATGTGGTAATTTGATCCTCAAACATTGATCTTCTAGCTCATTGATATTCGTTTTTGTTTCTAACTCATGTTGAGTTTAGGTAACATTGTGGTTGGCATGTGGTTGCATTGAAGTTGCATTGAATTTAATGATAGATCTCACTCGTTGATCACTATACTTTTTAGATCTCGAACCGGCCAATCAATACTAAGAATTTGATTGGAAATTTTATTTTCGCTTTGTATCATTGATCTCTTACCTTTGATCCTGTATCATTGATTTATCAACTCAAGATGAGTTAACATTTACGATGGTTGGTTGGCGAGTAAAAATTTTAGAACCCTACGTCATTTTGTCATTTTTCAATCTCTAGATGAGCTAGTAAAGCTTTGCCAAAATTTTACCAAGTGGCCATTTATGAGGTTATTAAGCTTGAGAATGTACAAAATTTGTCTCTGTTTCGCTTCTATGAATGTATATTTGGATTCTACACCATCATTTGTACCTTTGACATTGGGTTTTTAAGAAGTTGGCTATCATTTTTTTGGTCTTTCTCGACCTTTTAATCTCTACCTTCTTTCAAAATAAACCTTATTGGGTTTTGTTGTTCTTTTGATTCTATTTCTGGGGTCTCGAGCTCACTTTTATTTGAATCAGATTTGATTTATACATTTTCTTTGACATTTTAGGTCAAAGATCTATTCTCAGTTCTCCTTTTTTAAAGGTACATTTGAGATTTTTTCATTTTCTCGGTCATTTCTTGCTTCATATTAAACTGAAAATGGTGTTCTCAAGGGTTATCTGTCTCACCCCTGAATAGGATTTATTCTTATGATTCGAGCTCTAGAAGCTTTTGTGGCTAACTACCATATATTCTCTCGATATATTCTTATACTATTTGATTGCTCTTAGCTTGAAACCCTAAGATTTTTGTTCACCAAGTCTTTTATTCTGATTTCGGGTTTCACCGCTATCTTGAGCTTGTTTGAGCTTTTAGGTGTTCTATTTCACTTTGTAAATCTTGTGACTAAAAATCCTCTTATTTTGGAGATACTAACAAAACTATGCTCAACCCGTTCTAGCATGTGCTTTTAATCTCTTATTTTTGAACTTACAAATTGTCTTTGTTTGAGCTATCAATGATATCATGAATGTTGAAGACTAGATTTAAAGATATGAACATCTCGTATAAATATTCTTTTTACAAAATAACAATTTGTTTGTATATGGAAGGTTTCCTTTGTTTGAGCAACGTATCATGCTATTGTGCTTTGAACTCGAGAATACATGGGTATTCACACTTTAACTCGATTTTATTCACTTTTCAAGAACTAGCTATCATATTCTTAGCAATGTTCTTTTTATGTCTTCTCTCGAAACTCATAATCTTAAAAATGAGCTTGTTTTATATTGCTACTATTATGGGTATCTGCATGAGAAATCTTATTTTCTTGATGCATTTTCTTTGTATAGTTGTTTTTCCTGAAGCCACTACGAAAGAAGGTGGTTTTATTTCTGTTCTAGGTGTTTGGTTTTTAGTTCCAAAGTAGTAAGATATTATACGCTTCAAACTCATTACTTTCATACCCATCTAGGTGCTTTAAAAAAAAATCAAAACTCCTCCATTTTTTTACTCGATTTGGGGATTTTTCGAACTTGTTCTCCTATAAGGTATGGATCTGTTCATTATGAGTTTTATACTTGAGATCACCCTTGTTCAATTCTCTACCATGAAAATATTTAGAGCTCTATTTTTATGATGACCTAATGAATGTCATTCTTATAACCCTTAGCACTGAATTACTCGAAACTCTATTAAGATTTCTCTTTGGTTGGCAGCCAAGGAGTATTATTTTTACCTTTAATTAGCTTGCCATCATTATTTTGGATTTATTTGAATAATTAAGGGTTTTCTGTCTTGCATTAGAGGATGTGATTTTGATTTTCTTCTACCCGCATCTATTGACCTTCACTTAGTTTTTAGTTCAAGGGTTTCACTTTAGAATTTACATGTTGTGCCTATAATTTATAAACTTCATGATTTTCTACCAAATATGGATTTTTTTAATATGACGGCTTCATTTTATTTCAAAAGAATACTATTTCTTGATGTTTTGTATCCTTGAACTTTGAGCTCGAGTGGTTATTATTTCAGCATTGATGTTTTTCTAAATTCAAATTGCATTATTTTCACTATTTGTATCAATAAACAAATTGATTATAGGCTATCCTTCTTTTCGTATGCATAACTAGTTTGATTTTCTAATCATGAGACTCGTAGTTGGATTGGAAGACCTGGATAACGTAATTATCTCAACTAATGCCTAATGTGTTTCTCGCTACAATGGTTCTTATTGATTTGTTCTTAGAAAAGGCTATAATCTCTAAGTCACTTTCTCTATGATTTGTATTTGATCAACCTGTAGCACTTCTTTTCCTTGAGTTGATCATTGTATCTTGCATCCATTTAAGTATGGATTGTTGTTGGAAGTTGAATTCTAATGGATTTTCTATGTAGTGTTGAGATTTGTAAATTTCTGTGAGTGCTTTATTCCATTGTATCAAAACTTCTTGCTGTAGTTAGTGTATTTGTTACAAACTACATGATTATAATACTTTGTTGTATGATCGTATTTAGAATGTAATGCTAAAATCTGATGAGTTTTGTCTTGCATCAATGTTCATTGTTCTATACTTGATTTGAAATTTTCTATTAGAGTGGAAACAAATTTCACTAGCCAATGACCAAGATAACTTCACAACTATATGTATGTATGTATGTATGTATGTCGTTTACTCATCAAACTATGATATTTTATTGAGTTGATTCAAATCTCTTACTTAACTTCTATCTTTCAATTTTTTCTATTGTTGTGATCATAACTTCTCTATTTGATGATCCTTCCCATAATATCTTGATGCTTTTGATCATCTTTATAGATATTTGGATTCATGTATCCTTGATGCATTTCATGAATACTACTTTGAATATTTGCATTCTTTAATATTTTATTGCATATTTGGAGTTAGTTAACTTGATAATTGTAAGTTGTCCTTTCTAGATTGAGATTGAATTTGAGCTTTAATGATGATTTATAGAATCGAACTCACCAAGTAAGAAAAGATTCGAAACTAGTTTAGAATTCTAAAAGATATTGTTTTTTGTAAGTGTCATTATCTATTTTGATCATATCTTGTTGGAACTATATGTAACCTTGTCTCTTTAAAACATTTCTGGTCTGAAAATGCTAAAATCACTTGCTTGCTTGATTAGACGACTATGTAGAATACTTACACTCCTTTCCTGAAATTTTTGGTGTGTTCTATAATGCTTTTTATAATTGACTGTAATTTGATCAAAACTGATATATTTTTCTTGTGTGGTTGCAATATCTTTATTCAAGCTCTTGATAATAGTGATTTCATATGATGTACTTAATGAAATTTGTTTGAAGAACTCATTTTGATCTTTTACTTCAATAGCATCTTTGACATGTACTTTTGTATCTTGAACATTATGAAAGTCATGCAAGAATCTTATTTTGTAGCCCTTGAATTCTCGCTTATTTCATTGAAATGTAATCTGTACTTAATAATACAAAATTTTACAAAGATACATTTTGTTCTCTTTTACTGTAACTTGTACCTACACACTTAAGAAAAAATTTAGAAAATAATTAGGCTTTTTGGCCTCTCTTATGTTCCATAGTGACTTTATTTCTTTTCTTTTCTATCTGTCATGATTCTTGTGAATGTCATGAACTTCTTCCAAGATGTTACTTTCATTTTTGTATCATTTCTTGATGTACCTTATGCTTTTGATCTCAAATGGTTCATTTCCTTGAAGTTAGATAGCACATGAGTACATATTAAACCTTGAGCTCTTAACTGATATTGTTCTTTTTCTATTTTTCAGGTGCATTGTAGAATCTACTAAATGCAAAAGATGAAGATGGAGAAGCTAAAACTGAAATGATGAAGAATGAAAGAAAACCCAAGGAAATGATGGGTTTTTTCTATACTCTTTTGCTTTTAATTTCATGCACATGTACCATTTATTTCGATAATCATAAGTTACATCCCATGACTTGTGTGGGAAACATTGAATTTTCTTAATGAATAAATGATATTATTTATGTAATTGAGTTGTGTAATTCCTTTTACTTTCATATTTTATGATATGTAATGATTGTAAATGAATTAAAACAAATCAATAACATACTTAATAACACTTAATCATAGGAAATGATCAAATTGAAAATACCTGTAACTTAAAAATGAACTCTCAACAATGCAAACAACAACTACATTTTGTTTTTTTTAGTCCAACTCCTCACGTCTTCCTCTATCTCCACCTTCCTCAAGGTTGTGCTTTAGTTATTTTGAGCTTTTGTATCTTTGATGAAGGTGATCATAGGATAGAAACTATGTGAGGTATTTCATTTGGAAATAACACACATAGCTGCAATTTTTCCTTGTTGATTCACCTAACTAGAAACATAATTCAACTCTAAATGCCCCCTAGTTAGGTTCATTCATCAATTCCTTCCATCAAAACAAAGTTTTGAGATTCCCATTTTTGCACAAGTGCAAAAATTTTCAACATTTTTAGTGATCTTGTGGGGAAACTTCTGCTAGCTTGTATCTTGTAGACTAGTTACTTTCTCTAGTCCATTGGGCATGGAGTCAAAACATATAACCAAAATATACCTTTTCTAAAAAAACCCTTCTTCGAAAAAAACTTAGGAAAGGATCTCGGTAAAAACTAGATCACGTGCACAAATGCACTTATTGAATTAAAAACATTGCAATGTGCATGAATTGCACTTATTGAAAGGTAAATCCTACTCTAACTAGACACTATAGGATTTTCAATAACAATGTTTAAGAAACATACCATTCACAGGAATGGGAAGTTCCTCTCCATTCAACTTTGAAAGATGAAATAATTATGCTCTTTGCAAGCTGAAATCATATAAGGACCACTCTAGATTGTATCAAACTTTGTGTGATTTCCTGGATTTACATGATCAAATCCTATTTTAGCACAATGTCTCCTTCATTAAAGAATATGAACTTATCTTTTTATCAAATGTTCTCTTGATCTATCTCTTATTCTTTTCCATGTTCAGATGAGATTGATCTCTTAACTCTTACAACTCCATTAATTCTACATAACAAACCTGCATTGGTTCATTCTCAAGTAATTCCATTTGATGTAATAAATCCAATGTGGGAAGCTCAACTAGATAGGAATTCTTGCCTCATGTCCATAAACAAGCTTGTATGGTGAATTTCCAACTGATATTTTAGGAGTCACTCTATCAAACCAAAATGTTTAATTTAACATTAGATACCAAGCTCTTTGGTTCTCCTTGAGTGTGATTTTGATAATCTTTAACAATTTTTTATTATTACTTTCATCTAATCCATTACCTTGAGGGTAATAATTAGACAAAGTACTCAAATAGACACCGTGCTTGACAACCCAATATGCTACCTTTGGACTAAGAAATGATAAGGCATTATCTAAAATGATAGTTCTTGAACACTAAATCTATAAACTATAATTTCATAAAATGATCATATTGAAGTCTCATTACCTTCTTTTTAAGGCTAATGTCATGCAATCCATCGTTTGAAATAATCCATGGAAGTCAAGATCCACTTGTTTCCTTATGATGAAGGTGGATTTATCATGCCAATGAAGTCAAGACCCCACTACATGAATGGTTGATCCACTGAAATATGATGCAAAGGAAGCAAAGCTAAACATTCATTTCCAACAAAGAATGCACACTTCTTACACCTTTTAATCCATTCAAAACATTATTTTTGAATATGTTGGGTCAACAATAACCATATTTCATAATTTTAAGGCTGTAGTAAGTGTTGAGAAGTGACCTCCTCGCAGTCCTTCATGAAACTCAGATATAATAATTGTTACACTCTATCATAATCAATACATCATGAAAAAATTCCATTTATATCCTTTTTGAACAACACACCATCAATGAAAACATAAGGTATAGCTTGTAATCTGAAATATATTTATTTATTCTTATCCATACCTTCCGGATAAGTACCGTGTTGTAAGTAATTAATCAAATCAGTCATCCAACTTGATCCTTGAACCTCTGGATTGAGTTTTGGTTGCTGATTTTCAGGTTGTAATAACATTTATGACTATTGATATGTAATTTTAGCATGTTGTAATGAATTTTTTGATTCTATAGCCTGTTATTTTTCCATATCATCAATCATATGTTCACATAATCCTTTACCTCGAACTATTTTTATACACAAATGTCAACATCATACTCCATAACCTTTGTAATCCAACTTGCTCTCTTCTCATTCAGTTCTTTGTTCAACAAGAACACTTTAACACTTGGATGAGAGACTAAAACATGTATCTTATTATTGGAAAATATGTACTTGAAATTATTTAGTCCTCTAACTACAACAAGTACTTGTTTTTCAAGAAAATTGTACCTTGTCTCATAGTCATGTAAACTTTTCCAAAGAAAGTAATTGGCTACTCAATATTTTCATCATTAACTGAGTTAATATGGTTGAAATGGTTTCAGCTCCTACAAGTGCATACATCATGAAATCCTTATCAAAATTAGGATTTTCCAAGGTAGGATCTTGTGAAATAGTTATCTTGATAGCTTCAAATCATTTTCTTCCTTCACTGGTCCAAGAGAAAGTTTTATCTTTCTTTAACATGGATGTAATGGCTTGACTAATGCTGCAAAATATGGAACAAATCTTCTAACAAAGTTGATTTTTCCAAGAAAACTTTGTAATGCTTTCTTATGATGAGGCAAGGATAGTTGTGAAATTGCTTCAATTCTGAAAGGATCAATAGTTAAACCTTTCCTAGAAACAATATGTCCAAGTAATTTACCTTGATGGACTAAAAAGATAGACTTTTTGGGATTCAATGATATTCCAAACTGCCTGTAAAGCTGAAAAGTCTTCCTTAAATGCATAAGATGATCATCAAAATTATTTGAAAATACAGTAACATCATCTAAATAAACCAATATGCATTTATTTAATAGGATATGAAAAATCCATATCCATTTCACATTGAAATGTTACACCAACATTAGAGAGTCCAAAAGGCATTCTTTTTAAGCATAAGTACCCCACTTTGTGGTGAAGGTTATTTTTTATATTTCTTCTTCACACACAAGAATTTGATTGTATCGATTGTAACCATCTAAAAGGACAACCTATCCGAACCTGAAACTATTCTTAAAATATAATCCATGTTGGGCAGTGGATAATGATCTTTTAATGAAGCTTTGTTAAGATCTCTAAAATCCACACACAACCAATTTCACCATTATTTTTCCAAACAGGCACAAGATTAGCTACCCAACTTGAATGCTTAACTGGAAAGATAATACCTAATTTAATTAACTTGGATAACTCTTTTCTCATCAAGGGTTCAATCTTAGGATTTATAGGCCTTTGTTTTCTACCTAACTAGTTTGGAATTTGGCTACAACTCTATGGTATGTTGAGCTAAACTGGGATCAAATCCTCTCAAATATTGGTATTTCCAAGAAAAAAAATCTTTAAATTATTTGCATAAATTAATGAAAGATTATTTTTCAGCTAAGGAACATACCTTTCCAATAAATAACTTCTTTTCATCATCAACTAAGATCTCTTCGTAGTTATCTATGTGAGTTGAGATCTTTCCTTTATCCTTTCTTAGTTGATCATCAAAACTGAAGATATCTTCTAATGTGACCAGCCCTTGAGGAAGCTTATTTTTTTTCAGCTGTAAAATCTAATCACCATATAAGTGTTGTAGTTTTTCTTGATTAACTATAGAAAATTTAGCTTCTTGCTACATAAATCTACAGATTTTCTCATCATCTTCAAAAACTTTCCAGTTTTCTTCATTATTAGGCATTGAAGGTCTAATAATCAAATTTATATGTGGTTATATAATTTGTTGTTTTCAATTTTTCTAGAACTTCAAAACTAGCACCAACTGCTGCAAGTTTGTCTGCATGTTTTTTTCAGCTCTTGGAACAGATTGCATGTTAATAGCCTCAAAATCATCCATTAATTTTGAAAACTTCTATGCTTGTAAGATTTCATAAATGAATTCTTACAAACATTAAAGTTTTTTACTTGATTAATCACTAACTCAGAATCACCAAACACTTGTAACATGTTGATACCTCTTTTTATTTCCCCATTGTAGGCCATGAATTAATGCTTCATATTCATCTACATTACAAGTACATGAAAATTATAGACTTAGAGATGAAAAATACCTTTCATTCAAGGAGAAGTAAGCATCAAACCTACCTTGTCCTTTTTTTCTTTTCTCCATCAAAATGAAGCTTCCATAAGCCTTCAATTGTTTGTTCTTTTTTGGATAACAAGGGAATAGGTGCATTTTCTTCATGCAAACAATAAACACAAATAAAACATTCTTCCACTTCCTTGAAGGGATCATAAGCATGTTCTTATTGAGTTTTTTCATCCATAAATAAATTAGAAACACCATCTAATGCAGAAACATGTGTTGTGACATCAAAATCAGTCTAATCTATGGCTGCATAATTTGCTACAACATTTGAAGCATGAGGTTCAATATGAAATCTAGCCAAAGGCTCTGAATTGATTGTAACTTTAGTTCCATACCTTGTAGTGAAGAAAAAAAATGACCAATCTGAAGAAAGATAACCTCTTATCTTTGCTATAAAATCTCTTGATAAACATAAAGTAAAAGTAGGGAGGTAGATCTACAACAGTTACATCTTGAAGAATAGAAACATTTGGATAAGCATGTAACATTACCTCCAAATTTTTAATGACACAACTTGTATTAGTTTCCATCATGTCTAGCTACAAAAAACATTATCTGTAGGTTCATACTACAGCCTAATTTTTTTGCAATTGCTTTAGGCATTATTGTGCTTGCTTGCACCACTGTTAACCATGCAGTTATGAACTAAATGATCTCCAATAATCAAATATAGATAAAATGGTGGTGGATTTTTAATATCATGATCATTTAGAACCTTTATACCATCCACTTAACCTCTTTCATGTGATCTTCTCGATTGTACCCAAGAACCATATCAGCTTTTTGAGCTTCCTTTTCTATTGGTTTTGAAGAAATATGTAACTTAGCAAGCTCATGAGCAAGTAGCTCTTGTTGTCCTGAATACTCAAAGCATCCCATAATGAAATAATGATATTATGCATTTTCATTACCTCAAAAATATTAAAAGAAGCAACAATTTTAGAAAAAGATTTATAGTTTTAGCATAAGCTTTAGCAAAAACTAACTTTGCTTCAACAACTTTTGAAATTGAGGTATGAATAATCTTCTAGGATCAAGTTGTAATTTTTTTTTCTCTTTAGGAGTTGAACTTTGCTTGTTATTTTTGAAGGAAAACAAAGATGTTTGCTATTTTTTTTGACATGCATTTTTTGATTTATTAGTAACTATAGGTAAAACATGTCCTTTTTTTTTTTTTTTTATCTTGAGCCCTTTCTTGAGACCTAGTTGTAACTATAATAAAATATTCTTCTCCAAAACTAACTAAGTTTTGTTCAGGTGATTTCTGACTCTAAGAATCTTGTTTCCCACCCTCCATTTGAGGCATGAATAATGCTTCAGATTGAGGTTGTGCAATAAGGCTTATATTCAAGAATGCATTTGGACAATTAGAAGTTGAATGAGGCTAATTGCAAGGTAAACACCATTCTTCTAAAGCCATGTTGACTAGAAAAAGAGTGTTAGATGAACTAGGAGCTTTAGGATCAAATTTCCTTTGCTGATAAGGCTGCCTATAATTCTTTGCTATTGCGAATATTATTTTGCTATTTAACTTATAAGTATTCTGATAAGGCCTGCTAGGTTGAGATAGTTTATTCTCAATTGATGTTAATTTTTTCCCATAGTCTGCAAGGCCTTAAATACATCATCTTATGGTGTTGTAACAATAGGATCTATTATGGTAATAGGTTGTGGTATAGGTGTCAAATCTTCCATAAGAGGCATAGAAGGTCTTGGGGCTAATTTACCATCTTGAATAAGGTTATTTTCAGCCCTAATAGCAATATCATAAGCTATTGGAGTGTAGTTCCTCCCATAGAATGTATCATGGCTGAAATGTCACTATTTAAAGCTCTAAGATAGTATAAAAATGCATGATCAACTTGAGGCTTAACACTGGATGGAATTCTTTCCCAAGTTCTAGAAAATTTGATATTAAAACTAGCCATAAATTCATGAGGAGCTCTTTTGATTGTAGATAATTATTCTATGAGAGATAAATGATCGAATTGTCTTGAAATTTCTTAAGTAGTTGATCCCCTAATTCATCCCAAGTTGTTATGCTCCCTATTGGTAAAGTTTTATACCATTGCAAAGTTTTTCCTTTAAATGATGCAACTAAGAGTCTTAAGGCTACATCTTCATGAGTTACGTTATGGACTAGCACAAAGGGCTGCAATGTATTTAATATGCTTAGTAGGGGTAATTTGATTTTCACTAGTAAATGAAGGTAAACATTTCAAGGCAGCAACATGTATGTCATGATATACTTGAATTACTAAAGGGTTCCATTAGTAAAGGTCACAAAATTTCTAGGTGGTGGTGGTGGTTGTTGAGCCATTGAATAACAGGGATTTGAATAACAAGATTAACAGTGGTGAAGGAAGGGGAGGAGGGTTTCCAAAACCAGGCCTATTATAAGGTAAGGTATTGCCAACTCTTCTTCTTCTTACAAAATTTAAAGGTAATGAAATAAAATCAGTAGGAAGTCCTCTTACCAATGATCTTATAGTCACTTTAGGCATGGAACATGCTGTAAAAATAGTCTAAAATAACCTTTACACTGAGTCACCAAATAATTTATTTTGATTTTCAATGGATTTATGCAGCTTTGTTCTTCTAAAAGTGATGTTCTTTCACTATAAATATGTTGTAAATTGTTGTAATCTGCTATAGATTTAATCGTGATCCCACCGAGTGTGCCAAAAAATGTTATCTCTCATAATTGTACCTTTTTAGAGATGACAACAGGGTTCTAATCTTTTATCTCTCATAATTCCATAGATACAATGGAAACACCTCAGGTTTGTGGGTATACCTATTATTGAGGTGAGTCTCTGGTATCAAGGTTGGTTCCTTATTGATGTATCCTAAACTAATTTTTTTGGGGTTTTAAGGGTAAAAGATATTGTAAATTAAATTGAAATGGGGTGATACACCAAATTGATTGAGGGATTTGACTTAGTACATGCACATAAAATTGAGAAAAAATTCGATGCATAAACTAATGGGTTTCAATTTGATCCTAAGGCAAAACACTTATGTGTGTAGGGATAAATCACAACAACACAATAGCTAACATACACACTAAGACTATAAAAGAAAGTACCAAATTTGTAGCAAGGTAAGATTATTAATCAGGGAATTGAACATTCACAAGAATTAATGTAAAGATACACACCACTGCAAATAATTGGAAAGGCAATAATTGGTTCTCATTCAAGGAAAAATAGCAAAAAATATGCTTCAACACTCTTGTGTCCAAAATTCCTCCTTGTGCCTTGCTAGTGCACATAATATATAGCAAAATACTTCACCCAACCCCTCCTAAAAATAGAATATAGTCTGTACTTTCCCATGCATGCTAATTTTACCCCTTTATCATGAATAAATAAAGGAATAAATATAGACATGTTAATTACAATGAAGCATTAATAGCCTTATTTAAAATAAACTCTAAAGTGTAGACTTTTCTATTTTTACTGCAATTAAAATACTTGGGTGAATATTTTTGCCTAATATTAGCCACTTGCTTGTTGTTCAAGTTTCCTCCAATGCAAGTGCATATTCTTTGTCTTATTGTGCATGATGTGACACATGTGCATTATCCTCTTACATTGATGAATTTTGGCTTTATCTCTGTTTTGTCCTTTTGCAAAATCATATAAAAATACTCCCATGAAAGAAAAGAAAATGTACCCTTTTTCTAATACATTAGCTAAAATAGCCTTATCCCACTCATGGGGAACACTACTTTGAACACATGTGCAAAACATAGTCACCCCTTGTATGAGTTCTTTAGTGATTTCTAAGGTATTTTACAAGGTTTAAAGTATACAATTCTTTGGTAAGACCTTAGCCAAGGTCAATTGCAATTATAATGTTTTTTATTTTCCTTTAACCATGTGGTCTCGACCCCTTCTTAATAATTATGTGGCATGGCATGTATAATATCTCACAATACTTGAGCATCTTTTGAATTAGTCATGCATTGTTTAATAATCTCCTCATCATTTGACTTATCAAACGAAACCCATCATAGTGTCAACCTTTTGCATAGTCTATGGAATATTCATTATAGTTTAATTCAATTAACTCCATCCTTAGATATTATCATTTGACATAAAACTTGTCGGGATTCTTTGATTTACAAAGAGTATCCATGATATTATCATCCCAACTTTTGGTAAGCTCGATGCAAATAATAATCATTAGTTGGAACAAAGTTCCCTCCATGATGATCAAACCCTAAATATGAGGTTGGTGATATTTTGACTCAACACTAAACATACCTTGGTTAGGGTTTCTAGATTTGATCAACACGTATGTACCTTCTTGGTCGTGAATCATGATTATGTTTAGCTAAGTCTCGTGGTTTTCCTTGAATGTTTTATTTTGATCCTTGACCATAAATAATGTAGCTAGTTGATCTTCGTCATTGTTTCTAACTCATGGTGAGTTTTTGTAACATTATGTTTGGCATGTGGTTGCATTGAAGTTCTGTTGATCAATTTGATGATGGATCTTTCCCATCAATCACTTTACTTTTAGATTTATCAATACTAAGAATTTGATTAGCAATGTGGTATTCGTTGTGTATCATTAGATCTCATACCTTTGATCCAAAGATTATTGATTTGTTAACTCAGATGAGTTATGATTTACCAAGTTTGGTTGGTGAGTAAATGTTTTGGAACCCTAAGTCATTTTCTTATTTTTTTGAGTCAGGATGAGCTAGAAAATCTCTACCAAATTTTACCAGTAGCCACTTATGAGGTTCTTAAGCTTGAGAATGTACAAATTTGTTCTTTGTTTCACTTCTGAATAAATGAATATTTGGATTCTACGCCATCATTTACACCTCCTACATTGGGTTTTTTTTGAAGAATTTGGTCATCATTTTTCTGGTCTTTCTCGATCTTTTAATCTCTTCCTTCTTTAAAACAAAACCCTATTGGGTTTAACTATTCTTCTAGCTCTATCCTTGTGGGTCTTGTGCTCAATGTTATTTGAACCGACTATTATTTATACATTTTATTTGACATGTTAGGTCAAAGACTTGATCTAGTTCTTTATTTTCAAGGTATGTTTGAGAGTTTTTTTATTCTTGGCATTTCTTGCTTGATATTCAACTAAAAAATGGTGTTATGGGTTATCTTTCTCACCCCGAATAGGCTTTCATCTTATGATTCAAGCTCCGATACTTTTGTGACTAACTATAATATAATTTGTGTCATATTCTTGTACTATCTTAGTGCTCTTAGCTCAAAACCCTAACATTGTTTTTCAGACTGAAGTATTTTATTCCGTGTTTTGGGTTTCATTGTTATCTTGAGCTTGTTCGAGATTTTAGGTGTTCTCTTTCACTTTCCTTTGCAGATATTGTGACCGAAAAACCCTCTTATTTTTTATATACTAACAAATCTATGTTTGACCTATTCTAGCATGTTCTTTTAATCTCTTATTTTTGAACTTGCAAGTTGTCCTTGTTTGGTCTATCAATGCTATCATGAATGTTTGAGACTAGCTTTGAAGATATGATCTTCTTTATATATATCAATTTAAGAAAACAAGTGTTTGATTGTATATGGAAGGCTTCAATTGTTTAAACATTGTATCAATCTATCCCGCTTTGAACTCGAGAATACATGGGTATTCACACTTTAGCTATGATTTTTTTCATTGTTCAAACTCTAGCTGTCATATTCTTGGCATTGTTTTTTTATGTATGCTCTAAAACTCATAATCTTAAAAATGAGCTTTGTTCTTACTACTATTCTAGGTATCTCTGCATGAGGAAGCTTATTTTATTGATGCATCTACTTTGTATAGTTGTTCTACTTGAAGCCCCTATGGAAGTAGTAAGATATTATATGCTTAGAACTCTGCTACTTCCATAACCATCTCTGGGACCTTTGGGAAAAAAATGAAACTCCTCCATTTGTTTTACTCTAATTTGGAGCTTTTTCAAGCTTATTCTACTATAAGCCATAGATCTTGTCATTATGATTTTTCTACTAAGCTCACTCTTGTTCAATTATTTACCATGAAAATATTTGGAGCTTTGTTTTTCTTGATGGCCTCATGAACGCCATTCTTACGTACCCTTAGCATTGAATTACTCAAAAATTTGTTTGGATTTTTCTTTTTTGGTGGCCATGGAGTATTATTTCTACCTTTAATTACCTTTCCGCCATTATTACGCTTTTCTTTGAATAATGAAGGGTTTTCTATCTTGCATTAGAGGATGTGATCCACTTTTCTTCTACTAAGATTTTTTGAGATTCACCTGGTTTTAAGCTCAAGGGTTTCACTTTGTAGATTTGATATGTTGTACCTCTAATTTATCAAAATCATGATTTTCTACCAAACTTGGAAATTTATTTCGAAAGAATAAATTTTCTAGTTTGTATACAAACCGCATTATCTTCATTTGTTTGTATGAATTAGTAAGTTGATTGTAGGGTATCCTCCTTTTTAGGTGCATAACTAGTTTGATTTTCTAATCATGAGACTGTAGTTGTCTTGGAAGACCTAGAGAACCTGTACTTATCTTAGGTGATGCTTGACGTGTTTCTGTTTATAATGGTTCTTATTGATCTACTCTTAGAAAAGGTTGTAATCTCTAAGTCACTTTCTCTTTGAGTTATATTTGATCAACTTGTAACACTTATTTTCCTTGATTTTATCATTGTATCTTGCATCCATTGAAGTATGGCTTGTTGTTGGAATTTGAATTTTAGTGGCTTTTCTCGTAGTGTTGAGATCTTGTAACTTTCTCTGAGTGCTTGGTTCCATTGTATCACAAACTAGTTGTAGTTTGTGTGTTCACTGCAAATTGCATGATTATAGGACTTTGTTGTATGATGGTATTTAGAATGTAATGCTGAAATCTGATGAGCTTTGTCTTGCATCAATGTTCATTGTTCTATACTTGAGTTGAAATTTTCTATTACAGAGAAACAAACTTCACTAGCCAATGACCAAGATAACTTCACAACTACATATATATTAGGTTTACTCATCAAACTATGATATTTTATTTAGTTGATTGAAATCTCTTACTTAGTTGTTATCTTTCAATATGTTCTATTGTTGTGATCATAACTACTCTATTTGATGATCCTTTCGAGAATATCTTGCTACTTTTGACCATCTTTATAGCTGTTTGGATTCATCTACCCTTGATGCATTTCATGAAGATTACTTTGAATATCTTCATTCTTTGATCTTTTAATGCATCTTTGGAGTTAGTTAACTTGATACTTGTAAGATTTCCTTTCTAGATTTAGATTGAATCTTAGATTTAATGATGATTTCTAGAATTGAAATTTTCCAAGTAAGAAAAGATTCAAAACTAGTTTAGAATTCTTAAATATATTGTGTTTTTCAAACCTCATTATCTATTTTGATCATATCTTGTTGGAACTATATGTAACCTTTTATCTTTAAAACATTTATGGTATGAAAATGCTAAAATAACTTGCTTGTTTGATTAGGTGACTATGCTGAATACTTTTACTCCTTTCCTGAACTTTATGGTTTGTTTTGAAGTCTGTTCTTTATAATAGACTATAATTTGATCACAATTGATATATTTTTCTTGTATGGCTATAATATATTTATTCAAGCTCTTGGTAATAGTTTACTTATACGTTGTACTTAATGACATTTGTTTGAAGAATTGATTTTGATCTTGTACTTCCATAGCATATTTGACATGTACTTTTGTATCTTGAACATTATGAAAGTCATGCAAGAATATTCTTTTGTAGCCCTTGAATTCTTCTTATGTCATTGAAATGTAATCTATACTTGATAATACAGAATTTTACAAACATGCATTTTGTTATCTTCTAATGTAACTTGTACCTAGACACTTAAGAAAAAGTTAGAAAGTAAATAAGTTTTTGGCCTCTCTTATGTTTCATAGTGACTTTATTTTCTATCTTTCATGATTCATGTGAATGAGATGAAATTATGCCAAATGGTATTTTCATTTGTGTATCAGTTGCTTAATTTATCTTATGCTTTTCATCATAAATGTTTCATTTCCCTAAAGTTAGATATCACATGAGTATAGATTAAACACTGAGTTCTTAGTTATATTTTTGTTTTTCAAGTACATTGTAATTGATATATATGTAGAAATGAAGATGGAGAAGATGAAATCAAACAACAAAGAACGAAAGAAAACCCAAGGAAATGATGGGTTTTTTCTATACTCCTTTGCTTTTAATTTCATGCAAATGTACCATTTATTTTGATAATCATAAGCTACATGCCACGGCTTATGTGGGAAACATTGAATTTCCTTAATGAATAAATGATATTATTTCAATAATTGAGTTGTGTAATTCCTTTTACTTTTAGATTTTACGATATGTAATGATTGTAGAATGAATTTAAACAACTCAAGAACATACTTAATAACACTTAATCATAGGAAATGATCAAATTGAAAATACCCGTAACTTAAAAATGAACTCTCAAAGAATGCAAACAAAAATTACATTCCTTATTTTTAGTCCAACTCTTCAAGTCTTCCTCTATCTCCACCTTCCTCGAGGTTATGCTTTAGTTCTTCAGAGCTTCTGTGCATCTTTGATGAAGGTGATTATGGGATAGTAGCATATGTGAGGTGTTGCATTTTGCAACAAAGACACATAGTCAACTTTCCTTGTTGAATCACCTAAATGGAAACATAATTTAACTATAAATTTCCCCCTATTTAGGTTCATTCATCAATTCCTTCCATTGAAAACAAAGTTTCGAGTTGCCCATTTTTACACAAGTGCAAAAATTTCAACACTTCCTTTGCATTCATAATCTCTATGACCATATCTATTGCAAGCATATCAATACCCATTGAACTTGCTTACAGATAAATACTAAGGATCGAACCCATTGGGCATTCCAAATGTGCTCATATGTAAATTTTCCATGCTAATGTACAGAATCAAACACCTAGTAAATTCAAAGAAACAATAAAACCTACTATAGAACCATTAAGATACAATCTTATGAGAAACAACTTTTTCAATGCAAGAGAAATCTCAAATTAAATGCTAAGATATTTTTACTCTCTATATTGATAGCTACCAAACGAACCTATTTAGATCACTTTATAAATCAAAATGGAGTGGTCTCCATAATATTTGAAGATGAGATCTCACTGATAAATGGCTACAAGGAAATTTTTGGATCTTCCCATGCTCTTCAATTTGAGAGAATGGATGCAAGATAGAGAAGCTATTTCCTTTAATGGATAATGGCTCAAGATCAAAATGCCTATATTTTACTCTAGGGAAAATAAGGTGTAAGAAGAAAGGTAAGGAGGAGGGTTCCTTATATAGCTTTCAAGTTTGGAAAGGCTAGAAATTTGATGAATGTGGGATAAACCCCAAAGAGGAAATACAAAGGCCATGTATGTTTAATAAAGTGTGTGCACTTTGTGGGAGTTGAAAGGAGATTTAATTAATCAAAGGTGATTAATTAATAGAAGGGGTATTCCTATAGAGTATTATTAGAAGAAAGTTAGTATGATTCGGGGGATTTAAGAGAGGAAATTGGTTCAATAAATGGTGATTTATTGATTTAGATTAGCGGTAGTAATTAATAAAGCTAGGTAGAAGTGAACATTAATTAATGAAACATCGTTAATTGGCATCTTGAATGATAAGAGGGCTAATTAATTAGTGAAATGTAATTAATTAATGATGATAGAGGACAATGGTGGTTTATTGACGAAGTGTCATCAATTTATGGGAAAGAGGATAATTAGTGCAATTTAATTATTAAAATTGCTTGATTGAATTCTAGGTGTCTACACCACTCAATGATTGATTTACTATATTAGGAGACCTTAGGACCTTACTTCACTATGAAACCTTGACTAGACATTGTAAACATTGTAGGGTCAATTTTATTCTTTGAATATTTGAAGTATAACATGGGTTATTATGGAAACTTGAGAAAAATTTGTTGAGAGCAGATCTTGACATCATTTTAGACCATGATAGACCTAGTTTGTTTCTCTCAAGAAAAACAAACATTATTATCACAACTGAAATTAACATTAGGACTCAAAGCATTGCCTAAAGACACTTTCCTTCATAATTTTTCTCTCTTGTAGACATTTCTTACTTGAATACAACCCAAGGGGGATGACTTAACCATGAGTCAATCTTGACATCATAGATAAAGATAACACATGACTTGAATCCTATTAACCATGTGCTCTTTATGCGACTACTCAAGGAGGGAAACCAAGCACTTCAATAAGTACTATAAATTAAATAGAATACTAAATAACAACTATGGATTTTACATACCTTTGCAAGATGAATACGCCAATCAACAACTATTTATGGCAATAATATAATTTAGATTATTCAATCAACGTTATCATGGAGAAGACCTTAATTTATAGTTTGGTAAATTAATGAGGAGAAAAAATTCTTCTTTGATCTTTTATATATATTCTAGAATCCTAGAGAAGTCACACCACCTTATGATATTACTTTAAAATACCAGATACTCATTAAAGAAACACAAGGACTCAATTCTTTCTCTTTTTGTCCTTAATATTTTGTCAATATTCTTGGATGTACTCCTTGGTGTGAAAACCTAATCTCTTAAACCTTCACTTTATGATGGAATTCTGATTGAAATTTATGATGCATCTCATATACCTTCTCTAAGTACACTTGAGGTAGAGCATTATACTTGGCTTCCTTCTTCTTGGCCTTATCATCACTATTTAATGCCTTGTTTGAGATTTCCTCTTCATTTACTAGTTTTGATTCTTCCTTGGAAGCTTGTGTAGGACTGAGATTGACTTCATCCCTTCTCTTGTAAATGAACTTCCCATTATTACATTTTCTTACAAAGCGGCCATTGTTGTTGCACTTAAAGCATAGAAGATGACTCTTATCTCTAGGTTTCCTTTATAAAATCTTGTTTTATAAGTTCTTCAATATAGAGTTTGGCTATGTGACCCTCTCATAAAATTTTCAAAAAAATCTATTCTTTTCATATTCGGTCCTATAATCTGTTTATGGATGTTCTTTGTCTATTTTTCTCATATAATCCCTAGCTCTATGCCCAAAAATATGGCATAAAAATTAAACTCCATGGAAATCACTTAAGAATTTCCTTGCATTTGTTTACATAATGGTATTCTTGTGTTGTTTGATATCCTTCTTGATCTCCAAATTTCCTTGACATGAAACATGGATTGACTAACCCTTCAATTCATTTTTCCTTAATTGTTCTAATTCCTCTCTTAAAGTCTTCAACTTTGTACTTAGTTTATCACATTCTTCAACCTTTTCTTTGATAGCTGCTTGACATGGCTCATGACTAGACTCATGCTTCAATTCATTCTCGATTTGCTTCACTTTTGAAAACCAAACCTGATCTCACATTAGGATTTCTTTGTGTTCTTAAAAATTCATCAAGAGTTCTTGAAATTTCCTCTATTCTTTGTCATATCACCAGTTTACTTGTGGATTTTTCTAGCTCATATTTTAAGGTATTCAATTATTATTCATGTTTGAAGCAATATTTGTTTATCTTTCCGTTCTTTTGACACATTATCAACATACGATGCAATCTCATTAAGTTATTTTCCATGATCGATTCCATAAGCTTTATTTCCTTCTCTAATTCAATAATCAAAGCTCGAGTAATCTCATACTTATTTTTCAAGTATTCTTTGAGCTAGATCACCGATGCTTTTGCCCCAAGGAATTCCTAAGTTGTTAAAATTGTAAGAAGAGAACCTACTCTGATTAAAAAATCTAGGAATTCTAGCCACTTTGTTAGGGGGTGAATCGATGCTCAATAAAACTTTTGAAACCACCTACAATTATTCAATCATCCAAAATTAAATTATCTTAACTATGATGAAGCATGAATTTTCAACCATGAGAGAGAGAGATAGAAACACACATGAACACATGAGGAGATAATATTTAATTTGGGAAAGACATCAAGGGACAAAATCTTGAATGAAACCATAACTTTATTTGACAACTATACTATAAAGTTACAACTATTTATCGATATTTTGAGAACCCACTCAACCTGAAAAAACCACTATAACATAAGGCCAAGCACCCGCTTGAAATTTTTCAAGAACCTACTTGCATGGAGGAAACCACTCCCAAATTGCTAAGAAACAACTCGGACTTTAATCAAAGACATTTTGATCACCTTCAACTTATTTTCTTACATCAAAACATTGTGATCACTATTTAAGCTCTACACTTTATTTGCACTCTTCTCTTAAAACATCAATCTAAGCATTATCTTACACAACTTAAATAAGGTTTTTCAAAGATGATTTTCACCTTGAATCATATTTTTTCCTTCAAGAAAATGTACCTCTCATTCATCACCTTCTCTCTATGCTGATTTCATCTCGCTTAATTTACAAAAATCACCGAAATATTCTATATTCTTTCATGCATTTCACATAACAACAAACCTATCCCAGACTTTAAAAAAATCCATACGTAAAAATAGTTTTAAAAAAAAACAACTCATGAGGGATGAAATTTGATCTTCACCTTAAAGGTATTTTCAACTAACTTATTGTTCCACACATACAAGTTAATGAAAAGGCATTCACAAAAAATTCCCCTAGATGTCATGATTACATCTCGATCATCTTTAGTCACTTGTATAGACTTTTCGTGGCCTTACAAGATCCATTTTGTTAAATAATTGACTAATAGGAAGTTCAAACACATCCTGGAACTCTACCTTCTTCTACACATACCCTTTTTGTAACTTCCATCTCTGACTTGTCTAAGAATTTTGTGAGTAGACTTACCTCTAACAGATTTGTACTAAATTTTGGTGGCACCATCACTTAAGTACATTACCAAGGTGCACAATATTGCTTTATAGATCTTTACATCTATTACCATTATCAATTTTAGCTTCACTCCTTCATTTAAGCTCGAGATAATAAGATTGACTACAAAAACTAACTCTTACAAGATCGAACATAGAATAAGAAGAGATTAAGTTGCTTATATCAGGTCATATGGTCATGATCATAACATATAAAATTTATACATCTTAAACACAAAATTTTAAAATAATAAACAGGGTATCAAACAACTTATTCAACCATTTCTTCATAGTCAGGAGACTCACATACTTGAATACCTTAATCATGGTCAAAAATAAGCTAGGAAATGAAAAGAGGTCAAGTGTCTAATGCATTTCACAACTTTGAGGGAATGATTTGTGAAAAAATTTATATCTACAAAAATCATTTTAATATGAACTTGAAAATATCCTTCATGAGTAGTGCGTTGTGACAGGGTATTCACTACATTGATAGGAAAGAGTTCCATATTCAAGTTTTGGAATCTTCAAATATTTTTAATCAACCATGGTTGCAATGTCATATTTCAATAGGATTCAAGGCATTTACATAGCTCACGGAATTCATTTGATATCATAACAAATAGAGCCAACATATTTTATCTCAAAATTGTGCACGGTAGGGTTTAAAGATTCAAACTCTAGTTCACTAATTGAAGCATTACATCCCCTTATAAATCACTTTTATGTAAATAGTATTACATGATCACCTCAATAGGAGTTATTACTATGATATCCAATTATTTCTTTACATTAAATGAACATGTATCTTCAGGTTTACGAATAGTGGAGCTTATCTTCTTGAATTTTACAATGATGGACAAACCTAATTTTAAGATAGAGATATTCTCCTTGGTTGATCCTTTGTCAACAACATCTTAGGTACTTATCTGAGAATCCCTTACAATTTTTCAACTTACCATCCTAGGATAAATCACCAAACTAAGAGAGAAATGACATGAAAGGCATGTAAATCTATGAGTGAGTGTACTATTTGTTGAGGTAGGACATGATAGTCTTAACTTGGATGTTTCGTTTTAAATAAATTTCATTTTGATGATGATTTATGACTAGAGAACTACAAGGAAGGCCTATATAAAAACTTCATAAGATTTTAGAGTATGGGTTGAGAATAAAAATATCACAAAAACATATTTGTTTCCAGTGCTTCTTATCAAGGCATGCAGGATAGTTGAACCTCAAAGGATTTTGACCTCAAATCCCTTGTCTAAAGAGAAATATGGGCTTTAACAAGGAAATTTTATTTTTTAGGAGATGAAAATATTAATTTATCATATCAAACATCATGCTTATGTACCAAGACAATCTTCAAACACCTTCAAAACCTTCATAACTAGATGGACATGACTTCCCTTTAGTGGTAGGAGGAGAAAAGGACCAAGTTCACACCAAATGAATAAGGTAAATTCTTTAAAATATTTGAGAGCATCGAGTAGACATAAAATAAAAACTTTCACACTGTTGTTCACCATCGACCCTTCAAAGAAGGACTTTATGTGTAAAACTTTCAAAACAAATGAATTTTTGTACAATACTATCATGGTTGAATAGTAAAAATGTCACCACCTTAAACTATAATAAGTATTCATAAACCTTGAGAGGTTTCCACAACTTGAACAAGTGAAATGATGACCAAACAATTCATTCATTGTGTATCACTTTAGGAAGGAGGTTTAGAGAGAGAATGAACAATGTTAGAAAAACAAAGAGAACTTTCTTGTTATTCCACATTTTTTCCTTAAACATTTTTCATAAGTTTAGTCTTAGAGTGATTTTCAAAAATTAATTATATTATTTATCTAAAGGAGGATTGATAAAAAAATTGAGTGCTAAGAAGATAGGTCACTATTTTAGCCCTTCTCACTTTACCCAGTTTTGGTAAAACTTGAATATCTTCAAAATTCCTCTTCAAAATTTGATGAAATTTTACCCAGAGCACTACAACACCTCCCTCTACATGATCCATAGCTTGGTTGTGCATAAATGTGCATGTACAATATATAAAAATATCATTTTTCTAGGATTCCACTACTACTTCTCAAAGGTAGTTTTACTATAAACTTGAAATTTTCCTCCAAAGGATAAATTATGAGCTATATATTTTCATAAATGTTCTAATAAGTGTTCCTAGTCTTCTACCATTCTAACCTAGGATTTTCATGGCATGATTTGTGCTCATACACCTCATTAGGCTCTCTGACTAGGCCAAAATTAAATAGTTTCAATGTGAGTTACAACACTTTACCCGATGCTCACCCTATAATATCTTGCACATCTTTACAAAATCACTTACAAACCGTGTGACACTTGGGACAAACACACCAACCATCTTCATACCTCTAGTTGGAAACAATCTTACTAACTAAGCTTGTAACACCTTGAAATCATTTTGAAATAACTCTGTGAACACCAGCCATCCAATGAGAAGGAACCAAAAACCATTGAGAAAATAATCAACCTTCATTCCCTTAACTAATTCTTACTTCACCACTCAAACATTTATCGACAATGCCACCTGACAACAATGACAACAACTATACACCAAGGTTAATTTTTTTGTCATGGATCCATAATCATAATGAAACATGAGAAAAACCTCCAAGAATCACCAAAAGGATCAGGAACAACTAAAACATCCATCTACACATGAAAATCTCGGAGAAATAAACAAGAACAACTAGGTTTCTAATCACCCGAAATTTAGTCCAAAAAAACAAATGGGTTAACATAATAAAAATCATCATCATGAATCGTAATATATCAATAGAAAGGTTTAGAATATTTTTTCCCTAATAACTAACATTTTCATCCAAATCACAAAGTGTAATACATCCAAATAGCTCAGACTCTACAACTTCTCCAAACTCGGCTTCAAAATTCCAAGACTGTGTCTTCAAAATAAAGACGTTCCATACCTAAAAACACCTCATGAAGAAAAAAACATATAAATGGACATATATCTTAGTATAATTTATTCAACAACTCAAAATTTTTTCCAAATCATAGTGGAAGGCCTTCAACAAATCTAATCTCAAAAATGTTGATTCAGGTTGTAGGAACTAATAACCACTCTTGAGAGAAACACATACAAACACATAAAAATAATATTCCAATCTCAACCACCACATGTAACACATAAAGGAAACTTTTACCAAAAATTATAAGAAAAAAAATTCATGGCTCATATGGAGAAAAACAACAAAACACATCTTTTTCTTCACACCTTTAAGAAGCCAACTAGGGATTACTAGGACATTAGGTATTCAACTAAGAAGCACTTCACCGTGTCAAAAAAGAGTGAAAACACATCATACCAGGTGCTAATCAGCTATCCATAACCATTACATGTATCAACAACAAAAAATGATCAAACACAACTCAAACCAAGAGACTAGCATTTTGGCCCTTTAGGCCAAAATCCCCAATGCAAAATTGAAGACTTATAACTATAATTTTTTCTATTGAATCCACATAAAAACAATTATCATCATTTAGAGAATCTACCAAGGATTCAGGAACATTTTTTTTCATCTTGGAACCTCCATCTCTACCGTAAAACTGCAAAACCCCACAAAACTAAGGTATTTTTATCTCCTCCCAAAGTAAATTGTACACCAAACTACAAAAATGAGATCTGATGAAACCTCTTCATTATTGATTCATCATTTTTTTCTTTCAAATAAATTTTAGTGACTAAAACATTCACTTCTTCTAAGACACTCTGGAAGGAGGGTTTTGCTAGTGTTTTAAAGAAATTTATCTTATTAACGATTGTTCATAAAAACCTAATGATCAAACCACCTCATTATTTTTTAAAAGTACTCCTAGATCAATGTAAACTATTCCCCTAAGACATCTGGGTCATATGAAAAGTGTGTGTGAGTGGGTAAACATCTAAAGTTAATAATTTTAGCTGATTTCTTCTTCTCCAAAACTTAGTTTTAACAAAAATTACATAACCTCTAATTTCTTGATAACGCTAACTTGAAACTTGTTAGGAAGCATCATGAAAACATCCTCTAACCAACCAAATGCCACCTATCTCAATAATTCTTGAAAACCTCTATCCATAGTGACTTAAATGTTATTACCTAGCTTGTCCTCACCTTTTACTTCCCGAGGACTAAGAAACAATGATCACACCTCTAAGAATTGACGTAAAAATCATCATAAATGTGATATACAACATCACCATGACATGAAAATGCTTTAAAAATACTTATTTCCTCCAAAACTCATGCCATCATGCTAAACCACATGCACTAGAACTAGGTGCAATCTTAGAATGACCTAATTCAATCCATACAACTCATGAATTGACCATGAAGACCAAATGCAGACACTTGGGAACCTCTAAAAATCATACTAACAATTTTTACCTCATTAATATTTCATACCATCTTAGGAGATCTAACACTATGACCATTCCTAATGATCCATCCCGCAGAACACCAAGGAACTTAATCAAGGCCACCACTCCCAATCAAACTTCATGTTTAAACTTGACTTACACCTCATGGAGACTCACATGACACCATGACACCCTTTTCTGTCAATGGAATTTGAAATCAATTACAACACTAATACATAATTCCCGTTTGTGTAATTTGGATACTTCGTCTTGGCTAGGATTGATTGTAGTGACATAATCGTCATAAAACATAGGCATCTTACAGAAGTTTCCCAACTTATGATGATGTTGACGGATTTTTTCTTCTATATCATATAGGAGTTTTATAATAGCCTCTTCATTTTATAAGGTATGAAGAGGCCCATGTTAATCTACATCTATCTTTGGGCTGTGTATCACCTACCATCTCTATGCATCCTAGAGTTAGTTTGTGATATGTCTATTATCCTAGCATCTAAGGTGACCTATTTGGGTGAAGAATCAAAAATTGAAATGCTAGGAGAATTGGGACCAATGTTTAGTGAAAATTATGGATTACAAAATGGTCTTTGTGGTGGATTTGTTGTGGTATAATGATGTGAAGAATATTTAGAGATTTCTCTATGACTCAAGGAGTATCGAGAAGTGACATATTAGTAAGAGGAATGTAAGGAAGTGCATCTTCATCATCATCACCATTTCTAGTATCAAATATAGGGGATTCATTACACATGTCAATGGTGCTGGTTTTAACTTTAAAATACCATATTTAGGTGAAGGAACATTGGTAGTGCAATACTTCCAAGTACTTAGACTCACGTTGCAAAAATATGTAATCTAATTCAAATACAATCCCTTTTCCTTTAAGGTGATGCACCTGTGACTTAGCCGATACACTAATCATGCTAAAATACCTAGGTGAAAGGGAGGGTGATCCAAAAAGAGATTTTTAATTCCTAAATAGTTGCATTATAAGTGATTAGAGGTCGAGACATCATTCATTGGCTCCTACGTATCAATTTGACATGGACATTTATCTCGAGCTAGGAGAGATGGTAGTAATTGATGCATGATATCATTGAGTAACATATTTTTTGTTGACAATATTTTTAATATCATTATGTTTATCTTCATCTGAATCTACTAATGTAATTTGGATTTTAGACCTAAGATCAAAGAACTCCAGGTAGGGAATACTTTAGATCTCAGGAGCATTTGACATTAGGAAAGGCTCATTGAGAAATGGTATTGGGATATTCCAAGGATTGCAATGAACATCATGTCTAAAGCGTTGGTTTTTATGGATCAATTTTATAGATTGGTTCTGAACTATGTGACTATGTGCATGTGATTGTCCATGGTTTTCCCAATAATAGTTTGTAAGAAAGAGTATGATCTATAACCATGAGCTTGGTGTAAACCATTTTGGGTCCAACTTGTTAAAAGCATAATGAGCTAAGAGGGGGTTGAATCAGTCAATCAAAAAAATTACTTCGATTAACTTAGTTTTCATACATCAGATCAAACATCCATTCTACATTTATTAATATGTGCATCTTAACCATGAAAAAACCGTACATAAAAGCACAAAAGAAGACAATACACATAAACACAAGATATAAAGAGGGAAACCCTCAAGGGGAAGAAAACCCACTAAACCTCTACTTATATTACACAAAACAAAGAAATCTCATGAATATTAAACATTACAAGGGATTTTTAGTAAGACACCAACCCCATTATGAGCACCAACCCCTACTTAAGTGGGTCGCCAAACCTACTAAGAGAATGAACCCCTAATTTAGTGAGCCAAACACCCCGTAGGAGGGTAAAAATAGATGAGATGACCAACCACTAAATCATCCACCCAAATATTTTTATACCACTAATTTTTTCTGTAAAAAATCAAGATGACACCATGAAGCTCACTCTCCTCTCTATCTATTTCAAACCATCAGGTGAAGTTTTCTTGCCAAAACCCTATTCCTTTAGGTTGATCTCACACATTCCTAGCTCACCATTAGATTCTATATCTCCACAACATCATCATATAATCATTTCCATGTAGATAAGGTTACAAGGAACTACTTTACCTTCAGTTCTCTTTTAACTAGGTCACACTTTTCAAATGATTTTTCAAATCTACCTTTATATTTTTTTCTTCATTAGAAAACACACTCCGGGTCAGACTTAATATAGTAAAAGTAATTTACAAATCATAATTATATGTTAACCATATCATCCATGTGACCATGTAGGTTGCAAATATCACCTAGAACCTTCTAGACCTCCATTAGGACACAAAAATCCCTAAAACCCCAAAATAAGCAACTCACCAACAAAGGAGTGAACAAGAGTAAAAACAAATTCAACAAAAAAACATACACTTAGTCATGTTTTATATTCCCTCAATAATCTCCTTAAATCATGAAAATAACTAAGAACAATCACCAGGTTTATGAAACCCTCATGAGAGTAGGTAGAATCAAGCACCCTAAAAATTGGCCTTAGAAGAATAGATCATAACTTGCTAAAATATAAGAAAAACTCAAGTTTAATTTTTAATTGGAAATATATAGATGTCGGGATCATAAAAATATTCAAACCAAGTCATGAAACCACATGTAGTACCTCCAAAACTATTGTGTTACTAGACTCGCACCAAACTTCTCAAAACTACCTAAAGTCCTAAAAATAGGGATAACTTTACATTCTGAAGGAAAAACCATGAATTTAAACCATATTGTAGATCTATTACAATTCCAATTATTCAATAAATGATAAATTAGTCACTTGGTTCAATTGGAACCTTTTTCAAGATCAAACTTTCATGAAAATTTCCTTTTTGGGTGGGTCCCACATACAACCAAAATATTTCAATTACACCTAGATAAATATTGAGGAGTAATATATAACCTCAAATAATAATATTTGAAAAATGAATCAATTCTGGATCACTAAAAGCAATTTTCTCCAATTATCTCCAAAGATAGGCTCTTAAGAGGGTTCACAATTAGATTATCGTCATAACGATTGTTCATAAAAATGTGATAATAAAAAGCCTAATTCATGTTGGAAAATATTAATCACTGACCTAATTAACCACCCCAGCATATTGGGTCCCCATGCAAATCAAAAACTCCGCAACAATCATCTTAAAGTCAACCTTTAGTTCAAAAACTTACCTTTGGAAACCCGGTTTTGGCGAAACTAAATATCTTGAAAAATATTCATCACCTTGTCTTGAAATGTTCTCGAAATAAACATATACCCCTTCTTGATGATATACAATAATCATCCATGGCTTCGATATATTAAACTCTCCATACACCATGATTTACCCATGATTTCTAGGCTTTTCTTCATAGTTGTTTTGAAAGGACCTAGAATGTGCATTATGAACTGAAAACTTGACCTTTTATACCTTCTATACATATTATACAATGTCATATTTACCTATACATGCTTATACTTGACTTAATCTACCTCATAATCCATCCTACCATGCCATACACTATGCACTAGGAATAGGATTAGGTCTATAATGACTTGAATCAAAAAAAAAAATCGCATGAAGCGACCTTGTTAACCTCTTAAAAACTCATTAACACCTTTGAATAATTATTCTAATAATTTAAGACACCATACAAACCTTCTAAAAGCTCTTGAATCCCATATGTGTCATCAACTTTCTTGAGCATTCAAAACTAACATGTAAACTCACCTAATCATTATGCCTTTATAACCATACATCTCATCATGACACTATACACCTCATGTTGACTCAAAACTACCTTTGACATCAATGTGACACTTGACACAAATGACATAAACTAAGAAACTATGTCTAACAATCCACCCTTTTTTCATTGATGGAAACTACTTTTAGAAACATTGATGTTAACCACACAAGAAAACACCTAAAATACCTCTAAATGATTTGTTTAGAGCATAATATTACCCTTTGACTTCTTTGACAAAGGCATTTTGAAAACTTGACATGAAACAAAATAACTAGACAATAGTGCATACCAGCTTACTTACTTTCCGACTTCAAATGATGATGTTTCATGGACCTAATATGAACATTTACACTACCCCCATTAACTGATACACACCTCATTTGATTTTCATTCTCAAATTAAAAAAAAAATCTTGTTTATAGCCCACAATCCTTCATGACATAACTCTTTTTTGATCAACTTAGAAATTCATGTATATCTCCTTCTAGGGATTTTTCTACTTCACTCACATATCTTCAATCGAAATTATTTAATACTCTAAAGAAACAAAAGACTCCATAAATGATTTATAATACTTTGGAACTCAACCCAATATACTTGACCTCTAGTCATCTTCTTTGAACCTATCGATCTCCTTCAACAAAACTTCGGAAAATCTATGACTATTTCCTATCAACCAGTTTCTCTTCCTTCATGGATATCTTTAGATTACCTATAATCTTGAGGTCTTCATATTTGTCCAAGGAGCTTGTTTCATCTTCAACACCTTTTTATGATGTCATCATAAAAAATAGGTAAGACGTTTTCCTCATAACTCCTCATGCACTATGAATACTAAACCTCCTAGTGGATCAACCATCTTATATAGAGCACACAAAACTTCATGACTTGACCCTAACTAAGAGTACTCTATCTCATTATCAACTTCATCTCCTCTAGTTTAACTTTTTCCACTACCAGGTTTTTTTAAGCTTACCATGATGTGTCAAGCTCAAAAATGCACAATCCGACATGTAAATATTTAATCGCTTCAAGTAATCCTAATGATTTCAACTATAATTTGACTATCATAGGCCTACTGAGAGCACCCAAAACCATTCTTGTAGAACAAACTACATGATCCACACACTTATTCTTGCTCAACATTGTCTCACTTGTCCATTTTGACCTACATGTGTCATCTTGTCACTTCATCATGAATGAACTACCTACCCTTGGGTTAATTCAAACCTCCATGACTCGACACAACTCCAAGTAGTCCTTAAAATCTTAATGCAATACCATGATTTTAAAATTTCCAATAGACTATTCAATGCATATTTTGAGAAAAGTTTCTCCTTCATACTTAATGATGTTCTAATGTAACTTTGATACTTCTCTAGTATTGTAACATATAACTCTATTCATCAACCTTAAAGTTTTCTTGGTATCACCTATTATCTTGGATCCCTTGAGAAGATACCATTCATATAAATATCTTACTAATGAGTATTTAAAAATTTAACTAACACTTACCTCAATACTTTCCTTTAATTCACCGATGAAAACTAAGATTGTTAATACCTTTTGGACCATCTATCAAACCTTGATTTCATTGTATGAGGAAATATACCTTATTGTGTGGATGTTAAACACCTCTATGAATTTTCAAATGTTTATTTGATAAAATACATTTACTTAATTTGACTTATTTACTTTGGTCTTCATATTACTTCAGGTATTCAACTAATATAGGTATCACAAATTTCAATAGAAAACATACTTTTAAATATATGTTTGCCATATTCTTAACACAGTTGTCACATGACATAATATTAGCTCAAATTTTCAATCCTTGACTATCACACCTCTTAACCAAGATCCTACCTTTAAATAATGTTAGAACCCTTTTTAGAACGTCACTTTTCAATAAAAATAGGATAAAATACATACCTTTATCCTTCAAGTCAAAAAAAAAAATTCTCTCATTCACATTATGAACTCAATTTGTATGTCTTCATGTCATTTCTTGAACTATAGATACCATCCAAGACACCTTATACCTATGAAATTAAATCAACCAATTTCAGTTGACCTAGTCTCTTTTGAAACATGTAGCACTTAGAGAAACTTTAAAATCAGACTTTGATTTCAACCTTAGCCACACGGACCAATACTCCATGATATCTTATTTCACTTTTCATATCTAGATTATTCAAGACAGACCTTAAAATAATAGAATCCTCATGAATGATACAAGATGAAACAATACCTTCTTCAAGGTCTACCAACAAATGACAACTTTTAGCAACAACCTAGCATTCGTGGGCCTCTCTTTTCATATTTCAAAGCTTTAAATGATGAAAACTAAACTAACCACTATATTTTATCAAAAATCCTCAACCAGTATTTATGGGATTCTTAAGCACAATGTCACTCATGAGTTCATGTTAAATGTGAGCCATTTCCAAATACCATTGAGGCTCCTTAAGGTGTGTGAAAAGATTCTTCATCCAATTCCAAGGGCAACACTTTCTTTCTCACCTTTTCTTCTTCAACTAGCATTTTTCATTAAAACCTTGTTTGACTACATTTTTTGAAATATATTGAGCTCTAGTGACCACCAAAACTTGATGAAGAGATTTTTAGAAAAATTTATTTGCTTTCATCTATTTAAGATGTTTCAAATCTCATTTTTCAATTTAAGCCTCTTTTTGCATGACACTCTTGGGAAAATTAGGTCTCTTGGAGCTATCTACAGCCATGACTGAGGACTGACGAGTTTTCCCACCAAAGTTTACTCTTTTATGAAATAATTCTTCTAGAATCTTGATGTGGGCTTTATGTTGATGATTTTTTTATCAATTTGGGGCTTCAACCCCTTCATTTTTTCCCTCTAAAAACTATATCTTCTCTAAACCCTTGATATGGTTTCCTTATTAGCTTGGTAATGGTGTAAATATCACAAAATGCCCATTATTTCATTTCAAAACCTCAAATTTGATACATACGTTTAAGATGAAATCTTCCATAATTTCCAATGCTCATCCAAGCTACCAAATACCTTGTTTTAGGTAACACAAAATTCTCGTCAGCTATCACAATACTTACACTATTAGCATCAACCCTTTAACTCAACATACCAATACACCTCTCGTAAAGAATTCAAATTTCTTTGTTGACTAATCAATATCTTCCAAAATATTAGTGAATACACCCCATGCTTCTTAGGGAACTAGAATAGTATGAAGTCATTAATAGAGCCCGAAGACTCGACCTATTTATTTATCCTTGACTTCTTTAATGACTGCTCGGACTTAATGATAACATCCTTATTCATTTATTTCTCTGATTGAAATCATGTCAAGCACTCATGGTACTCTTCATTCACTTAATTATTTTCAAACATATCAAACATACGTTGTGAACTTATAGACTAATCGACTCGGAATTCTTAACTACCTCCATTTCCTTATTTTTGAAATACGATTTCAAGGCAATATTTCCTACATGAGGTTCCTCTTTGATTGTGTTTCATGGTTAGAGTCATCCTTCTTGTTGAGTACTCTTCTGTCTTTCCTTCTAGGAGCTTGAAACCATTTTTATGTCTTAAAGATTCATTTTGATAGAAAAAAATTGTAATATGACCTAATTTTTGACATTTGTAGGACAAGATATTATTCCTAACTTTTGATTGATACGAATGGAAATTCTAACTAGAATATGTAGCATTACTACCATATTCACATCACAAATAACACTGAAATTTTAAGGAAATTTCACCATTCCATGAATATTCATTACTTGGTGGCATTACTTTGTAATCTATAGCTCTATGACTAAATTTATGACAAACATAATGATAACCATTGGAAGAATAACCGTACCTCATTACATTTGGTTGTGTAACAGAATTAGACCTCTTTGAATCAGTCTTGTTTGTCTCCATCATGTCTACATATGTACTTGGTAAAACCTTATTATATTCATAATTTTCCATGTAATATTTCTTGATATCTATTCTTTTTGTCACCGATCGACCTTTGATTCATCAACATGTCCTCTAGAGCCTTACATATCCTCTCCAACTTCTCATAGGTCTTCATCCTTATAAATTCTAACTCCAACTCGATTTTAAGGATCTCAAGTATTCTTCATACATGAGGCAATATTCTTCTTTTGCATTTAAGGGATTTTTCACACTCCTAACTTGGGATTCCTACTCTTTGATGACTGAATATTCTCAACCTCCATATAACTAATTTTTTCTTATAATACATGTACCAATGACTCTGAAATTTCATTTTCTTTCTTAAACTCATCAACGTAAACTCAACATCAGATTATTCACCCATTATTTTGCTTAAATAATCTCCTCCAACCTCTTAGACTTTCTTCAAAAGGAGCTAGATCGATAAAAAAATTATAAGAATAATGGACTGATAGGGGGGTGAACCAGTCCATCAAATTTTTTGCATCACTTAACTTACTTTCCATAAATCATATCTAACATCCATCCAACATTCATTAACCAATGTATTCATATTAACCATGAAAAAACCATCCATAGAAACATAAAGCAAGATAATACACATGAACACGAGATATAATTTGAGAAACCATCAAGAGGAATAAAATCCACGGAACCTCTTCTTATAATGACCCAAAAAATACTCTTACAAATATTACAGATCACAAGAGATTATTTTAGTGAGGAACTAACCCCAAAAGGAGGCTACAACCCCCTCACATGATCAAGCACCAATGAGACCACCCAAATATATTTTTCAATAATGATTTGTTAATGCAACAATTTATGATGATATCATGAAGCTCATTGTTCTCTCTACTCTTTCATACCATCTTACGAGTCTTCTTGGTAAAACCCTCTCCCATTAGGTTAATTTCACACTTACCTAACTCACAATCATCTTATCTCTTTCTAGCACAACATCATACACTGATTTACCTATTAAAAATGTTACAAGGAACTTCATTACCTTCACTTCTCTTTCCTCTACGTTGCACTTTTCCCTCTCTTGCACACCTGGCTCAATTGATGTTTCTAATAATAATTTATACTTGTTTCTTTGTTATAAAACATCTAGGTACGAATTAATATAGTAAAAAGAAATCCAAATAATAATAATATGATAAATATATCACCCATATGACCATGTATGTCTCTAAGATCACCTATACCCTTCTTGACCTCCATTGGGACACAACAAGCCCTAAAACCCCAAAATGAGAAAATTGCCAACCAAAGAGTGAAAAAAACTTCACAAAGGCATGAAAAAAACTAATAAATATTTTATAAGCACTCAAAATTATCCATCAATCATAGAAATAACTCAAAAAATTCATCACTTCATGAAACCCTCATGAAAGTATGCATAACAAAACACCCTCAAAGTCGACCTTTAAAGAATAGGTCAAAACTTTCTCAAATATTTAAAAAATCAAGTGTGACATAGAATTGGATACATATTGATGCCAAGATAATCACAAAATTAAAACCAAGTTATCAAACCTCATATAACACCTCCGAAATGTTTTGTTTCCACAATTCTACATACTACCACAAAATTGCCTAAAAACTAGTCCCCAAAACTTCTTTGCACAACCATGACCTAAAAACATGATGGAAATGTATTAAAACTCAAAAAATTCAATAAATGATCAATTAGTCATTAGGTTCAATGGGAAACATTTGCACAAACTGAAACTTTCCACAAACTTTAATTTTTGGGTGTGACCCAGATACAACCAGAACCTCTAAATAACACTTTATATAAATCAAGAGAATTCCTCTACAACCTCAAATCATCAAATTTTCAAAATGAATCGATTCTCGATCACTTCAAGAAATTTCCTCCAAGTTGTTCCAAAGCTAGGGTTTTAAGAGGGTTAAAAAGTAGTTTACCTTCTTAACAATTGTTCATAAAAATGTGATAATAAAACAACCTCATTATTCTTGGAATATATTCATATTTGATGTACAAAACTACCCCCAATAATTTTTTTCCCCATGTAAAGCACATACTCCCCAAAGATCATATGAAATTAAACCTTTAGCACAAAAACTCACCTTTGGATACCCCATTTTAGAAAAAAAAATCAATATCTTGTAAAATGTTCATCACATGGTCCTGGAACTTGGTCCACATCATCATATAAACCTACTTGATGATCTCTAATAACCATCCATGATTTTTTATATTTGAAACTCTCCACACACCATGGTTTACCCATTCTTTCTATTCTTGTCATCATATTTCTTGCTTGAAAGAACCTAGAACATGTATTATGAACCTAAAAGTTGACCTTGTAGACCTTCCATACTTGTTATATAATGTCACAATGCCTTCCACATGATTTTACTAACTTAATGTTTCTCATACACCATGCCATCATGAAATCCACTATGCACTAGGTCTAGCATTAAGCCTAAAATGACTTGACTCAATACATGGCTCACAAGAACTCACTTTATTAACCTCTTACAATCTCATTAACACCTTTAAATCATAATTATAAACATGGAAGAAACCATACCAACCTTCAAGTAGCTCCTCAAGCCCATGCATGTCAAAAAAATTACTTAACCATGCACTAAGAACATGCACACTCACCTAGTCATCATGCATTTACAACCACACAACTCATCATGCCAATGCTACATGAAACTAGATAGCTCGTGAACAATCAAGAATCCCTTTGACATCCATGTGGCACTTGACATTAATGAAAAACTATGAAACTATGTCCAACACAATTGTGATGAGTAACCAGATGCATCCTATGGGATTTTTTTGGTTTTGTTGAAGCCATGCATTGTCAAGTGAGTAGGCTCGAGTTCATCTATAGAATAGCTAAGATTCATGAGGAGAGAGAACAAAGTTAAGTTTATTCGTGATCCTTCTTCCATGAGAATTCTACACACTTGTGAATTATGAATGATAACATTAATGAGTAAAGGTTTGGCATCCATACGAAATAGGACATCATCAATAATAATGTCATCCTCCACAGATTACATGGATAAGAAAATAAGATGTGGATTTTTTAAGAATGATATTTTGGTCTATTTGTGATGGATTTATTCATTTAGGGAAACATTAGGAATTTTGTTTTCTTCACTACGAAGGCTCTTCAAATTATTATAGCTATTTATGAAAGAAATTTTGATGTGAAGATGAGGTACAAATGAGTTTAATAAAGGTTATTTTTATGTAAGGGATTTCATCTAATCTACACAAAGTTCCATTGAGGATTTGAATAGATTCCGATTAATACCATGGGTGTGGAATAATGGAATCTGTATCTGACGTGATGATATTTTAGTTAGAGATATATTATCCAAGGAAGGTGTGATAGGATATTTACATGGTACTTATTTTGTCACCATGGGTGGAAGCTTGACTATAGGACCAGGTTCCTCCATTGGTGGGTGCTGAAAAAGTGTCAAGAACTTGTGTATTATCGAGGATTTCTTTGGGTCAATAACAAGATATTTATGTGTTATTTTACATCTATAGTTTACCTTATTCATATTGATATATTGAGAATATCAGAGATTATGATCATATGATGGATCCATAGTTCCCATGATATTTTCATGGGGTTTTTATAACACTTATTTTGATGGTTGGAGTGAAATTTCTCCAAATATTGGTATTTTTTGTCACTCTCTTATATAATTGTAGAGTAATTGAAAGAAGAACCAAGGAAGAAATCAAGGGCTTATTTCTTAAGCTATCTATAATCATGGTGAGAGTGCCCTATAGTGGTATGTGACCAAAAAAACATATGACCTCTAAAGTAAGGAAAGGCTTATTTTTAAGAGGGAATAATTTGCAGAATGGAAAGTATTTTCACAAGTTTGAAATGAGATAAAGGAGTATAAGGGGAGGAAAAAGGATATTCTGACGTCCTCCCAATCATTTTTCTCTTAGATAATTCAATTTTTCATTACATGCGTTGTTCTTTTAAGTTTAGGAAATGAATTGGAAGTTTATCCAAATTCACACATGAGGAGATCATGTACTTTTTCTTGTTCGAGGAATTCCTCCAATGTGTTGGGAGAAAAGGACCTAACCTTATATTAAAGAGTATTTGTAAGGTCATATTATCCAATTTTTCCCCTTGGACCAAATTAGACAACCAGGAGTAACTTAGTCCAGAACCACACTCGGTCTCATGAGGCCTCTTGCATGAAAAATGTCCAAAAGCATTAAAATTTAGGGAGAAAGGCCAAAGTTGGAAAATGGGCCTATCAAGGCACCGAGCTAAAATTTAGCTCATCGAGTAACTCAGAGAGCTACTCAAAAAGTTGTAAAGGGGATAGGATGATAATATCTCATTCCAAGTCTTTGAAGAGATATGTGATCTCATTGCACTAGGTCATAGGTCCACAACTTGGAAATGCATCAAACAAATGGCTTGATAGTCCGGAGTGAGTTGGGGTAGATAATGGAGGTCTCACCGAGTATCTCGGTGATCTAATCGGCGAGTGAGTTATGAATAAGTGGCTTGGTGTGCATAAGAATAGGTCGGGGTAATGAAAGACTCATGAACTCACTCCCAAGGGAGTGAGTCCTTAATTTGGTTGGGCAGGTTTGAAGGAATGTGTCAACAAATCCATAATGAAAGAATGTCTTGCCGAGTAGCTCGGTGAGCTACTCAAAGAGATGAGTCAATAGGGGCTTGTGTAGATCACCAAATCATGAAAATACCATACGGTGGGAAAACTCATTATCCATGTGGAGGGTGAGTAATTCGGGAGTACTCAGGTTGTAAGTTGAGCATAAGAAAATGAAGAAATTTTGATCCCTTTGATCTTGGTGAGGTCTCCTTGGGAACTTGGCCATGAGCTCAGATTAGAACAACATGGGGGTCTCGGTATTACACGGTGAGCCAAAGGAAGAGGGAAAATCAGCCGAGTTGAGCTCGAGACTAAGTTCTATACGGGGAATAGGTATAATGATGACACATTAGAAAAGGAATCCAAGGGATTAGTTAGTGAACAACATGGCATACCAAACATAGAGATATAGTAAAACTATGAGGTTGAGGCGGTTGGAAAGCCATGAAAATGGTGGGCTCAATGGGAAACTTGGCAATACACTCGAGATGCAATAGAATGAGAGAATATTGTTGGGCTAATGTAGAGAAACAAAATTGAGGCCAAGGATCCCAAGCTCGGAGACCATCGATTGGCACAAAGGTGAAGGTTGAGCTCAAATTTGTTTAGAGAAATATGGAAACGAGGGGGTCCTAGACTTGACATGGCGTGAAAGAGAGAAGCTTGCATCGGCGAAGGCCAAATATTTGGGAACATCACATCAAGTCTCCACCTCGACCAAGTTTGAAGCTCACAGAGAAGGATGGAGGATGTAGTCTCGGGGACGTAGAGTTCAACCTACAGAAATATTAATTAATGGAAAAGGAGAGAAATCAAGTTAGAGACCAAGCTCATCAATCTCACCAAAGGTTACATAACGTAATAGGAAGGCTAACCCGAGAATCTTGTTATGAGTCCTATCTAAGTGACACGTAATAGCGAAGGGTGAGCCATGAAAATGGGGTAGGCCCATGGAAGAGAGCTCACAAATGAAGAGATAAAAATTTAAATCCTTCGGTGGCCCAAAAATATGGTGAAAAACCCAATTTGTGGATGCAAGGGGAGAGGAATGAGGGAAATAAAATATCTCATGCGAAGGATAAAATGATTTGGACCATGGGAGCTTGGCTTCGTTCAATGAGGCATCTTCATTTAGGATCCCTAAGTCTTTAGACTTTGGAGAATTATGATTTTAGGGATTCAAAAAAACTACACGAGCTGATGAACAGTTCCTCGAAGGCAAGGAGGTAAGCCCAAAACCTGAATTCCAAATTTCATACTTTGAGATTTTGGCATTTCAAATTTTTCTAGCAAACTCACCAGGTGAATAGTTCCCCATGTCTGAAATGGAGATGCTCGAAAGTCTGAAACATTGGAGTGTGCATTGAGTTAATCCGGTGTGTTCAATTCAAGTCAATGCTAATACGTTGTATGGTGAATGGAACTTGTGGTGATAAAATGTGTCGAAGAGATTTCGAGGCAATGTACTTGGTACAAGGATTGAATGGGGAGTGTTGTGGGATAGTCATAAGGGATTTGTAGTATGTGGTGAGCTCACTCAATATGAAGGGTTGAGTTATCACATAGAGGAATATCGATTAAGTAAGGAGATCGTGTTGAGGATCTCATCTGGTAAACATGGAGCGAAGCTATTCGTATATGGTGAAAATTTTGAGATCAAATGAGTTGACCACACACGTCTCAAGATCACTTGGTTATACCGAGGTAGGGGGATGACAGGAAATCTAGGCCACGCTAATGAAGACCCTCAAAAAAATATGAACCATAGCGCTCATTAGATGAAGATATAACATGTAACTAAGGATGAGCTCATTGAGCAATTCGATGAGTTTCTCGATGAGTTGGGTCACCAATACAAACCTTTCACAAGACCCTAGCAAAAAAATACCCTTCCATTCAAAGTACCATATCATGAGCTCAAGTGCTCGAAATATCACAAAATAATATTCGACGGAAGTTGAGAATGAAGGCAATGTAACGAAGGAATTCAAATGGGATTTTTTAGAGGTTTTCAAACCATAAAATTATACAAATCCCCAAATTTTAAATTGCATAAATTTCATCTCGGAGTCTATTTCTCGCAAACAAAAATTCCTTGGAATCATGAAAATAAGATATATAACACAAAACCATTAATTTATAGATTTCGAAGGTTTTGGACTTCCGAAAATGCATGAAAACCGAGAAGTGAAAGGGTAGGTGAGGTGTAATAAATAAAATTATAGGCATTCTTGCTTCCTCCACAAGGAAAAATTAATGAAGCTATTATTATGATGAGTTTTGTAGGTGATTTGAAACAACAAATATTATTTCTTCTTTCTATCTCAAGATTTCTTCCTATATATTGTAAGGGTTGCACATGTAAGGTTTTTAGTCATTTTCTCCTCCCATGCACCCCTATTCTTCTAGGGCTCTAGACCCTCCTCTAAATAATTCAATGGCTTCATGCCTTCCCCTACTGGACATTATGTTGTGTAAACTTTAATGGAGCAATAAAATCATTTTTGTTATATTTTAAGTCTTCCATGGTTTGTTGTTTCTCCTTACCTTTCATTGTTAAATAGGTGGTTGTGCATACTTCATGTTCATTGTAGGTTTGTTTTGTTGTGCTCATTCAGGAATGGTGTATTGAATGTAATCTAGTTGTTGTGCAGTACCATGCTTCCTAGTTTTATTCCTTCTTTTTTTTTTGTAGGTAGGGGAAGTGATTAACACTCCTTTCTTGGTGTATCACCGCTCATAGTGTAGGTTTATTTCATGGTTTCCTTCTATCCCATATCCCCTTGGAAGATTTAGATTAAGGATTAGTCATAGGTTTACTGTATTAAGAGTATTTTGAGGCGAGTTAAGTTTAGGAGTAGGAACCAGCCTTATCAAAAGAATTTTCCTATTTGATAATGTCCCACACTTATATGATATCTCAATGTTATGCAATCACACCAAATGCCCCATTTCTAACTTGGCCAATCGGAGGGCATTATGATTTTTCATTAACAATTTTGGAGCGCTGGTGGGAGAAATCCATAAGTAAATTTTTCATTTTTAACAAGTTGTTCTATTGTAGATTAGTCACATTGAAGATGCGTTTAAGGCGACATTTTTGGCTATTTCCTTGCTTGCTTGAGAATTCATAAGTTGTAAAGTTTAGATTTTATAGGTTTCAAGATTCTGAGTTCAAAGTCCAAAATCACTTTTGGAGGAATTAAAATTCGCAAAAGGGGCTTCAAATTTCATAGTTACGAGATCAGAGGCTAAACTCCAAAAGGGTATTCTCGTTTTCAAAATTCTAACTTTCAAAATTTTAGGATTTTCTCCATTTTGGGATTTTGGGTTTCAATATTTTGGAACTCTTGCAATTTGGACTTTCAAAGATTGCTTGGAAAATCTAGATTTTAGGGTTCTTCTACTTGGGAGTTCGAGAGGTTCTATTATGTCTTACATTTAGGGATTTTGGAGGTTTTCGGTGAAGGCAAGCTCTAAATTTCTATATTTTAGAAATCATTTGTATCACTATCATTCTAACCCCATGACATGTGTGAGCCTTTTGACATGTGCATACATTTATTCATCTCATTTCATCAATTTCATTGTGTGCTTGGTGGGATCACTACCTTCGGAGGCACATGCAAGCAAAACTAGTGACTCCATTTGGAAAAAATCCATCTCTTTGAGTAGCATACTTTATCTCTCTTTTACACCCATTTCCATCCATTTTTCCTTTACATCTCCTTCATTTACTTCCATTTAATTTATTCTATGAATTCATGCAATCATGGCTTCATTCATGTCATGGGATTCGTATCTAAGGCAACATCCCTACCATTTTAATCCACTTCCCAATTTGTAAAAATCATCTGCAAGCTATTTTCAAACCCTTCCATATCAACATGAAAATAAAAATAAATATTCATACTCTTATGAACAAGACATAGACAAATATGGCTATCCACAAAACTATCCAAATTGTTAGGGTAAGGTGTATGTAATTTTTTGAGGATATTCTACAACTAAAGATCTTGAGTTGGAGCTAAAAGTGCAAGAATTTGAGGCAAAAATGGTGCATCAAAGGGCTATATATCAGATGCAATCATGTAAGATTGGTTTTAAGATCCCCTCTCCATGGGAGGGCCCTTTTCCAATTCATTACATTCCATAGTAAAATATTGTAGTGGATCCAAGAGATAGGAGCTTTCCTATACAATGTTAGTCAATCATGTCAATGGGAAAACTCAAAATTTCCATCTCATGATCTTTCCCTAGTCCCCAATCAGTACAATTTCATCCCCAAAATTATTTTCCAAGGTTTTAAACAGCTTCCCTATTGTGGATTCCCCTCCTTTCTCCCCCACTCTTCCACCTCATCTCATTTTCTCTACCTTTTTCCCTTGTAAATCCAAGTCACCTCCATGAGAGAAAGAAGTTAAACCTCATCTTCCACCACTAAGAAGGAAAACATCAGTAGATACCCATCTATCACTCCTCTCTGTAGTCCCTAATCCATGTTGGAAAGAGACTAAAAACACAAGTCCTGGAGGAGCAGAAATGAAGAGTCGAACAAACAAGAAATGATAAAAACTTTGGTAAGCTTGATTGAAAACTTTGGGATAGAAAAGATCCCCCTACTTGTGAAGCCTTCTCGATGAGGATAAGATTAAATAATAAAAGGTGGTGAAATTTGATGTTGCACTAGCAAAAGAATAGAAATAACCATTGGAAGTGGATGAGAAATAAAAGTATTTGGAGTGTAGTTTCAGTGATGGCACTCTATTTACAAAGATTGTTAGTCAACCATCATATAAAAAATCATCAGGAGAGGAGGAAAGAAAAACTCCAAATACAAAAGAAGAGGATCATGTTCATGCCATGAATGAGGAACACACACATTTAGAGGACTCAAGGCACAAGGAAGGCTATGCAAGGAACTACCATCCCTCCTTCCACTTCATCCTCTTTGGATTCTAATTTCAGGGATGAATTTAATCTTTCAAATTTCATATTTGAGGGTGAATATGACTTTTTAAGCATGTTGCGAGTCAAAGGTCATCACGGAGGAGAAGGAGCATATTCATGATACGGGAAAACAAGTCAATTTTAAGGAACCTAAAAGGGGAGGATATCATAGATATATTTTTTTCTCTTGCAATAATGAGGGTACATATTTTCCTCTTCCTTCATTTTCATTTGAAAATGGATTTTTGATAAATCTATTAAGGAAGTGAGTTTCAAAGCCCCGTTGTTAATAACAAACCTCAACATAATTAAATAAGGGAGTTTGGCATTTCAAACTCCTTGTTAGAAAAAGAGGAATGTACGGGTCATTCTAGCCTCCAAGAAGTGAAGAAGGAAATCTAGGACCAAAGAAATGAGTAGCAACATTCAATCACTTGCAGTGAGCCAATAACAACCCAATAAGAAGTTTCATGCTATCCTGAAGAGTTGTGTGCCATAAATGAGTTTCTCACCGCCATAGAAGAAATTATGCCATGGTAACCCACTTAAAATATGGTCCCTTTGGAATTTTTATTGGATGAATTGAGTCTTCCTAAATCCATGGTAGGAAATGAAGAGAAATGAAAAAAGGGCATCATCGTTTCCATACCATCTACCAGGTAACACAACAATTGTCAGTAGATGTGAAAGAAGAAGAAAATAAAATCATGCAGACAATCACCTTTTCTAGGAAAGTATGTATGAAGGCTTTCTTACTGAAACTCAGAGCAATGAGCACATTTGATGGTTCGAGCCATGCCTCATTAAGTATCTAGATTTGTTGGAGTTGAAACACCGAGTTTCTATGAACCAATTATGTTCAATTCCAAAAATGAGGATGAGATTCATAGTACCAAGAAACAACTACATCAGTTACCACATCTCTAAAAGCCTCATGAGGATCATTCTCAAGTGGTATTTGTTATGCCTTCCGTGATAGCTTGATGATTTAGGTGAAATATTGGTCCCTTATCAGTTTTTCACTCATCCATATAGCCATGTCTAGTGTCAAATCATCACCATGGTTGTAAGTCCGGAGAAAGGCAAGTTACTTTTCACTAGTCGATGCCTAGATTGGTTTGAAGTCTTCTACATCCCTAGTTAGTGTAGGGTAGGAGTGGGTTTTGTTTTTAGCATCACAAGTGCTTAGGCACACTCTGCATGTCTACTTGGGCATGTATGATCTATCATTTTGTATAAAGTTTTTGGTTCATATTTCTCCAACATAGTAAGTGGTGTTTCAATAGTCCTCCCGCATGTAGGAGAACTTCATACTTGTAGGAAACGATTCTGATTTCAAAGAGAAAACAAATACAAAGCAACTAAAATCAGGATTAAGGGTAGGTTTATCTAAGTTTTCACTCTCTCGAGTCCTTCAATTTCAATCACAAGTGATATTCTAAATATCCTCCATCAAATCAAAAACAATATTCGAAAACATGTCGCAAGTGGAACTGCAAAAGAAAGAGAAACACAAAATTTAATAGAGTTCCACGATGTAAAAACTTAGAATATGTCTTACTTAAGACCTGTGGTGTCCCCATAGTTGGTGAAATCAGGTTTCAGGATGGGTTCGGGGTTATTTTTTAGTCTTGCACGTCAAAATTGTAGCGAGGAAAAGGTGAAAATTCAAGATTAAGACAATTTTCTACTCTCACAATTTTAACTTCAATATTTTCTTAAAAATTTGAGAGTGTAAACAACGGACTAAGTTAAAAATCAAGAGTGAAAAAAATTATAGGGGCGAGTTTCGAAGGTCGATCAGGTTGAAAGTTACCACTTATGACTTTGTGGCCAATGGAAATATCAAACTCTTGCCTAGGAACATCTAGCAGAAGATGCCCCAAAAATTTCTGAATTGTTATCGAGTTTTACCCGTCAAGCCAAATTAGAGAACTAGGAGCAATCGAACATAGACACCACACTCGGTCTCCGCAAGGCCTCATATGTGAAATATCTCTAAAAAAATCAAAATTTAGGGAGCAAGACAAAACTTTGAAAATGGGCCTTTAAAGGAACTAAGCTAAAATTTAGCTCATCGAGCTACTCGAAAAAGTTAGAAGGGTACTAGGATTAGAATATCTTGGTCGAGCTCTTTGAAGATCTCAGTGAGCTCATGGCACCAAGTCGTAGATCCAAAGCTCAGTGCTGCATCAAATGAATGGTTCAGTGGTATGGAGTGAGTCGGGAAGATAATGGAGGACTCACTAAGTAGCTCGGTGAGATGAGTTGTGAAGAAGTGGCTCGGTGTGCAAAGGAACAGTTTTAGGTGGTGAGAGACTCGTAAATGATCTCTCGAAGGGGAGTGAGTAATCAACTTGTTTGAGTGAGTTTGAAGGAATGGGCCGATGAAGCCATAATGAAAAAAAGGCTCACCAAGTAGCTCGCTCAAGCTATTCAACAAGATGAGTTAGTAGTGGCGAACTCGTTCGACGTGTGGAAGGGTGAGAAAATCGATAGTGCTCAAGTTGTAAGCTCAGTAAAATAAAATGATGGAAGGCCATGCCTTTGAGATGATGAGGTATCCTAGGGAACTCACCACCAGAGTGGATTAGATCAATGCGGGGTGACTATGTATTACACAACGAGCTAATGGAAGAGGCCGACTTGGTGAATCAATCTTTTAGACCAAGTTAAATATGGGGAATGGGTATAACAATGGTACATTGGAAAAGGAAACCATGAGATTAGCCAATGAACGACTTCGCATATGGTCAATGCGGGATCCAATATAACTTGGATGTCGTGGAAATTTCAAAGCCATGAAAATGATGGGCTCGATGGGAAACTTGGAAATCTACCGAACTGAAAATAGAATGAGATGGGCTTGTTGGGCTAATGCAAAGAAACAACATTGAAGCAAGGGAGCCCAAGCTCAAAGACCATCGGTTGGCACAAAAGGTGAAGGTCAAACTTGAAGTATTTTTGAGAAATATGGAAACGAGGGCATCCTAGACTCCACATGGTGTGAAGGAGAGAAGCTTGCATCGGGTAACTCCCAAGCTTTGGTCTTGTCACAACAAATATCCACTAACCCATTTTGAAGCTTATAGAAAAGGATGGAGGATGTATTCTTAAGGACGTGGAGTTTGACCCAAGGAAATCTAAAATAGTGGAAAAGGAGAGAAATCAAGTGAGATATCGAGATCGTCAATATCACGAAAGGTTACACAACGTAACAGAAGATTAACCCGAGCATCTCATGATGAGTTTTAGCCAAGTGAAACATAATAGTGAAGGGTGAGATGTGGAAATGGGCTCGGATCTGCATGGAAAAGAACTCATGAATGACGAGATAAAAACTTAAAGCCTAGGGGGCCTAAAAAGATGGTGATAAACCCAATTCATGGACATGAAGTTAAAGGAATTAGGAAAATAAGAGAGCTCATGCGAGAAGGCTAGAAGGAGTTGGGCCGTGGGAGCTCACTGGTTCGATGAGGCATCCATGTTTCAGATCCTAAAATATTTAGACTTTAGAGATTTATGATATCGGGGATTCGACATAATCGTACAAGATAGAGAATAGATCCTTGAAGGAAAGGAGATAAGCCCGAAACTTGAAGTCTAAATTTTAGACTTTAGGATTTCGACATTTTAGAGGTTTTGGAAAACTTTCCGGATGAATAATGACTCCATCTCTTAAATGGAGATGCTCTAAATTCTGAAACATTGGAGTGTGCACCAAGTTAAGCCAATGTGGTGGGTGCACAATGCTAATGCATTGTGTTATGAATGGCACATGTGGTGAAAGCATAGTGATCAAACGTGTCGAAGAGTTTGGTGAGTCAACTTATTGGGTGTAAGGATTTAATGGGGAGTGTTGTAGGATAGTCCCAAGGATTTGTAGTATGAGGAAATCTTGCTCAACATGGAGGGTCAAGTTATCACGAGGAGGATGAGCCATCCAGGATCTTTTAGAGGATCTCATCTTGAAAATGTGGAGCCAAGTTATTCGTATATGGAGAAAAGTTTGAAGATGACCCAGTTGACCACACAAGTCTCAAGCTCGGTAGGTTATGCCAAGGTAGGGGAATGGTAGGAAAAGTGGGTCATGCCACGAAGACCCACTAAATAATATGAAGCATAGGGCTTGGTGGATGGAGATATAGCACAAAGCGAAGGACAATCTCAACAAGCGGGGCCACCAATATAAACATTTCACAACACCCTAGAAAACAAAATACCCCTCGCATTCGAAGTACCATATCTTACGCTCAAGTGCTCAAAATGTCACAAAATCACAATCGACCGAAGATGAGAACAAAGGAAACATAATAAATGCATTAAAATGGGATTTTCAGAGGTTTTCCAAACTTTGAAATTACAGATATCCCAAACTATGAAGTTACATCAAGTTCATCCTCGAGTATGTTTTTCACAAAAACTAGTCATTAGAATCAGAAAATGAGATCTACAACATGGCACCATTGATTTCGGGATTTCGAGGTTTTTACTTCAAAAAAATCATGAAAAATGAGGACTAAAAGGGTAGGTGGGGTACAACTAATAATATTATAGGCATGTTTCCTTCCTCCACAAGGAAATATTAACGAAGGTATGGGCTCTACAAGTTTTCCCATCATATTTGAAGGCATCATGATGGGTTTTGCAGGTGATTTGAAACAAGAAATCTGATTCCTTCTCTCCTCTCTCAAGATTTATTCCTATATATTGTAAGGGGTTTCACAAGAAAGGTTGTTGGTAATTTTCTCCTCCCATGCACCCCTATTCTTCTAGGGCTCTAGGCTCTCCTCTAAACATTGTAATGGATTAATGTCTTTCCCAACTAGGCATTGTATTGTGTAAACTTTAATGGAGAAATAAAATCAAGTTTGTGTTATATTTTTATCCTTTCATGGTTTGTTGTTTCTCCTTACCTTTCATTGTCAAACAGGTGGTTGTGCATACTTCTTGTTCATTGTAGATTTGGTGTGTTGTTCTCATTCAAGAATGATGTATTGAATGCAATCTAGTTGTGGTGTAGAACCACCCCTCCTAGTTTCATTCCTTCACTTTTTTGTAGGCCGAGAAAGTGATTATCACTTCTTTCTTGGTGTATCACCACTCCTAGTGTAGGTTTATTTCCTACAATCCTTCTATCCATGTCCCCTTGGAAGCGTTAGATTAGGGTTAGTCATAGTTTTACCTCCATTACGATTAATTTTAGAAGGTAATTTTAGGAGCAAGAACCGTCCTTCTCCAAAGAGCTATCCCATTTTGCAATGTCACACACTTAGGAAGCTTAATGCTATGCAATCTGCCGAATGCCTCATCCCTAACTTGGCCATTCGGGGTGGTGTGATTTTCCATTAACAGGTCTTTAACAAAGATTTGGCCTATAATGTGATTATAATTATAATTATTAGCTTTTATGGAAAGTGTTTTCCATATTTGTGCATTACTTTCTTAAGGTCTATAAACCATTCTAAAGTTTTTATGAGAAAATCATGTTGTTGAAATTTTGAAATGTGATCTTTGAATAAACCTTCTAAATAAACTATCAATTTGGGAGGAATTTGTTTATACCATTATAATTCCTCACCTAAGAGAATTTTTTCTGAAATCTTAGTAATTACATAGGTGTTTCTTTGAATCTATTCTATGTAGTGAATGCCAAAAGTTATGAGATAGATGGATAGGTCCACATAACCATCATTAAAGATGGTAGAATGGCCTCTCAAAGTCCATGGCATAAATTTATGGAGCTAAAAGTTCATTTGGAAGGTTCAAAACATCTTTCTTAATCTTGAAAGAGGAGGAATACTATTCCTATGTACATCCACCAATGGGAAGGTGTGTAAGAAGGCATGTAATGCACCTCATTTTGAGATTCGATAGACAAATATGATTTTTCATTTGCATAATGCTAGATGTGGTGGTAGCTTTGGATAAGGCCATCTGATCTAGGAGTGTGACTATTAGCATATTAGGATCCATAGAAGAATTACCTTTATTTGTGGTTGTTTTTTCATGATTGTCATGTTTTTTAGTGGTAGTTTTGCGAGATTCATCTTGATCGCTCATGTAGGAAGGAGTCTGATAATGATATGGAATTCTCTAGTTAGGATGGGACGTGGTCATTTCCATCACATCGGTGGATATCCTTACAAAATATTCATCCTTATCAAGAGTAAAATACTCAATGTTGTTTAGACTCATAATGATGGATCTGGGATCTATTTTATCAATCTCAATAACATTAAATTCTACTGAGTGACCCTTCTTTGAATATTTAGGGGGATAGGATAGGAAAACAAAGTCTCATGAGCGAGATTGGAATGATTAGGAAGGTTAGTTCTTGTAGGATTATAACTAGAGAATTTAGGAGAATAAATAGGAGATGTAAGCACAAAGGAATATCCCATGGTGAAGTTTAGAGGGTTTAGTTGTACAAAAAATATCATAAGTGGTTACATTTCTATGAATTAGAAGCTAAGGACATGGTTCAAGAAATCTTGGATCCAAACACAATCGGTCATATCAAATGTTTACATAGGGGTTGATTGTGTTAGGAGAACAAATTATAGGAACATAAGGGATCATCTCTACTACAAAGATTGCATAGGGGCTGATGACTTTAGAAAACATATGTGCTAGAACAAACAGGATCACCCCTAGCTGATGGAGATTGTGGAGATATGTTTTTGAGAATTTTTCTTATTTTTGTGGTTTGGAATGAGATCATGATTAAAGATCGATGCTTTTAAAGAGTTATACTCAATCGGGATGCTTGTAGGATTCATGTTGGGCTCACCAGAAATGTATTATGGGAAAAGAATGTGTCTTAATGGCTTACACTACTAACTATTCCATTCTACAAGGGTATTGAGGAAAAAAAGGAGACAAACATGAACCAAAATATAATGGGTAGATTTAAAGGGGATGTAACAAGTACTAAGGTTTCATATGTATAAATAAGTAATCCCTACGTGATGTCAACCTAGGGTTTTTAAGTACCATAGTTAAGATAGAGGAGAGTATCATCCTAGGATATAATTCAATGGGTGAGAAGAGGTATAGATTGATAATGGATAAGACAAACATGCACAATATGACTGAACCGGAAATAAATACTATTTGTTAAACTCTCTTGAGCGCTCCATTTTGGAGTTCCAGAGACATACCCGGGCGGTTCCCTTGCACCAAGGGCTTATTCTGCTTATCCACAAGCTCTGCCTTCTTAAGTATCCCGGTCTCCCTTACTCTCCCAGCCCGGCTCCCCCTTTGATGGGCTCTGCTGCCGCCAGTCCTGTCTCCCCTGCTGCCCCTGCTGCTGCCCCCGCCTTAGGTGCTGCTACCCCCATGCCGGATGCTCATGCTTCTCCTTCTATTCCTCCTGCTGCTGCCCCTGCCACCCACCTTGCCTCTACCTCTAAACGAGTCACTAGGGCTTCTAGGAGACTCAACCTTGAGACTGCTGCTGTGGGGGATGAACCTCTTGAGCTTGATATTGCTCGTGATCTGCTGAACATTAGAAGTGCCAGTCCCCGGGAGGCACAGATGGATAACCCTTCTAAGAAATTGGAGGCCTTAGAGGCAGAGATTAAATTGCTGAAGGTTGAGGTCAAAAACCTTGCCAAGCAAAAAGGCAAAAAAAGCATGGAGGGGGAAGGGAGCACTGACAATAGTCAGATTGATGACATATACAAAAAGCTGACCTCCTTAGACTCCCGCCTTGGGAAGGCTAAGACCAGACATGACTACAATATTGCAGCCTTTAGGGCCATCGAGGAGTTTATCGTGGGTCATGCCAAGAGTGTTTCAAATCTAAGCGGTGTCCCGGCAGCGCTTTGGGGCAATGATAAAGAGAGCAAGAGAACCATTGAGGAGCTCGATAAGATGGATGCTGCTCAAGATGACCGCGTTAGGCATGTTTCAAGCTTGGAAAAAAGTCAAGATCAGTATTGATCAAGCGGCCAAGAAGTAGTCCTGGATACTTCTACTGCTCTTTTTTGTTAATATTACTGTTTCTTGGCTGTCGTCTTGCTGTTTTTTTGCCGTTGTTTTGCTGTTAAGTCTTATGCAGTAGTAGTTGTTTAAGGCTACGTTGATTTTGTTGTAACTCTTGAACTGTGCTACAGCTACTCTGCTCCTCTCTCTTATTCCGGCTTATAGGCCTTATTTTGTATTCAAGGGTATAGTCCCTTTCAAAAAACTATTTGCCAATATTAAAAAAATATGATTGAACTGAAATAAATGAAAGATAAGGAGTAGATAAAATAAGAGCACTATGCTAACTAGTATCAATGTACATATAACTCTAATATAAAATTAAACAATGGGGAAGGTAAATTAAGTAATCTATACAAAGTGACGAAGAGATTTAGAGAACCTAGTTGTGGGGTGGTTACTAATGCATATTAAAACTCCAAAGAAGCATTAATTCAAGAGAGAATAATTATTAGGTGGAGAAGGGGAACGAATTTCATGTCTTATAATCACTATAGATGACCTAATTGTGCAAACATTCCACCAAGAAGAAGAGTGTTAAATCAAATCCAATACAAGTGTAAGATGAACCAAGTGCTGAGTGAGAAGATGTGAAGTTGGAACAAAAGAGTAGAGCATATCGTAGTTTATGATATTATGGATTCCTTCTTTATGAAATGTCAAAATGTAATGTGTATGTTGGTATATATGAATTATTTCCTCGTCATTTGACATTTTCTCCACCACATATGGTTAGTTATCTCATATAGTGAGATCATAGGTAGATAGGGTTAGTTAGGGTTGTGTGCATGTGTCATGCATAGGAGTTACAAAACACTCCCATATATGAGAATGCTAGACCTTGTTTCTTTCATGTTTGATTCTCATTTGTGATTTAAGTTCTTGCTTATTACTTAGAGAGTTCTTCTCACCATTATAAGTGTAATATCTTTGATGTGCATGGGGTTCCGTATTGATCCTCATAGAACAATACGATATGGTATCAGAGGTAATTTTTGGTAAACATGAATTTGTTTGATTTTGATTGCTAATTACTTCATTTTTGGTTTTCATGCTTCTCATGAAATTTTTCAATCATCATTTGGAATCTTGTTATTAGGTTTAACCATTTCATTTTTGGAGTCTGTGTTGAATTTCTAGTTGTGCATGTGTAGGTTTTAGGTTTTTCACAGCCATATCTAGCTAGCTATAGCTACGTTTGGAGGAGTAGCCAAATAAAGAGGAAGATTATGCATTTATGGTTTCATTAGTTTTTAATTAAAAGTGATTTTTTTAAATCTTACTACTTGGCCTACCCTTCCCCTTACCCTACTGTTCTATCCTACATCCTACCTAATATTTCATTCTTCCTTCCCTAATGAGTTAGTTCTATCCTTTGGTGAGCTCTCCAATGAGCTTCTTTGCCTATGCATTGTGTTAGCTCTCTTCCATCTATATTGTGATCTATGTTGCATTTGTTGCGTCAAGTTTTTTGACATTATTTAGGTTTCTTGGTGAGTACGGTATTTTGAATTACTTTGCATTGCCTCGGGGTTTTTGAGTTTAGTTTTTGTGTAAGTGAATTAGGCTTTTGTTTTGGGTGTTCGGTGATTTTTTTGAATGGATTTTTCTAGGATATTGTGCATTGGTTTTGTGTGGCTTTTGTTTCTTATGATTTGGTCTTGGCTTGGTGTTTAAATGCTTGTTTTCGCTATGTGTTTTGGTGTGTTCGTTTCCCTACTCACTCACGTTGGTTGTTAGATGTGTGATTACTTTCTCTAGATATTTTCTTCTCATCCATGAGTTCATAATTTTCCATCAAACCTTGCACTATCAACCTTGCACTACATCGTGTGTTTTTACAGGATTGTATTATATGGCTTTGTATTCATTTTAGTTAGCTTGCGAGCTTGGAATGTTCCTTGCTCACCTTTTTCTTAGCCATGTGGGCTCGTTCCTCACATGCGTGTATGCAAAGGGGAAACATAGATTGAATAATTCTTCCCTTTTAAGAGCTTTGCATGTCCAACTGGGTTGTTAATTTTGCATTGCACATTTTTAAACATTCCTCTTCTTAGATCGCTCTGTCAAGCTTTTTGCTTTCCCAAACAACTCACTTACTCTTCGAAGTCTCCCTCTCTTTCTGATGTACCAACCTTATCCTCCTCAAGATAATCTCTTTGAGACCATCACACATCATGGTTATCAACACATTCACCAAGCCAAATTTTAAAACATTTTCCCTCTTTCAAATTCATTTGCCACTTTCGATTTATTAAACATTATTTTTGAACCTAAGTTTTAAAAAATTATGGGTTCCTTGTTTATAAAGAAGTGGTTTAATATTTAATCACAGTGGTGGTGATTAATTTTAAAGTGTCATTTTTTTCTATGTAAAATTAATTTTAAATAGGTCTTGTTTAATATTAAGAGGTGGTATTATTTTAAAATTTAGTTTTTAGGTCTTATTTTAATATAGGGTCTAATCCTAACCTAATTTAGTCTTAGGAGGTAATTAAGCTAATTAGGGATTAATTAATCATTATTAGTCCTTAATTTAAACATAATTATTAGTTCAAGTTTATGATTTTTAACGTCATTTTCACTTCTTAAAACCCTTTTAATCCTCAAATTAGACTAATTAGGAAAAGTAAAAGTTCTTTTCTACAATTACTAGAAGAGTTTTTCTACTAGCTATTTTCTAGAGTGTTTAGTGACATTCATAGAATGTTTCCACCTTATGGGATCCTTGCTACATCCTGGAGGTCCCTTGGACTCATCTTTAATCCCCTTTTCACATTGTAATCACTTTTGTTCACTTGCGGGTTAGTGGCGCATTCGGCACAACCTTGCAGTAAGAGAGCCTCCTTCATTCTTGCTTGATTTTGTGCTTTTTATGTGTTTTTCCTTTACTTACAACCGAGAATCCATATGACCTCCACTCTTGTGCAATTTTTTGCTTATTGCAAGGTGAGTAATCAAATGTCCCACATCGCGAGCACACCATATTGTAATCAACTCACTACTTACAAATTACACCAAACAGGGGGTTATAATTATTCTTGGGTGCTTTATTGCATGCAAACACATTCTCAACTAAGTCGACATCTTGCAACCTCATGTATATTCTTACATACTTCTTTTCTTGCATTATGTACTTTTTTAATTTTTGTGGATGCACCATGGATATTACGTTTCCTAAACCTATGATTTATCGAGACCATTTCTACATTACAACCTTCAAATTTTCTTCTTGGTAAGGCTAAATATGTACTACAATGTTTGAGAATGGAATTTTTTTCTCACTCACGATGACCTATATCTCTGGTTGTATGGATGAGTAACTGACCCAAGTGATCTTTGCTCAACTTGAATATTGACTTGACAATTTTAACATGGTTGTTTTTCATTTGTTGACATACATTTCTAGGCCTCTCAACCGTCATGTGGTGCACATATAGTGTCCTTGCAATGTTTCAAGAATTCTTCAGTCCTTATTTGGAGAGCATTAATATATTACCATTATTGCTTATTCCATAAATATAGTTGCCTCATCTCCCTCTTTATGTGATGACATTTCAGCTGACATAGAATTATTTATTCATATCCCTTATGATGAGTGTTTTTCTTATAGTTATGATGACAAGAATATAGATGAGGATGTTAGGATTTATAAGGAAGGTATAATAAACTAATTATAAATCCATAATATAAATTTCATAATATTGTATATTACGATGTCGAGTTAGATTAAACATAGATTAATATGTTAAGATATAATAAAGTAAAAAATGTAATAATAAGAGCTAAAATTAAATAACGAGAAAAATACTTGAAGAGGGTAACACAAGATTTATAGTGCACAAACTCGAAGGAAAAAACCCACTTGTAATAAAGCACTTCATGTATTAATAATTTCATATAAATAATGTACCCAACATTTCCACTTCACTCCTTGGTCTCACATAATAAAAAATGTAGAGTTGTTTCTCACAATCATTCAATACAATGCAATATCATCATATGATCATTAATTATCTTTCCAATATGATATATCTCTTGAGATCGATTCGTACTAATGTAAACGTTTCTCATAGCCAATCCCGAGAGGATCACCCTAATCAATATAGGGTGGGTGAATCGGTCACGCCGCTTCACTCTTAAATGTGAAAGACCATCATAATAAAGTTTGATAAATAAAATTTAAAATAATATGGGGTGTAAAGTAGTGGTAGATATCCCACTTGACATTATCACCCCAAAAGTCTCCCTTTATGTTTAGTGGGAAAAAAATAGAACATTCCAAATTACCTTTTTCTACAAAATAATTCACATATCCATAAATCATCAACGATGATTCAGGATAACATGTAAACAAAGTAAATCATATAGATATTCCCATACATAAATTCTTAGGACCATTTCTTTATATATGAAGACTTATATTAGATTATGGAGCCTTTTATAAACTAAGGCATACCCATAAATAATGCCTCACTAGGATTTACAAGTAAACTCACATACTTTAATTATTTACTTATTAAAAGATGGCAAAAGCATTGGAAGTTTACAATAGGCTATTAAGAGGTGGAATTTTCATGCAAACTCCCCATCAATGGAAACTCGATAGGACTAACAAGGATGAAATTTGCATAACTTTACGAGAAAAACAACGGATTTGTGAAGATATCTATAACTTGATCTTCAGTCAAACAAAACGTGAGTTCAATATACCCATTGAGGACTTTTTCTCGAATAAAGTACATATGAACCTCTATATGATTTGTATTTTGATGTTAAAATTAATTCTTAGCAAGATAAATGCAAATCTTACTATCACATAGAAGAATAGTACTCCCTTTCGATGCTCACATGTATTTTATCCAATTGTATTTTTAGCCACATAAGTTCCTTTGCATCTTCCATAGCACTTCTATACTCTAATTTAGTAGTAGAGGTAGACAATGTTGGTTTCTTCTTGCTATTCCAAGTGATGGTACCTACACCCAACTTGAAAGCATATCCAAAAGTATATTTTCTATATGTAGCATCACCAACATGGTCAAGAGTATCACAATAGCCAAAAATATTGCATCATTAGAAGAAGACTAAAATAAGTCATAATTAATTGTTCCTTGAACATGTTTCAGCATTAGTTTTTCCATTTTCCAATGATCCCATAAATATTAAAACAACTACTGCATATGAGATATTAGGTATAATAACAGATAAGTAAATTACACTACCAACTAGTTTTCTATACAAAGTAGGATCTAATTCTACACCAACTTCAATAGGGATGGCAATAGGTTAATAGTAAATCATGTTAAATATTATAAGTAAATTCCTAGCATATTGAGATTGACATGCAACAATATATTTATGTTCTTGAAATATAACCATGCCTATAAAATTATTTAGCAAACCTAAATCGTCATTTCAAAACAAGTGTTTTAACCTTTCTTTAATTCTAACAGCTTACATTTCTATCACCGCTAGTAATTAAAAGATCATTAAAGTAAATAACAATAATGATAATATGATTGTTTTAAAACTTAACAAACAAATCATTATCATAATAAAAGTTAGAGATACCAAGATCCTGAAAGAAATTGTTAATTTTAGAATACTAAGCTCTAAGAGCTTGCTTAAGACCATATAAAGAATTTTTCAACTTATAGACATAAAGTTCCTTACCATGTTCTTCAAAACATTTAGGCTAATGCATGGATTTTCCTTTTTTAATTCACAATTTAAAATGGAATTTTTAACATCAATTTGGTGAATCTCTCGAACCATATTGGGAAACCAATGCAAAAAGAATTCTAACAGTTATCATTTTATCCACAAGAGCAAATGTCTCAACATAGTCAAGACCAAGTTTTTGAGTGAAACCACAAGCTACCAGCCTTTCCTTAAATTTTTTGATTTCTCTTACAAAGTTATACTTGACCTTATAGAACCACCTAGATCCTACAATACTTCTCTTAGAAGGATGAGGGACTAGTTCTTAAGTGTTATTTTTAATCAAATCATTGTATTCATCCTTCATACCCTAAATCCATGTGTCATCTTGTCAAGCTTCCTCAAAATATTTTGGTTCAACCTCATAGAGGGTAAACAAGGAATGATAGTAATGTTGGATTCGAATTAATTTCATAAGATTATCAGGATGAGAATCATTAACAAGATTTTGAGCCCATTTAAGAATCTTGGGATATAAGACATTTTGAGATGACTCCCCTCAATCTCCATCATATCTAGATCAGGATAATCATCCTCTTGAAATTTTGTTTCCATATTGTTAGGAGAAGGATTATTAGGCTCTATCCATGGAGAACCGAGCAAGGAACACAAGAAGCATCCCGTGGATGTTTTCTCTAAGACATGAACATTCATTTTTTCAACTATGTCATGCTTGAAAGGATCATAGAATCTCAATCCTTTAGTTCTACAACCATAGCCAAAAAAATACATGAATAGGAGGTTGGATCAAGCTTCTTCCTTTTATCCTTTGGAATGAAGATAGAAGCAGGACTACCAAATATATTTAGGTGAGAAATATCTAGTTTTTTCTTTTTCCATACTTCATGAGGAGTATCTTGATGAAGAGATTTAGAAGGCACTCTATTAAGAATATAGACATCATTATGCATGGATTATGCCCATAAATACTTAGGCACATTACATGCATGAATAATATTTCTAGCCATTTTTGAAACTGTCCTATTTTTCCTTTCTACTATTCCATTTTTATTGTGGGGAATAGGGAGTTTTCAACTCTCTTTGAATCCCACATGACACATAGAACTCATCAAAATTTTTTCTAACATATTCACCTCCATTATTAGTTCTAATTCTTTTAATTTTTAGATTAGAAGAATTTTCAACTAAAGATTTAAATTCTTTAAATTTAGACAAGACATCAGACTTTTTCTTAATAAAATAAGATTAGGTCATCCTAGAGAAATCATCAATAAAGCATACAACATACAAAGCTCCACTGAGAGAAGGAACTTCAAGTGGACCTCTCACATCACTAGCGAATAAACTCTAATAGATGAGATAAATTTGGATCATGATGTTTTATAACCTTTAAAATTAACTCTATAAGAAGGTGTTTTCAAAAAAATTGTCAAATTCCTTGAACCTACAAAAGAATTTTCTTGCCTAAAGGTGCTTTTAAAATTTCAAAGTTTTATAAACTCGGAAGTCTAAATTTGCAAACTTTGTAGGTCTTCTTAGTTTTGGATTTTTATCTCGATTGCAAAGTGAATTTTATTTTTAGATTTCTAGACTCCAAAACCCAAAGTTCCAAAATTTCAGAACTTTAGAATTTTAGGTTTAAGATTTCTCCTTGGCATTTTCGTTAGTTTTCGCTTTCTTGTCTCCAAACTCGAAATTCCAAAATTTCAATTATTTTTCGGTTGAGCAATGTCTTGACTTATAACAAATTCTTCATGACATCCTTCCTCGTTTATGTTGTAGCTGCCATGGGAGAATTAAATGGTTTGAATACAAAAGGTGTTAGAAGTGTGTCACAGATTTATCAATTTTATCCTCAAATTACAATAAAAAAGGAAACAACCATTTCTGTATGGTCAATGATTCCTTTTTTCTATCCTCTTTATCATTTTGATAAGAAAAATTGTAATAAGATAATTTTTGATGAGCTTTTAAAGAAGTAAGATAATGGGGAGCCATCTATCTTCAATTTCGACATTCATTCGCATAAATTAGGATTCAAGGTTTTCTACGTGCTCTTAGCAAATTTCCATGATATCCTCCGATGAATGGATCTTGCTAGAATTGGTTTGACAATTGTTGGATTACCATAAATTCAAGATAAACAACATAAGGCATGAGTCTAGTTTCCTATTTCAATAGGAGGTTATACATGTGCTAGTATTTAAAAGGAAAAGAATGTGGATGGAGAGATGTCTGAAGTTACCTTGCAAAATTTCCATCCTAGAACTAACTTTGATTACTGGGGTAAGTTCAGTGAAACAGATTGGATAGTTCTCACATTCTTCAGTTGGAGGATATTTGGATTCACTATCAGGATGAGATTATTATCAAACAACAAGAATACGAGAGGTTAACCTTAGATGAAGTTAAACAATTCGGTATTGTAGATATTCCAGAAGGAATGAAGGACGATGATGAAGTATTGGATCTAATTTATAGGAACAATAATGTTTCTAATAAACATTTTCCATGGATTGATTAGTACGAAGAATAATATTGCAATACTAAGGAAATGGCAGGGCCCAATCTACAAAGGAAATATGATTGGTTGGTTATCTTGGGAATTTCACCCAAAGGGTTAAATCAATTTATAACAATAGAATCCCAATAGACACCGAGTCTCCCTACACCCAAGAAAGGTAAGAGGTTTACTCAAAAGGCCAATATAACTCCAAGGAAGATCTCATTTGTTATTGGGAGTTCCTCTCTTTCAAAAGTTCCCATTGCCAAGGCATGTGTCATATATAACACAAGTATCAAAAGTTTTTGAAGTCGGTGATTCTCCGGTTTGTCACAAGATTTGCCACCCCATCCTTCACTACCATTGTCACTATCTTCAACTCCAATTTCCCCATCATTAGGTCTCAAGTTTCCACTCCATTTTCTCAGCAACTTTCATTTTCTTACATTTCCACTTCCAATCTTGTTGCATCCACTCTCGAGATTGTTCTCACCTCCATCCCATCTATCATAACCACCTCCATTTCATTGTTAACTGATATTACTAGTGTCATTATTTTATCCAAGGCTCAAAGTTCGAACTAACTATGCTACTTTAATCTACGTCTACTATACTTGAATGGCTATATCGGAAAACCCCAAAGTAGAAGAAAATTTTTCCTCTTGTAGATGTGATAGATCTAAGTGTGTTCTAACCTACTCCGAAGAAACAGGAAAAATGAAAAAAGCTAGTATCTAGTTTATCAACAAACCAATCGGAGAAAGTTTAATGGAGGTAGTTACTCATGTTGAAGGGAAAACTAAAGAAACCATTAAGGCAACATATTATTAGATTTCTAGGTTTTCACTAGGAAACGAAACAAATGAAGGCACAAAACAGGATGTTCAAATGGCCCTTGGAAATTTTACGAGAAGTATGAAAAGGTAAAGCTTCCAAAGATGAATACAAGTAAAAATTTGAACAATTTACTATCCTTTTAAGGAAAGTAACACAACCCACTCCAACTACAACTTCTATGAGAGTTTCTTCTGTTTTAGATGATATTTCAAGTCATGAAATGGAGAAGTTAGGTCTTAAGGGAAGATCGGTAGACAGATGGATAGAATGCATGATTCAAGAAGAAAATCCTTTTATCAAAACAATTTTTGAATTGTATAATGATTTACAAACTGAAATAACTTTTATTTGTAGGATAGATGAAGTCATCTATGAGGATAATAATAATTTGAATCTGAATTTGACTACATGGGGAGATATAAGATATGTGGACCCATATTTACTCCTCTAAGAAGGGGTAATTGATGTCATTTGTAAATTGTTTGAGATTCAAAATGAAATTTAGATCTCGGTATTACAGATTTGATCAAGAAAATGGATGATAAACATGTGGAAATAACGAATTCTCTAAATGATATTTTATAAGAATTCAATAATATCGACTGCAAGTTTTTCAATGATAATATTGATGCTCTTCTAGTTGAAAAATTAAATCAAATTTCAAAGATTTGGCGAAGAAGGATGATGAAGTGAATAAAACTTTCAATATCAATTTAATTTACAGGTTAGTCTTGTACCAGAATTTTATAAGTTGGTTGAAGAAAGTAGTGAATAAGTTGAAAAGGTTTCACCAAAATTTTGAGAGAGATTTATACAAAGTGGAAGAGGTAAATCATTATGCATGTGGGCCAGAGGAGAAGGAGGTATAGGGAATCATCAAATGTTTCATTGATTACAAACACTAGATGGCTATGTGGGAAGAAGATCGGGGAAAACAAAATAAAAGAGGGATGTTGGAGTTCCAAGATAAGTCAAGCGGCCATGATTAAGATGGTTCCAAGCTCAGAATCAGTCAAAGTTGTAGGGTTGACTTTGTCAAACCTTTGCAACAACTTTACTATTTTTATGGGATCCTGTTCCCTTGAACTTATTATACTCTATTTTTAGTAACTTTTAGTTATGGTTCAGCTATAATGGCTCAACCGATGGAACTTAAAAATAGTTAAATGTATTAAGTTAATGTAGAAATTTTAGATCATTTGAAAATTTACTCTTCAAGATTGAAAGAGTTATTTATATACTTTGAGCCTTTCAATTATATTCAAAAAAATATTTTATCATGAAATGTTTGGTTGATTGTGTTAGTCATTGATTAATTTAAAGCTTATGAATGCTTAATTCCTTGATGTGATTGGTTAATATACCTTTATCCTGTTATCTTATTTCAATCTATGTGAAAAGTGATATAGTTACTTTGAATATCAGTTGTGGAAAATCTATTTCATTTATGTTACAAAGGTGCATTATTATTTATAGGCATGGATGAAGGAATATTGCAATACATGTGCTTATCATATATTGTTGTGAGGAGTTGATTGTGCATTTAAGTAGGTCTATCTGTTCAATATACTTGGTGCATCACCTTATCTTTCTTTTGTTTATCTCTGACTTTAAGCCCATAAGTTGAGTAGATTAGAGTTATTTTCAAATGTTTTAGCCTTACATATTGATCTTAAATCAAGTGTTCCAAGTCTCAAAGGAATCCAACCTTCTCTCGGAGGTTCACCCCAAGGTGAAAAGGTCCCACACCTTTGGGATGTTCCAATGTTCCATGAGATCACTTAGAGATTCAACGGGTATGAGATCTGCGTGACAATATTTTTTGGCATGCCCGATGGGACAATATTTTTACTTCTCTTCATGCTTGCATGAATGAAAGTACCTGGTGACTCCATATCTCTGAATTTCATATCTTAGTGTGTTAACATATGCAAATAATTTAGACAAGAGCTTCTGTGAGACAAGAAGGAAATTATCAACATATTGAGTTATCCTTGTCTCCTCTAAGAAGAAGAAGAGGCATTTCAACATCACTAGTTACAACGTCACCATGTAGAGGTCATTCAAATCCTCCTTATAGAAGGTTCCCTCCACCTAGGAACAATTAGCCTCTCAGTAGAATGGAAAGGAACCAAGTGTTTCCTGTATTCAATTCGGGTAACCTCTTCTATTAGCCCAACGTGATCCTATACCTATTGCTGCACTCAAAAGTTTACCCTTTTACACAGGGAAACTCATATTACTCTTGTGGAACATATTATTGATGTGGCCAACATCTACATAAACATATTATTACTGAGAAGACAACATTGTAGTCAAACTCCTGGTTACTTCCTTCTAAGGAAAAGAACTTCAATGGTTTCATGGGTTAGAGGTTGGAACTATTACCACTTGGGATGAGTTGGGGAGAATGTATGCAAACAGGTTTGAAGCCAAGAGCCACCACCTGTCATTATTGGAGTAACTCACTACCATAAGGAGAACTCCCCAAGAATAAATGAGTGATATCGATTTCCGATTCTAAAGGACTTGGAATAAAATTTCCACACTCAAAAATCCTTCTCAAAATTATGCATTCATGTACTATTTATGAGCCTTGAACAACAATGTAGTAGTTATGATTCATTCCATGGGAGGTACCACACTACCTGATGCCTACGAAGTTTCCATAAGAGGGGAGAATTCCTTGATTCAGGCTGGAAAGATAGCTCCACGACCCCAATGTCATTATCTCTGGATCTTACAAATACTTAGCCTACCATTGCTCCTATTCTAAAAGATTCCAAACAACCATTTTAGTCTACCCCCTCCCCTTCGAACTATCTATTTTAAGTAAAGTCACATCCAGTAAAATTTTGGGAACAAGCTCATTGCACTCAAGAGACAACAATTTCAATATAATCATCCTTACTAGCCACAAAATTAGAAGTATCAAAGCTAACCATCCTACTTTACAAGGGAACAATAATCCTCAAAATCAAACTGTAGGTCAATTTGTGAATGTAAGACCTCTCAAGTTTAGGAATCCTCTTATTGCTATTTTTTCCAGAGCACTTCTACATGTCCATAATAATCTAGTTCAAGATTTTGAATGGTGTTATCCATGTTCTCAACCTCACAATCACAATCTTAGCCCCAATGGATTTCTTATCTAGACCCTTATGGTTCAAAGCGTATCTACCCCTCAAGAACCAATAGAAAATTCATCTACATAGGAAATAGCGAGATCAACCTAAGGCACATGAAGAAACCACTTTGCTAAATTTACAAACAAAAAGATTTTTGTGGGTTGGATACAAATTCCTCACTAGTGTCGGAAAACACTCATTCCAAAAATAGAGAAATGGAATCTCAACCATCCAAATCTGATCAAGCATCCACTTCACAACCTTAGCCACAAGAAGTAGTTCATAAAGATGCAGGGAAAAATCACCAGAAACACATGCTAGCCAAGCTGTAAGGAAAGAAGGTTTTCCAGACATCATGGTACCAAATAAACAATTTCAAAAGTGGATTCTAACAAACCAAATAAATGTCAAAAAGTAGGAGAAATTCCCTTTAGTATTATAGAACAAATGAAGAATACCAACCTGAGTGTTACTATGTGGGACACACTCTCAATTCCTTCTCAAAGAAACTTTTTGCGAGAGGCTTTGAATAATTTTGGCACAACCAATGGGTCATTGAGTCATGGAGTAACAATTCTTTGTGAGTTTGTGTCAACCGAAAGGAAAAGTATTCCTAAGGTGAACAAACCACCACCATTCTATATTTCCCTAATCATTGGCAATCATTTGGTACATAATTGCATGATCGATTATGGTGCCAGTAGCTCAGTTATGCCCAAAAAAATTGTAGACGTGTTAGGAATGCCATATACACCCATGTCTTGAGGAGTTGTTCAGTTGGATGGTACAATAATTTATATCTTTAGAGTTATTAAAGGGCTTGAGCTCACTTTGTACATGCATGTCCCATTTTTCGTTCACACAAGATATATTGATCATCAATCTTCTTCCTCTCTTTGTCATTTTTCTATCAAGAGATTTTACTGCCAAGATGGGTGGCTACCACAACCGATTGGTCGCATATAATCCTTAGTAATTGATATGAAACTATATTTACTATAAGGGAAGAACTAATTTGTCATAATCATGTGGAGACCTATACCACTAGTCCTATAAATGAGAATTATATCATCCATGATCGAGAGGAAGAAGTTGTAAATCACATACCAACCACTCTTGTGGAAGAAGTCCCTGATACTGTGTTGGATGAGGTAAGTGTAGATCATCAGTATGATCCCTATGTTGAGGCATTAGTAGAAGAAGAAGCTGGTTTGTTTTTTTAGAAGAGACAAGATTGGGTGCATACTGCATTCATGAAGAAGGGACGATCATACCACAACTTGTCAAAATACAAAACAATTTTGAGGGACTGTGCAAATTGATTTTTGATGGATCAAGGAGTAAGAATGGATTTGGTGCTGGTGTTATGATAATTTCTCTAGAAGGAGATAAATACTTCTCATATTTTTGTTTCAATTTAGTTGCACTAACAATGTTGTGGAATACGAGGCCCTTGTGTAAGGAATTTAGCTAGCTCAAAAGAAGGGAATCAAAGCCTTGACTATTTTTGATATAGTGAGTAAGTAGTTAATCAAGTGAAAACATGTAGTGCATCCAAAAATGATCTTTTAAGATCATATAAGAACATATTTTGGGATTTGATTGAATATTTCAAGCTTTTAGGATCCACGCGGTTCCTAGAAATCAAGATGCTGATAGGCTTGCTACAATTGGCTCACAATATGACATACCTATTGATATCACAAAATAAGGGTGAAAATATTTCAAAATGGTGGTTTGACCTGCAATCCCTGATAATGTGAGTAGCTGGCAAGTGTTCGATAATGATAAAAAAATTGTTTTATTTCTACAAGAAGAGGTAGAGTTTTCTACGAAAGGTCAAACAAAGTTGCAAGAAACATATGGTGATCAAATCATACAATTGAAAATAAAAAAGCTACCAAAAGGCTTAGTTACTCTAGAATCCATCTTTAATTCAAACGATCAAGCCAAAAGACAAAGCTCTAACATGGTGGTCAAAGAAGAATATTTTGAGGAAGTCAAGGTAGCAAATGAAAAGTTTCTAAAGATCAGAAAAGTATGCACTCTGAAGAAAAATAACCTTCCATCAAACTTTATTAAGAGTATCATGAAATTTTTGCATGGATCTACAAATACCTACATGGTTTTCATCTAGGTTTAGCATAACATACCATCGAACTGGATCCTAATGTCAAGCCAATTCATTAGAAAAAGAGGCCAATTAATCCCAAAATTGAGCCACTAATGAGAAAGGAGCTAACCAAACTCATTGAGGCCTGTATAATTTTTCCTATCAAGCATTCATCTTGGGTAGCCAATCTAGTCCCTATAAGGAAGAAGAACAGAGAAATTTGGCTATGTGTGGATTTCGGGATTTGAACCGTGCCTCATTGAAATATCATTATCCTCTTCCATCAATGGAGTAGATTCTCCAAATAGTAGTAGTAGTGTAAATATTTTCACTTCTTGATGGATATTATAGATATAATCAAATCTTGGATACAGAATTTGATCAGTTGAAGACAACATTCACTATTAAGTGGGGTATGTACGCCTATAGTAACATTCCATTCAGATTATCCAATGATGGTGTTATTTTTAGAAGAGCCATGAACATGGCATTTAAGGTACTAATTAACGATATCATCTTGTTTTATCTTGATGATATAATCGTATACTATAAGCATGTGAAAGACCACATCACGCATATAAAGAAGGTTTTCTGAAGGTGTAGTGAATTTGGGGTTTCACTCAACCCTAAGAAATGTATTTTTTCAATGCACAAGGGAAGCCGTTGGGGCATGCTATTTTAGCGGAAGGAATGTCAATTGATCCAGGCCGGATTTGTTTGATTATGTCTTTATCTCTCGCAATTCACAAGAAGGGTCTCCATAGTTTTCTGAGAACAATAAATTTTGTACAAAGATTTATACCTCAATTTGTAGCTTTGGCTAAACCACTAACATCCATGTTGAAGAAAAATATGCCTTTCTCATGGACAAAGGAAGGGAAAGAGAGTTTTGAAGCCATTAAGACAACAATTTCTCAAGCACCTACATTGGTGAATCCAAAATTTGATAGGGATTTCATTCTCTATGCCTTTTTGGTAGGGAAAGTGTTTCTGGAATTCTCACTCAGCAAAATAACGAATCAATGGAACAACCAATTTCCTTCTTTAGCCAATACTTAAAATTTAATGAGCTAAAATATTCATTTTTTAAGAAACAAGTCTTTTTTTCTATTCGGGATTTGAATAAGTTAAAACATATGTTATCTAATAACAAAGTTCATTTGATGGTGTCTCATCTCGAATTTAAATAATTTTCACCAAATAAAGACATGAATGAGAAACGTGTCAGATGTGTTACTAAAGTTATAAAATATGATGTATACATTAAGGTCACTAAGCTCATTAGGGGTAAAGGCCTATGTCAACAGTTGGCTATAGATTTGGAGACAAAGGCTGAAAAAGATACAATGCTCCTGAATGAACCTCAGGAAAATGACCAGTTGATTGGTTGTCAAAGATGAATTTTTTTCTCCTTTTAGGAGTATATCCTACTGATATGGATAAAACTCAAAGATGAATCTTCCATCTTCAATCCATTCCTTATGTTTTGGTGGATAATGTTCTCTTTCGTAGAGATTTAAATGGTGTTCTACTTCGATGTATAGGACCAGGGAAGACGAATAGGATTTTACAAGAATTTCACAATGGTTTGTCTAGAGGGCATTACTCTGCAAGGACTACTGTGGTAAAGATCATGAGGGTCGGTTACTATTGGCCATATTTGTTCAAGGATACTCATTTTTGGGTAAGGAAATGTAAGGAATGTGCTTTTTCATAGGAAAAAGAGATTGGCAGCCCTTCCTCTTCACCCAATTCAGGTTGACCAACCTTTTGTCTAGTGGGGATTTGATTTCATCAGAATTCTTCATCCTCCATCTAGTGATAGAGATAAATGGGTTCTCACTGCAATAAACTATTTCACTCGTTGGATGGAAGTCGTGACAACTTTGAAAGAAGGAAATGAAAATGACATTCTTGATTTTCTAGATGGAATAATGACACGTTTTCCCATTCTATTTACAATAATTTCAAACAATGGAATGACATTTCTGGTTCAAAATTAACCAAATGGGTTGTCAAGAATGGGGTTTATCTAAAAAATTCATCAAATTACTACCCACAGGTAAATGGATTAGCCTAGTCTAGTAACAAAAATATCATACTAATCATCAAGCATGCAATGGAAACTAATAGAATAACTTGGCACACTCATCTTAAAAACGCCTGTGGGAACATGATCACACCAGAAAGGGCTATTGGAAATTCACCTTTTATGCTAGTATAGAGAGGGAAGAAATGCTCCCACTATCTCTAGAACTGACTTCTTTGGAATTAGCACATCAAATGTAACTCATAGAATATGATTCAATGATAGTCGGCACTCAACTAATGAAGTCTGGAAGAAACAAGGAACAAGGGAATGAATACCCTATAACAACATCAATATCAGGTTAAAAGATCTTTTTACAAAATGGTATCTAACAAAGAGTTACATGAAGGAGATTTTTTTCTCAAATGGGATGCTGACAAAGCCAATTCAGGTATGTATGCTAAATTTGACTCCCTCTGGAGTGAAGCATATATTATCACAAGTTGCAAAGAAGAAAACTCATTTTGCTTATCAAGACTCAATGGAGAAGAATTTCCCATCCATGTGAATGGGATTCATCTCAAAGCTTTCTTTTGACATAGTTTTGTATTTGTGTAGTGTTTATTCTATCATTTCCTATAAGTACATTGAACATTTTGTTGTTAACATTTCTATTTCTTTTCATTTAGTGTGTGCTCTAGATATATCTTCTTTCTAGGACTCTTTTTCCCAATCATTTGTATAAGGCTATTGGCCTAAGTCTTAGTAGGAAAGCATTCCCTAGATGTTGCCAAAAATGTTAACCTTTAAAATTACCTTTACAAAAAGGTGCTTTCAAGAAATTTTCAAATTCCTTGAAACTACAGAAGAATCTTCTTTCTGAAGGTGTTTTTAAAATTTCAAAGTTTTCTAAACTCCGAAGTCCAAATTTTGGACTTTGGAGGTATTCTTATTTAAGATTTTTCTGTCAATTGCAAAGCAAAGTTTTTGCTAAGATTTTTGAACTCTTAAAACCCAAAGTTATAAAATTTCGAAACTTCAAACTTTTAGGTTTCAGGGTTCTCCTCAGCATATTTGATATTTTTCATTCTTTGGTCTCAGAACTTTAAAACTCAAGTTACAAATTCTAGAACTCTAGACTTTCAGGTTTCGGAGTCTCACGTTACCTTCATGGATATTTTCATTCCCAAAGTTCCAAATTTTGAAACCTCTAAATTCCAAAATTTAAAAACTTCGGCCTTTTTAGAGTTTCAAAGGTTCGGCCTTTTGGAGTTGAAGATTTTCGGGGTTTAGAAGGTCGAGTTTTAGAACTACAAGGACTTCATAGTTTTCAAAGTCATATTTTTGAAGTTTCAGGATTTGTGATTTTAGATATTCCACAAAAATTTAATGTCCAACTACCCCCACACGTGTCAACTTCTGAGAATTACTTCAAGGGTTCCCTATATAAACTCAAAATTTTACCTGTCACTTTTAATTAGTGTTTTTCTCTGACACCCTAATTTTACCGCATCATTTTTTACTTTCAAGGCATCACTTTCAAGGTAATTTTTTAGGTTATTTCTTATTTTTGGTTTATGATTAATCAAGGATTTTTATTTTTATTTTTATTTTTTTTTCTTATTTTCTTGCTTGGCATGAAAGATCCTATCATCCACTATTCGTCTTTACCAATGTCATCTAATTCTTTTCTCAACACTGCAAGCTTCAATTCACGCAGGCATCTAGTCTCATCAAATGCAAGGATTGTGCAAAAAGTTCCTTTCAGATATCCATAACATTTAACTTTCCCTCTCTCGAAACTGTGCCTTTCAACAATTTTGGAGTTCACATTACTTTCAGGTTTTCAGAAGTTTGCTTTTCAGAGTTTTGGAGGTCGAGGTTTTCAGAGTTTTAGAGGTTGGAGTTTTCGTGCTTTCAGGTCTTGGAACTATGAATTTTTCAGAGTTTTTGAGGTATGTACTTCGGAGTTGGACTACAGTATTTCAGAACCTTTAAGGTTTCTTATATTATTTTCAAAGATAAATCAAATTTTGAATTCTGAATTCATGTCAACTTCCTCATCAAAGGGCAAGGGAAAAATGAAGTACACATTCTTAAGAGTTACTCCTCACTCATGTTTATCTTTGGATTTGGGTAATATTGGATATCGATCTTCGACAAGTAGATATGCTAGACTTATGGGAAATATTTAAGGCATCCAATAAGAAACCTTAGATGAAGGCCATATTTGAGAGTGGACTTCCTCTCGATGCAGGTTTTCCTTCATCCATGCATTGCCACGAGGTTTTGTTGGTCGCATCAACTCATTTTTATAATGATATTAAATTGGTAAAGGATGATGATAACAAGGTTGTGATCGACTAGATGTCGATTTCTTTGAAGATTTATTTAAACTTCTGGATATTGAAGGATATGCAACAATTTTACTAGAAGGCACAATTGAACATTGGGATAAAGACACTTTGAGTAGTGTACAAAGGTCATGGTGAAGAGTTACTTGGCCAAGAATGTCATCATGCTTCCTAAAGGTTTAGGAATTAAATGATATTATTGTATTGTTGAGTAGAGGTTTAGATCTCACTTTGAAGAGGGAATTTCAGGAATGGATGTTCCTTTATATTGGTACTATCAAGAAGATTAATGAGTTCATACGATGGGGGGAACATATCAGTCATTCAATTTTTTTTCATTTGAGTAATGTCTTGACTTCTAAAAATTCTTAATGACATCCTTCCTCATTTATGCTGCAACTTCCTTGGGAGAATTCAGTTGTTTGAAAACAAAAGGTGTTAGAAGTGTGTAATGTATTTAGCAATTTTATCATCAAATTACAATAGAAGAAGGAAACAAAAATTTCCGTAGGGTCAATGCTGCCTTTTTTGTTGTCCTCCTTTATCATTTTGATAAAAAATTATATAATCAGAGAATTTATGATGAAACTTTTAAATAGGTAAGAGAATGGGGAGCCATCTATCTTCAATTCCTGACATTCACATACATCAGGATTCTAATTTTTCTAGGTGCTCCTAGAAAATTACCATGATGTCCTACCAATAAATGGATCTTGCTAGAATTGGTTTGAAAATTGTTGGATTACCATAAAATTAAAAATAAATGACATAAGGCGGAGTCTAGTTTCCTATTTCAATAGGAAGGTATACATGTGCTAGTATTTACAAGGAAAAGAATGTGGATGGAGAGATGTTTGAAGTTACCTTGTGAACTTTCCATCCCATAACTAACTTTGATTACTGGGGTAAGTTCAGTGAAACAAGATTGGCCAGTTCTCACGTTCCTCAGTTGGAGGATATTTGGATTCACTTTCGGGATGAGATTATTATCAGAAAACAAGAATATGAGAGGTTGAACTTGGATGAAGCTAAACAATTTTGTATTTCGAGATATTCCTAGGAAGGAATAAAGGATGATGATAAAGTATTGGATACTATTTATAGGAACAATAATGTTGCTAATCAACCTTTTTCGTGGATTGATTTGTACTAAGAAGAAAATTGCAATAGTAAGAAAATAGTGGGGCCTATTCTACGAAATACATATGATTGGTTGGATACCTTGGGAATTTCACCCAAAGGGTTAGATCAATCTATAAGAATAGAATCCCAACCAACACCGAGTCTCCCTACACCCACGAAAGGTAAGAGGTCTACCCAAAAGGCCAATATAACTCCAAGGAAGATTTCATTTTTGTTGGGATATCCTCTCTTTAAAAAATTCTCATTGTTAAGGTTGTGTCCTCTATAACACAAGTATCAGAAGTTGTTGAAGTTAGTGATTCTCCATTTGTGTCACAAGATTTTCTACCTCCTCCTTCACTACCATTGTAACTATCTTCAGCTCCACTTTCCCCATTATTATCCTTTGTTCCTCCACTCATCTCTTCTTTTCCATTCCCATCCATGGATCAAGTGTTTTCATCTATTCATGTCCTCTTAGTAGGGAAAATGATTGGGTCTCCAGTTTCCACTCCATTTTCTTAGCAGCTTTCTTTTCCTTCCATTTTGACTTCCAGTCTTGTTGCATCCACTCCCGAGGTTTTTCTCACCTCCACCCCATATATCATAACTACCTCCATTTCATTATGAACTAAAATTACCATTTCATTCCACCGTCATCCGCATCTACTATATTTAAATGGCTATATCGCCAAACCCCAAAGTAAAAGAAACTTGCCTCTTGTAGATGTGATAGATCTGAGTGTGATGGAACCTACTCCGAAGAGATAGGCCAGATGGATAAAGATCATTTCTAATTTATCAATAAACTAGTCAGGAGAAAGGTTCATGGAGGTAGCTACTCTTGTTGAAGGGAAAAATTAAGAAACCATTACGATAACAAATTATCATATTTTTAGGTTTTCACTAGGAAAGACAACACATGAAGGTACCAAACAAGATGTTCAAATGGCCCTTGGAAATTTGTTGGAGAAGTATGAAAAATATAAAGCTTCCAAAGATGAATTCAAGTCAAAAGTTGAACAACTTACTTTGCCCTTTTAAGGAAAGTAACACAACCAACTCCAACGAATCATCCTTCAACTACAACCTCTCGACAGCTTTCTTCCATTTTGAATGATATTTCATATCATGAAATTGAGAAGATAGGTTAGAAGGGAAGATTGTTAGATGGATGAATAGAATTCATGCTTCAAGAAACTAATCCTTTTATTAAAATAGTTGTTGAATTGTATAATTATTTAAAAATTGAAAGAAATTCTACTCACATGATTGATGAAGTCCTCTCAGGATAATAATAATTTCAATATGCGTTTGACTACATGGGGATACATCAAAGATGTGGAAACAAATTTACTCATCCAAGAAGGGGTAATTGATGATAATTATTAATTGTTTGAGTTTCAAAAATCTATGGAATTTAGATACCAAGTATTACAGGATTTGATCAAGAAATTAGATGATAAACATGTGGAAATAATGGATGGTCTAAATGATATTTTAGAATAATTTGATAATATCGACTGAAATTTTTCAATGAGAATATTGATGCTCTTCCAGTTGACCAAATTAAATCAAATTTCAAAGATTTGGTGAAGAAGGATGATGAAGTGACTAAAACTTTCAATATCAATTCAATTTATAGGTTAGTCTTGTACCAAAATTTCATAAGTCAACTGAAGAAAGTAGTGAATAAGTTGAAAAGGTTTCCAGCCAAAGTTGTGAGGGAGATTGATATAGTAGACATGGTAAATCATTATGTATGCGGGCCAGAGGAGAAGGAGGTACATGGAATCATCAAATGTTTCGTTGATTACAAACACCGGATGGCTATGTAGGAAGAATTTCAGGTGGAAAAATTAATGAAAGAGGGATGTTGCAAGTCCACACTAAGTCGGGAAGCCATGATTGGGACGGTTCCAAGTTCTATATCAGTCAAAGTTGTAGGGTTGACTCGGTCAAACCTTTACAACAACTTTACTATTTTTATGGGATCATATTCCCTTAAACTTATTATAATCTATTTTTAGTAACTTGTTAGTTAAGGTTCAGCTATAATGGCTCATCCTCTGGAACTTATCAATTGTTAAATGCATTAAGTTTATGTAGACCTTTTAGATTATTTGAAAAGTTAATCTTCAAGCTTGGAGGATTGCATCATATACTTTGAGGGTTTTAGTTATATTTAGAACAATATTTTGCCATGAAGAGTATGGTTTATTGTGTTAGTCATTGATTAATTTATAGATTGTGAATTTTTATTTCCTTCATGTGATTGGTTAACCTCCCTTTATCCCGATTATCTTATTTCAATCTATGTGAAAATTGATATAATTACTTTCAATATTAATTGGGAAAAACTATTTCCTTTCTTTTACAAAGTGGCATTATTATTTATAGGCATGGATGGAGGAAGATTGCAAGACATGTGCTTATCATATATTATTGTGAGGAGTTGATTGTGCATTTAAGTGGGTCTATATTTTCAATATACTTGGTGCATCACCTTATCTTCCTTTTTCTTATCTCTGAATTTTTGCCCCTAATGTTAGTAGATTAGAGATATTTTTAAATGTTTTAGCCTTGAATATTGATCTTAAATCAAGTGCTTCAAGTCTCAAAGTAATTTTGTCTTCTCCATAGGTTCATACCAAGGTGACAAGGTCCCACACCTTAGGGATGTTTCGACGTTACACGAGATCACTAAGAGATTCAACAGCGAGTGCACGATACGTGTGACAAAAATGGGTGTGGAATGGTTCATCATGTTCCTTACCAAATATGCATGTGGAAATTTACATGTAGAAGTCTTCATGAAAAAGTTGAAGATCATTTCTAGATGAAGACTAAAAACAAGATTTAGAAAAAAATCCATCAAAATATACAAAACACTTTTTTCAATACCGAAGTAATAAAATTACCATGTTTATATTTTTAATACAATTTATCTTACAATAAAACAACTTTATAGTATTCTCTAGTTAACTAAGAGCTAGACAAAAGATTATTTTTCAACTAAGGAACATACAAGACATTTCTAACTATCTAATTTTAAAATTTAAAATTTCCACAAGTTACTGATTCGATGATGGAAATATCTCTCGGATATGTATTTTCTTCACATTTAACAACATCTAAGAGGATACCATGAATATAAGTCATGTGCGTAAAACAACAACTATTTACGATCCATTCATTGTCATTTGATGCCGAAAGAGATGTATACAAGGCAATATAAAGCTCAACATTATTGTCATGGTTTTTATTTTGATTTTTATTTTTCATCTTTATTTTTATTAATAAATTTACTATTTTAAACTTTTTTTTTTTTTTTATACTCCATTCGGACACTTTATGACTAAACTTTCCACATTTGTTACATGTGTCATTGAATTTCACTTTAAAAAGTTCATTGTTCTTAACATTGTTTGATTTAGGATTGGGTTTAAATTTGGATCTGATATTAGGTTTCTGATTAGGATTGATATTATTTATCTTATGAGAGGGTTTATGATTATGAGATAACAATTTCTGAGTAGCAGTCTCTTTTGAATAAAAATTCTCCATTACACGTTCTTCTTGGATTAACAGAGAAGACAAAGTGTCTAGATCGTGGTAAATTAGTCTCATTTTGATATTTAGAATTAAGAATAGAGATATAATTTCTGAAATTTTCATGAATATTTATCTGAATAATGAAATAAATAAGCTTATCTTGAAATAACTCATAATTACAGCCATCCAAATGAGCTTTAATGTTTTTTATTTTAGCCGAGTAATTGACAATTTTCTCATCTCCCTTTATGGGAGTTGTAAATAGTTCCATAATTATCTTACTTATTTTTGACAAGTGATTTCCTTCATGCATGGTTTCTAATTGTTTCCATGCATCTACAAGAGAATCCATATGACCTATAAGCATTAAAAATCCATCTTTCATGATTTGCAATAGGATTGATAGGGCTTCCCATGATCTTTGAAATAAGAACCTAAAATGTTCATTATTTGTTTATCTTATTGTGGGTAGATTTTCTACACCAAAATCATAAGATCCGATAGCTTTATTTCGATACAAAATTATTTTAACATTACTCTCCAAATATTGTAATTAGTTCTATTTAATAACTAAGACTTATCCATCGAAAAACTAGCAAAACTTTCCATTTTTAAATGCTCGGACCGTAAGAAAAACAAATACAAAAAAATAGGAGATCTAATCGAGACAAAAAAACAAGTTACATAATTTATTATTCATTATACAAATGCAAATAGCTTAGGATGAATTTAAAATAACTTGGTTTGATCGGGTTTAAATAACGAGTTAACCGAGCTTTGACAAAGTCAAGCTATAGTCCTTCTTAAAAGAAAATTAATTTTAAAAATAGATTAATTAATTTAAACAAGAAAATAAATAAGCAAAGGCTGACCACTTGGCATGAATCCAATGGTTAAGAGAGTCACACATCACAATTTTGGAATCATCCCAACTTAATTTCCTTAACGAACATGAAGTTTCAAGATTTTAATTAAAATAGATAATTTATCGAGTCAACAACAGAGTTAAAAAACGTAACCAAAAAACAAAGGAACACGTAGAAAAAGAAAACAAACCGACAATGTGAAAATCAAAAGACACATGGTGCTTTTCTATTAGATCACCCTTTGAAGTTCTACAATCAATTCGAAGACTAATTAATAGTCATAATAGACTAATAAACCGTGCGTGCATTTTGTTAGTTTATTGGATCATTTTTTCACACTCGACACGATTATAGAAGGGACAAATAAAATGTCAAAGAATGTGGAAACAATTTATTAGTTCACAACTAAAAAAATTAACACAACATTTTAATAAAAGATAATCAATTGATGCAACACTTTGAAACAATCGATGATCGAAAGAGGAAACTTGGTGATGTCAACCAAAATTTTAAGAGATGGCTTCAGTGAACTTGAAGTCAACAGAAAGATCCCAAATTATAATAAATTTTAGGTTCAAATGAAGTCAAAACACAAGTGTCACAATCTTAGTGGCTAAGATAAAACATAGATCGGTACCTCAAAAGACATATTCGACACTTGCAAAGTCCGAGAAAGTGAAAAACAAATATGCGTGGTCAAATATAATTGTTTCGAAATTTATAGTGCTACCTAAATTGTAACATCCCCTTTTTCGTAGATACGAACAAGGGAAATTTTTTTTTTTTTTTTTTTTTTTGATAACGTTCTCTGTTATGAATTACAAAATTCAAACACACGTTCAAGTTTTAATAATTGTTCTCTGCCCAAACAACACAGTTTGGATCACACAATTTCTTTTTAAAACGAATGTTCCCTGTTCGCATATTTACAATATGGAACACACATTCAATGCCATTCAATCTTATAACAGATTCTATATGCTGCTTTAAATGACTTGAGGAACTGCCGATCTTCCATTTTCATGGCTCGGAGTTTCAACGATCCTTCATTTCATGACTCGGCAACAACCGATCCTTCATTTCATGACTCGGCAACAACCGATCCTTCATGTTCGTTTATGCATGGTATATTATATATACCTGTTCTCATAACCATTTCCGGTTATCGAAGTGATCCATTTAAGAAGCCTATCTGAATATCTATTATTGATATTCATCTGACATCCTGCATCTTAAATTAAGTGATAAGGACAACGCAACCAACAATTGCGATACTTTGGCCAAAGATTTTCACATGCTTTGCATGATCATATTCCTGGATGTGATACACATCAACGGAATACGTCCTTCACTTCACTTCACCTGTTATCTAGAATGGTCTTTCCTGGTTCCTACCAGTCCTCTTCGTTTAAGGTTAGTTTAAACTTCCAATTACAGTTAGTAATATGAACGAATATAGGAAGGCACTCCCGGTAACTAAAGATACGCAGACATACGGTGTCGTTTCCCCACGACCCCGTGTGTCTAGTTATCTTTAGTATTCCGGAGTCACTCCGTATACCAGATCATACTCCTATCCCCTGTCCACAATTACACATTCAGCCTATGTATTCTTGATGTTTTAATTCGGGAGGGCATTGCAATATGTCAGCTGCAACAGTGTGTCGTCATGAAGACCCCGTCTTCATGGAGACACCTTGCTGTAGCTGGCGTATGCCAATGTCCTACAAAATTCTCCCATCGAGAATACACATCCTGCTCAAGTGCTTAGGATACGATTTAATAATTAAAATCAACTTTCAGCATCCACGTTGATCCCTTGATCCTCGTTTCCGTTACAGTTGTATAGGGCTAAGAGGGACTAAATCCGTCCATTATCTTGCAATGCATCTTCTCCTTCGTGTCAAAGGGCTGCATTTCCCTACTTGGTTCTCTTCTTAATCATTGGATTAAGCGGTCCGTACCGACGGACGTGATAAGTTTAACCTATTAAACTTAGCCAAGATTTTCCCAACTGCAACTAAATTCAGAATTCTAGCTTATTAGACGTCATTCATACGAGGTCTAAATTCCGAGAAATATATTCATTTGTTCTCCTTAACGTTATATAGTTAAGGTCCATTAGTTGTGGATATACTTATCCTATATCCTTTATTCTGAATTCAACATACGAGATCATTAATGGAGTTCGAAAGCGAAGTTCAATTATTCCAAAGTTAATTGATATTCCTTAGCTCCTAAGCTAATCCTAAATACCTTTCGATAATGGAATCATATTCTTCCTAATCCTGCTTAATGTCAATTAAAAATTCATCTTTACCCAAGTATGAACTAATTGCATTTTCAACTTAAAAGTTGCATTTAGGTAAGAATAGAGATCAGTTTCCATTTAACATCCATCCAAGGACAATGAAACAAATCCAAATCAAGAAATAACATTATATTTCCAATTTAGTCAACAATATCAAACTGATATAATTATTAAAATATCACACTTGTAATTGTATTCAACATTTCATGTCATAATCTGTACATTTGCCAATCCAACTGAATGGGCATGGTTTACATAAAACATCAATACAACTCATAGATAGAAGAATATACTTTCTTCTTTTCACAATTCCTCGAAGAGGAATAAAAGCAACAATTACAATTCATCTTTCAGCTAATCAAGAAGCATCAGAAAACAGCCATGTCTTCATTCTAATCAAATTCCATCTGCAAAATGATTTGCACGGGTCAGTTCAATGAACTGAGCATATTAAGCACTTATCCTTAAAATAAGGTGCTTCAACTAACTGTCTCAATAAAAGAACCCTGCTTTTATGAAACGACAGTAAAACAACAATCACGAAATAGGCACAAAAGAAAGATCAGCATAACAACTGAACTATCAAAATATCATCACAATCACCAAAGGACTACTTTGTCCCGTTTCCACTTAATCACATTACAAATATTAATTCGCAATATTTACAAAGTTAGAAAATACAAATAGCTTACTGCTGATATAACATACTGTTATCCTTTCCACGCCTTTCATTAATAATAAATGCAAGGATGAAACTAACTGAAATGTAAACCTCTTTACTTTCCTTTCAGTTCATGCATCATATTAGAATCCAAGCAATCAAGCACAGACAAGAAAGCGAACAGCAATGCATATAGTCGCTCATATCTAAGCACTACAAGATTCGTTACCAACGAATTATAGATTTCCAACTGAATAAAAGAAGAACAGATCATTTTTCCCAGTCATTCATCCATGACCCAATTTCTTTCCAGATGGCTGTTCTAAAAATGGAATCCAAACGAAACACAAATCAAGATAACAGTTCAGAGTGAAACTTACAAAATCCATTCAGAATTCACTTTCCAGCAGTAGAGTAATTTCATTTATAATCCGCTTTAAATGAAAACAGGGAAGAATTCATCATCCATATTCTTATTTCATTTGAATCAGACTCATATGAAAATCCGAAACAGGTTAGTACAACATTATGTTCATCCTAGGTCAAACAGTATAAGGATGCAGACCATATATTTACCATACTTAAAGAAACCATATTTCTTTCACTGTATGATAAACAGATAACAGTTATACAATCATGCAGTCTATTAATCTCATGATTTCCAAATTCCATGAACGTAATCCCGTTCAAAATAACATATTATTCATTGTTGTTACCTACAGCAATCCAAGATTAAGTCATAATCACCAAAACAGTTCGACCTTACAAGACCGATCAGCATTAGTAAACACAACTAATCATCATACCTTCCTAGCAAGAAACAGTATATTTCTCTATGAGTTCAGAAGGAAAAACTACTTCTTTTCCAACTCTCACAAACACTCATATAAAATTCTAAAGCCCATTCCTTTAAAATACAAAATACCATTTCCTCATAATCCCGAAACAGCAGAAGGAAGAGAAAAGTCTTATTTCTTTTTAAGCAAGAAAGGAAAGAACAGCCAAAAACGTGTTATCATTTCTTTCTCCAAGGTAATTCGTATGCTCATACAAAAAAACAACGTTGTATTCATCCTAATCAACACAGCAGAGAGAGAGAGAAAGAAACTATTTCCTTTTCAAAAGAAATTTCAGTATAGAAACGACCTTAAGCAACTCGTACATCCGGTTCAATTATATCACGAAAGACCATATAACAGGAGCAATTTCATAGCAATGAAAACAATCCACACAGTCTGCCAGCTCTTGATATGATACTAAAACCGTAAAATACCCATTCCTTAGAGCTCGAAAAGAAATGTCATGCCTTTAAGTTCCGAACAGCAGATAGTAAACAAACAAAAGATCTTATTTCACTCAATGAAACTTCAGTACAGAAATGACATCAAGCTGCTCACGCAACCTTCACCATCTTATCACAAAAATTCATGAGACAAAAGACAATCGCACAACGCAATAAGATAACCAACACTACCAGCACAGTTCCATATCATAATTTACAAGAAAACCAGTTCGAAACTCCATCTAGCGTCAACAACCAGCACAACATGGAGGTATTCCATTCAAGAAGTGCAAAGACAGTTAAACACAGCAACAGGGAAACGATTTTCCTATTATTTCCAAAAATGACAGCAAGATTCAACGAAACCCAAATCATAGCAGCATAACACGACTGCATTTCCACTTCCTTTTTATATGCAAGGACAGTTCCATACACAACAGCAAGGAAAAGATTACACAATAAGGAAACAATTACACAGCCTGTTCCAATTCCACACAACACGAACAAAGAAAGAGAATATCTATTCCAACTTGATTCGTGCAAAAACAATCAAAGCCGAGCAACCAGAAACGATTCTTCATATCATTTTCCAAAAAAAAGCAAGAATCGATGAAATCCAAATCAAATCGACCCAACAACAATCACAGAATCCAAACCCAAGAGCAGGGTTGTTTTAATGAGACACTTAAACAAAGCAAGAATTTTTAAAGAGAAGGGCTTAACATGCCTGAAATCTCTTTTCCAAAACTCGAAGAAGGATCCGTTTGCACGCGTTATTTTTTCTTCCACAAATGACAAAGACAAACTTCCCAAAGACTCCTTTCTTCTTCGGGCTTAAGAATGGACCTTAAAAATCTCCAAGAACAGTGTCAAATTCCAAGAGCTGGGTCGACTGAACCAAACCAGAAAAACCAAATGCAGAGCAACTTTGCAAAGGCTCGAATCGACCAAATGAAAATCAAAATTCCCTCATACACTTTCCAAGGCGAACTGGTCGCGAGGACCAAGAACAATCAATGCAATTAAGGCTCTGCCTTTTCCTAGCTTTCCACGCCACTGCCACTTGAGTTGGCGAACTCTAAATTTCAAATTTCCCATGCAAAACTGAATTTGGCTCTATCTCCAAATAGATGCCTCTATTTCTTACCTGCCCCGCCAAAACTGGCGCTGTCCACGTATGGACTTACCAATAAATGCCAATAAATACTCCCCTTCATCTTTATTCTTTCCCTCAAGGGTCTACATGCCTTTTAGATTAGGATTAGTTTAGGTTGCATATAGTGTTCAACCTAGGTCTTAGTTTAGCCTTAGGTTATTAGAACTTAGGTTTATTTTTCCCCTTTTCTTTTTTTTTGAATTTAAAAATCCACTTAGGATAGTAGTGTAGGATGCATGTTAGGACTTAGGATTAGTTTAGGTTTTTTAATTCATACTAACCACTAACACTAATCAACTCCTAACCCAACCTCCATTACCCTTCCTACGAGACATTCACGTTAATGCGAGGGGACGTTCGTCCTCTGGATCACGTATCAAGGCCACCCGTTTCCGGCATTTCTTGCCTCACGAGGTTCCAAGTTCGACGATCTGACAGGCTCAAGAGTAAATCAATACTGAAATCACCAGAAGCCCTCAGCACACTTGGATCAATGAAATTGATTCAAGGTGTGTTGTCAATCACCACGAGAGTTTAGCAAGTATACGACAATTTGTCGTCACATCAACAAACACGCAAGTACAATAACTGCTGTCCTAACAATAAATCACAGCATGCAAGAATCCAAGTTAGAAACACATTCCTTTAAGATCAGAGTTTCTCTTAACATGTTTGCTTTCATTCCAGCAGTTATAACAGCATGAAAAACATTCACCAAGATAATTTGCAAAATCAGAGTGTTACATTCTTCCCTCCTTAAAGAATCATCGTCCCGATGATCAGATTAAACAAATCAAGGAGTTCCTAGGACAAAGTTCAGTTATTGTCCTTTCATTCATAAGTTCATACCAAAAACAGATTCACTCTTAAAAACAACGTTTTAAGACAACTGTACAATAGACTAATAATTGTCTAAATTTGGTAGAATTATCAGTTCTTTGAATTTCAAATTCAATTAAACAGGTGTGGAAAAGTAGATCTCATTTCTTCGAGATTCTCCCAAGTTGCACTTTCTTCGCTGAACTGGTCCCACTGGACCTTACATTGGTTCACTTCGCGATTTCTCAAGTACAACTGGCGAGTTCCCAACACTCGAATGGGCTTAACCACGATTATTCCTGGGTCTTGGACCTGCAAGGAATTCCAATTTAGCACATGTGATAAATCTGTCACGTATTTCTTAAGCAAAGAAATATGAAAAACATCATGCATTTGAGACAAAGCAGGAGGTAATGCTAGACGATAAGCTACAGGGTTGATTATTTCAACAATTTCAAAAGGTCCCACATAACGTGGCGACAACTTGGCAGCCTTGCCAAAAGTTATTGAGCTCTTTTTCGGCTTCACCCGAAGAAAGACCTTCTCTCCCAGTTTATAATGCCTGTCAACCCGCTTCAAGTCTGCATAGCTCTTTTGCCTATTGGCAGCCTCCTTTAGATGTTCCCGAATCATTTTGATTTGCTGTTCCATTTCCATAAGGATTTCTGGCCCAATTACCTCTCTGTCTCAACGCTGTCCCAGCTGACAGGGGTTCTGCATTTTCTTCCATACAATGCTTCAAAGGGCGCCATTTTTAAAGAGGCATGATAGGTGTTATTGTAAGCAAATTCTACCAGCGGAAGGTATTCCTCCCATTTATACTGCTGGTCCATGCAATACATCCTTAACATGTCCTCTAAAACCTGATTAACTCTCTCAGTCTGTCCATCCATTTCTGGATGATATGCGAATTGAAGTTCAATTTAGTCCCCAAGGCTGCATTAAGCGTTTGCCAAAACCTTGATGTCATCCTCGGATCTCATCCGATATGATTAATTCGGTATTCCATGCAATCCAAAGATTTCATGTACAAATCTTCTTGCTAGCAGACGGTGCATCATCCTTCAAATTACCAGCAATGAAGTGTGCCACTTTGGTCAATTTGTTGACTACAACCAGGATAATGTCATGCTTATTTCTTGACATAGGCAATCCTTGAACGAAATCCATCGTTATCACTTGCCATTTATACTGCGGAATACTGTGGGGATACAATAATCCAGCGGGGTGCATATGTTCCGCCTTAACACGCTGACATTCCAAGCAGTGTGTTACAAACTCTGCCACATCCTTTTTCATTCCCTTCCAGAAATATTGCTGCTTAAGATCAGCGAGCATTTTTGTAATGCCAGGGTGTCCAGAAAAAGGTGAATTATGGAATTCAGTTAACAATTTTCCTCTTAAGTCGTTTGCCACAGGTATATATACCCTGTTTTCGAACCTCAGAATTCCTTCATTATCAAAACGGAATCCCTTATACCTGACGTCCTGCGGGTCTGCAGCAAGTGCTGATTTGACTTCTGGAAATAAGGCTCTGATTCCAAGGTATCTTTCACCTCATCCTTAAACCGAGTTCTCAACGTTATAAGAGCAAAGATATGCTTCCTTCGACTCAAAGCATCTCGCTACCCAATTTTCCTCAAGCGTTTAATGTAGCTTATATCGAAATCATACTTTGAGACAGAAATTCTAACCATCTTCACCGCCTTGCATTCAGATTTGGTGAGTGAAAATATACTTCAGCCCCAGATGGTCAGTTTTTAACTCGAAGGGCTTGCCTAAAAGATAATGCCTCCACATTTGAAGTGCATGAACAATGGCAGCGAGCTCAAGATCGTGTGGAGCATAATTCTGTTCATGCAACTTAAGCTTTCTGCTTTCATAAGCGATGACATGGTTATTCTGTAATAGAATACCTCCAAGGCCTTCTCCTGAGGCGTCTGTTACAACCATAAAATCTCCATTTGGATCAGGTACAGTCAAAATAGGTGCTGTAGTTAACTGTTCCTTTAACCTTTTAAAGGCAGATTCACATTTGTCTGTCCAGACAAATTTCTTTTCTTTCTTTTGCGTAAGTGATTGGGGCAGCAATTTTTGAAATTTTCTTAACGAACTTTTGATAATATCCAGCCAAGCCCATGAAACTCCTCACTTCGTGTACATTCTTAGGCGCAAGCCACTCAGTTATAGCTGTGATCTTTGAAGGGTCAACAGCTATCCCATTTTTGCTTATAACGTGTCCCAAATAATGCACTTCTGCATCATAAAAGGAACATTTGGACAATTTGCCATACAACTTCCTCTTTCTTAAGATTTCCAACACTATCCTGAGATGTTCTTGGTGCTCTTCGACATTTTTAGAATATATAAGAATGTCGTCTAAGAATACAAGCACAAACTTGTCTAAGTATTCTTGAAAAATATTATTCATTAGATTCATGAAGGTGGCAGGTGCATTAGTCAGCCCAAAAGGCAACACCGTGAACTCATAATGCCCGTACCTCGTTCTAAAAGTTGTTTTATGAATATCTTCTTCCTTTATTCTCAGCTGATGGTACCCTGATCAAGATCTATTTTTGAATAAACTGATGCTCCTCGCATCTGATCAAACAGATCATCAATCCTAGGAAGTGGGTATCGATTTTTGATAGTTGCTTTGTTCAGCATTCTGTAATCAATGCACAGCCTCAAAGTGCCATCCTTTTTCTTTACGAAAATTACCGGCGCTCCCCAAGGTGAGACGCTCAGTCTGATCAGCCCCTTAGTCAGAAGTTCTTGTAACTGAGCCTTCAGCTCTACCAACTCAATGGTAGTCATTCTATAAGGTGCCTTAGATATGGGTTCCGTTCCTGGTTTGATTTCTATTGCGAAGTCAAACTCACGTTTGGGCGGAAGACCCGGCAATTCCTCCGGAAACACATCACGGAAATCCCTCAACAATGGATATCTTTCCATGAAATCATTACCTTCTTCTGCATTTTCTGTCATTTTTACTGCATACAAAGTGCAGCCTCTGTTTTTAGCCCTTTTTAGTTGCATAGCCGTCAGTTTCCTAACTGCAACTTCCCGTTTTACACCTTGAATGACTGCTGCTTTCTGCAGGTCATCGAAGCAATAGATTTGTTTTTCATAACAGTCGACCTTTGCCTTATGTTCAGCCAACCAGTTAACTCCAATAATGATATCATATGATCCTAGAGGAGTGACATACAAGTCAACTTCGGTGGAGAAACTAGGCAGATCAAGAATTGCCCCAAAAAGGCACATTTCGACTGTATGGACAGCATTATTCCCATAATGCACTGTCCATGTTTTATCCATTCTTGCAGCCTTTCTTTTTAATTTCATAGCAAGTTTAGCAGAAATAAAACATTCTGTAGCTCCAGTATCAAAAAGTATAACTACAGGTGTACCGAATAACTTACTCGTAACTTCAATGGGCGTCACTTACTTTTCAAACTTGTCATCATAGCCATGCAGGCGTGTATCCTATGTTGCTGTCCGCGATCGTCCTTCTTCAGAGGACAGTGATTCGCATAGTGGTCCTTTCCACAGTTGAAGCATCCTCCAGCTGGCCCTTTTCTAGGCTCAAATTTGTTACCAGCCTTGAAGTTATCATTCTGGCTTCCATAGGACTTCTGTCCAATGCCATTAACTTTTGTGAAGCTATTCCGCACACTATTTATAGGTCTGTTCATCACAGGTTTCTTGTTGTTATCTACAACAATTTTGTTTTTCACACCAAACCTTTTCCAAGGTCCCCTTTTTGGTGCAAGAGACGAAGAAGGATTGGGAATCTTCTTCCTTATCTCTTCCCTGTGAGCAGATATTGCCCTCAATTTATGTTCCTGTCTGATTGCCTTTTCGACAACTCCATCCATGGTGGTTGGGCCGTGGACATCCACTTCGCCCCCATGATGGGATTCACCCCATTATGAATTTCCGTATTCGAACTTCTCGTCAAATTGGTATCAAGGCACATACTTAAGGAGTTTAGTAAACCCTTCCCAGTATTCCGTCACCGACGGCCTTCCTTGCGCCCAGTTGAAATTCAGTCATTTTCCTATCAAAATAGAGTTGAGGCAGCCATCGTTGCCTAAAATAACCCTTAAATTGATCCCAAGTTATGTCTGATTCGACAATATTCAGCTCAACCTTACGGTTGTCCCACCATGATGATGCTTCATGAGAAAGCTGATATGCTCCCCATATCGCTTTAGTCTCTTCGGAGAAGTTTCTTATTGCAAAGTATTTCTCCATTTCACTGAGCCAGTTCTCAGCTCCGTCTCCAAGAGTTGTTCCATCAAACTTTGGAGGACTTATTCTCTTTATATCATTTGTAAGTTCAGCTGCTAATCTTGCCCTTTTATTTTCAGGGGGATTAGGAGCAATTTCATTATTATCATCAACACCCGGATTCCCTCCATTAATGTTGTCCACAGGAGGCAGCTGATCATTTATTTCAGCTTCATTCTCCTCCTCTTCGTTGCCCATTGACTGTTGTTCCAATACAGTCAAACAATCCCTCGTATCAAGTAGGGCAGCAAGGATTTCATCCAGCTTTTGGGTAGTCGCTGCTTCTCCACCCTGTAACGGGTTATTCGCAGCATTCCCTCTTGTCCTGACCATTTTCTGTTCAATAAGAAAATGTAAACCTTATTAATATCGTGGACTCATTAGGTCCAAGAGCTGCAACCTTCACTCTTGATACCAAGATGTAACATTCCCTTTTTCGAGATACCGAACAAGGGAAATTTTTTTTTTTTTTTTTTGATAACGTTCTCTGTTATGAATTATAAAATTCAAACACACGTTCAAGTTTTAATAATTGTTCTCTACCCAAACAACACAGTTTGGATCACACAATTTCTTTTTAAAACGAATGTTCCCTGCTCGCATATTTACAATATGGAACACACATTCAATGCCATTCAATCTTATAATAGATTCTATATGCTGCTGTAAATGACTCGAGGAACTGCCGATCTTCCATTTTCATGGCTCGGAGTTTCAACGATCCTTCATTTCATGACTCGGCAACAACCGATCCTTCATGTTCGTTTATGCATGGTATATTATATATACCTGTTCTCATAACCGTTTCCGGTTATCGAAGTGATCCATTTAAGAATCCTATCTCAATATCTCATTCATCGATATTCATCCGACATCCCGCATCTTAAATTAAGTGATAAGGACAACGCAACCAAAGAATCGCAATACTTTGGCCAAATATTTTCACATGCTTTGCATGATCATATTCCCCGGATGTGATACACATCAACGGAATACGCCCTTCACTTCACTTCACCGTTATCTAGAATGGTCTTTCCCGGTTCCTACCAAATCCTCTTCGTTTAAGGTTAGTTTAAACTTCCAATTATAGTTAGCAATATGAACGAATATAGGAAGGCACTCCCGGTAACTAAAGATACGCAGACATACGGTGTCGTTTCCCCACGACCCCGTGTGTCTAGTTATCTTTAGTATTCCGGAGTCACTCCGTATACCAAATCATACTCCTATCCCCTATCCACAGTTACACATTCAGCCTATGTATTCTTGATGTTTTAATTCGGGAGGGCATTGCAATATGTCAGTTGCAACAGTGTGTCGTCATGAAGACCCCGTCTTCATGGAGACACCTTGTTGTAGCTGGCATATGCCAATTTCCTACAGAATTCCCCCATCGAGAATACAAATCATGCTCAAGTGCTTAGGATACGATTTAATAATTAAAATCAACTTTCAGCATCCACGCTGATCCCTTGATCCTCGTTTCCGTTACAGTTGTATAGGGCTAAGAGGGACTAAATCCGTCCATTATCTTGCAATGCATCTTCTCCTTCATGTCGAAGGGCTGCATTTCCCTACTTGGTTCTCTTCTTAATCATTGGATTAAGCAGTCCGTACCGACGGACGTGATAAGTTTAACCTATTAAACTTAGCCAAGATTTTCCCAACTGCAACTAAATTCAGAATTCTAGCTTATTAGACGTCATTCATACGAGGTCTAAATTCCGAGAAATGTATTCATTTGTTCTCCTTAACGTTATATAGTTAAGGTCCATTAGTTGTGGATATACTTATCCTATATCCTTTATTCTGAATTCAGCATACGAGATCATTAATGGAGTTCGAAAGCGAAGTTCGATTATTCCAAAGTTAATTGATATTCCTTAGCTCCTAAGCTAATCCTGAATACCTTTCGATTATGGAATCATATTCTTCCTAATCCTGTTTAATGTCAATTAAAAATTCATCTTTACCCAAGTATGAACTAATTGCATTTTCAACTTAAAAGTTGCATTTAGGTAAGAATAGAGATCAGTTTCCATTTAACATCCATCCAAGGACAATGAAACAAATCCAAATTAAGAAATAACATTATATTTCCAATTTAGTCAACAATATCAAACTCGATATAATTATTAAAATATCGCACTTGTAATTGTATTCAACATTTCATGTTATAATATGTACATTTGCCAATCCAACCGAATGGGCATGGTTTACAATAAAACATCAATACAACTCATAGATAGAAGAATATATTTTCTTCTTTTCACAATTCCTCGAAGAGAAATAAAAGCAACAATTACAATTCATCTTTCGGATAATCAAGAAGCATCGTAAAAACAGCCATGTCTTCATTCTAATCAAATTCCATCTCGCAAAATGATTTGCACGGGTCGGCCAATGAACGAGCATATTAAGCACTTATCCTTAAAATAAGGTGTTTCAACTAACTGTCTCAATAAAAGAACCCTACTTTTATGAAACGATAGTAAAACAACAATCACGAAATAGGCACAAAAGAAAGATCAGCATAACAACTGAACTATCAAAATATCATCACAATCAGCCAAAGGATCGCTGTCCTGTTTCCACTTAATCATACAAATATTAATTCGCAATATTTACAAAGTTAGAAAATACAAATGGCTTACTGCTGATATAACATACTGTTATCCTTTCCACGCCTTTCATTAATAATAAATGCAAGGATGAAACTAACTGAAATGTAAACCTCTTTACTTTCCTTTCAGCCTGCATCATATTAGAATCCAAGCAATCAAGCACAGACAAGAAAGCGAACAGCAATGCATATAGTCGCTCATATCTAAGCACTACAAGATTCGTTACCAACGAATTATAGATTTCCAACTGAATAAAAGAAGAACAGATCATTTTTCCCAGTCATTCATCCATGACCCAATTTCTTTCCAGATGGCTGTTCTAAAAATGGAATCCAAACGAAACACAAATCAAGATAACAGTTCAGAGTGAAACTTACAAAATCCGCTCGTAATTCACTTTCCAAAGAAGAGAGTAATTTCATTTATAATCCGCTTTAAATGAAAACAGGAAAATTCATCATCCATATTCTTATTTCATTTGAATTAGACTCATATGAAAATCCAAAACAGTTAGTACAACGTTATGTTCATCCTAGGTCAAACAAAGATAAGGATGCGAGACATCATATATTTACCATACTTAAAGAAACCATATTTCTTTCACTTTATGATAAATGATAACAGTTATACAATCATGCAGTCTATTAATCTCATGATTTCCAAATTCCATGAACGTAATCCCGTTCAAAATAACATATTATTCATTGTTGTTACCTACAGCAATCCAAGATTAAGTCATAATCACCAAAACAGTTCGACCTTACAAGACCGATCAGCATTAGTAAACACAACTAATCATCATACCTTCCTAGCAAGAAACAATATATTTCTCTATGAGTTCAGAAGGAAAAACTACTTCTTTTCCAACTCTCACAAACACTCATATAAAATTCTAATGCCCATTCCTTTAAAATACAAAATACCATTTCCTCATAATCCCGAAACAGCAGAAGGAAGAGAAAAGTCTTATTTCTTTTTAAGCAAGAAAGGAAAGAACAGCCAAAAACGTGTTATCATTTCTTTCTCCAAGGCAATTCGTATGCTCATACAAAAACAACGTTGTATTCATCCTAATCAACACAACAGAGAGAGAGAAAGAAACTATTTCCTTTTCAAAAGAAATTTCAGTATAGAAACGACCTTAAGCAACTCGTACATCCGGTTCAATTATATCACGAAAGACCATATAACAAGAGCAATTTCATAGCAATGAAAACAACCCACACAGTCTGCCAGCTCTTGATATGATACTAAAACCGTAAAATACCCATTCCTTAGAGCTCGAAAAGAAATGTCATGCCTTTAAGTTCCGGAACAGCAGATAGTAAACAAACAAAAGATCTTATTTCCCTCAATGAAACTTCAGTACAGAAATGACATCAAGCCGCTCACACAACCTTCACCATCTTATCACAAAAGTTCATGTGACAAAAGAAAATCACACAGCAATAAGATAACCAACACTACCAAAGACAGCCCATATCATAATTTACAAGAAAACCAAATCGAAACTCCATCTAGCGTCAACAACCAAAGACAACATGGAGGTATTCCATTCAAGAAGTGCAAAGACAAGCTTAAACACAAAGAACAGGGAAACGATTTTCCTATTATTTCCAAAAATGACAGCAAGATTCAACGAAACCCAAATCATAGCAACATAACACGACTGCATTTCCACTTCCTTTTTATATGCAAGGACAGTTCCATACACAACAACAAGGAAAATATTGCACAATAAAGAAACAATTACACAGTTTGTTCCAATTCCACACAACACGAACAAAGAAAGAGAATATCTATTCCAACTTGATTCGTGCAAAAACAATCAAAGCCAAGCAACCAGAAACGGTTCTTCATATCATTTTCCAAAAAAAGAAGCAAGAATCGATGAAATCCAAATCAAATCGACCCAACAACAATCACAGAATCCAAACCCAAGAGCAGGGTTGTTTTAATGAGACACTTAAACAAAGCAAGAATTTTTAAAGAGAAGGGCTTAACATGCCTGAAATCTCTTTTCCAAAACTCGAAGAAGGATCCGTTTGCCACGTTATTTTCTTCCACAGCGACAGCACAAACTTCCCAGCACTCCTTTCTTCTTCAGGCTTAGCAACAGCCTTAAAAATCTCCAAGAACAGTGTCAAATTCCAAGAGCTGGGTCGACTGAACCAGACCAGAAAAACCAAATGCAGAGCAACTTTGCAAAGGCTCGAATCGACCAAATGAAAATCAAAATTCCCTCATACACTTTCCAAGGTGAACTGGTCGCGAGGACCAAGAACAATCAATGCAATTAAGGCTCTGCCTTTTCCTAGCTTTCCACGCCACTCGCCACTTGAGTTGGCGAACTCTAAATTTCAAATTTCCCATGCAAAACTGAATTTGGCTCTATCTCCAAATAGATGCCTCTATTTCCTACCTGCCCCGCCAAAACTGGCGCTGTCCACGTATGGACTTACCAATAAATGCCAATAAATACTCCCCTTCATCCTTATCCTTTCCTCCAAGGGTTTACGAGCCCTTTTAGATTAGGATTAGTTTAGGCTGCATATAGTGTTCAACCTAGGTCTTAGTTTAGCCTTAGGTTATTAGAACTTAGGTTTATTTTTCCCCTTTTTTTTTTTTTGAATTTAAAAATCCACTTAGGATAGTAGTGTAGGATGCATGTTAGGACTTAGGATTAGTTTAGGTTTTTTAATTCATACTAACCACTAACACTAATCAACTCCTAACCCAACCTCCATTCTGCCTTCCTACAGACATTCACGTTAATGCAGAGCAGGACGTTCCGTCCTCTGGATCACGTATCAAGGCCACCCGTGTCCAGGCATTTCTTGCCTCACGAGGTTCCAAGTTCGACAGTACAGGGCTCAAGAGTAAATCAATACTGAAATCACCAGAAGCCCTCAGCACACTTGGATCAATGAAATTGATTCAAGGTGTGCTGTCAATCAGCCACGAGAGTTTAGCAAGTATACGACAATTTGTCGTCACATCAGCAAACACACAAGTACAATAACCTGCAATCCTAATAATAAATCACAGCATGCAAGAATCCAAGTTAGAAACACATTCCTTTAAGATCGGAGTTTCTCTTAACATGTTTGCTTTCATTCCAGCAGTTATAACAGTATGAAAAACATTCACCAAGATAATTTGCAAAATCAGAGTGTTACATAAATGAATAAAGAAAAAGCCGAACATACATGGAGCCTTCTTAATGGTTCACATTTCGCAAATCTAACAAAGAGTGACGAATGAAAAAACATGGCAAATTCTTATTGGATAACCACTACCACAATTAAAAAGACTTAAAATTGATAAATTTGAAGAGACTTGGAGCTATTCAAATGTCTCAAATTTCACAAATGACAGAGGAAGCAAATACAAGAGTGAAAATGTGAAATACGGAGCTACTTGGAGCAATCCTATTGGCTCAAATTTTGCATAGACATAAGCAAGCAAAAAAATGGACTGATAACATGAAATAATAAAGACTTGGTGATTTCCTACTAGATCAAACTTCATATATGTCAAGCAAGAAAACACAAGACTTTTAGAGCGAAATACAAAGCAAATTGGAGTAATTTTAATGGATCAAATTTTTGAAAGAAAGAAACAAGCTAACAAAAGTATAACAAAGGTGAAATATTAAGCGACTTGAGATTTCCTATCGCATTGGATTTCGCAATTAATAGAGAAAATAGAGCACAATTATGAAAACGCGAAAAACATGGGATGCCCTTAATTGTTCGTACTTCAAACCAACAAAAGATCAAAAATACTAACAACCCAAACCTAGATGGAGATAAATTATTGGCTCGAGCTTTTCAAAGAACAGATCTTCACAGAAATGAAAATATCTAAACAAAACCTAACTCAATGAAGCCACTTGGCATTTTATGATTGGTCCGAGCTTTGAAAAAAAAATATAATAAAAAATAGTGTTATTCACTATCAGAAAAGACTAAGAAGTTAAGAAAAAATTGGATATAAAGAACACATTTAGATCCACGGTCAAGAAATAGCTAAAACAGCTATAAAGACTCGAAAATCTTAAAATAAACTCGCATACCTACTTGGATTCAACTAGAAATGATCAAGAAAGATGTAGAAACATAGATCTAAGAACGCAATTTTTCAAACATAATCTAAATAGCCATTTAACCAATATTTCACTAATGTGTGTGGGAATTCGAATTTAAACTTTAATATCTTTAGGATGATCAGAAACAATTAGGTCTTTGCAGATTCATAAATAAACTTCGACCTCTTCACTTTAGTAAATCAAAATCTTCCAAATCAATCTTGCACATGCATAATCGCCACTATCATACCATGTTAGGATTTATAAAGATGGTATAATAAACTAATTAAAAATCCATAGTATTTAAATTATAAAAATTATAGATTAAATGATGTGCGGTTAGATTAAATATAGATTTAGATGTTTAGATATAATAGATTAAAAAATTTAATAATAAGAGTTGAAATAAAATATAAGTCAAGTAAGAAGATGGTAACACCAAATTTATAGTATGGAAACCCAAATGAAAAAAATCCCATTGTAATAAATAACTTCTTGTATTAAGAATTTCATATACATATTTTATCCGACACTTCCACTTCACTCCTTGGTCTCGCAAAATTAAAAAATTCGGAGATGCTTCTCACAATCATTCAAGATAGTGCAATATCATCATATGATCATTAATGTTATTTCCAGTCTGATATATCTCTTGATATTAGTCTCGGTACCAATGTAAACTTTTTCTCATAGAAAATCCCGAGAGGGATCACCCTAATCAAAAGAAGGTGGGTGAATTGGTTGTGTTGCTTCACTCTTAAATTTGGATGACCATCATAATAAATTCTCGATGAATACAATTTTAAAATAATATGAGTTGTAAAGTAGTTTTACATATCCCACTTAACATTATCACCCCAACAGATGACTCCTCTCCTCCTTTAGTTGGCCACCTTTCGAGAATGTTAACACTCTTCCCTTCCCATCGAGACATAAGATAGTCTTTTCCTAGCAACATAATTTCATTACATTTGCATCCTTTCCACTTCCAATGTGTTAGGCTTATTCTACTCCTCCTACTTCCTATGTTTAGTATTCATACTTGTTGGAAATTATTGTTCTATTTTTTGATCCACCCTCTTTGGATGAGTATCTGCTAGACCTTAGTTGTATCTTCGTAGTGTCGACTTGTGTTTTAGAGTTCTAGGCATTTTTTGGATGAATTTAAAGAAAATTGGTAGTTGTAGGTGTTGTTGCAAAGTGCAACACCTCACATATGTTTCCATAGCAAGTTTTGTCTTTAGGAAATTCATGTAGAAGCCTTGGAAGACTAACGCATGACCTTGGTGAAGAAGAGAAAAACAACATAAATTAGAAGTTGTGCCTTGTAGCAACAATCACAATTGTAATTTGCAAGATTCAGAGGAGGTTTTGGTTTACAATCAGTGATGTTACTTATGTTCTTATAAAAGATCAAGTATAGGTGCATTTATTTATAATTATTTCTTTATGTTTAAATTAGATTACTTGATGTGTTTAGTTGTTTAGTTCATTACACATTTACATGTTACAAAAATTAAATGTAAAAGGACACAGAGAACTCAATTACATATATAATTCCATTTATTCATGAAGAAATAAAGTTTCCCACACAAGCCATGGGAGCCAACTTATGTGTACAAGAAAAAGAAATGCATATATATAAAGCTATAAGTAAATGAGGAGTGAGGAAACTCATCATTTCCTGAATGAGTTGGTTCCACCCTTGCTCCTCACACTCATCTACATCATCTTCATGCTCCTCTTATTGAGTTGCAACACTTTGTTGACATAAAAGAATCATTGTTAGAGCTCCATGTTTTCTCACTTTTCATGTGCTAACAAATTCAAGCAAATGAATTTCTTAAAAATGAGTACAAATAAATAATGCATGAGAAGGAACCAGAAAATGAGTAGCAGAGAGAATGATGTCCTCATCTAAGAAGCATTTCCATAAGTGTAGCATTAAAAAGACATCACTAAAAGATGAAGAGAAAGGAGAGGCTTAAATCCTCTGTTATGTTTTCTAAACTATTTTCTGAATGTGCAGGTACAGAAAAAAAAAAGGCATACTTAAATGAAATTAAAAAGTGCAATCAAAACAACATTTCATTAAAAAGGATCATCATACAAGTAAAGTAGAAATAGATTACATCTTGTAACAGAGCCTCATTCCATGAAAACTTTAAGAGATCATAATATTTTTCACTATCTATTAGCTTCAAAATGCAAGTTATAGAAAAGATCCAGGTATTCATGTGCCCCAACTAAAATTAAGAAGTACAAGTTGAATAAATAGTTCAAGAGTTCAGAGAAAGAGTACAACAAAAGTAAAGATCTCATCCATGAATCATATTACAATCCATTAACTAAGGATGAGAGCAGAGTCCATAAGAAGAATCTCAGCCATGGATTAGGAAGAAAATAAATCAATATTCACATGCTAGCTGATAGCTACTGGTCTGAATTTTAACAAAATAACCAATTCTTACTTTCAGATTAAAGCCATACATTGCAAAGTCTAGGTTCAAATGAAGCTAAGTATGACAAATATTCCAATCTTCTTGCAATTTATGATAGAGTAAAGAAGGGGCAGCCTTGAAGATGGAGCATTAAAATACCAGTGTTATCTCAAATGTTGACACAAAAGGAAACAGGCTGCAACCTTCATTATCAATATGGGAAGGTGCTTTCTTCAGAAGATAAGACCATGTATCTATAGATAAAAACCAACTATTTTACAGAAATGAATGGATTCAAGAATAAATTTATAACCTGCAATTTTGGGTCTCCTTATCATCTAACAGTTATAAAAGGAAATATGAATTGTCTATCCCAAGACTAACCAAAGTACAGTGTTGATCAAGCCACAAGACAAGTTCAAAGAGAAGATTTGTAATGACTATACAATGCCCATAAGCTTCAAAATATATAATTCTTTTGCAATCCTTGATAGACATGAAAGAGTTCATAACTTGCACTAAGGATAGTCACCAAAATAAATATCTCCTAAAAGTACAGTTTTCGCGGAAGTACAAAAACAAAATGAGATTTCATGCTACAACATTGAGAAGATAGGTTATAAATATGGAGAGACCAAGTCAACAATTGTTTATCTTAAGGGTAATAAAGTAGTGCAAGGGAGAAAGAACAATCCAAACTGCATGATCTCGGTATGCAAAAAATGCAAGCTACAAACGTACAGAGTCAAAATAGTTTTGAATCAAAATGATCAAATGTCTTAAAATTGTAGTTTTAAATCTGAAGGATGCAAGTAATAAGATACTCATGTTAAATTCCAAATCTCCAATCAGGAAGGAGTCCATCAAGTACAGATTTATCGAAAATGGAAGATTTCCATGCTCTAAACAATATAGTTGTCTTCAGATTTCACAAGGCTTCCATGCATTCAACACTAGAGTACAAGTTTTTTATTTTTTATGGATTATAGAGAAGATACAAAACCATAAAGTTTTCCAAAAGGAACTCGTGCATAGACTCAACAACAAGCTAAGATTTCTCAGTCCCAAGGAACAGAAAGATGGGTGAAGTTTACACTCTAAACAGAGATCAACAGATTACACGGCCATATCTGAAAAAAGTATGATTCAAACCCTTATGCAAAACAATGGAGCTCTTATTATTAATGCATAAACTCAATTCATTTTTGGTAACCTAGGTAAACCCTAAGGAAACATATTTCGAGCCAATGCACATCATATATTAAATCAATCCCATTCAGAGCTAAATGTAACAGAAAACTCTGACCCATGAAAACAAAGACGCGTGCCAACAGAACAAGGAAGATGATGAAACACCGTTTAGAAGCTCTAGCCATGGAATGAAATGGAAAATAAAAAATCTCTGTTGAAAACTGAAAAGAAAAGATAAAAATGCCCAGCTGGCCAAAACAGGGAGCTTTAAAGCTAAAGAATGCCAGCCATTCAACGCCACAGTAAAGACAAGCTTCAATCTAGAAACGATTGATATGCAAAAGGAGGAATTGTATTTATCTGAAAACAATTTTAATGTTAAACGACATAGAACGGAGCAAATGAAGACGGCAGCCTGGATGGGGAATTCGAGTCATAAGGATGAAATAAATGTGTACAAAATTAAACAAGATGGCTGAGTCGTTGGATGCAAAAATGAACTAAAACAGTCGACACACTGAACAAATTTTTTCACCCAATCAAGTGGGCGAGTTAGCAAAAAATATGGAGATCCAACTAAAAAAAAGCTCGACCTTCCAATAAAAAAGCCACGTTATAAATTAAAGGGAAGAGACCGGGGTTTACATCATACCAGAGATGGGCAGGAAGAGCGAAAACCGAGCCATGGCCAATCCGTGCAAGACACGAGAGCTCAATGACAGCCATATGGAGCAATACTGCAAACCCAGCATCAAGCTTTCATAGAGTTTGAACACAGGAACAGATAAAGCTTTCCCCAAAAATACAAACGAAGCATAGGCTGCTAATAAAGCACTACGAACCAGATTTCCATAAGAGCGGAAAATGCACACAAAAAATAGAGGTAGAATAGCATGAGCTCCCAAAGCAAAGAATTATGGAGGCCATTCCAGATTTTTGCAAAAAATAAAGCTTAAAAATGACAACCGCCCTTGTTAACCAAGAAAGAACAGAACCAATGACGGTAAAATGTCTAATACGCTCAACCAGAGCCAAAACAAACTTCCACAGGAGCAAGTAACTAGATACAAGAGATTTACCTCATATTCATGATGGCCAAGCCAGAATAGAGCCTTCTATAGAGTTCTTCACTAAGCATTTGACTCAAGAAACTCGACGCAAATGGCATTGAGACCCAGAACAATTACAGACCTCTAGTAGCAGCCATAGCACAACTAATGGCGAGCTAACAGACATGAGGAACCAGATATTTGAATATGTCCAAGATTGAAATAGTGGAAACCGAACCATAACCTTCAACAAAAATTCATGGCAGAAACTGAGAAGGCGACTAGGTTTCTTCTCTTCTCCTCAAGAACGTTCTCCAAAAGTTTGTTTTTTTGCAAATGAGGTGAGATTCTGGAGTTTGGGCCCTAATCACGTATTGGCTAACTACTACTTGGTTGGAATTGACCATGGTTTGAACCTCTACCTCTGGCCAAAATTACATGGTAAATCCATTGCAATTATTTCCTAAAAGTTAAGCATTATTACTTTTACAAAAACAAATACATGTCATCCAATGGTCAAAGTAGCTTTTTCTTAACCACGAAAGAAATTATTTAATTATTTTCAAAGGATAACAATTATTATCATGTGAACCATGCATATGCCTTTACTCATTATATCCAATCAATGGTGCATTTGGAATCTTGATAATAATCTAATCATAAAAAGCAAGAGGGTGCATAAGACAAAAATTAACCTTTTACCTCAATCATGCATGTGCACGAAAGGCCAAAAGTAGCATTTTTATAAAAGGAGAAAAATTGCCATCTTTTTAATCTCTACAAAATCCGTACACTAGTCAAGATGAGAAGAAAAATCGATCAATAGAAGTTGACCACATCAATGAGAGAGTTAGTATTGGCTATTCTTAGTCGTTCATTATTTTATTATATTCATTAAAGGCTTAAATCATGCATGTATGGGTAATTTAGATGAGTATTTGGTAGGCTATTTTTCGAGGGGTTGGATGGGACTTTTCTTATATATTGTATGTTTCTATAAGAAGAGTGGGGGCTTCTTTTTCTAGCAGAATTATGATGTAGAAATATTTTATCTTTGCACGTTATGACTCAATAAAATATTATTTCCTTCATTTGTAAGCTTATTGATAGTGTGTTGCAGAGATTAAAGGCGTGTTTCAATGAGTTTCATTATTCCTTTGCATACTAATAATTTTATGGCACCTCCATTAACCGGTTTTAAATGTTTTCCAAGTCATGTAAGTGTATATTAATGCCTTGTCGGTGTAAATAAGTAAAACAAGCTATTATAGGGAAATTCGTCAATTATTTTACCAAGTAAATAATTGTGATTGTATAAGCTTAAGTCCCACAAAAAAATTGGTGAATTACCTCGTTACTACTTTCATTTTTATAGTTACCCTAGCCCCGAACCAAACCATATTTAGAAGCTTAGTGATCCATCAAGGGAACCAATCCTTTTGGAGGTTCTCCTCGGTCGAGGAACCCATAACTCGGAGTTTCCTTATGTATTGTATGTTTTACAAGAAGAGTGGGGACATCTTTTTCTAGCGAGAATTATGATGTAGAAATATTGTATCTTTGCACGATATGACTCAATTAAATATTGTTTCCTCCATTTGTAAGCTTATTGATAGTGTGTTACTTTAGATTAAAGGCGTGTTTCTATGAGTTTCATTATTCCTTTGCATACTAATAATTTTATGGCACCTCCATTAACTAGTTTTAAATGTTTTTCAAGTCATGTAAGTGCATATTAATGCCTTGTGAGTGTAAATAAGTAAAACAAGATATTATAGGGAAATTCATCAATTATTTTACCAGTAAACAATTGTGATTGTATAATCTTAAGTATCAAAAACAGATTTGGTGAATTACCTCATTACCAGCTTTCATTTGTATAGTTACCCTATCCCTCAACCAAACCAGATTTAGAAGCTTAGTGATCCATTAAGGGAACCAATCCTTTCAGGAGGTTCTCCTTAGTCTGAGGCACCCATAACTTGGTGTATATCCCATTGTACCGGACGAAGTCAGAGTCGGATAGCCCATCTAGTGGAAGTGTACTTGGACCAAGAACAATTTTTTGGCATGCCCGATGGGACAATTTTTGGAGGAATATTTTTATAGACATATGGTTACTTGGCTGATCCTAATAGCCCATTCAAAGAAATCTCAGAGAGCCGCATCCAAGAGGTTGTATTTTGTTTCATTTATTCATGTTTTGAACAAAAACGATGTATGGATATTATAGTAATCATGAGCATTCGGGTTATTATTTTAATCAAGAATATCCACCACATTATAATTAGAATGAAACTATTTCATGCCACCCACCCACCCCTTCTAAGTCTTCATGGCAGCCCACTCAAGCTCAATCTCCTCCTAAATCTGATGCTAGACCACTTAGCGTCGAAGGAAATAATGGCGAGAATTCCATGAGTGTTAAGATAGGTTGATAAGGACATACGATATTTTGAGCAGCGGTTCTTGGGCCAATTATGATCCCTACTAGTCTGGTTATAACCCATATCTCCCCTACCCCATGGATTACCAACCTTACCTGCTTTATCAACCACCATACCAGCCCCAAGTTTCCCCTTATCTCCCTCAAAATCAATCTTTTCAAGCATCAGGCCCACCTATTTTACCTTGTTTGGCACCTAAGTGGGAAAATCCAAAAGTTGACATACCTACACCATCAAAGGTGCCAAGTTTTCTACCTTCTCATAAAGTAGTTTTTCCTTCATCCACTCTACCTCTGATATCTGATGTTACCCCATATTTCTCAACCTTGGAATAAGTGGTCTACTCAACTAGGAGATATCATGCTTATCTTGTGTTGTGAAGATTATTTTTGGTTTAGTTCATCTGCCCAACAAAAGGTGGTAGAAGAGATTAAGAAGTACAAATTTTAAATATTTATGAGCTTCTCTTCTACCCATAATGTTGAAGTTTCCCAAACTATTCAAGTTAAAGAAGAGATGGAACAACCTTGTATTGTTTCCTCCTATACTCAAGAAGATGAGCATGTCATGACAGATTTGGAGTAGAGGATGGTTGATCTGCATGATTTTAAGGAAGAACAAGCAGAGGAGGATGCAAGTGTGTGTGAAGATGAGATTGAGATTGACACTCCTAAAGGAGAACTTGCATATTTTTCAAAGGAAACCCAAAGAGAACAGAAACTTTGTGAATTAGCAGAACTTCCATGCTACATTGAGGAGGAAGATTAGGTCCATGCTTGCATGATAGGCCTTGATCAAGTGCTAAGGAACGAAACATGCTCATTTGGGGAAATTGCAGTTGAGGAGAAAACGATGCAACAAGTTACAACTATAATTGAGCATGCAGAAGGTCATCAAGAGATTAAAGAAGACCTTGGGCAACAATCAGAGGCTGAATTCATGAAGGGAAATCAAGATCAGATTGTAGAAGTCGATGGTTCACAGGTAGTTACAGCTACAATTAAGGAGAAAGTAAGATCTTGTAGTCAAAATATCAACTTGGAGCAGGGGAAAGATTCAGGTTCATATTGGGAGGAGTATTTTCAGCTCCTTGATGAGATTCAAATTTTTGTAGGCCTCTTTATTCATCTGGATAGATTATTAGCTTGAGGAATAGAAGGAAGGAGCAGGTCCAGGAGGAGTTTGATCATAGTTTGTCTCCTGAAGACTGTGATGAAGATTGGGAGCAATATATGCAGCTCCTAGATGAGTTGGAAGGACTTGCAGGTGAAGACAAGGATGATTCCTCCCAAGTTGTCATGAAGCATCAAGACATCCAAATTGTATCACCAATTGAGTGGGTGTTCGTTGGGGATATGTTTATCCAAGATAAGTCAGATTGCAACGTGCCTATGAAACCCATAAGCATGGGTTATGGGCCAATAAGAAGTTTTCTTCCTTTTTTGCAGCCTCGTGGAGATGAAATCATAAATTTCCCTTTTGACCTAGGAGGACCAACAAGGTGGAGGTTAGTTAGTACGTAATTGTTTTTCTTTCAATAAATGGCTGCCAACTTAATTGGCAAGCCTCATAGGAGTTGTTTACTTCCTCCAAGTGCCTTGTGCACATGTTGCAATGTTATAGTTGTTATTTTTTTCGTGGAGGATTTTCAATATTTATCAGTGCTTCCCAACTTTGGGTATGCACAATCAACTTTCATTCAAGATTTCAGATTGCAGTTATGGTAGAAATTGAAGAGATTCAAGGGTTCTTACTGTTAACAAGAAACCAAGCTAGCAAAGTCACCAAAAATATTCACCATTTTTGGTGAATCATCAAAGAGGGGTACTAATTTTTTTTTCAGTTGCAGAGTTTGAGGCAGTTTTGGGATGAATTGAAAGAAAAATTGGCTGTTGTAGGTTCTGTTACAGGGTGTAACACCTCACATATGTTTCCATTCCAAGTTTCATTTTCAGTAAAGTCATGTAGAATCCTTGAAATACTAACACACAACCTTGGTGAAGGTGGGAAAAATAACATAAATTAGAAATTGTGCCTTGTAGCAGCAAGCACAATTGGGGTTTACAGGATTCAGATGAGGTTTTGGTTTACAATCAATGATGTTGTTTATGTTCTTATTAAACAAATCTATTTATACGTATTTTTTTATGTTTAAATGAGATTACTTGATGTGTTGAGTTTTTAGTTCATTCCACATTTACAAGTTATAAAAATCAAATGCAAAAGGAAATAGACAACTCAATTACAGAAATAATTCCATTTATTCATGAAGAAATAAAGTTTCCCACACAAGCCGTGGGAGCTAACTTATGTGTACAAGAAAAAGAAATGCATATACATAAAGCTATAAGAAAATGAGGAGAGAGGAAACCCATCATTTCCTGAATGAGTTGGTTTCCCCCTTTCTCCTCGCTTGCATTGGCATCATTTCCATGCTCCTCTTCTTGAGTTACAACACCTGTTGATAGAAAAAAATATTTTTAGAGCTCCGGGTTTTTTCACTTATCATGTACTTACAACTTCAGGAATATTAATTTCTAAAAAACGAGTACCGAGAAAGAATGCATGAGAAGGAACAAAAAGCAGAGTAGCAGAGAGCATGATATCCTCATCTAATAATCTTTTTAAGAAGCATACTATTACAAAGAAATCACTAAAAGTTGAAGAGAAACGAGAGGCTTAAAGCCTCCACTATGTTTTCTAAACTAATTTCTGAATATGCTGGTATAAGAAATAAAAGGCATACTAAAATGACATTGAAAAGTGCAATCAAAAGAACATGTCGTTATGAAGGATCATCATAAAAATAAAGAAGAAATAGATTACATCCTGTTACAGAGCCTCATTCCATGAAAGGTTTCAGTGATCATCAGATTTTTCACCATCTATCAGGTTCAAAATGTAAGGTACAAAAAGATCCAGCTATTCATGCCCAGCTCAAATTAAGTACAGGTTGAATACACAGTTCAAGAGTTCTCAGAAAGTGTACAACCAAAGTAAAGTGATCATAAATGAATCATATTGCAGTCCGTCAACTAAGAATGCAAGAAGAGTCTATAAGAGGAATCTCAACCATGAATTTGGAAGAAAAAAAAATCAATAATCATATGCTACCTGGCAACTACAGGTCTGAATTATAACAAAATCAGCAATGGTTACTTTCAGATTCAAGCCATATATTGGAAATTCCAGGTGAAAATGAAGCAAAGTATAAAAATATTCCAGTCATCTTGCAATTCCGGACATAGTAAAGAAGGTGAAACCTTTAAAATGGAGCATTAAAATACCAGTGTTATCTCCAATCTTGACACAAAAGGAAATAAGTTGTATCATTCATTATCAATATGGTAAGGTGATTTCTTCATAAGATAAGACCATGTATCTAAATCTTACAGCCACATGCTTTTCATAAATGAATGGATTCAAGAATAAATTTATAACCTGTATTCTGGGTCTCCTTATCATCAACTAGTTATAAAAGGAAATATGAATTTTCTATCCCAGGAGTAACCAAACTACAGTTCTGATCAAACCACTACGAAAGCTCAAAGAGAAGATTTATAATGACTATATAATGCTCAAAAGCTTCAAAATATAGATTTCTTTTGCAATCTTTGAGAGACATGCAAAGAGTTCATAACTTGCACTAGGGGCAGTCACCAACAGAAATATCTCCTAAAAGTACAGTGTTCAAGGGAGTACAAAAACAAAATGAGATTTCATGCTACAACATCGAGTAGACCTTTTATAATTATGGAGAGACCGAGCCAACAATTATTGAGCTTAAGGGTAATAATACAAAGCAAGTGAGAAAGAACAATCAAACTGCATGATCTCGGTATGAACATAATGCTGGCTACAGCCGTAGAGTCAAAATAGTTTTGAATCAAAATGATCAAATGTTATAAAATTGTAGTTTTAAATATGAAGGATGCAAGTAATAATATACTCATGCTAAGTTCCAAATCTCCATTCAGGGAGTGCATGAAGTACAATTTTTTTGAAAAAGAAAGATTGCCATGCTCTCAAAAATACAGTTGTCTTCAGATTTTACAAGGCTTCCATGCATTCAACAGTAAAGTACACATTTTTTATTTTTTTCTGAATTGTAGAGAAAATACAAAACCATCAATTTTATCAAAAGGAACTCGTGCATAGAGTCAAAAACAAGCTAATATTTCTCAGTCGCAAGAAATAGACAGATGGGTGAAGTTTACTCTCTAAACAGAGATCAACAAATTACACGACCATATCTGAAAAAAATATGATTCAAACCCTTATACAAAACAATAGAGCTCTTATTCTGAAAGCATAAACTCAACTCGTTTTGGGTAGTTAAGGAAAACCCTGTGGAAAAATATTTTGTGCCAATGCACATCATATATTAAATGAACCCCATTCAGAGCTAAGTGCAAGAGAAAACTCAGACCCATGAAAACAAAGACACGTTCCAACAGAACAAGGAAGATGATGAAAAACCCTTCAAAAGCACGAGCCATGGAATTACAAACAAAATAAAAGATCTCCATTCAAAACCACAAAGCAACGATAAAAATGCCCAGCTGGGAGAAACAGATAGCTCTAAATCTAAAGAATGCAAGCCATATAACACTACAATAAAGACGGGCTTCAATCTAGCAATGGTTGCTATGCAAAATGAGGAGTTGTATTTATTTGCAAATAGTGTTAATGTTAAACCATAAAGAAGGGAGCAAATGAATATTGCATCCTGGATGGGGAATTTGAGTCACAAGGATGAAATAAATGTTCACAAAATTAAACAACATGGTTGAGTCGTTGAATGCAAAAATGAGCTAAACCAGTCAACACAATGAATAAAGTTTTCATCTAATCAAGTGGAAGAGTAAGCAAAAATACACAGATCCAAATGAACAAAAGCTCGACCTTCCAATACAAAATCAAAGTTATAAATTAAAGGGAAGAGACTGGGGTTTACCTTATAATAGAGATGGGCAGGAAGAGTAAAAACCAAGCCATGGCCAATCGATGCAACATAGAGCAGAATGACAGCCAAATGGAGCAATAATGCAAACCTAGCAGAAATATTTCAAAGAGTTTGAAGATAGGAACAGATAAATCTTTCCCCAAAAATACAAATGAACCACAGGCTGGTAACAAAGCATTACAAACCAGATCTCCATAAAAGCAGAAAATACACACAAAGAAACAAAGGCAGAATAGCATGAGATCCCAAAGCAAAGAATAATGACATCATTTCAAAATTTGTGCAAAAATAAATCTTAAGAAATGACATATGCCCTTGTTAACTAGGAAAGAACAGAGCCAATTGCAGTAAAAGGTCTAATATGCTCAACCAGATCCAAAATTAACTACCACATGAGCAACTAATTAGATACCAGAGCTTTACCTCACATTCATGACGACCAGGCCAGAATAGATCCTTCTACAGAGTTCCTCACCCAGCATTTGAATCAAGCAACTCGACCCAAATGGTAGTGAGACCCAGAACTATTATAGAGCTCTAGTACCAGTCATAGCACAACAAATGGCAAGCTAAAAGACAGGAGGATCCAGATCTTAAAATACGGCCAAGATCAAAATAGTGGAAGCCGAACCATAGCCTTAAACAAAAAATTAATGGCAGAAAATGAGAAGGTGGCTAGGGTTTTTCCCTTCTCCTCGAGAACATTCTCCAAAATTGTTTTTGCAAATGAGATGAGATTCTAGGGTTTGGGCCCTAATAACGAATTGGCTACCTTTGTTCAAAGTTACGTGGTAAATCCATTGCAATTATTTCCTAAAAGTTAAACATTATTGCTTTTTCCAAAACAGATACATGCCATACCATGGTCAAAGTTCCTTTTTCATATCCATGAAGGTAATTATTTAATTATTTGCAAAGGATAGAAATTATTATCATGCGAACCATGCATATGCCTATAGTCATTATATCCAATCAATGATGCATGTGGAATCTTGTTAATAAGATAATCATACAAACCAAGAGTGGTGCATAAGACAAAGCCGAACCTTTTTACCTCATTGATGCATGTGCACAAAAGGCCAAAAGTAGCTTTTGCATAAAAGGACAAAAATTGCCCAACTCTTACCTTAATCTCTAAAAAATCAATACACTAGCCAAGATGAGAAGAAAAAGAAGTCAAGAGTAGGTGACAACTACTAGAGAGAGTTTAGTATTGGCTATTATTAGCCTTTAATTTTTATTTATATTCATTAAAGGTTAAAAGCATGCATGTACAGGTACTTTAGCTGAGTATTTGGGAGGTTATTTTTGGAGGGGTTGGATGGGACTTTCCTTACATATTGTATGCTTTTACAAAGAGAGTGGGGGCCTATTTTCTAGTAGACTTATGCTCTTAAAATCTTGTATCTTTGGACCTTATGTCTGAATAAAATATTATTTCCTCCATTTCCAAGCTTATTGATAGTGTGTTGTATCAAATTTAAGGCGTGTTCAGTGAGTTTCATTATTCCTTTGCATGCTTATACTTATATGGCACCTCCATCAAGTAATTTTGAATGTTTTACAAGTTAAGTAAGTGCATATTAATGCCTTTTGAGTGTAAATAAGTAAAAAAAAATTATTGTAGTGAAATTCACCGGTCAACAAGTGTGTTTCTATAAGATTAAGTCCCACACAAAATTTTGGTGTATCACATCGTTACTAGATTTCATTTTTACAGTTCCCTTAACCCTCAACCTAGTCAAATTTAAAATCTTAGTGATCCATCAAGGGAACTGTACGATGGACAAGTGAGATGCGAGCATGGGAATCTACAAGTGACTCTTTCTCGCACCCGACCTCCCGGGTCGTGCCGAGACATCCGGTGGGGATGGAATATACGTGGGGTGCAGACAAACTAGTTAGGTAATCTTATGTCTTCGACGCACACTAATGGAATCTGCGAATCTAAGGTAAAGAAAGCCCTCCTAACTCGAATCGGCATGATAGATCGTTCGGCGAGGATGAGCTGCTCGAAGGCTCTAATCAATATCGAGCTCTGGCGTGATCCGATCTATAGGTTGTGGGATACGTGGAAGATAACCTGTGGGTGCTTCGTATGTGTCTCCCGACAAGGTCATGAAAATGGATGGCTAAATGTGTAATGGACCTTTTGGTCCTCTATGGATGATTCTCTGGTCTAGTCCAGAAACCTTTAGCTTGATTAGTTGCTATGTTTAATAATGATAGTTGTGTGATAATGTCTGGTGGGAGTGGAGAGGATGTAAACACTAATGTCCACAAACCAGCGTCAACGTTGGATTGATTTGCAGGCTCATTGGGTTGTGGGACCTTTGGATCATAACCGTAAGTTCGTGGTTGTTGTGGACCTCCTATGGTCATGTGAAGAATCAATCCCTTCTTCTGATCCCAGTATCCAGTAGTCGTATGCCTTTTCGGCCTCTATGTTTAGAACTAAAAGTTGCACGATTTTCTTGGAGTATCTAATAGGCGTTACAGCAACTTGAATTCTTAAGCTAGTGTCATGTCAATGAGGATGTCTCCCGCATCTGGGTCATGGGACCAAAGGATCACAACCAAATGTTTGCTCTCTTCAAGCCCTTCTACAATCATGCGGATATCTATCAAGGCAATCTATAATTTGTCTGATTTGACCGTAACATATGCGCTTTGTCGCCTTCTATGTTTAATCCTCTTAATCGTGGGCTGATTTCTTATAGGTCTGTTGTTGTTCTAAGACTTGAATTACGAGATTTTGGTCTATGTCGCTTATTGTTGCAACAAGATTTGGTTGAGGCACGATTGGCTCAAAAACATATTCCCTGGGCTCCCTAGGTCCCGTGATTGTCATACAAGATCAATATAAGCCTAACTGAAATGAAATAAACTAACTATGCGAGATATATCTACAACATATATATATATATATATATACTCTTCTATTTTTGTACTTTTGACATAATATTTAACGAAATTAAGATAACAACTATTTAATATATCTAGAAAATGATAACTAACCCAATAACGAAATTAAAAACAAACAAAGTAGCCGAGTTTAGCTACTTGTCTATGCGATTGTGAATCTATTCTAAATAAATAATAACTGATCTAATTTAATTGAAAGATTTTCAATCCTACCTTAGAAGTGAGGAACAAATCATAGTTTCTTAGAAACTATCGATCCCCACAGCTTCCCCGGTAATATAAAAATGAACGTAACCGAAATGAAGTAATTCACTACTCTATTTGGTATGTTTTAACTAGAACTTTGAAAGCTTGAACCTGGATTTTACAGAACAATGGCGAATCCAATTGTGTGTGGCTTTGTCCCCTCAGTGTGGTCTCCTCGTTCCTTCGTGCTCACGTGAATCTAGAAAAGCATGTAATGCTAGCATCAACAGAAGTAGGTATTGGAACAATGGCAGCTTTGGATGTAGACTGAATACAATGCGAGTAGGAGAGGGATAGCGCAAGAGAATAGAGCTTGGCTTATGCAATTCCTAGCGGGATTTATTGCGAGTCATACAACACAAAACATCCAGAACCTGAAACTATCCTTCTTGACGAACAAAACCTGCAACTCTAATGGCTTTAGACTGAAAAATGAAACTATCCTACCTCAATTGATTGTATGAAACAATAATAACACTAGAACAAGAAGATCATGTGGCTTCTAAACAACAAAATAAGACTAACTATGCATGCAACAAATGAAAACTATTGAATTCCTAAGCAATAACTGAAAGACTAAACTATTGAAATGAGAGGATGAGGGGCCATTTACTTGTAATCAAACCAGCTATTTATAGAATTCCCATTCACCCAAAGGTAACTCCAACTAGGACTCTTTTACCATTAAACAATGGAGAAACACTATTCCAGGGGACATAAAACATAAATACAAGCCAAGGCGGTGGAAAAAAGCTGGTAAAAGTTGAAAATTTACGTGAGTCGTGATCAAAAGAATGTGCTAGAAAATGCGTGAAGGACCGCCGCCCGAGCAGGGAGCGATTCAGGACCACCGACTGCGCAGGTGGCGCTTTGTCATCAAGACAAAAATGCAAAGGAAAATAGGGGAAAAGAGCAAAACAAAGCATGCGGAGGCTAAGTGGGGCATGCGGGATGTTAATGTAAAATTGGAGAGCTTTTTGGATCCCAAACACCTTGTGAGGAGACTCAGTATCATCATTGTTGCATGTGTAACATCGTTACAACAACGCAGCACTTTACAATTTTGGGTACGTACATATTGCCCCCTCGGAGAAGTGTTTTAGCCATGAAGAGGCGTAAAACGGTGGGTCCGAGTATGGCGGTCCCAAAATGGGAAGCTAGAAATTATACCTGACATGTCCATGTGTCGAAATGACGCCATCCAAAATTCTCGCTACCTGCAAAATGAAAAGAGGACTCAAGTGCAGATAGATAAAATAAATCAAAAAATAAATACTAAAATAATATGAAGTGAGGACTTACCATTTGTGCGGGGATAAGAACTTACCTCCGTCGGTGCTCCAAACCTACGAAAAGGGCATTCAAAACGAGTCAAAATGCTATATATATATAATGGGCCCATTTTCCTATTCATTTGCGCGTGTCGATTTGATTGATTTTGAGCTCTGGGACCCACGGTGACGGTTTTTGACGAGAGTATAGTCGAAACATTCGTGACGAGATAGCGATCATGCCTCCACGAGCAGATCCTCGACTGCGAGATCTCAGGTTAGTTCTTCTCGATTTAACATTTTTGCACTCAAAATATTAAAATGTCAAAATATTTGTTGTGGGGGTTATTTTTAGAAATGTCAGTTTTAAACGTGTCTCTTAGGGGGTGCCTAATGGGTAGGCTTTTGTTTTAGTCGAAATGGTCTTTTTATCCATTTTTGAGCATTTTTAGGGTACGTGACCCGTTTTTAAACGTGAGACATGACCGCCACCCTGAGCAGGGTGGCGGTTACAAGACCGCCACCTTTCAAAGTGGTGGTTACGGAACCGCCGCCCTGCTCAGGGCGGCGGTCCTTTCCAGAATGATAAAACAACCTTGTTTTTAACTTGTTTTTGCATTTTCCATTTTCCCATATGCTTTGATGATTTTTCCAATTTGATTCAAATACTAACTTACTCTTTTTGCATGTTTTTGGGTGTATACAGAAGGAGGAATATATCAGATGGAGCCGAGAGAGAGAGTGTGTGACTGGCTTCTAGCAGTGTTGGATGCACTTTCTCAGGCCGAGCAGGATACTCTTCAGAGGGCCGGCATATTACGTATATCACGGGTTCCTCATGTCACACCTTCTAGTCACATACTATGTGACATGTTTTCATATTGGGATGTTGATCGGAACACTTTCGATTTCTAGGAGTCAGGGGTGAGTGGACTATCACCCTGGAGGATGTCTACCGCATCTTGGGAGTCCCGATCATCGGGAGACGACTTACACTTGAGACAACGGGGTCACGGGCTCAGATAGCTCAATGGGCTACATATATGGGAGACACAATTGTCTCCACTGGTTCGAAGAAGGGGGTGAGGGTCCGTTCCATTCCTAGCTTGCCTATCCCTTTGATTCGTCAGGCCATTATGGGGATCCTTGCCTTGAGATTGATCGGGGACAAGGGAGGGGACACCTTACTCTACTGCTAGTCCCCTATTATTGCACAGATTGAGGCACATGGTCAGATTTATGCCTGGGGAGCCGATATACTTGGGACCACCTATCACGACTTGTATAGGGTGGTTCGCTTATAGGGATAGTCTTTAAGCCATCTGACCTTGGTTATGAGTGTGTCTATGAGCGTATCATCCCTTATGGGAGAGGTATAGAGGTGGCGGATCCCGGAGCCATGAGGGCAGCTAGATGGATAGAGATGTCGGTGCTTAGAGCACCCCACCAGCCAGTTACTTCCTTTACTACTGATGATATGGAGGCCACACCTTATCAGGCCATGGCAGGGTTGTGGGGCGAGGAGACCTTCACTTTGATTTCCTACTCTACTATAGGGCAGCTTGTGGACAGGACGGGGAAGGTAGAGACACACCCCTTTGATTGAGTGCCTCAGTATTTTGGCCTTGCTTACGTTGATATGCTTCCCCAATGGTGTCGGTGTTCGAGATCGAGTTCGGGAGGTTAGGGGAGGTCCTGAGGCCGGGGTCGAGATTGTTGTTACTCCTGGCATCCCTATTGCAGCTAGGCGGGTGGTACATGCCTGAGAGAGAGTCGGTGCACCTCATGCACCTTTACTTTGGATTACCACCGATCTTGCCCATGCGGTGATGACCCTATTGATATAGACTCCAGTCTGAGGAGTTTACAGGGGGAGAGATAAAGGAGGAGACCGAGGACATGGAGGTCAGCGAGTTGGGTGGAGAGGAGGATAGCGATCCCGAGTGGCATGACACTCAAGAGATCTTACAGGCCGAGAGGGCAGAGCAAAGTGCGGAGAGGGTGACTCTAGTCTCAGAGGAGTTTCCCTCTCAGGACCTAGGCGGAGAGGATGAGTCCGATGGGGCGCTATGTTGCCCTGCACACACAAGGAGGACATCGATCGGCGGTGACATCTGTGGTAGGCGCCGATCCTAGGGATCCCTCTTGGAGGCCTGAAGATCCGAGTGAGTTGTCACTCTTCTTTTAATATTTGTTTTTAGCTAGGATTGCCTTAGTTGTTATCTCTCCTTTTGTTCATCTTTGTTTTTATCTTTTGATTATTTTCTAATTTGTTTTCTCCTTTGCTTGTAGAGACTGCTGATGAGTGGCGAGACTTGATTCGCCTTTGGGTATGTACTGATACCCTGATGCTCCCCATGGAGAAGACTCACGCCAAGCTATCTGTGGATGCAGGGGAGCCTTTAGCAGCTGGTAGGCATAGTGATGTCTTTGCCCCTGTCTGGCATGTGGCCAAGATGGTGACTTCCCTCCATACCAAGTTAGCCAAGTATAGGACTACAAAGCACCTGATGAGGAGACGCTCTCATAGCGAGGCTAAGGCTACGCCACTTGTTCGGACCGTGAGACCTTAGTGCACTCAGAGTGCCGGTGTAGCCGAGTCCTAGATGTGGTCATGCGCCTTCTGAGGGATCTCATAGGGGTTGAGAGGCCACTTGGCTCTTTTTGTAGTGACTCTTGCTAGATTGTTTATACGATCATTTTGTATTTTCTGGGCTCATTGAGCATTTTGACCATGCCTAGTGCATGATGGCATTGTACATGAAACCTAATTATATATATACATCTCTCTTTTGGATCTAGATCTCTTTGTACCTAGAGTTTTGTGATTCATTTTCACATGTATACTAGATGCTTATTAGAATTCTTATTTTTATATGCTTTTCAGAATGTATGCAATGGAGAACAAATGACACAAATGCTTTCTTTCTTTTTGTATTTTGTGATGTTGATGTATGATGATGCAAATGAACTTGTGATCTTGAACTTTAGCTTTCATAAGCAATTTTCCGGTACTTCATATTGTTTTGACAAAATGTAATGACGAACTGGTATGATGAGCAGATGCACTTGCCCCACTCCTAACTCCACACAACTAGTAAGATGCGAGGGCTCACCACCGAGAGCTAGAAAGGGCACAAGCTATGAGGTGTGTTGAAATGGTAATGATGGGAGATAGACAAAGAGTTGGTGGAACCAAATTAGGATGCTACAAACCTACCCTACTCAAGTGACTCCATAGTTTAGAATGTGACTTGCTTTGCAGTTTATCTAGACTTAGATCCGTAGATGGCCACTTGGTTGACAAAATCTAGATTTCAGGGTTTTGTACTCTCTTGGAATTTTGGACATTTGATTCATTTGTTTTTGACTCAATATTTCAAAGGTTTATTCGAACTATTTGCTTATGACCTTCAACATTTACTGTCAAGAGGACCCCCTACACCTTGCCCTATGCTACTAGTAGGAAGCATGGGCTTATCACCATGGACAAGGCACATGCGAGTAAGGGAATTCCCATCCTTTCCCAACCCTACGTCACTAGTAAGAGACGCAAGCTCATCATCGAAGGTTGGTAGGGAAAGGAAATGTGTAAAAGTAAAATTTTTTGTTTGATCTATATTCGACTTATTTATTTGAGAAAAATGTCAGTATGTTCTTATTTCCAAAGATATATATATATATATATATATATATATATATATATATATATATATATATATATATATATATGAGATAGATGTGACACCATGAAGCTTCTAGAACAGACCATAGGCAAGACACCTATCCTAGGAAGAAACAAAAGTGAGAACAAGCATGTAGGCCTTGGTATGGCTACCGTTAAGACTTTGTCATATCTAGCTTTAATTGATGAAATGATTTTGAAATAGTTGATGATGTTATGAAAATGAAGAAGTATGATTTGAATGCTTCTGTCAATACCATTAGAAGTTTGTAATGAATTTCTTAAGAGCAAGTCCCTTGATCACCAAGTTTTACTGAAACGAGTGAACAAAATGAACCTATCTAAATGAATATGTAATGTAGATATAATTATACAAATAGTGTCGATGCTTCATGCGTAAAACCATTTAAGGTGCAAGGAATTGACAGTTTCACCAAATTCCTCACCTTCTAGTGTGCACAAGAGATACACACCATTTCCATAGTCCTTCATGACTTGATATGGGCCCAACCACTTGGGCCAGAACTTTCTTCCTTCACCGATTTTCTTATCGATCCGGTTGTCTAGTCTTAGAACTAGATCTCCTTCATATATTTCTTGCTCATAGACCTTTTTGTTATCTACCGGAACATCCGGTCAGCATAGACTCTATGCTGTTGTTTAGCATTTAACTTGGCCTCATCTAGGCTTTCTAGTTGGGAGAGGCGTGCCTCTCTATAAGCTTCCTCATCCAGAATCCCTTGTAGTGAGATGCGGAGACTGGGTATTTCAACCTCAAGTGGGAGAATACTTCTACTCCGAATACCAATGAGAAAGGAGTTGCTCTGTTGGTGTTCTTATTGAGGTTCGGGGGCCCACAAGGCCGTAAAAGCTTTAAGTGCCAATCTTGTTTGTTTTCCTTTTTCTTGTTTTAAGAGAATGGACTTTAGAGTTTTATTCATAGCTTCAGCCTGTCCGTTGGCTTGAGGGTAATACACAGAGGCCGTATGATGGTTTATTTTAAATTTACTGCATAGCTCACGGACCTTGTCATTCTTAAAGGATGTGCCATTATATGAGATAATGACTTATGGGACACCATACCTATAGATAATTTGGTTCAAAATGAATTTTGCAATCATTGAACTGTGAAATGCGGTGGTGAGAGGCATGGCCTCCACCCATTTGGTAAAATATTCCATGGTCATGTGATTATAAAATTATGGCCATCTCTCTGATGACGAGGGGAATTTCCCTATCAAATCTAGGCCCCATGTAGAAAAGGGCCATGAAGTCACTATTGGTCGTAGAGCTTGTGTTGGCATGTGAATCTCATGGGAAAATTCTTGGCATTTATGGCATTTGCGTATAAACTCTACTATGCATTGTGTTCTAGAGTGGGCCAGAAATAGCCCATCCGATGTATTTTGTGGGCAGTGGCATGACCACCAAAATGGCCTCCACATATTCCACTATGGGATTCGTAGAGAATCTTCTTGGATTCTTCTGTGTCAACACACCTTAGAAGCATTCCATCGAAAGCCTTATGATAGAGAACTTGTTCTATAATAATGTATTTAGCTACGATAATGCGTAACTACCTTCTTTATTGTGGTGTAGCACCTTTTGGATACGTATGGTCCATGATAAAATTGATAATATCGGTATACCAAGGACATTCAGAGATGGGAGGTCTGGTTTCGATGTAATATATGCATTCATCGGAAAATCTAGATCTACTAGATCGCCTTTGTCTAATGGGTTGTCGGCTAACCAATCTATAATGATTTGTCCCTTAACAGACTTCTGGTTTACAAAATTTAATTTGAATTCACCCATTAAGGTTATAAAGCGTCCAACCTTTTTAGACAAGGACCCTTGCGTGAGGAAAGTTCGTAAATTGTCTGTTTTTACTATGACCCTTGTTTCTTGATTTAGCATGTAATGTCTTAAGCGTTTGGTTGCAAAGACTATGGCAAGACATTCTCGTTTTGCTTGCGTATAACATGTTTCATAATCGAGCAATGTTCGGCTGATAAAATAGACCACACATTCTCATTTATCGTTGTCTTCTTGAGCCAACATGCAGGCTAGCGAGACATCCTTAGCTCGTGAATATAAGATCAAAGGATGATCTGGTCTAGGTGGCATTAATGTGGGAGGAGACAATAAGAAGTGTTTAACTACTTCGAAGGCCTCATGGCATTCCTTTTTCCAAATAATGCAATAATCTTTTTTCAACAAATTGTTGATTGGATGAATAGTAAAACTTAAGTCTGGAATGAATCTCTAGATTGCACCGAGCTTTCCAAGAAACAATCTAATGCCAAATTCATCTAATGGTGGGATCATCTCAAGAACAACTCAGATTTTGGCTGGGTCTACATCGATCCCTCATGATGATATAATGTAACCTAGGAGTTTCCCTCCTGTCACACCAAATACACATTTTTCTGGGTTTAGTGTGACTCCGTATTCAATAAAACATGAAAGAATGATGCGGAGCACTTCCGGGTGATCACAGTGCTTCTGGCCTTGGCCAACAAGTCATCTACATAGGATTCCATGATTTTATGAATAAGATTGTGAAATATGTATGTCATTGCCATTGGTATGTAGTGCCAGCGTTCTTAAGACCGAATGGCATAACAACGTAGCAATAAGTTCCCCAAGGAGTTATAAACGTGGTTTTGGCTTGGTCTTGTTTAGATATTCTGATTTGGTTGTATCCTCGAGAACCCATCCATGAGAGATAAAAGCTCAAATCCAGCTGTTGCGTCAATGATGACATCAATGGATGGTAACAGGAAGTCATCCTTGGGGCACGCCTTGTTAATGTCTCGGAAGTCTATGCAGATGCATATCTTCCCATTCTTTTTGAGAACGGGGACAATATTAGATACCCACTGAGAGTAATCGACCGGTTTGATGAACCCTACCTGGAGAAGTTTCATTACTTCTTCCTTCACCATGAGAGCTACCTTGGGTTTCATTGGTCTCGATTTTTGTTTAATTGGCTTTGCATCTGATTTGGTGATGAGGTTATGTACCATGATGTGCGGTGCAATTCTTGTCATTTCTTTATAATTAAATGCAAAATCCTTTTGATGTTATTTGAGGATTCGAGTGTGTATTTTTATCTCTTCTAGAGTTAACGAAGATCCTAGTTTCAAGATCTTTGGTTCTTCCTCTGTTCCAATGTTAATATCAATCGTTCCTTCGATTAAAGAAGCGTTACCTTCTTCAAACTCAGGTGGGGTTGGAGGTAGTTCCAGATCTTCTCCATTCTCTACCGCGTATATGTCGAGTTTCTTTTGTGGGGAAGCTCTACCATGGGATTTCCAAAGTAAGAAGATGAATGTGTGATTAAGGACAAATCTACCATGTGATGGGTGAGATGTAACTCTGCATAGGTGTTTAGGTAATCAAGAGTGGCTCTATCACTATCAACGTGACCTAAGATAGTAGATTTATTCTCAGCTATGTGCGTTAGAAGAGGGTTTGTTGATGTTTTCTTTACTAACGGTTCGATGATTTAAGGATACTATTGTCAAAAATTCCCCCTTAGGTAATTTTGATAGCAGATTGATTCAAGGCCCCAAAATCATGTTTTTGGGGTCCCCTCGCCTTCTTTCTAACCCTCCTGTCCAAGAGGAAAAGAGAAAGTTCTAAAAATCGGAAGAAATGTAGAAAAACAAGCTTGGGGCAATAAAAATCATGAAAATTGGCTAAGTCCTGGTCCAGCGGCCCTTGGGGCAGTTGGGGCGTAGGGGTGCGAACCGGCCGAAAGGCCGCCAAGTGGTCCGCAAGGTTTGGGACATCCGGCCGTGAGGATGCGGAGGACGCGAACCAGCCGCCTCGACCAAAAAAGGAGAACTTTCGCAAAGGAACATCCGGCCGTCGGGATGCGTGGGGCGTGGAAGCCGGTTCGGCCGAGAGCAAAGGAAGCCCATTTCGGGCGGTTCGGAGAATTCGTCCCAAGCGATGCAGGCGATTGGAACAAATGTACGCGAAGGACGTGAATCGGCCGGTTCGGCCAAACGGGAACTTCAAGACCTTTGGGGCAATTGGGACAAAGAGACGCGTGGGACGCAGAGATGGCAGAAGGCCGAAAGCCAATCAAGCAATACCACGTGTCATCGGTTGAATGAGGGAAAGGAAGCCCATTTCGGGCGGATCGGGAGTTTTGTCCCAAACAGTTTGGGACATCCGGAACAAATGTACGCGAAGGACGGCAGCGGCAGAACCGGAGACCAATTAAATCACAACACGTGTCACAAGAGGGAAGCATCCAAAAGTTCAAAGGGCGAGGTTTCAAGCATTGGCCCGAGCCAATAGGAATTGGACACGTGTCCAATGGAACAAGGAAAAGCGAGCTCGGGGAAGATTTGGAAAATTTGGCCAAGTTTCGCCAAAGAACTAAAAGGTAAAGGTTTTCCCGCGTCCTGTCAACCAACCAAAGCGTACCACGTGTCCCAGTGGTGGGGGCGCGAGGAAAAAATGGAAAATTTTCCAAAGTTATAAAAAGTCGAATTTTCAAAGGAAAACCCGCGGAAACAGTAAGGAGAGAGAATTGCTCATCCAATCAGCGCCCGACACGTGTGTCATCCAGTGGCGAGAGCGGGAAAGTTTTCAAAATCCGTTTTGGCACATTTGTGCCTAAATCTTCAGATCGTCATATCTTTCGATCCAGAGCTCGGATTTGCACGTTCTTTATATCAACGGAAAGCTGTTGAAATTCTCTACATGATTCCGAGGTCAATCTTGCATTTTGGTTCAGTTTGGAGAGAGAAAATTGAGAAAATGTCTCTGATGCATGGTAATGCCAGAAGTGACGCTTCAACAACCAGCTTTAATGCAGCAGACAGTTCGCCGCTTCTGTTAGATAGCCCGCCGTTTTGCCAGGATCCACCACTTCTGCCATAATGAGATGATTTAAAATACGACCTAGAAGTGGTTGGGGCAGATTCTGAATTTCCTCTCTTTTCCCTTTCTCATTCTTCCTATATATTGAAAAGAGGGGTTTCTTTCAAAAGGTCGAACATTTTCTGTTTTGCTCCCCCCTTCTTCTCCTATCAGGCGAATTTGTGGAGTTCGAACCTCTCATTTGAAACTGTAATACGACTCTGCCTCTTGGCATTTTGTAGTGTATTGTATCAATCTTTGGAGCAAGTAATACATGTCTGTGGATGATTCTCAACCCTCTCTGTGTTCATTTTGCATCCTCCTGGTCTTTCACTGCAAGTTTTGTTATCTGTGCATGATCTTATATCACATTTGAATGGTCTGTGTTTATTGGCAAGATAGGTGTTCTTCATTCCTCGGTGCATCACCTCTATTAGCTTAGATTTATTTTTATGCATCTTCTTACCCTATCTCCTTGGTAGATTAGATTAGGTTTCGAGCAAACCCTCTGCATATTTCGTGTGCATCTGAATAGAGGAATAGGAACCAACCTTCTCTGGAGAATCCTTTCTCACTTTTCAAGTCCCACACTTGGAGAAAGGATTCAATGTTATGCAATCACACTGGATGATAGTATGGTCAACCTAGAAACCTGACCAGCATCCAGGGGTGCTATGATTTTGCACCAATAGTTTTGCACGCCAGTGGGACATCACGGTTTAGAGTTTCATCTTTCGAGGTGTCTCATTATCAACAAAGAAAGTTTAAGCCACCGTGCGCTTGCATCAACAGCTTTGGCACGCCGGTGGGACCTTAGAGGTCTTCACTTTCATTACAACAAGATCGATGTGCACTTGTTGTAAGTTCCAGCTTTGAAGGAGCTTTAAAATCACACATCTGGTGACTCTAAAAGAGGCATAATCCACTTTGGTTTCAAAGAGTCCAAGCCCGGAAAATTTATGAGAAGAATACGAGATCGTCAAGAACTAGGGAGGAAGGATTATTTGTTTATCTCGCACCTATCTCCGAGCGAGAGAAAGAAGAGGAAGAAGGATTCGAGAGGGCTCCATCTCCACCAAACAGAACTCTCTCAACTCCTCCACCTGGTAGACCTTTCATCCAATCAACAAGGGTTCTCAGGCCAATCAGAATGGCGCAACCACCGAATCCCTTTGTCAATTTCAGCGGCAAGAGCCCACTTTCCCTCAATGCACGAATCCAGTTCCACCGCAGCATTGAAGAACATTCCATTTTTCACTAGAGAAAATCATACCACTCCACGGTGATCATGTCAAAGACATTGCTAACGCGTCTATGCAATCCATGAGATAAATGAAATGGATGTGGTCACAAATTGTTGGCATCTTCGTTCAAAGGGAAGGCATTGCAATGGTTTAGGAGCCTTGGAGCCGGTTCTATCACAAATTGGAATCGATTATGCATAGTTCTCCATGAGCGGTTTGGGGAAAAGGAGACAATTTGTCTCTACTAGAACAATTGAAAACTATCAAGAGAGCTCCCAATGAGCAACCGACGACTTCAACTTTAGATTTCAAAGGTCTTGGGAGAGGATTCTAATGGCAGTAAGGCCAGCGCGAAGGGTGCTTTTCTATACTATCTTAAGGCTTTGAATTCTGATATTTCTATGTTAATTCAATCTATGGGAGGCACAACCTTACCTGCTGCTTATAGCATTGCCATTAGGGCTGAAAATTGTTTGATCCAAGCTGGTAAACTAGCTCCTAGGCCTCCCATGCCCTTGTATCCAAACTTAGAAAATCCAAGCACTAGTCAAGCACCCACTTTGGCTCCTATTCCCACTCCTAGAAATCAAAGTTCAAATGAGACTTCTACTTCATCCTCTAGTACTTCAAATGAACTCCAAGAGGTCATGAAACAATTGCAAAATTTGGGAAATGAGCTGGTTACTATCAAAAGACAACAAGCTCAAAGTGCTAGACCGTATCAGCCTCAAGCGCAGTACCAGGCTAGGCCCCCATACCAACAAAATAGGTCACCAACTCAGGCTGCAAATCAAAATCAAAGCCAAGTAAGGCCTCCCGCTAATAGACCATTTCAGCCCTATAACCCCAATGTCGTATCTTCTTCTAAAGCATTAGTGCCAGTCCAAAATAACATGGCCCAAGAATACGATTGGTGTTTCCCATGCAGTCAACCACATAACCAATCAATGTGCTTTAACGGTGCATTAAATCAGGCTCTTATGGTGCAAACCACCGGTGGGTCGCAAGAGTCCAACCATGAAGAGGATCAGCAGAAGAAGCACTTCAAATAGGGGAAAATCTCCAAATGAAACTACTCTTGTCAATTGGCAAAGCTAAAGATTTCGTGGTATGAATCAAATACCCTCCCAAAGTGTTGCAGTAGCTAACACAAGGTCAAAGAGGAGGAATTTGGGTGAAGAACAACCATTAACCCCAAGTAATTCACGACCTTCTGTCACTCCACAAACTATTGGCAAACAAAATGCAATCCCAAGCATGCAAGGAGCACCCAAACCAGCTCCTAAACCAACTCACATGCCAATTACTACGCCCATGTGCAAGGATGAATGTGCGAGGCGAAGGGACAACAGAGGGATACTTCATCTCCATTCAAGATCATTGATCGGATGAAGAAGACAAATGTAAACATATCAATGTGGGAATCCCTATCCATCCTGTGCCAAAGAGATCTCTGTTCTGCCCATGAAGGACTGCCAACTTCGAATCAAGCAAGTTCGGATGCAAGAGAAAGTACTTATAAATGCCGCATAGCTTTGAGGGAAATCATGGAGGACAAGAAGGTAAAATGTTGAAGCCCCTCCTTTCTATGTTTCATTGATCATTGGAAATCAACTAGTGCACAATTGCATGATAGACTCCGGGGCAAGTAGCTCGGTAATGCCTAAACAAATAGGCTGATCGGCTAGGGCTCCAAAGATGAAACCATATCCAAAGGGGTAGTGCGGTTAGATGGGACAGCAAGAATGCAGGTTGGGATGATTAGGAACTTGAGTCTTACCTTGCATGCATGTCCAAATGTGGTTGTTTTACAAGATGTGTCGATCATAGACTGCCACCACTCTTTGCATTGTGCTTGTCAAGAGACTTCACGGCCAAGATTGGGGATATTTGTCTGCTAATTGGTCACACATGCTTTGTTTAGAACGAGGTATGGAACTAAGGCTACAATCAGTCTCGAACCTATTGCAAACTTCCACATTGAGCCTTACAATCCAAGTCAGATTAATGCCAATTGCTCAACATTTGATCAAGAAGATCACCCAAGCTCTGATGAAGCTGACACTAAGGTTGGAAGCATCCCGGATCTAACTCTTGATGAATGGGCAAGCAAGGTGCATGCTTTTGATCCTTATCAAGAAATAGAAGAATCTGAGCTGGGAGTCTATTGTATACACGAAGAAAATCAACCTATTCCTAGCATCACCAAGCCAAACCACAAGGATGACAATGAGGTATGGCAGCTGTTTTTTGATGGATCAAGGAGTAGGCAAGGTGCAGGAGGAGGAGCTATGCTCGTTTCACCACAAGGTATAAGGTATTACTGAGCCTTCCATTTCTAGTTTTCCTGTTCAAATAACACTGCTGAATATGAAGCCTTGGTGCAAGGGATACATTGGGAAATCAAGAAGAAAATAAAGAACTTGCAAGTCTTTGGTGACAGTGAACTAATCGTCAATCAAGTTAGGGGACAATATGCTACAAAGAATGAACTGCTAAAGAACTACAAGAATAGGGTATGGGACCTCGTTGAGGATTTCGAAGCTTTCAATATCGCGTCCATACCTAGGGAGAAAAATGAAGCCGCGGATAGGCTCGCAGCTGTTGGAGCAATGTTTGATGTGGTTGACAACATCAAAGGGAAAAACACACCACATGTCCATGTGATTGTGAGGCCAGCGATTCAGATAATAACACCATTGGTAGGTGTTTGAGAACAATCAACAGATCGTCAATTTCTTACAAGAAGTGGCTGAATTCTCGGCCTAGGAATCGGATGATTAGAGCAAGTATGGGGATCAAGTAGTGCAGTGCCCGGACAAACAAGCTTCCTAGGGGTTTAGTAACATTGAGTCTATCTTCAACCCTAACGACCAATTCCGTAAGGAAAAGGCTAACATACAGTCAAAGAGAAGATTCGAGCCAATTATTGGGAAAACAAAACACTTCAAATTGGCAAGGTAGCCACTGAACAAGAGAAATCAGATTTCATACAACTTTGCCAAGAATTTCCAGATGTCTTCGCTTGGAGCTATGAAGACTTGAAAGGTTTCAATCCCAACCCAGCTCAAAGATACCATAGAATTGGATCCGATGCTAAGCCCATCGGCGAGTAGAGACCACCAACCCTCACATTGAGCCTCTAATGAAGAAAGAGCTAAATAAGCTAATAGAGGCAAGCATTATATTCTCGATCAAGCACTCAAGTTTGGGTCGCAAACTTGGTTCCTGGTCAGGAAGAAGAGCGGAGAAATCAGGTTGTGTGTAGATTTCCGAGACCTAAACAGGGCATCTCTCAAAGACCATTACCCACTTCCTTCAATGGAACAAATATTGCAAGTAGTATCCGGTTCGGAGAGATTCTCTCTCCTAGATGGCTACTCAGGGTATAATCAGGTAATGGTGAAGGAAGATGACCAGTTCAAGACGGCTTTCACCACCAAATGGGGGACCTATGCCTACAAGAAGATGCCATTTGGGCTATCAAATGCTGGAGCCACTTTCCAAAGGGCAATGGATATGGCATTCAAGGGGTTGATCAATAAAATAGTTTTGATATACCTTGATGACATCACTGTATTCTCCAAAAATGCAGTGGATCACCTCTTTCATCTGAGGCAGGTATTTCAGAGGTGTAGAAGATTTGGGGTATCATTGAATCCCAAAAAATGCATATTCTTGGCTCATGAGGGAAAAATTCTTGGCCATATTGTTTCAAAGGAGGGATTGATGATTGACCCAGAAAGAGTTGAAGCAATTCGAGCATTGCCATTGCCAAGTTATAAGAAGTCTCTTCAAAGCTTCTTAGGAAGGATCAATTTTGTCCGCAGGTTTGTTCCAAACTTTGTAGCTCTCGTAAAGCCAATAACACTGATGTTGAAGAAGAGCATGGAATTTAAGTGGACATCTGAAGGCAAGGCAAGTTTTGAGGCAATAAAAGAGGCTATATCTCAAGCTCCAACTCTCGTCAACCCAAACTTCTCCAAGGATTTCATGCTATACGCCTTTGGTGGTGGAGATACAATTTCTGCAATCTTGGCACAACAAAACAAAGAAGGATTAGAACAACCAGTTGCTTTCTTCAGTCAAGGCTTGGAGGAATACGAAACTAGGTACTCTTTTATTGAAAAGCACATCCTTGCTTGTCATCAGGAGCTTGAAGAAGTTCAGACATTTGGTCTCAAACAATAAGGTTCAAATTGCTTTGGTGTCTCATCTTCAGTGTCAAGGACTTTCTCCTAAACAAGGATTTAAATGAGAAGAGAGCAGGTTGGATCACTCGGGTGATGGAATATGATATTGAAATCAGAGTAACCAAACTGGTTCGTGGCAAAGGTTTGTGTGAGCAACTCACTTCCAAACAACTAGACGGCTCAGAAGGTGAAGAAGATGTTGTCCTGCTACTACAGGATGGTCAAGAACAGGAAGATAATGATGTGCCCACTCCCTGTTGGACTCAGAATATGATACACTTCCTACAGGTGCCTATGCCCTCCAAAAATGAGCAAGGCGAAGAGGAGATACTTTAGATTACGAGCTATCCCGTATGTACTGATTAATGGTATCTTGTTCAAGAAAGATATCCATGGTTTTCTATTAAGATGCATTGGAACATGTCAAGTTGAGAGGATCTTACATGAGTTCCATGATGGGGAGGCAGGAGGCCATTTCGCCCCACGAGTAACAGCTCTCAAGATAATGAAGGCAGGGTATTATTGGCCCACAGTGTTCAGTGACTGTTATACATGGATAAGAAAGTGCAAGAAATGTGCATTCTTCACAGGAAAAGGAAGGTTAGCAGCGCTGCCCCTTCATCCAATTTCAGTAGATCAGCCATTCATGCAATGGGGACTGGACTTCATTGGAGTCATCAATCCCAATTCAAGTCAAGGTCACAAGTGGATACTCACAGCAACGGACTATTTCACCAAGTGGACCGAAGCAGTGGCACTCAAAGAGGCAAGTGAGTCTAACATACTAGACTTTTATGAAGAAATAGTGACCAGGTTCGGTGTGCCGGCCACTATCATATCAGATAATGCATTAGCATTCATAGGTTCCAAGATTACAGAATGGGCTGTCAAGAATGGAATCTATTTGAGCACCTCTTCAAATTATTACCCACAGGGTAATGGACAGGCAGAATCCACGAACAAAAAGTTGCTAAGGATCATTAGAAGAACTCTGGATGAAAACCAAAGAACATGGCATACCAAGCTAAAATCAGCATTATGGGGCTGATAGGATAACTCCCAAGCGATCCACGAGTAACTCTCCATTCGGGGCTTGTCATGGAAGAGAAGCAATCTTGCCCATGTCACTTGAGTTGCAGATTGGAGCTCATGAAGCAGTTGGAGTTGTCTGAGTTCAAACCAATGGAGACCAGGTACACAGAGTTGATGGAATTGGAAGAAATAAGAGAACATGCAGCCCTGATGATTGAAAAGGATCAGGCCTTAGTAAAAAGATGGTTTGACAAGAAGGCAGGAGTGAGGACCTTCCAGGAGGGGGACCTAGTTCTGAAATGGGATGCAGATCGGGCGAAACCTGGAAGGCATTCCAAGTTTGATGCCATTTGGAGCGGCCCCTACATGGTCACGAGATGTAAGAGTGGTAATGCCTTCCAATTATGCTCAGATTGGATGGAGAAGAACTCCCGATTCCAGTTAACGGAATTTATCTTAAACATTGCTACTAAAAAGGAAAAGGTTTACCCTTGTAAATATTAGCCTAGATTTCAATCCCTCTAAGTGCGTGTGCACATTGTCTTGTTGTAGTTAGGTTTCTTTTTCCCTAAGTGCTTTGGCACAAGTTTTGTCGCTCTCAGGTTGAATTTCTACAGTTCAGAGTGCTCTCAAAGATGAGTTGCAGTATCAGGATCGGGATCAGAGATCAAATTGGCTTCAGGATTATTACTCCATGCCCAATGGATTGTTAAAAGGCCACTGATCTTCTACCTAGCAGGCAGGTGGCCCCGCTGAGTCGCCAAATTGTTGTCAAAAATTCCCCCCTTAGGTAATTTTGATAATAGATTGATTCGGGGCCCAAAATCATGTTTTGGGGTCCCCTCAGCCTCTTTCTAACCCTCCTGTCCAAGAAGAAAAGAGCAAGTTCTAAGAAATGGAAGAAATGCGAGAAAAACAAGCTTGGGGCAGTAAAAATCATGAAAATTGGCTAAGTCCTGGTCCAGGCGGCCCTTGGGACAGTTGGGACGTCGGGGCGCGAACCGGCCGAAAGGCCGCCAAAGTGTCCGCAAGTTTTGGGACATCCGGGCCGTGAGGACGCGGGACGCGAACCGGCCGGGTTCGACCGAAAAGGAGAACTTTCGCAAAGGAACATCCGGCCATCGGGACACGTGGGGCGCGGAAAGCCGATTCGGCCTAGAGAGCAAAGGAAGCCCATTTCGGGCGGTTCGGAAGAATTTGTCCCAGACAGTCTGGGATAGTTGGAACAAATGTACGTGAAGGACGCGAACCGGCCGGTTTGGCCGAAACGGGGAACTTCAAGCTTTGGGGCAATTGGGACAAAGAGATGTGTGGGACACAGATATGGCAAGGAGCCAAAAGCCAATCAAGCAACGCCACGTGTCATCGGCCGAATGAGGGACAAGGAAGCCCATTTCGGGCGGATCGGGAGTTTTTGTCCCAAACAGTTTGGGACATCCGGGAAAAATGTACGCGAAGGACACGAAAAGCCGTTTGGTAGACCCGGAGACCAATCAAATCACGACACGTGTCACAAGAGGGAAACGTCCAAAAGTTCAAAGGGTGAGGTTTCAAGCGTTGGCCCGAGCCAATAGGAATTGGACACGTGTCCAATGGAACAAGGAAGTGCGGAGCTCGGGAAGATTTGGAAAATTTGGCCAAGTTTCGGCCAAAGAACTAAAAGGTAAAGGTTTTCCCCGTGTCCTCGTCCAACCAACCAAAGCATGCCACGTGTCCCAGTGGTGGGGGCACGGGAAAAAATGGAAAATTTTCCAAAGTTATAAAAAGTCAGAATTTTCAAAGGAAAACCCGTGGAAATGGAAGGAGAGAGAATTGCTCATCCAATCAGCACCCGACACATGTCATCCAGGTGGCAGAGCGCGGGAAAAGTTTTCAAAATCCGTTTTGGCCTGTTTCGTGCCCTAAATCTTCAGATCGTCATATCTTTCGATCCAGAGCTCGGATTTGCACGTTCTTTATATCAACGGAAAGCTATTGAAATTCTCTACATGATTTTAGGGTCAACCTTGCATTTTGGTTCAGTTTGAAGAGAGAAAATTAAGAAAATGTCTCTGACTCATGGTAATGCCAGAAGTGACACTTCAACAACCAGCTTTAATGCAATGAGACGATTCGCACTCCTAGTTAGACAACCGCCGTTTTTCGGGATCCGCCGCTTCGCCATAATGAGATGATTTAAAATATGACCTAGAAGTGGTTGGGGTAGATTCTGAATTTCCTCTCTTTTCCCTTTCTCATTCTTCCTATATATTGAAAGGAGGGGTTTCTTTCAAAAGGTCAAACATTTCTGTTTTTCTCCCCCTTCTTCTCCTATTAGGTGAATTTGTGGAGTTCGAACCTCTCATTTGAAACTGTAATATGACTCTGCCTCTTGGCATTCTGTAGTGTATTGTATCAATCTTTGGAGCAAGTAATACATGTCATGGATGATTCTCAACCCTCTCTGTGTTCATTTTGCATCCTCCTGGTCTTTCACTGCAAGTTTTGTTATCTGTGCATGATCTTATATCACATTTGAATGGTCTATGTTTATTGGCAAGATAGGTGTTCTTCATTCCTCGGTGCATCACCTCTATTAGCTTAGATTTATTTTTATGCATCTTCTTACCCTGTCTCCTTGGCAGATTAGATTAGGTTTCGAGAAAACCCTCTGCATATTTCGTGTGCATCTGAACAGAGGAATAGGAACCAGCCTTCTCTGGAGAATCCTTTCTCACTTTTCAAGTCCCACACTTGGAGAAAGGATTCAATGTTATGCAATCACACTGGATGATAGTATGGTCAACCTAGAAACGACCAAAGATCATCCGAGGTGCTTTGTGATTTTGCATCAACGAGATACCATGAGACGAGTGTCTTCCAACTCACTTGTTTGGAGTGAAACGTGAAGCTGAGGTTGCTATCAAATCTATGAGAAGGTGTTTTTCTCGTGGGATTGCCTCAATGGATATGAAGTTAAATCCTTTTCTCAAATATAATATTGTTGTTTTGTAGAGTCTGCAAGTGTTCAAATCTAGTCTCATATACCTCAGAGACTTGGTTTGCTACTAATTGTGAGTCTCCTAACACTTTGATGTCATTAACACTGATCCTTTTAGCTATGATGAGACCAAAGAGGAGGGCTTTGTACTCAGCGCCATTGTTTGTACATTTGAAATTTAATTTAAAGGTGAATGGTAGGATCTTTCCATCGGAGAGTAAAGATCACACCCCCCCAACCCCATAACAACATATAGCTCCATCAAAGTGGAGAGTCCAATGTTTACTAGAAATATGGATCTTTGAGACATTCTTCGCATTTATTTCTTCTACTTCGGTTACTTCTACCATGCAAAGTTCCTCTGTTGGAAGAGAACCAACTCCTAGGGTACATCCCATACCTATGGAATCAAATGGTAGGAAAATTGGTAGATCTTGTTCCAGTAACTCAACAATTTTTGTAGTAGTTCCTAATGATACTGTTTCTACAACGTTAGCTTCATCCTTGAGGGTTGGGATGCTCTTGACTAGGTTCATAATTTCTAGTTCCATTGTAGGTATCAACTTTTCTTCCGGTTTTGAGTTGGTTGGTTTGTTAAGTTGGTTTGTTGGGAGTTCAAACTCAGAATGAATGCCTGGCCTTTTCTTCAGGTCTGCTAGGTGTATATCGAATGGTTTCGGATCACCTTTTGGTACAAATATCTTTCCTAAGTGCAAGAATCTTATTTCCTGAAATAACGTAGAAGGGATTGCCTTCATACGGTGTATCCATGGTCGGTCGAGGATCATATTATAGTTGGTTTCCTGATCTATAATATAAAACTCAGTGAGGATTGTTTTGGGTCCTAAGGTGACTGGTAGTATTATAGTCCTAATCGAAGTGGATTTAAGGCTATCATAGCCTTTTAGTGTATTTCGAGTCGTGGAACAATTTATTTCTCCATACCCTAGCTTTTGAAGGAAAGAGAAGGGGACTATGTTAATTTCTACCCCATCGTCCACCATTGCACGTTTAACGTAATTATTGTAAACCCCTACTTGTAAATACAAGGTTGGATCACCTCTACGTGTAATTTCAGCATCTGTTGGCATTTTGTTTACGTCAAATATAAATTCGGATCCCTATTGGGTGCTTGCCAGAGGGTGGATATCAAAGTCTATATGGTTTACCCGTGTTTTAGGAGGTGGAGTGATGTTAATCAAATGACCTAAACCTAATGCTTCTAAAAGAGTAGCCACATGGGCGGAGAGTTCTTCAACAAGTCCAAAAAGGAGATGTGAGAGAAGGTCTTTGTTAGGTCATTAATTAAATGATAGGCACCTACAGGTTTTACTAATGTTTGTTGAATGTTATCTCGGCTCTCTTGGGTAACTTGGATTTGGCCGAGAGGAATACTCTCGTGTCCTTGTTATGGCTTCCACGTATAGCCTAGTGTTTAACTCCACTAAACTCACTATCTTGGTTCATGGTGACTTCCTAAATGTGGTGCAACAGGTGGATTTAGTGAAGTTGAGGCTTCATGATCGTTATTTCTTGTCATTACACCTTTGTTCATCCCATTTGGATTTAATTTATTATTTTTATTGTGATTTGGAAGTGGATCATTGAAGATCTTAAGAGGTGCATTTTGAGGGAGACTTTTTGCCCTGAAAGTATTTGGGATATGTGTCATAGAATCTGTTAGAACATATCTATGAAGAAGCTGTTTTTGTTCTTCTCGCGGGCGTTGCATGAACTTATTGTAATCGTGGCAAGTCCTAGTGTCATGGCCTCGAATTTTGTGGAAACCACAATATGAGTTGGGATTATAACTCCTAGGTTGTTGGTTTGGCATGTGTTGTGGTCCAAAACTCTGATTAAACCGTTGACTATTAGGATTAAAGTTTTGTGTTTGTTGCCTTTGGTTTTGATATCCAGTTGAGTTTTGACTTGGACCCTGTGTCTAGATCTTCCATTGTTGTTGTTGTTGTTGTGGACGATTAAAATCCACCACGTTGATTATTGGGGTAAAATTTTTGTTTCGTTGATTGTTAACCGGTGGTGGAGCATTTACAACATTTGCTTTTTTAGCTTGGTCAGTTACTCCATCTGTTGTCACTCCACGGTTCTTGTTAAGGATTTTAGGTCCTTGATTGGCGTTTTTGGTAGAATAAGTCGTAGTGTTTTGGTTGGGGATGACTAACCTCCCATTTTTTCCATATGTCTTGCATGCCGCTATCTATTACAACTTGCTCTATTCGTAGAGGGCACTCTCAAGCACTTCATCGTAAGTTCTTAGTGGGAACTTTTGGACTTCTTCCTTTATCTCTCTGCAGAGAGAATGAAGGAATAAATCACATAGTTCAATCTGATCCATGTTAGGAGCACTCACTGAAGAATAGAGGATTGTAAACCATCTTTGGATGAAATGAGCAACAAATTCATTGTGTTCTTGCTTAATATGTAGGAATTCCCTGATTCTTGTTCTCAAAAATTTGTTCATGTCGAATGCCTTGATGAACTCTGAAATGAGTTGTTTAAATGAATGGATGGAGGCTTCAGGTATTCTGTAATACCAATTGAGGGCAATGCCCTCTAAATTTTTGGGGAATATTTTAGCAACAACTCCATCCCAAGGGAGCAGTTCTCGAATGGCTATGGCATAAGCTTTGATATGTGCATTCGGATCTCCCTCCCCTTTGTACTTGGGAAAATCGGGAAGAGGTCTTGGAAGCATGACGCTTCGTATAGTGAAGTCTAAGGGCTCTTTCAAATATTCTAAATAAGTCCCTATCGCATAGGTTTCGACCATCGATGGTGCCTGCTGAGGGTGGAGGTGGAATGGGTTGTTGATATCATGTAGCGTATGTATTTGTAGGGGCATAAGGAAATCCATGTGGTTGAGTGAACATGCTGGGAGAAGAGAACATATCTCCTTGTGGTGACTTGGAATACATGTTTAAGTATGGAGGAGCATTGTTCAGAAATGGATTGTTTTGTACTAAACCGGGAGGTATCATATTTTCCACTAGAGCAACGTTAGAGAACACGGTTCTAGTTGGTGTTTGTTGTGAATACTGAGGAGGCATGCCCAACGTGCCTGTTCCTATGAGGAGGTCTACTTGGCTGGGATGATGTGGAGGATTGGAAGTTCCTGCTTGCATGAACTGAGAATTTTGATTTGCTTGAGCAAGTTCTAACCCTCTAACTTTTTCTACTAAAGTTGAGATGACTTCGTTTGGTGAAGTCACAGTATTTTGCCTTAGTGGCGGTTGTTGTATATTTTGAGGTTGTATAGGCATATGGTACCCTGCTATGAACTAATCATTACCCTGCCAAGTTCCATCGTGGGCATTTCCCACAGGTGGAGGAATGGAGGTGTTTTCTTGAAAAGAGACCTCGAGGTTGTGTTTGTAAACCTCCTATAGGTGGGTACATACTTTGAGAGCATTGTTCACTCCTAGCATAATGTGCTAAATATTCATCATCTAATAATAGATATGGATCTGAATGTCTACTGATTTGCAGTCTAAGCAACACCTGAGGAGATGAACCAGATTATCTAGTGAGTGTCATGTTGTTCGAGCCTGAAGGCTCTGGTTGTTGCATTTGAGTGAGCTGATCCAACTCCTCTATTTGGAAAGAAGAACTATATCTAGTCCTTTGAGGTGGAGTTTGTGTTGAAAACCAGTTAGTTGAATAGTTGTCACCCCATGCTGAGAATGAGGGTGATGGTTGTTTATTCCGTTGATCGTAGTATGCTTCAAGACCTAGGAGAGGTCTACTATATGCATCGAATCCCAACATATTTGGGGGGTATATGAATACCCGCAGAATAATGGGAAAGAGCAAAGGTGGATAAAACTAAAAGAAGAGTGTGAAAGTGAAGAAATTGTTCCGTCAATATCAGATTCACTAATCTTGTGGGTGAAGCTGATGTGAAGGCTAATGAGGTGGAAAAGATGAAAAGTAAACTAATTGGAAGAACAAGTAGAAATAAGACTCCAAACCAAAAGGTAGGAAGTTCACGTCGGGTTCACCAATTTTGTACGATGGAAAAGTGACATGCGAGCATGGGAATCTACAAGTGACTCTTCCTCGCACCCGACCTCCCGAGGTCGTGCCGAGACAACTGATGGGGATGGAATATATGTGGGGTGTAGACAAACTAGTTAGGCAATCTTATGTCTTCGATGCACACTAATGTAATATGCGAATCTAAGGCAAAGAAGGCCCTCCTAACTGAATCGGCATGATAGATCATTTGGCAAGGATGACTGCTTGAAGGCTCCAATCAATATCGAGCTCTGGCATGATCCAATCTATAGGTTGTGGGATATGTGGAAGATAACCTATGGGTGCTTTGTATATGTCTCCCGACAAGGTCATGAAAATGGATGGCTAAATGTGTAATGGACCTTTTGGTGCTCTATGGATGATTCTCTGGTCTAGTCCAGAAACCTTTAGCTTGATTAGTTGTTATGTTTAATAATGATAGTTGTGTGATAATGTCTGGTGGGAGTGGAGAGGATCTAAACACTAATGTTCGCAAACCAGCATCAATGTTGGATTGATTTGCAGGCTCGTTGGGTTGTGGGACCTTTGGATCACAACCATAAGTTTGTGGTTGTTGTGGACCTCCTATGGTCATGTGAAGAATCAATCCCTTCTTCGATTGCGAGTATCCGGTAGTCGTATGCCTTTTTGGGCTCTATGTTTAGAACTAAAAGTTACATGATTTTCTTGGAGTATCTAATAGGCGTTACGACAACTTGAATTCCTAAGCTAGTGTCTATGTCAATGAGGATGTCTCCTGCATCTGGCTATGGGACCAAAGGATCACAACCGAACATTTTCTCTCTTTCAAGCCCTTCTACAGTCATGCAAATATCTATCAAGGCAATCTATAATTTCGTTGATTTGACCAAAACATATGCACTTTGTCATCTTCTATGTTTAATCCTCTTAACTATGGGCTGATTTCTTGTAGGTCTATTGTTGTTCGGAAGACCTGAATTCTGAGATTTTGGTCTATGTCAATTATTGCTATAACATTATTTGGTTGAGGCATGATTGGCTCAAAAACATATTCCTTGGATCCCTAGGTCTCGTAATTGTCATATAAGATCAATATAAGCCTAATTGAAATGAAATAAACTAACTATGCGACATATATCTACAACATATATATATATATATATATATATATATATACACTCTTTATTTTACTTTTGACAGAATATTTAACATAATTAAGATAACAACTATTTAATATATCTAGAAAACGACAACTAACCCAATAACGAAATTAAAAACAAACAAAATAGCCGAGTATAGCTACTTATGCATGCGATTGTGAATCTATTCTAAATAATTAAATAACTCATCTAATTTAATTGAAAGATTTTCGATTTGACCTCGAAGTGAGGAATGAATCGATAGTTTCTCGAAACTATCGATCCCCACAGCTTCCACGGTAATATCGAAAATGAACGTAATCAAATGAAGTAATTCACTACTCTATTTGGTATGTTTTAACTAGAACTTTGAAAGCTTGAACCTAGATTTTACTGAAACAGCGGTGAATCCGATTGTGTGTGGCTTTGTCCCCTCGGTGTGATCTCCTGCGTTCCTTCGTGCTCATGTGAATCCGAGAAAAGTGTGTAATGCTAGCATCAATAGAAGTAGGTATTGGAACAATGGCAGCTTTAGATGTAGACTGAATATAATGCAAGTAGGAGAGGGATAGCGCAAGATAACAAAGATTGGCTTATGCAATTCCTAGTGGGATTTATTGCGAGTCATACAACACAAAACATCCAGAACCTGAAACTATCCTTCTTGACGAACAAAACCTGTAACTCTAATGGCTTTAGAATGAAAATGAAACTATCCTACCTCAATTGATTGTATGAAATAGTAATAACACTAGAACAAGAAGATCATGTGGCTTCTAAACAACAAAATAAGACTAACTATGCATGCAACAAATGAAAACTATTGAATTCCTAAGCAAGAACTGAAAGACTAAACTATTGAAATGAGAGGATGAGGGGTAGTTTTGAGGGGCCATTTGCTTGTAATCAAACCAGCTATTTATAGAATTCCCATTCACCCAAAGGTAACTCCAACTAGGACTCTTTTACCATTAAACAATGGAGAAACACTATTCTAGGGGACATAAAACATAAATACAAGCCAAGGCGGTGGAAAAAGATGGTAAAAGTTGAAAATTTATGTGAGTCGTGATCAGAAGAACATGCTGGAAAACGCGTGAAGGATTGCTGCCCTAATCAGGGGTCGGTTACAGGACCGCCGCCCTACCTGGGCGTCGGTTTCATCACTGAAGACAAAAATGCAAAGGAAAAGAGGGGAAAAGAGCAAAACAAAGCACACGGAGGCTAAGTGGGGCATGTGGGATGTTAACGTACACTTGGAGAGATTTTCTAGATCCCGAAAACCTTGCGAGGAGACCTGTATCATCATTGGGGCATGTGTAACATCGTTTTGGCAGCACACTACCCTTACAATTTTGGGTACGTATAGAACCAACCCTCTCTAAAGGTTCTCCTCATGCCGACACACCCACAACTTAGAGGAGATCCCATTGTAGAGGCCAAAGTCGAGTCGAGATAGCCCATCTAATGGAGGTGTACTTTGGACCAATAACATTTCCATACATGGAGTTTCTCATTCTTCTACAATTATTTTGGAGGACTCCTTCATGTCCTTTGTTAGGACTTCCCTTTTAGGTATTCTTATTACTTCAATTATTTCTAAGACCGTCAAGGACATACCCTTTCTTGTGGATCATGTTTCACCCTGTTGGGGGTTCTTTACCTTACCTCAACTTAACTTGGGCTTCATTTAGGTGGATGTTCCTAACTCAAAATATGACAGTTGTACACTCATAGTACTACTTACAGTTACTTTACACTCATTTGCTTTGAACTTTATCACATTCTAGTGGACTAGATTCGAGTTCTTTGTCTTTGCCTTCAATTTCATTCATAGATTGGGCGAGACTTCCAATACTCCATTTATGTCCTTCCTAAGAGTAGGAACATTGTTTGATGCGAGATGGATGTTATTCGATCTACATGTGGAAGACCACATCATCAAAAAATTTCTTTGAGACTTCATGAAGTTACAAACTTGAGACTGGTTGTATAATTCTTTACCAAACCCTTTATTGAAGCCAAGTATCATTACTTGTGCTCTTTTCCTATGGTTAGGATAATTAATTTGTCAATTCATCTACTTTGGGAATTATTTTCTTCCACATTCAGATACACTTCATGTTCCTCCTCCCTCCACCACTTGATTACAAAATTACAAGTCCTTCGGATCTCATAGGATTTCATCATAAGTTATCTTTCGAGGAGATATTTTTATCCAATTTGGCCCCTCGGGTGAAATTGGACAAACAAGACCCCATAAAGAGAAAGTGAGGGATCAATTTGGCCGGGGAGATCACATTTTGGGATTGGCTGAACAAGTTGAAGAGGACCAAACACATTGCAGAGGAGCTCGGGAGTTTGAGCTAGTTTAGGAAATGAAGAAATTTCAAAGTCTGAAATTCTAACTTCAGAGGTGTGGTCATTCACGGGTAGTAAGAAAAAATTTGGACTTCGGGGTTTTGGAGTTTCAGAGGTTTCATGTGCTCATGGTGAATAGTGTCACATGGGGAGAAGAAATGTTTGAAACCTAAAGTTTAAAATTTAGACTTCGGGATTTCAAGATTTTGTAGCTTCCATGTACCGAGGCTGATAATTGAATCCCCAAAACCCAAACCCCAAAACACAAGTCCTAAATCCCGAAAAGAAAAAGGTCCAAAAGCCGAAGTCTAAATTTTGTATTTTAGGGTTTCAGAATTTTGGAACTTCGCTCAAAAAAATGAACAATGTCATGCGATATGATTTGAGTCCAAACTTTGAAGTCCGAATTTAAAACTTTGGAGGTTCGGCATTTCGAACTCTCGAGCCAAATTGTGCGATGAACACTACAGTTATCTCCGAAGTGGAAAAGCCTGAAGTCACGAATCTCAAAAGTCTAAAATTTCAGATTCAGAGGTTACAATCTAAGTTTGGAGTCTAAAAGATAGAGATCAATGTTATAAAATTTTAACCCTTAGGAAAAATGAAAAACCATGACTTTTCACATAGAGAAAATGGAGGGATTGATTAAGTCATCAAATCTTGCATTTCAAAATTTTCCAAACAGGTTGCAGGTAGGATGGGAAATGGCAACAAGTTCGCAGGCGGGAAATTTGAAGGAAGCTCATAGTCGAGCTAAGTGAAAAAATGAGAACTTCGAAGTCTGAAGTTTTCAGACTTCAGAGATTTTAGATTTTGGATTTTCGTGACCGGGTAGGGAAAAAACAAGAAAAAGGCTCGAAAGCCTCAAACTCCGAAGTCCGAAAGGCTCATGAGTTTTGGGGTCAAATTCCCTTTTAAGGTTAATGCCGCCATGGATAGGGAATTTCAGACATTCGGAGGTCCCAATTTTTGGGGTTACTGTTTAAATCTTGAGTTAGCGAGAAGTCTAAAATAAGAAAGGTCTAAAACATAAAGTCTCGAATTTCAGACTTTGGAGTTTTGAAGGTTCAAAGGTTTTGGCGAGTCAACGAATGAATAGTATCATGGGTCCGAAAGGCGAAGGTCCAAATCAAGTATGAATTTTAGACTTCAGAATTTTGAAGGATCGAGGTTTTATGTGCCCAGATGAATGAACAATAACATCAACCTTCGAAGTCAAAACACCCAAAGTCAGAAATTTTAGATTTTGGAGGTTGTGATGCATTTCAGTTCAAAGAAATAGATTCAACCAGTCTTATTTAATGCATTATTACACCCCAATCTTCAGATGGCCATAAATGTTTACTGGGATCTCGAATTTACACAAGAAAGGACTTTTTAGAAAGCTCTCGGTATTTCAAAACGATGAAACATAGTTTATAATTTTAGAGGGTGTTTGAAGATTTCTCACCTACTAAAATGATGAAGATATGGACTTCCTTTCTTCTCCAACAAGGAAAAGTACATGAAGGTATGGGTTTTGTAGTTGCACTCATCATTGTTGTAGGTGATTTTAATGCATTTTAGGGTGGTTGAAGAAAGATTTTGAATTCCTCTCTCTCCCTTCTCTCATTATTCCTATATATTGTAAAGAGGGGCTCATTTTTAAAGGTTGGATAATATTTATTTGCACCCTCCCTTCTTCTCTTATCTGTAAGTGATCTTGTGGAGTTAAAACCTCCCATTCAAATGGTAAATGCAAATTTTGCCTCTTGGCCACTGGAAAGCTTTTAATGTCCTCTACACAACTACTACTGGGTTTCTTAATTTAAGTGAGACTAAGTATTTCAAAATGAAGAAAGACAATTTACCATTTTAGGGGGTGTTTCCAGTTTTCTCACCTACCCGAATGATGAAGGTATGGGCTTCCTTTCTTTCCCAACAAGGCATAGTACATGGAGATATGGGTTTTGCAGTGGCACCCATCATTGTTGCAGTAGATTTTAGTGCATTTTAGGGTGGTTGAAGTAAGATTTCGAGTTTCTTCCCTCTCTCCCTTTTCTAATTCTTCCTATATATTGTAAGGAGAGGCATTCTACTATTGTCCTATAATTTTTCTTTGCACCCTCCCTTCTTCTCTTGTCTGTAAGGGAATTTTTGGAGTTCAAATCCCCCATCCAAGTTGTAATGTAAGTTTGTTACTCTTGGCCATTGTAATGCACTGTATCAAATCTTTGGAGCAATAATATAAGTCTGTGGATGAATTTCAACCCTCTCTTGTGTTCATTTATTTCTTCTAATCGGTCATTTCAATTTTGGTTATGTATGCATGATTATTGTATTACATGTTCAATGGTTTGTGTTTAATTGTTAGTGGATTCTCATCAGTGGATTGATCGGGGTGTATTTTCATCCTTGTTAATCTGATTGTGGTTTCCATCTCCATGCAAAGCAGGTGTTCAACATTCCTTTTGGTGCATCACCTATGTTATTTTAGGTTTAATTTCTTGTAATATTATTAACCACGTCTCCTTAGTAAGATAGAGTAGATTTTAGAGTAGATCTTATACAATTTGGATGTGTGCACAAAATAGAGAAATAATGAATCGACATTCATATGGAGGGTTATCCCAATTGCAAAGTCCCACACTTTGGGATAACTCCATGTTTGACGAATCACAGTGACTTCCTCAACCATCCACTTGCAAACAATCAAGGGTGTTGTGATTTCACCATAAAAATCATCACCCACATTTATTGCAGTATGGCACCCTCATCTTCGGATGGCCATAACTTTTGACTAAGAGCTTAGATTTGCATAAAATTAGACTTTTAGGAAAGCTCTTAGTGAGACTAAGTATTCCAAAATGAGGAAATATAGTTTTCCATTTTAGAAGGTGGTTCCATATTTCTCACCTACCAAAAATGATGAGGGATGGGCTTCTTTTCTTCCCCAACAAGCAAGGTACAATGGAGTATGGGCTTGGCAGATTGGCCCATCACTCCTACAAGGACAATGATGGATTTTGCAAGAGATTGGAGTACATATTTTGAATTTCTTCTCTCTCTCTCTCCTCATTTTCTTCCTCTATAAATTATAAGGGGTTGCATTGTGCAAAAGGTTGATCTTTCTTCTCCCATGCACCCCATTTCTTCTTGGGGCTCTAAGCCTTCCTCCAAACACTTGTAATGGCTTCATGCCTTTCTCCCACATGCAATGTATTGTGTATACTTCATGAGTTATAAAAATTATGTTTTGTGATTTTTTTAACCTTTTCATATTTTTGTGTCTCTCTTACCTCTCATTACAACAAGGTGTTATGTGCATATTTCTTAGTTATTACAGGGTTTTTTTGTTTATCAGGAATGAATATTATTTGTATTTCGGGTTTTTTTGAGTTGTCCAGCCTTCCCTTAATACATTGGTGGAACTTGGGTTTGTGTTGAATTTTCCAATCTCCCCAGTATTCACCTTTTCTCCATTTTGCGGTGGGAAGAGTGATCAACACTCCTTTCTTCGTGTATCACCACTCGTAGTGTAGGTTTCTTTCATGCAATCCTTCTTTCCATGTCCCCTTGGAAGCATTAGATTAGGATTAGTTAGTGGTTTTCTTGCATTAGGAGTAGTTAGTGGTAGGTAGGTTAGGAGTAGGAACCGACCTTCTCTAAGAGCTATTTCATTTCGTAATGTCCTGCACTTAGGATAGATCCATGTTACACAATCACATTGAATGCCCCATGTCAAACAAGGAAATTTTAGGGGTGCTTTCATTCCACATCAAAAGCTATCTAGTTCTCCTCTTCTACTCATCTTATTCATGTAGAAATATTCCAATTTGTACATGGTTACCTTATAAGTCCTTCGGTTCTCGGAACTCATATGATGAATCTTTCTTAGGTTTTTAGTGTATTATTTTATCTATGATAAGTGGATGTTTTTCCCTTAGGGGTCTTCCTCCATTACTTCATATCCTTATTGTACATGGAATCCTAGTTCTTGGGACATGGGTACCTTATCATGCCTTTTATATTTAGGATCCATTGACACATATTTCTTAGTTTTCTAGGGGATTTGTATTTCTATTCTCACTTGCCATGAAATCTACCATATCTTCGATGAAGGGGGTGTTGGTGTATATGACTTGTTTTGTTGTGATTCAACATCTTGTCCACCACATATGCTTAGTCATCTCACTTAGTGATATCATAGATCATTAGGGTTAGTTAGGGGTGTCCATGTGTCATGCATGAGAGTTACACAACACTCATATATGTACCTTATTTTTTGATCTATGAGAGTACCAGAGCACTGTTTCTTTCATTCTTGATTCTTGTTTGTGATTCGAGTTCTTTGTTACTACTTGGACTATTCACATCACCATTGTAAGTGTAACTCTTTGATGTGTATAATTTGATCCTCATAGAATAATTCGATAATGTATATATGCGACGCAATCACACGTGGGTGATGGTGTCGATAAGGAAAATCCTAACAACAACACCATCACCCATGGTAAATGGCATAGGGTAAGGATTATATGTGTAATGGAAAGTGAAAAAGAGTTGTCGGAAAAAGATAATGGATTAAGAAGGTGCTTTGAGTTGTGAAATGTAAGTAATGCGTCCAAGTACAAAATGTATGAGACATAAAAAGACAACAATAAATCATGCAAGGACAACTAAGGATGGTACCACATATCGATATGGTATCTGTTTCTTGTCTCTAACTCGATAATGATTACATGAATAATCATACCTCATTCTTGATTGGCCCCTTAAGGCATCTGCTCAAGCTATAGTTGTATCGGTGACCCTTATTTGTACGAGGAATTTTTAGTAACAGATATGAAATATGAAATGTGAAAATTTAGGTTTATCTCAATCATTTTCTATTTGTAAAATTATAATAGTTTGATATTAGAAGATAATAATTCCTTTCCCACTTTCACCGATACTTTTCTATTTTGTTAGTGTGTCGGCTCTCTTATTTTTTAAATATTTCATTGATTTTTTTCTTCCTCCATTTCCTATTCCCAATATTCTTTTTCTTCTTTCTCTTCCTTCATATGCTTTTGCACTTCACCCAACCTATAATTACTATGCTTATTTGTGTTTTGATATAACTTTTTCTTTACTTCTTAAATTTCTAGAATTTCATCTTCATTCAAAGTGATTATATATATAGAAGAAGGTATTATTATAATGTTCTCCAAGTCACTCATATTATTAACTACCGCTTTCCTAATTTCTTTCTAATTTTCTAGGTCTCCCTCTAACATTTTTATTTTATTATTTAACTTAATTTTTCTTTCAATTTCTTTCATAGTGGTGAGTATACCACATAATTATTCCTTTTTTGACACATTTATCTTGTAACATTTTTTATTATGCTAAAATTGAATTAAAGCGTGCTCACGTCATAGTCATGGAAAACAATTTATCCTCGGATAAGTTACATTTTGGCATAGCATATATGTATCCCATAGTATTTATGTATGGGTTATACACAAGAAGTACATTAGTGGTTGTAGGCTCTAGTTGTAGCATTTTTTTCTCTTTCGAATGCTATGAAAAATAATAGTGGTAATCTAAAAGTGAGGCTACTAGATCAATCCAAAACTTGAATGGGGAAGGATAAATTGGAATTTTAATAATTGAAACAGTCACACTATAAGTAAGAGGGGTGTCTCTGATCATTGTAAATAATTTCTATTAGGTGAAGAAATTAGGTATAGGTTTACTTGTATATATTGTTGTCTTTTTCCTTTTATAAGGGAATTATTACAATTTATTACTTGTATCTATTGAACTATTGTAAATAATTTATTTATGTTGAAATTCCTAACCACTACTACCTCTTCCACAACCTTTAGTATCCCCAAATTTTATTCCATCTCCTCTACCACTTGAATATTTAACCTAGAACTTATCCATATGATTTGAAGTTGAAACAAATTCAATTGGACTACCAATTCTTATATGATATGTTTATTTTACCTCCTTCCAATGCATATCATATATGTAGAGCATCTAGTTTCAACCTTTGGTGACTTCCAAATTCCTTATCCTATTGAACCCAACATGACACCATCATAACCCATTGTTGGATTATAACGCCATGTACCATATGTTTGTTATATGTGTTTAACTATTCCAAGTTTTTATGACTAATATAAAAGTGAAAGGGAGGAATAATCAGATTCATAAAAATTTCTTATAGGAATTATATTCATTCAAAAATATACAAAACTCTAATCCTTTATCAATATCTTCTGATTCTAAAGTAACTTTTGGATATCCTATGTCCTTATTCATAGACCAAAGTGAAGTTATTTTTGAACTTCTCTAACCAACATATTCAAAAAATAATAGTAGAGCCCATGGTATGATTTTATAAAAATATTTATCAAGAACTTTAGTATAATTGTTTTTCATATCTTAAATTGTTGAATTTCATAGCCATCTTTGTCTCCTTTTGTGGTTGTAATCCCATTTTTTTGTCAACTATTCAAAACTAATTCCTTTCTCAATAACAATTTATTCCATTAGTTTTTCACCTCATCCTATGAGTTCTTATTTTTAGATCTTTCTAGTAGAGTTTACTTTCATGTTGAGTTTTCTTCCTAAATACTTACCCGAAAAACATTAATATAATGACTTTGTCATGGCGTACTATGTTTCTTCAATCTTGAGATGAATTATCACTTCTAATATATAATAGACTAGTTATATCAATTTAAAGTTAACACTTAAAGTTTTGATTTTAAATGGACTTTAATATTTTTTAACTCTCTTTATTTCCAACCCTAGCATAATAAATGTGAGTTTGAGAGTCAAGAAAAGTAATTAATATAACTACTATAGTCTAAATAAAGGCATGAATGAAATTGTAATTATGTCGTGCAACCTCATTTAACATCTCTCATGTGATTTTGGATTTTTTTACCATCTACCTTTTTAGATTTCATTTCGAATCATCTTTATCGGTTTACAATTTGTTATAGGATTAGATTAGTGCTACAAAGTTTTTAACTTTCATTAGTGTTTCAGTTGTATGTATTAGTTATTAGGGTGTCAAATTGGTGTTTAGTGTAATATCCTTGTGATTTTTAGGGTCTCACAATAGTTTTGTAGTATACCACTTATGTTTAAGGTGTCTTTTCTTTTTGGTTATAGAAGATAGTCAAATAACAAATATAGAGAACTCTAGGTTAGAAAATGATAACATGTACAAAAAATATAATTTGATACCTTATCCCTAAACAAAAATGTGACTTTAAACATTAATGGGACATACTAAAAACATAAGTGGGACATCCTATTCCTAAAAGATAATGTAACATCAATACTTCTTATTAATTATTTCAAATTGAAAGTTAATTTTCAACCTAATAAAATTTTCCAATTAGGATGTTATAATTTCGGTGTCACATTTGTGTTTAGGTCCTTACGATGTCTCACTTGTGGTATTCAATGTTTTCCATTAATCACTTATAATGAAATTCAAACTAATATATACAACTACATCATATATTCATAAGATAAATAAGAAATAAAAATCATACCGATATTTACAAACAATATCTCACAATCCACATGGATTATATAATCAACCTAAATATAAGTAGAATTTTGTGTTATTTACAATGATCCGTCACTATTAATTATTAGGATGTCTCATGAGTGTTGAAGGTATCATGTTAGGGTGCATTGATTATGTTATTTATAGCGAGAAATCGGTTTTTATGGATTCACACTAGTGATTACAATTTAAGATTTATGTGTATAATTAAGGGTTTATTCATGTTGGTAAAATAATTTGTCTTAGTGAAAAATAGTATTTTTCATCAACGCTTCAGGACTAGGTCCTCCTCTTAAAGAACGGGAGAGTCCCATTTATTCAATGTAGGAAATAACACTATTTGTGGGTGGCCATTAGGCTAGGGATCACACAAGAGTATTCCAAGTAAACCTATTACAAATTACATGTATGGAATACAATGGTGGAATTAGCTTGAATAGAGGTAAAGGGAAGATAGGAAAATAAAGAGAGGGTTAAGGTTGTGAGTAGGAAATTACAAATTTCAAAAACATTAACAAGATTTGGTTGACATTTAATAGGAAGAGAAATAAGCGTGTAAGAAAAAACAATATTAACAATTCAAAGACATAAATTTATATTCATTTATTTCTCAAAAAGTAAATATTACAAAGCTTTCATAGTTGAAAAGTAAGAAGCGAGAGAATGTAGACAAGGGGACAAAAAGAATAACTTCTTTCTTGTAGTATTAGGAGAAAATAATTAAACCCTTTGGAGTGGAGAAGATATCGCAATATGTAGAATTAAGAAGTATCCCTTCATGCCCCCAAGTAAACCACTTATGAGCTCTTATATTCATGGAGGTATAAAAATAAGTTCGGTTCTTATTTATGAAAAAGAACTTTTACAATGAAAAATTAAAAGGTTAGTTAAGTGAATAACATCAAATAGGCACACAATTTATTCCTAATGATTAGAATGTAGAGAGAAAATGAAGATGAGGTAGATGAAAAGAGAAGTGATCAATCTAAAGATGTTTCATGATGAAGTTTTTCCTTTCCTTCATTGTGTAGATGAATGTTGTGGCTGAGTAGAATATTCTCGTCTACTTTTATAATCAAGACATGTCTTTTTGAGACTTAGAAATGATGTTTCACATCTTATCTTGAATGATCACATTTGGTCATGCTAGGGAAACTCTCTTTCAACTCTCCATATTTTCCCTTATGTGCAATGATAGGTTACACAAATTAATTATTTATCATGAAAAAAATATATTGTCACTAACTTGAGATAATACTCACCTTTTAATCATCATGAAAAATGAACTCAAACCATACATGTCCCCGACTTGGTAACAATGAGCTATCTTGGATTTTACTGAGTATGAAATATTCATCGAATCATCACTTTGAAACATGGAAATCCTCTAAAATATAAACACTTCCTTTTTGTTATATGACACGAGGAAATAACCAAATGGGAAATGTCATGGAAATTTTAAGTGGTGAATATTTGTAATTTGGCGAATAGTTGGATTTTGAGAATTTGATTTTGGCTATTTTTAAAGCCATGGTAGTGCCTAGGTTTCACCCCAAAATTCTATAAAAAATATTTTTTCCCATGGAAATCACCAATGAGTCTCCAATCATAATGTACATTTTTATATTGAATCATCACTTGAGCAACGGGCCAAGATTTTTAAACATTCTTGGATTGCCAAGAAATCATGAAAGCTTATTGGTCTTTTTAGCTCATTCGGCCGACATGTATGGGAATTATTTTAAGAATTTGATTAAATTCACCATATATATACATATATGTAGATGTAGATTCTAGAATCACTAAGCATTGAGAAAATTTCAAAGGTTTTTAAACTTTTTCAATTTGTCTCTCTCTCTAGAAATTTCTTGCTCTAATAGTCCTTCTTATATATATTTTTTCTCCTTTCTTTTTTCTTCTCTCGTGTTGTTGCATGTATCTTCTTTCTTCTCCTTTGCGATATATTTTATGTTTCTGCATATTTATTCCTCCATCGAGATCCTACTCTAAATATTCACCCTTTTTCTATATTCTCCATTGCATATATCGTCCTTTGACCATGGCCCAAAAAAAAAAAAAAGGACCTAAAATCATTACGTATTTCCATTGAATGCAAGGCATGAAGTCCACTAAAGCCCATCACTATAGAATGTGGTGTAATCATTCCACACGGGTTTTACATGGACGATCGAGATGATGATGACTACCTTGGTAGGGGGTGGACCTAAAACATAATATAATGTAGCATATTCCGCATGGTTTACGTCTAATTGTGGGAGTTTGTAGGGAATGCAGCGGAATGTTGCAACATGGATAGAGATTTTGACAAGGGATTTAAAATCTAATGACCAAACGTATATTAATTCTCATTACTTTGAAGTGGTTGGGGAGAGGAAAATACATTTGAAATCCTGGGAGGCTAAATATTACCAAATCCTAATAATTATGACATGAGTCGGTGAGTTAAACCTCGAGATGACTTCCACTAGAGAGAAAATTTGATAGAGGGTATTCTCAATACTAGTTTTAGGAGATTTGCCATTAGATTTCCAACTATTTTATCATATTTTTAGCATTTTCTTTGTCAAAACAAAACTATTTACAGGATATTCGCAAAAACTACGAAACTAGTTCTGAGGATATTCTCCACGATTTCAATAAGTTTTTGATGGGGTTCCTTAAAATTTTCCCTGGGAAATGTATACTTAGATAATATGAGCACATCATATCTTATATATTAAATGGAGGGTGGTACAGGATATAAAATACACTAGAACTATGGTTAACATCATAAAATCATTTAAATGATTTAATTAGATGTTTGATACTTAAAAATTGACCCAGAGGATTTTCACTATGCAGATATTCCCTAAACTTCCCTAAACCTAGATCATGTTGAAGGGATTATCGAGACATTTCCGATGGTATGCTGAACTTTAGAATCAAAGTTCGTATGCAAATTCTATCGTCGGTCAAAGTTAAGGTCTTAAACGGGTCAACCCTGGTCAATAGGTCAACAAGTGAACCAATGGTAAGGTGACATGTGGCAGTTGGTGAAAAGGAAAAATTTATGGTCTTGTAATGTTTCAATACTAGTTCTATGATATAGAGATCTTCACAAGCTTTCTGACGCATTTTGAACAGACCAAATCTAAGTTCGTATGCAAAAGATATGCATAGTCAAAGTTGTGGTCAAATGATGACGTGACACACTCTGATGTGGACAAATGACATATTATGGGTGTGACACTTGGTAGGTTTGTAGTGGATTTGGATTTAAAATAATAATAATAATAATAATCTATTTAATCCATTCCACATGAATAAGCCTAAATCCCATGGGATAAGGAGGATTTTGTGGCCAAAAAGCTATTTAAAGGCTTATCCTATCCCTTTCCCACCAAATGTGGGGTCAATGGCTAAATTGGGTGCCTAAACCTATGGAAGGGGATTTGAACCCTTGACCTGTGCCAAAATACTTATCAGCCTTACCAACCTGCCACTTTTTAGCAAGTGATAAAATATGAGATCACTTCTATTTAAAGGGACCTTTTGGTAGGTTTGTAAATGGACAACGAAGGACCAGTTTGTAGAGATCACCATTTTTGAGGCACTTATAGTCCAAATTTTGCAATGGTGTAAAAAGAAAATTTGTTCAAAATTCTGAGAGATTTCCAGAAATGTAAATTTTGTTATAGGAAGTGCTGTATATTTTCCTGTGTAGGCATTTTTCCATCACATTTTCACAGATCAGGCATGAGGAGCAGGTAGAGATCTGCATTTTCCAACCACTTCTGGTCCAAATCAGGCATGGAGTAAAAAGGGAAGTTTTTCATAATTTCCTCTAGTTTCTAGAAATGTAAACCTATTTTATGTAGGTGTTTTATATTTCAATTTGTATACATTTTTCAAACGTAATTTCATAGGAAACTATTAGTGAAAATATTGTAGGGGCCACAGATGGACTTGGGAACGTTTCTGGTAAATTGAAGAGTTCCAAGAGGTTTGAATCAGCTCATTTATAGGTATAAAGGTCTGTTAAGTCATTAGTGAAGGGATATTGTACTTCATTAGATGTTTAATAGATCAATTCACTTTCTGTGAATCCAAAGATGTAGCCTTCGGGTGAACTCCGTTATCAAGTTCTTGTGTTGTGGATTTGATTTCAGTTTTTAGAAGCTTTTGATCAGATAAAAGAATTAAAATTAGTTTATTTGATTAATTATTAAATCAATCTAGAAACTAGATTAATTGGATTGAAGTTGTTTCAGTATCCATAACCCACAATCAGATAATGAATGCACTTACAAATTTTGGAATCCAGAATTCAGATTGAGTGCATATTTTAATTCAACTTGTGATTATTTTTAATGGATTTGAAATAGATTCAATGTATATTCACTTAAGTTGGAAAAATCAGATTAATTGATCATATTGGAAGATTTAAAAAAATGGGTTTTCAAGACACCCAAAATTGAGTAAATTGAACTCATGATCAATGTTGAGTCTGATAAGTAATCATCTGAGAATTTTCTAAGTACTAGAAAAATTTCAAGTACCATTTTCAGATCAAGTTGGTATTAGAGGAGGTTGTTGGCCTGCAAAATTGCTAATCTCCAAGAAAGTTGGTATCAGAGCAGGTGATCGCACTTGTAAAATTTCTAATCTCTGAGCAAGTTTGGTATTAGATTTGGTTTAGCTCTTTATTTGGTTCGATTGATTTGGTTCAACTGATTTGGTTTAGTTTGGTTTTTGCATTTTGGCTTGATCTTTCATTGGCAGTGTGCAGAGTTTGGAGGAACAAGTGTGCAGGAATCATGGGCAAGATGTCCAACAAGACCAAGTTTGAAGAACTTGAAGCATGTAATCATCGATTCAGGAAGAGAATGCCTTCCTGAGATGTCAGGTGTTAACTCTAGAGGAGAAACTTGACACATTGAAAAGAGAGCTAGAATCCAAAAATGAGCTCTTGATGGTGTTGCAGATTGAAGGACCTAAGAAAGAGGTACCTATTACTATTGATGCATCCACTATGACAGATGAGTGCACAATAAGTATGAAAACACTTAATTCCTCTCCCAAAGCTAAGTTAGATTCAGAAAGTGTGCTTGGTGAATTTGAAAAACACACTAAAGGTATAGGATCTAAGATTTTAAGTAATATGGGTTTTAATGGAATTGGCCTTGGTAAGAACAACCAAGGCATAACTAACCCAATCTTGGTAGAGGAAAGGCCTCGACATGCAAGACTGGGATATGCTAGTGTAGGGGAAAAGGAAATTGGAGAGAGTTCCAAGTCAGATGGAAGAAGACAAGCTTTTGACAGCCAAGTGTCAACCTCGTTATCATCAAGTGGTTAATTCTAATCAGAAGGATCTGCTAATAATTCACCATGGAGAGGTATAGAAATCCCTCCGCCATCTGTTTACCATGGTTCTATAAAGAAAGGTTAACAAATTGATCCCTTATCTACACTGGAAAATTTTGGCTATGATTTGCAAGCAATCTTGAATAGTTACCCTTGCACATTTTATGGGTTGCCTAACCATTGTGTGGCCAAATGTAGGAAACAGAAGTCCATATTGGAACAGATTGAGAAAATGCATTCTCCAAACCCTAGCTCGGCTAAGAGCAGCCAAGGTAAGGTTCCTAAAAATGTGGATCCTAAAGGTCATGAATTTGAAAAATGTTGGAAGCTACATCCATAAAAAAATTAAAATTTGTTAAAAAGGATCACATTTTAAAACCAACTATTATGACCCCTTCAGTGGCACATGTAAAAATTGAATTAAATCAACCCCCTAAACATGAAAGTATGTTGAGTAAGGTGGGTAAGCAATTTATCAATTTTATGTTTGCATAGTTGATTTGTGGAATATATGCAAACTAATAAAGCAATTTTGAAATCCTGTTGAATTGTGAAAGGGATAAGTACCAAATTTATTTTTGCTTTGGTGTTGGTGAAGTATCCTAAAGAGGAAATAATCAGGTGACATGTTTAAAATACTTGATGTAATTTTATTTTTGATGGTTTTAAAACTTCATCTTTCAGCAACATTTACATTTCAGTGGGCATGATCATTGGTTGGATGTCTATTTTTGGATTGTAGTTAGTATGTTGTTATTGTGTAATTTGTGGCATGTAGGCATTGTTTGTAAGTGTACAACTTATACAAACTCTTTGTTTGCTATACATGATTTTTGCACATGTGTAAGTCTTATTGATAGGCTTAAATATTTGTAACTATCAGATATAGTTGCAAATAGTATGTACAAGTTTTGCACTAACAAGTTGTGAATGCATGTTACATTTGCATTATTGATAGTGGTGAGTGGTGAGTGTAGGATCAAGATGTACAAAAGAGGAATATGACAGTTGTAGTGTCATATTAGTTGCAGTTCAGGCCATTGGGTTATGTTACTATTATTGGCATTTGAATATTGCAATATTTTGGAAAAATTACCATGCTTTATAAACTGGGTTCTGTGTTTGTATTATGTAGAGAACGTGTGTACAGTTCAACAGAGTGAATTTCCATTTTGAGGTCAAAATGGTCTTACTAGGGAGGAGTGATCGGAGGATTTTTCACTATGTATATCTTCCTAAACTTCCCTCAACCTAGCCCATGATAAAGGGATTCTCAAGATATTTTTGACGGTATCTTGAACTTCGGTGGAGTTCGTATGTAGATTCTATCACCGGTCAAAGTTAAGGTCGTAAACGGGTCAACCCTGGTCAACGGTCAACAAGTGGACCAATGGCAAGGTGACACGTGGAAGTTGGTGAAAATGAAAAAATTATGGTCTTATAATGTTTCAAAATCAGTTCCATGGTATATATCTCCTCATGAAGCTTTCAGCGATGCATTTTGAATGTGAAAGATATGTATAGTCAAAGTGGTGGTCAAATGATGACGTGACACACTCTGACGTGGACAAATGTCATATTATGGGTGTGAAACTTGGTAGGTTTGTAGTGGATTTAGATTTAAAATAATAATAATAATAATCTATTTAATCCATTCCACATGAATAAGCCTAAATCCCATGGGATAAGGAGGATTTTGTGGCCAAAAAGTTATTTAAAGGCTTATCATATCCCTTTCCCACCAAATGTGGGGTCAATGGCTAAATTGGGTGCCTAAACCTATGGAAGGGGGATTTGAACCCTTGACCTATGCCAAAATACTTATCATCCTTACCAACCCACCACTTTTTAGCAAGTGATAAGATATGAGATCACTTCTATTTAAAGGGACCTTTTGGTAGGTTTGTAAATGGATAGCAAAGGACTGGTTTGTAGAGATCACCATTTTCGAGGCACTTACATTAAGAATTTTGTAATGGTGTAAAAACTAATTTTTTTAAATTTTTTTGAGAGATTTCAATAAATGTAAAGTGTGTTACAGGAATTTTTGTATATGTTCCTATGTAGGCATTTTTCCATCCCAGTTTCATAGATTAGGCATGAGGAGTAGACAGAGATTTGTATTTTCCAACCACTTCTAGTCCGAATCAGGGCATGGAGTAAAAATGGTTTTTTTCATAATTTCATCTATTTTCTAGAAATGTAAACCTATTTTATGTATGTGTTGTATATTTCAAGTTGTATATGTTTTTGAACATAATTTCATAGGAAACTATCAGTGAAAATATTGTAGGGGCCACAGATGGACTTGGGAATGTTTATGGTAAATTGAAGAGTTCCAAGAGGTCTGAATCAACTCATTTGCAGGTATAAAGGTATTTTAAGTCATTAGTGAAGGGATATTGTACTTCATTTGATGTTTAATAGATCGATTCACTTTCTGTGAATCCGGAGACGTAGCCTTCGGGTGAACTCCGTTATCAAGTTCTTGTGTTGTGGATTTGATTTCAGTTTTTAGAAGCTTTTATCAGATAAAAGAATTCAATTTACTTTATTTTATTATTTAGTAAATCAAGCCGAAACTAGATTAATTGGATTAAAGTTGTTTCAGTATGTCGTAACCCATAATCGGATAATGAATGCACTTGCAATTTTTTGAATCCGAAATTCAGATTGAGTGCATATTTTAATTCAACTTTTGATTGTTTTTAATGGATTTGAAATAGATTCAATATATTCACTTAAGTTGGAAAAATCATATTAATTGATCATATTGGAATATTTTTTTAAAAATATGTTTTCAAGACACCCAAAATTGAGTAAATTGAACTCATGATCAATGTTGAGTCTGATAAGTAATCATTTGAGAATTTTCTAAGTACTGGAAAAAATTTACTACTATTTTCGATAAAAAATCCTCCTTTTCATGCTGATATAAGTTGTTGTATAAGCCTAATTTTTCAATTTTCATCTTTAATACCTATTAATAATAATTTCATTTGTGAAGATAAGGGTCACTAATGCATCTATTTCCTAAAAGGGTGCCTTAAGGGGCCTCATTAGGAATGGGTAATGGCTATTCATGTAACCATAATACGTTAGAGACAATACATAGAGAGAGTTTCACTTCTTGGTCTTGGCCTTATTTTTCCTTTCACTTTGTATCCTTGTCCTTATAGGTCCCATGCATATCACATTCATTACTTCTTTCTTTCATCCCGTAATTTTGCATCTTGTTCATCCACTTTCATGATGTACAACACATTGTTTTTACCTTTCATTACACATTACATATTTTTATCACCTCGGTGAATGTCATTTCTTGGGGGTGATCGTGTCGCTTTATATTTTCCTCTTCTCTTTGCCATCATCCGTGAGTGAGGGTGTCTTATATATACCTTAACAACATTTAAAACTCATAAGAAATAGGAAACTAAGAAATCTCAACTACCATATACTTTGCTCTTTTACACCATCTTCACCTTTTCTTGCTTTGATTTTCTCATCTTGCATTGTGATTGGATTGGATTGGATTGGAAATCCCTCTTCTTGATCATTCCTTAAAATATTTGGTCATCATATATTGAGTTTAGGATAGGAATGGTCTTCCCCTACTTGACCTAATAATGATTCTCTCTTTGTGCTTCTTCTTATCATGGGACATAGATGCATAACCAAACACACTACAGGTATAAGTGAGTACTCTAACCATTCTTTGTCACTTTGCATAGATTATTTCATTTCCTTCTTAATTGTGTTATGTTAGTTTAGTATTAAGCATGCTTTATGCTATCTATGTTATAAATCTTATCAAATATCAACTCCTTAGTTACTTTCATTTCAGTTATTGCATGATTCTTTCTTTTATTGTTGATCCATACCTATCCAAACCCAACCACATATATCTTGGTAGGTTTCCTTCTTCTGTCTTGATCGCGAGCCTTGGAAACCCTAGGTTGACCTTTTGTAAGGGTTACTTACCTATAGATATATGACCCTATCGGTCACTCTATCCCCTCTAAATATATCCCCTTGTATGTCGGTTAATGTGTATCTCCTATTCGTTGCCTTGAATACCCTAGTTGAATGGATTAGTAAGAGTGCATGTTGTTGAGACACATTTTTGCCTGCATAAATTCCTTAGTGAACCCAATGTCAAATTTACATAATTTATGATCAAGGACAACTCGTTAAAAGAACTCATATTTTATATTAAATTCATCTAAGCATCCAAAAACAAAACATTAAAATCCCACCTACACACACACCATCACCCCTACATGAGCCTTTCTATTCATGTCTCCTCACATCTAGATGCCTTTAACCCTTGTGTAGACCTATTTGCACTATCAATCCTTTCTTTTTGACCAAACTTCCTACCATACACCTTTGACCACTATGAGTTCATTTTTGTAGGGCCGCTTTTGGTCTGTAACCTTCATCTCTAGATCTTTTCACAACCAAGTCACCAGTCCATCGTGGATTATCTGGTAATGGTGTCCTCTGACTATATTTTCTATTAATTTTTGGAAACCTATTATCCTCAAGTTGATTTTCCCTTTTATATGGATTGCTACATCATAGAAGCACCTAGAAAGAAGCCTTCTACCTTCCGCATGTCCCACCTAAGAATGAGGAGGAAGAAATCCGAATGATGAAACTATTGATCATCCTCCTAATATTATGAAAATTCTATCTCGAGTTTCATCAATACAAGGGGTATTAAAAAGAGATGCTTAAAAGTGTATTCTCAGTATTTCATTTCAAACAACTTGACCATAGTGTAGAAAATAGGAAAGCCAATGAAATATGATCATCCAAAAAATCCTCCACACTAATCTTATGCATTAGCTTATTGAAAAAATAAACATGCAACAATATTTCACTACTAATCAACTCCTTCAAATATAATCCAATATGGCTTAGTTACTCAACCACCCTCCAAATGAATCTTATAGCACCACAACCCCTCCTTTGATAAATGAGCCTAATGGGGAGCCCATCACTCAACCCCCAATTAAGAAAAAAGTATCACGATTATTCTAATTGGAGCCACTAACACCCTATATTACTAATATAGAAATTGGTGGTATTTATCCATTTATAACTTATTATGGGTCTACCAATCCAACTCTTAACATCAAGGCCTTTAGAAATATTTACAAAGAATGGATCATAACTAACTCATATGATGCCACTAAACTCTTAGCTAAGAACCTTACTAGAGATTCCTAGATTGATATCACACCATGTATCCAAATTATATAGTTGAGATAGAGTCTCGTAATGATATCCATAGTGAAAAATTTCCAATATCGTATTTACTTGAAAATAACATCAATGCTTTCATCAATTGACAACAATTTGAGAATGAATTACTTCAAGACTTTATCAAGAATTAGAAGACCCTATCTATGTGGGAAGAAAATAACATGGCCAATGATATCCTCTTTCAATTTTTCTTATGATCCTTTGAGCCTTGTGTACAATAGAAGAACATGTCCTTTTCTCCTACTTACCTAGAAGAGGTATTTCAACAAGCCAAAAGGAAAGAATATCTTATGAATTAATTTAAGAAGGTTCCTCCTAAGATAAAAAATAATAAGTACATATCCTTGATGGTTAAAGAGAAATACGGTAATAGATTATGAAGTATAAGATACCCTAACTCGTATTCCTTCTTTAAATAGAAATATTTTGAACATTGACCAATAACCTACTAACATTAAGAATCAATCTAACCTTCATCGACCATTGAGTAAGGAATATTTGAGATGTCAATTTCTGATCTATTTACTACGATCCTATATCCTCTTGACCTATTCCTCACCGGGTGTGATGATTGTAAGTTTTTTTTTCGGCACACTAATTGGGGTCACTCACATGAGAATTGTCGTGCACTTCATATGACTACTATCAACTTTTTCTTAGGACCTAACTTTTCATATGACGCCATCACTTGTGATAGTTTGATTGAAGTGGTCAAAGCACATGATGTGTCTCAACAAAAGGATCATCATGAGGTCATCAATGATGAAAATGAAAATTTAAAGATCTTATCAAATCTTATTCCTAATCATGTTATTTCTGAAATTTATAAACAACAAAACAATGCTACAACCAATATGGTTGACACGAATTACCCTCTTCAAAACATGGTTGAAATCAATGATTCAAAGCATGTCATATCTTATATGGAAACATAATATCCAAAGAACATTCCATCCTATAACTCGTAGGGTCATATAACCTTTAGTTCATCATAATTGGTCTCCTCAAGTAAAAACATGGCTCCTACAAATGCCATCGCCCTACGTGGAAGTTTTCCTACATGTCGATTGTGTATGGATATGCATTTCTTTCTATAGATACCATTGTACCTATCCAAATAAAACTTATATGGATGATGACATTGGAACTTAGAAAAATTTATTTTGATAAGTCTATCTAACTATCCATGATCATTATAGATCTGTTCCAAAGGATTCCCAACACTCTCATCATACTTTATAGTCTAGTCATGATTATTATGATCCTATCGAAGCACTTTCCTAAATCCTGGTCCAATTCCCTTGTTGGAAATCATGGGTACATCACCTCACCTTTTTGAGCATCTCATGATTGTAGTGTTTGACATGAATATCCCTTTCCCTCTCTCCTTGGGGTAGAATCCTACATTGAGTTAATTGAAATAAATCATTCTCTGAAAGTGTGAGGAACTCTCCATTTATATTGATATTTCAATGATGCTCGTTATTTTATTCTTTTTCCCATATATTCCATGATCCTTGATGAGCTCTTGCTTTACACAGACGATCCACCCCTCTTCATCTTAGTGAGCAATGGTCAAACTTGAATTAAGAATTCACTCATAGATGAGGAAGTAGGTAGGTGTGTGGTCTTATTATATTTCATCAAGGCTCTTGGATATTTCATTAAGAACCTAAAATCCACGTGAACCACTTTCTAATGATACGATCACCGATAGATACCTTCGATGTGTTGTATTTGAGTACCCTTCACCATTTCCGATAGGACTATCTCGTCCAAGGCCATGGTATTTAATTTTCCCTTATCTTATAACATTCTCCTAGGACCACCTTAGAGTCACTTTATGTGCATCATCTACTCTTCGCATGTCAATGTGTGAAGTTTTCTCAAGAGGGAACCATTTATAAGATTCAAAGGGACACTAACCCTTAGAATTATTATACACTTAAATAAAAGGGTACATACAATCTCCCCATGATTTATAAATTGTTTCTAGTCCCCTTTCGGTAATACTAGTGCTTTTACTACCCTATAGATACTCTTTGTAAAAATGCTAGTGATATTCGATTGTTTAGGCGTATGCCTCCCAATATATTATAATCGGATGAAAAAGATCTTGATGAAGTAACCCTTAGAATCAAAACCTTGGATCTTATTAAACTCATCATATCTTGGTTTCCTCCTTCTTTGCGACCCTCTATAAAGGAGCCTTCAGTCAATGTATTCATCTCACAAACCACACGAGCCCCATAGGATCAGATAGTAGAACTAAGAACCATATTAGAATCCATCATGGTGGAAGATTCCATGTCATATTAGGACGATGGTTATGCTTTAGATGACCCTAATCTTCCTATTTATACCAACATTTTGATAGGGAAGTATGTTGTTACGAAGAAACCCTACACACTAAAATTACTCATGATGTGAATGTTATCCTAGCACAAAATAATCCCCAAACACTATTTACATTTCTTCACTAGTGCCTAAGCCTTATATTTCTCTAATGGATACGGTTCCACGTACTCAACATTGACTTAGCTGACCCATTCTCCTTGACAGAAGATCAGGTTGCCAATTTTGAATATGAGGCTAATTACCTCATGGGTGATGATCCTATTTATTGCGTCTCAATTACTAAGAGATAAATTACTTAGTCGATAGCATCCTCACGCATTGCATCGACACTCTTATAAGATACTCTCACTAGCTCTCCAAAACCTATGAGATCTCTCCCCCTAATCTTTACCTTATGCTTCCTTACTCTTCTATGGCCGAGCCATACTACACATAGCATAGAGCTCTGGGGTATGATATTTTTGAGTGTAGATCATAGAGATGCCACATGAAGAATCTCAAAACTGAGGTCTAATGTTACAAAAAAAAAATCCACAAAACATTTTTCTTTAGTGCCTTTCTACTTCTCTCATAATGTATTGCACACATACAAATGTCGACTATCGAGATATGTGTAAAAATTATAACATCCTTGAAACTGCTTCATGCACTCAAAAATGCGGGGATAATTCCTCTTTAAGCCTACCACCTTCCACAAAATGACCTAGACCAAAACCTAAATATGGGTCTCTACCACTATCTCTGCGAGCCTTGTCCTAATCTTGATGATATCCAAGATGGTGTCCTCGCTCAATTAGAAGAATTGATCAACGAAACCTTGTTTACCACATGGTCTCAAGTCCATCGAAATGTGGCTATTACACCACATGTTATTTATAACCTCATGTCCCATGCTCGAATCCACATTCTACATCAACTTGATGACATTATCACCAACACATTGCAATCTTATTCCCCTCATGGCTAGTTACCTACAAATACTATGTTTACATCTTAATTTCCTATCTTGGCATGATGTGTTGCCTTTTCTTGGTCTCTCAAAGACCACTTTGGTCTTGTTATCCAAAATTCACCCCGGGGTAAATTTGATAACATGCATCGAATACTCAAGACCCGAGCAAATAGATTGATTCAGGGCAAAAAGTCATGTTTCTAGGGTCCCCTCATATTTTTTCTAACTCCCCTGTCCAAGAACAAGAGAGCAAGTTTTGAAAAGATGAAAAAATTGCAGAAAACAAGCTCGGGCCAGGAAAAATCATGAAAAATGGCTAAGTCCTAGTCCTCGCAACAGTCGGGACATGAGGGACATCTGGGCGCGAACCGGTCGAAAGGCCGCCAGTGGTCATGCGGCGTTTGGGACGGTTGGAATGTCGGGACGCGCGGGACGTGGAAATCTGAATCGCCAAAAGTGGAAAAAATTGACTAACTGTTGAAACAGTAGTGGGGACATCTGGCAGGCGATTAGTACGTGGAGGACGCGAAGTTAGCCGAAAAGACTTAAGGCGTCCCGAATGAGCAGTTGGGTGAAGGTACGCGAAGTATGCGAACACTGAATCGGCCAAACAGGGAACTACAATCAGGACGGTTGGGATAAAGGGATGCAGAGGACGTGGAAAGCCGAAAGAGTCGAGAGAGAATGGAATCTTGCCACATGTCATCACCGCAAACAGGAACAAGGAAGCCCGAATCGGCCGAAAATGAGAACTTTCGCACCGGGACAGTTGGGACAAAGGTACGCGGAGGACGCAAACCGGCTAATTCAGCCGAAAAATGAGACTTTCATCCAAGGTAGTTTGGGATATCCGGGCCAAAAGTACGCGAGGGACGCGAAAATCCGACAACAAGGAAGAAAAGTCAATGTTTGGTCCAGAAACTTCAAACGGCCATAACTTTTGACTCCGAGCTCCGATTTTCACAAAATTGGACTTTCTGGAACGAGCACGATGTCCTCTACGCCACAAAAATGGATTTATTATTTTTCAAAAGTGTAAATATATTTAAATAAGAGAAATATATTCGGCTCTAGTCGATTAATGCTCATTCCCGTCAAAATGACAAAAACTTGCTTGCAGGACCCAAAATAGTGCCCGCTCGACTCGAAGGCCATAACTTTTGCATTTCTCAACGAAATCACACAAAATTGGTACCGTTGGAATCGTGGCTCCAAGCATGATGCACAAAAATCAAGAAATTATAGATTTGATGAGAGATTGATTGAGATTTTTTTAGAAAACGTGGCCGGGTTCATAACAGTGTTTTATTTGGTGGTTGGGAGTGCAATTAAGAGGCATGGTCATCATTCTTTCTCTGTTGCAGCACATGGGACAGTATGGGGAGCCTTTTGCAAGTAATATATAATAATTTTACTCCATTTAATGCCTCTTATAGGTGGTTGAAGGACAGATTTCGGGATTTCCATTTTCCCTTCTCTTTCCCTTCTCATTTTTCTATAAATTGGAGTGTTGGGCTCATTGTAAAAGGAGAGTTTTCAGATAGCAAAGCTCTGTCAAAATTGCCTTGTGAAGCCAATGTGCCGTAGACCTTGTAGTGGACTCCTTGCATGGTGATCCAGGCCCTTATCTTGTAATAGACCGAATCATGCATATCATGAAGCAATAAAATATCGGTTTGTGGATGTATCTTCCTTGCTTGTGTTTCCTTGCATTCTTCTTGCCCCTTTAATCTTTCTACAAGAATATTGTGTCTATTTTTATGCTCTTGCAGGGATCCATTATCATTGTGCATGTTTGAGATATTTTTGTGAATGTATTTTGCTAGATTGTGGAGAACTGTCATCACCCCTTCTAGTGTGCACTTTGCTTCTGTATTTCACACATTTGGAGACTACTCTCACACCCTCCTTTTCTGGTGTATCACCGCTTTAGTGTAGGCTTTCATTTTATGCATTCTCTCTCCTTGGTCCCTTGGAAATTTAGATTAGAATAGTTAGTTTCCCCTGCATTAGAGTAGATTGTGGCAGGTAGTTTAGGAGCAAGAACCAGCTTTCTCTGGAGGTCTATCTCAAGTAGCAAGTCCCACAACTTGGAGATAGTACCCATGTTATCCAATCACACCGTGAGTTCAAGTATATGCACTTGTATAAACACGGGGTGTAGTGATTCGGTGATAACATGTCTTACACAATACTCTTCTATATTCACTTGGGCTCCCGATTCCACCTTGGGTTTATCACACTATATCCAATATCTCAAAAATATCATCCTTGTTTGGGATGTTCACTCTTCTTGGATTCATCACTATCTACACCTTGACATATTTCCATTGTAGGTCTTGGCCTTTTACATTCTCTTTTCTATTTCACATAATTTGAGTTTGGCTATCTTATCAATCCCTTCTCATTGGCTTTACCTATCTATACAATTATTATTATTCCTAAGTAGTATGGTATTATCACATACATACATATGGAAAGTAGTAATATGATAAGTAAATAAATCAAATACCAATTATCCAAATATACAAACATCACCAAATACCATAAAAAGATCATATATATATATATATATATCACATCATGTTTAATAAAATTGACAAAATTCATACAAAATGGATCTTTCCCCGAATAACCCCTCCCCTTATGGGGATCTTTATATGCTTTCCACCATGAGGATGTGTTATCTACTCTCACTGTGTGTGTTAGGGATGATACCTAGATCGAGCTCCAAAGGCCTCTTCTTATACCATCACCAGTTGTGTCTCTACTGACATAATCTATATCACATGTCTCTGGGCATCGATTAAGCGAGCTAAAAACTTAATTACCAAAGCTGGTTGTGAATGTAGTAGACTCTACAATATCACATCTATGCTTCTGTAGCTACATGTGTCAAGACATTTCTATATCTCCTCATTTTCATGGATGCCACACCAAATAATACATTTTTTCACATAGAATCACCAACTTTGTGGTGCTTTATTGGATCCACCATCACTTAGGTATCCTTAACGGCTAACATAGAGTACAAGATCTCATGGTGGGTGCTCTCGATAAAACAATTCCACTCCTCCATCGTCCATTGTGCAAACACAAAAATCTGACATAAATTACTAACAATCTCACATATGTTTATCTAAATCATCTAACTAACATGATACCAATCATACCTAAATGCGTGGGTATCTCCATGATGATCTCGTCATCTCATTGGCATTATAATACCTCCTCTTCCTCGTCATCACAATGAGGTTTGGATCTTATGCATTGTGCTCACCTAGTGCGGGAGATGACATAAACCCCTCTCCATGTCATGGTATGGACCTCTGTCTCGGATGCACAACCATCTAAATTCCAAAAAAGTGTACAAAATACTTTTCATGGATTTTGTATCTTGTGATCTCTGAGCCGTGGTGTCTGATTTTTGGTTCACCTACTATGATGCTAGGGTCTGATCCATGATATGGACCTATATCTCTAGATCCTCTATCAGATACCTTGTCCTAACTACTATCCAAAGATGATTTTTAGTTGGATTATCTCTACCTATGTCAATTTTGTAATCATATTATTGAGCCATAACACATAAAAACTCGACATAAGAGGATCCTTCATGCTACAAGAATTCACAATGTGACAACAAGAAAACATTAGTTCTCTGAAAAATCAATATTTAGAGTAAAAAATAAAAATATGTAACCCTTTCTAACATCCTCCCTACATTAGCAGCCCCCCCCTGGAAGATACCATCGACCCTTGAAAAGCTTCCACTATGCCATCTTCCATTTACCGGATACCATTCACCCTCTATCTCACTCTTTCCTCATCCCGATGCCATCAACCTTGCTATTGTATGGGGGTGTCTAGGAAAATTGTTACCACGAATTTATAAATTTTGACTTTAAAAATAAATAAAATCATAAACTAATAGTTGAATCCCTCCCAAACCCTTTTGAATTTTCTCGTAACCTATGCCATGATGAAAATTTTACTAATTTTGACCAACTAATGAATCCAAGAAATTAAAAATGTACAATCAACACATAATCTACTCAATGGAATTAAATATGAAAAAATACCCATGGTAGAGCGCCGCCATGTGCTCCTCCTTGTTGTCCTCAATCACCACTTTGTACGTGTATAAAATAATATAAAATTCATACAAATTTGGAGTTCTTGATATCATTTCTTTCATATCCATAAATAGTAATAAGTAAATAACAATCAAAATTACTATATAAATCTCAAATTTCTATTCAAAATTGGTCACAATCATCGTCAATGTTCAAGTACCAGTCTTTTTGCTCCCGATCTCCATAACTTGTGCCATTTGTTGCATCTTTATCATGACCTCATGCCATTTATTTCATATTATTACATGAATACTTTCGATGATCTTTGATTTTGACCTATTTTTGACATCATGACATCACAATATCTCATCACCATATCGGAAACCCATCCCATGGGATCCTACCTAGGTGATTTATGTCTTATTTTACTAATGATCCTCTTTTTTTTCCTTTCATTTTTTCTTCTCCAAGGTTCTAGCGTGGATTACACCACATGTAGAAGGACAAGTTACACTATTGGGTATGCATTGGTGGGTATATTTCATTTTAGCTAGTCCACTCAAAATTTGTTGAGTATTCTTACTTTCATATCGGTGTTATAGAGTGTCTTTTTCTATTGACCAACATATGTTTATTTATTGCAACATGCGGTGATCAATGACTAAGGCATACGTATAAACCTAGTTTTAACTTTTCAAATTTCATACATGTTACTAATAATTTCCTTTGTGCGGATAAGGGTCTCGATGCATCTATTTCCGGAGAAAATACTTGTTGGTTTCTCAAACATGCACCTATGTCTCGAGATCTTTGAGAAGGTCTGAGGTGTTTGAGACCACAATGAAACCATCCCCAAGTTTTGGAGCCTTGCGAGCTTGGGACGGATCTCCAGAGAAGGCCGGTTCCTCTATCTATTTTTGTTGCTATTGCTACTCCTAGTGTTGAAAGGGGAAACTAAGCTAAGAATGCCAAGGGACACAAGAGAGAAGGATAACATGAAGTAAACTACACTAAAAGGTGATAACAAAGAGAAAAGAGGGGTGAACACTATACATTGCAGAGTGAGAATGATAGGGAATGCGTGAAAGGAGGCTAGACACAGTAGCACAATGAAATACACATTCACTAGATCATTCTCATGGACACAACTAAGTATGGAAATGAAGGGGAATTGAAATAGCAAAAAAATACACAATGCAATAGTAGAGGAAATAATAAGGAATGCAAACACATTAGGACATAGAATAGTCATAAAATAATGCTTCTATTACTTCCAAAATTGCACTGATGCAATTATTACTGATAATAAGGAGGCCAATATCCACATGCAAGAGCCAAACATAGAGGTCTGCAACTCAAAATAAAGAAAATATGGAGTCCTTAGCAACATGCATAAGGATTCGAGTGTCCAACCCTTTACAAGTATCCTGACCCTATCCTTCATAAATTCAACATAGAGGGAAGAAGGAGAGAGAGAAGCGGGAAAACTAATTCGAAGCTCAACCACCATCATTAATGTCTCCTGTAAATCCCCCAAATATTTCATGTCGGTTCCCTGTCTTCTTGGCATGCTAAGGAAGAAGATCGGTGGATCGAATCAAATTAGATATGGTGGTTGAAGAAATTTGATTATGCTTTAATGGCTTGATAGACATTTTCCCATTTTTCACCAACCAAATCCTATTAAGAATGATATTTTATGTTTCCAAGGCATAGAGGGCATCCAGACATTTCCAAAAGTCTTCTCCCACCGAAATCTAAGTTCCCAGGTCAAAAGATATGGCCATTTTACTATTTGGGTCTCGGGCGTGCAAATTTGAAAGATTTATGTCCGTACTAGGTCCATGTGGCGGCCTTGCACTTCGTAGAGATTCAACCCCTTATTTATGCTCTTGAAATCACACTTTGGATTGACATTTGGTAGCTTCTACGAGCTCCTTGGGGTCCTTTGTATTTTACCTAAGTCTCTTTTCTTGGCAGGCCAAAAGTCCTACCCTGGACATGTGGCGGCTTAGCGCTTGTTTAGAAACCTACCCTAAATTTTAACTTTGAAATAGGGTCATGCTGACACTTGGCACCCTCCGCCGGTCCGCCTCTACTCGAATATTCAACCCCGACTTTGTCCCTTTTTGGACTTGGGACACATGGAAGGCATGCGCTTCTTTGGGGATTTCCTCAAGAATTTCCTTTTGATATTGCGTCGTTGATCCACGTGGAGGCTTTCATTGGTTCTCTATACTTAGTTGTTTTTAGTCCTACTTTCTCTTTTAGATTTGACCTCTATTGACCATTGGCCATGTGGAGAGCTGACGCAAGTTTGAGTCTCTTCCTTGGGCTCCCATCTTGGAATTACACCGAGTTGACACTTAGTACCTTCCGCTGAGTCAAAGACTTTTCAATAACTGTTCTTACCTTTGGAGATGCGGCTGAGCGGTCTAGAAAGAAGGTGGATGCGCATAGAGAAGGTGCAAGGGAGAAGGAGATGTGGGAGGAAAGAAAAAAGAGGCAAATGAAATTACACGTGAAGCGCGGGAGTGAGAAGCAAGCACATGAAAGGGAAACAGAGGGGTGGCGTGCATGGAGGAGGAAGGAGAGAAAGCGGGCACGCAGGAGGAAGGTACACAAGGGAAAATGCAAGGAGATAGAATAATGTGAAGGGGAGAAAGATGTGTATGCAAGTTATACAAATTACTAGGAGAGCTATTTGGATAACATATACCTTAAGGGGCCTGTCGGGAATGGGGAATGGTTATTCACATAAAAATTATGGGTTAGAGATAGTACATGGACAGAGTGTCAATATTTGGTCTTGGCCTTAGTTTTCCTTACATTATGTATTCCCCGTACTCATAACTCTCATGCATATCAAATTCATGACATCTTTCTTGCACTCCACTAGTTTGCATCTTGTTCATCTAGTTTCATGACTCACGAAACATTTATTTTACCTTTGATGACCCATTACCTATTTTTATCACACATGGCCAATGCCATCACTAGTGGGTGATGCTTTCGGTGTTATATTTTTCCATGTCGATGTCATCACCACACGGTGATGGAATCCTATATATACCTCGACCAAATTTGACACTCATAAGAAATAGGAAGATAAGACATTCAAAATACCATTTTCTCTTCTCTTTTCACTATCTTCACATATACTCTTTCTAAATTTGGGTCATCTCGCATTGTTCTTGAATTGGATTGGACACCCATCTTCTTCGATGATTGCTAACACGATTAGGTCATCATATAATAAGTCTAGGACAAGAATGGTCTTCCTCTACTCCATCTAATAATGATTCTCTTTTCATGCTACTTCTCGGTGGAGATAGATGCATCTACGACCACCCCGCACGCACAAGTGATTTCTCTAACCATTCTTTGTCACTTTGCATAGATTAGTTTATTTCCTTCTTCATTGTGCTATGTTAGTTTAGTATTATGCATGGTTGATGTTATATAGCTTACTAATCTTATAAAAAATCAGCTCCTTGTTACATTCATTTCCTTTATTGCATACTTATTTCATGTATTATTGATCCATACCTCTCTACATCCAACAACCGATATCTTAGTACGGTTTTTCCTCTATCTCAATCATGGGCCTTAGAAACCTTAGGTTGAGCTACTGTAAGGGTTACTTACCTCTAGATATACGACCCTATTTCTAAATATACCCCCTTTAACTCTATCTCCTTGTATGTCGGTTCATATCTGTCACCTACTCGTTGCCTCGAATACCCTAGTCAAGGAGATGAGTAAGAGTGCATGTTTTTGAGACACATTGTGGCCCACACACAGTTACTAAATGAGTTTTCCTTCTTGTTAAGGTTTCTTAAACAGGGTCAATGTTAGGGGTGAATATTTATGAAAAGGTGAATATTGGGAATTTTTAATTTGGTGAATTTTGTACTACCATACGGTAGAACGTTCACCAAAATTTTTACAGGGCCTAAAAAAATTTGAATATAATTTCACCTTTGTGTTTCCGCTAAGGGTCAAATGATGTTAGTATATTCACCTTCATGTTATAAAATTATAATATATATATGATTAATTCACCATAGTATAGTCATATTATTTACATTATAAACATGTGAAAAATCCAAAAATATAAGAGCACAAGCCAAAGGATTCAGAAAAAGTGAAAGAATCAAGAGGTAAGAAAAAAAGAGAACTCTTTCTGTAGACTGGAAAGTTAATTTTGTGTTGATGAATTGTAATAGTTATTTTTGTTACCATCTGAAAATAAATTATGCGATGGCAGACAACAAGACAAATGTGTAAAGTTGAACACCAACAACAAAATATTATTGTCCATAAACATGTATATGTGTTACAGACCGATAACAAATATATGTGTTACCAACCGCAATAGATATATGTGTTACCATCTAGTAACATTTAACTTTCTTACTGACCGGTAGCAATATTTTCTACTATTGTTATGCATATTACTTTTCCATTTGACTACTCGGTTGAGTTTTGTATGTCATTCTTAAGTTTTGTTGCCATGCGGTTGGATAAAGCTATGTTGATGTCGGTATTTGGAACTTTTATATTATTTCCGCATGTTTAGACTATAAAATCACCCATCCGATGGCTCTATTATAAATGAGAAAATAACTCAAGGAAAAATAAAATGTGATATGTAAATTTCAAAATATTGCATCAAATTAATAAGTAACCCCAATGGAAAGAGATAATTTTCACTCTTACTATGATAATGTTAATTTTTTTATTTTATTTAATTAGGGAAGATGTAAGGAAACCAATTTTTCTCAAATATAGAAAACCCTAGTAGTGACATTACTCCGGATGAAATTTTCAATCATCGAGTAATTCAATTTAAATTGAAAGTACTTGATAATCCCATTTCCCATCCAAATCAAACATCTTATAAACAATCCGAAACTCACATCGAAACGTAAGAGTGGGAAGTGGATTATATGAAGGAATTATAAATTTTAATGGTCAACCAAATATCCATTCGTTAAACTTGTTGAACCTGAAAACAATATTGATAGTCCTATATAGTGTATATGTACTATTTGTAGTTGGAAACTAGACAAGGAACAAAAAATGCATTTGAAGTTGGACAAAATAGAGAAGCATTTTAGGAAGGTACATGAGTCTAAAAAACAAGATGATGGAACAATTATAAAAAAATGAGATGGAAAACGAGGAAGATTGGTTGCGGATGAGATATGCTATAGAATATGATAATCATCATAAACATCTTTAGGACCTAGTTGAGAAATGTGGAACAATAAAGGATATATCTCGAAAAACCTACCAACGCAAGTCTTCGGAAAAACTTATTAAATTCGAATAATATTTCACATTTTAAATAAGGTTAGATCAATTTCAGATCTCGTTGATTATAAGATATTGTTTCAATCTAATAGATTTTCAAATATTCTAACAACACATTGGTTAGATACCAATGCATGGGAGATGACAAAGTTAATGGGAGAAATTAAAATCATTAATTTGGGATAGAACGTACAAAATTGAAATTATATCGCTTTGTCAATTAATGTGGTCACAATAGTAGACAATATATATTGGGTGTGTATGTATGTCTACGCTTTCAATTTTAGTAACCATTTCGGTGAAAATCATATACCACTATTTACAAAATGATGGAGAAGCTAAAATGCTTTGAGAACATCTACAAATTTGTTATTAAAATTTTAAAGGAAATAGAAGGTATGGATGATCATTCAATATTTACAAAGTTGATTTGTGTAATAGGTGATGGTGCATCTATCATGTAAAGTCAAAAAGTGGACATTTTATTCATCTACAAACAAGTGTAGCCCTTATATGATACCAATTCACCGTATGGCTCACTTTGAATGAATTTGGATTAGAATATTGTAAGTAATTTTGAAAATGTTTCTAAGGTGGAGGATTTTATACGATAATTCCATTCATTTATGTCAAGCAGTCCTAATAATTTTATGGAGTTTCGAGATATTTTGTTGGAATAACAAATAGTAATAAATTGCTAAAGATGTTGACACAAGATGGATATCATTGTATGAACCAAATTTGCAGGATTTTTGAGGAACATAGGTTCTTATCGGGGTATATGTTCAAGCATCAAAGAGAAGTGGACAAGGTTGTAGATCTACTATATCACTTGACATATTTAGAGACATTATTAACTTTTAATGGTATTTTTCCAATGCTAAAGGAAATAAACAACTTGGTGAAACATGCTCAAAAAAATATCCATATACATTTTCTATTTTATAAAATTAAGGAGAGAAGTTTGTATGATTTTAGATGCCTTATATTGCACTGCCCAAGACTGGATTCGAAAGAAGTTTTTTAAGCGGCTTCAAGGTTTTGACAGATACCAAATATCCCAACAACTATTTTAAGTTCAATATCAATGATCATCTTTGTATTTCTATTGATGGGAAAAATATTCCAATGCACACTTTATACAAAGATCCTTATGTAATAGGTTTTGAACTTGAGGAAGTACCGAGTTATGAGCTATCTTTTTTATGCTGGTATTTCGATACACATAAAAAAATGATGAAGATTTCGATACATTATCTTCTCGATATCGAGAATGTTTTAGAAACAATGATATGGTTGAGGCCATGGGAGTTGTAAATCCCATTTTCTGGAATCGATGATTGATGAAGAATAAAGAGCTACACACTTCAGAAATCCATGACTCCACTTATGAAGAAGTTTTACAAATCTCCATATGTTGATGGAGGAGAATTAAAGGGTATTTTAGACAGAGAAATTACTCATATCATAGTGACAACATTTTTCATATACAATCTCGATCAATATAAGTCTATTGCTGATCCAATAGAAATGGGAGATATCACTCTATTGTGGAGAAAGATGTATCGAGGAACATACTCGAAGAGAATATAAGTGAATACTTCAAACTTTATGAACTCATACGATAATGATTCTTAAGTTTGTTGAAGATGAAAGGGTATTTAGTGCACTTACATTTGTGAAATCAAAACTTCGCAATATGTTTGACAAGAATTTGGAAACTTTTTTGAGAATCTATGTTTCAAGATATAGGGTGGACACATTTTCATATGAAAGAGTACTAGCTACATGGACATCTCGTGTAGAGTGTAGAGCTATTAATCGAGATAGTGAACAATGAAGTATCTGATAATGGTGAAATTGACTTGGACTCTGCTAGATAAGAAACTACAAGAGATATAAGAAGTGATGAAGGATCATTCAAGATAGGGTTGTTTCAGCTACCAGATAGTTGATTGTATTCATTTTCTGAAATATATATTATTACTCAATATTTTTTTCATCTACATATATTTTGCATATAATGTTTGGAAAAAAATTTAATCCCTTCTATATTTTTAATAATGTTTACAAATAACATATGGTAGACAATTCATATTTTTGTAATATGCAAACTGGATGATGTAATAAAATTAAATTTCATTACTAATAAAGTATGTTCAATCTTTGATTTCTCACTATCACAATTCCACAAGCACAATTGTTCGCAAATAAATTATAATCCATATATGATATATAACATCATGATTAATAGGATTAATAAAAAATAGCAGATATGACTACATCCCATCATGATTATCGGAGATAATATTTACATGATGAATCAATATTAAACTATCAAGATCAACAACATCATGCACATTCAAGACATAAGTTTTAATTTTTGAGTTCGAATCCATGTGTACTATTCATCAACTATTTCACATAAATATAATAAACCATTTCACATGAGAGAAATAAAAAGATCAACAATTTCACATAAAGATAATGTTTTCAAATTCCATTTGTCAAATACTTGAATACATCAATAACAAAATACTCTACGAGTTTTAATTGAAGTTAATTGGACCCTTTTCCTTGAATAGATTCAACAACAACTACAACATTTGAACTATCTTGGATTACACTAGACTCTACTAATTATTTTGTAGCAACATTAATATTTTCTAAATTTTCTCTATCTTCACGAGATTCATCTCCTGGTGAAAGGATAGAAGGATCCTAATTAGTTTTTTACTTCAGAAGAATTTCTGGATCTATTTTATGTTCCATGATAATATGCCGCAAATTATTGTTCTGCTTGTTTAATAGAACAAGTTTTCTTTAAAACCAATAGCCTCGTAGACACTCTCTCTCTCTCACACATTTTTAAGGTTCTCATTTAACACATGCACCTCTGTCTTCAAAGTCTTGTATTTTTACTGTAATTAAAAAATACCATAACTAGTATTTAGAATAAGATAAATGATAACTATATATTTATCTAACAATCTACAAAAAACTAGAATTTACCACGGCCAAGTCTTTCTCTCAGCATTAGCAATAACGACAAGATCCTTGTCATGATTCCACTTTTTGTAGTAAGACTATGCATTAAAATTCAAATTACTTAATATGTTCAAAATTATTGTCAAAACTTCATCCCTATTGTAAAATTATCGGTTCTCGCACATCCTTTTTGTGCTTTAGTAAGTATAGCATCAACCGTCATCGGTTGATTTTAAACCAATGAAAAATGTTTTTATCTATTTTCAAAATTATAATATCTATCATTGATTTATTTTATTAGAGATTTAAGTCTGATCTCCCACATCTTCATCTCCTTCATGTTAGGAATAATATTGTTCATGACAAGGGATGGAGCATTATCCGAAACGTAAGGATTTCAAATCTTTATATCATCATCCGTTTTTTCCCCGTCCAATTGGGGAAGGAGGATTTGAAGAGCCTACTCGATATGGAACTTTCTTATGAACATAATGCATCGATATTTGGCATGCCTCCTTGATGCTTCAATGTCAAAAATGTTGTCAAACATGAGATACTCATCATCTAATTCTATATTATTTAAAACAAAAGTGCCTTTGGCAATTAGTATGCCACAAACTAAAATTTTTGGGAACTCAAATGTTGTGAAATTATGAGTTGCCCTACTCATATTCATTCCAGGTTTAGGGATTACAAGAATTTTTACCCTACCATAAGAAGGTAACAAAGAAGGAAGGGGATGTTGGACTTATATACTCCTTGTGCACTAAGATGGATTCAAAGCAGAGAAGGTGGCCCCGGGTGTGGCCGAGTGATCAATTTCAGATTGCAAAACATCTACGAGCATCAATACTTTAACAATATCATATTTAATAATTAGTATGTTGAAAATTTAAAATTAAGAAGACAAATAAGTGAATAGTAAGAACTTCAAATTAATAAGATTGAAATCAATAGAGATTTATTACACTATGAAGTTTTTTTGTAATCAATAGACTATGGCGATAACACTAGGTGGAAGGTCAGTAGTGGCACCGGAATAGAAAATTTTGAATTTAATGAAAACCAATTAAAAATAATGATAAATTCATAAAATAAATTCAAAATACTAATATAAATAAATTTTAAATCACTATTTATTGGTTTCTTTGTAACAAAACATGAAGGGCCTAGGTGATGATATGGTGGTGGTTAAGAATGATACTCTTCTTGATCTTGCTAAGGAATGTATGTAGTGTCTACATCGCCACCAGTATGAGAAGAAACTCTCGAGTCGCGATGTAGATATGTCGAAAAGGCTACACATTAGGATAATTAAATTAAAAATACATTATTGTCAAGAATCATAGATTCGATTATCATTAGTCTCAGTAAAATAATTTCATAAATTGAAATGATTGCATATTATGTAAAAATTAAAACTTGGATTTGCCACTACATTAGAAGCGAACGTGTTCTCTTCTTACTTTAGGTCCAGGATGAGTGGGAGGAATCAAGGAACCACACATCCATTTGTCTGGTCTTAACTTTGTAGCTAAAGAGTCATTAGACATGGTGACATCATGATCAATTAGATTGTTATCACTAGATCCCTTAGGACCAGAATGTTATACAAGAGAAATGTGACATGATGTCATGCTAGTGTTTTGATTGCTTTTACATGTTCATAATAGAATTACCGATTACATATTTATAAGAATTAATTTAACAATGATTTTTTTAAAGGAATCAAGATTAAATGTTTTTTTATAAAAATACTCACTAATTGTTCGTCCATAGGAATTCCATGTTTAACCATCTTCTCGTGAAGAGCGGTTGGAATAGGCATGGATTTGAGTCCATAAAAACCATCATAATATAAAGTAATAACATAACAAGAAGAACAAATAACTGCAGAAAGGACTCAATTTGTCTTTGTGAAGTTCGAATGAATCTTTGATGAAAGATATGAGCACCAATAAAATCTAATTCGGAAATGGTTTGTAGAAGGTAGTACATTACCCACATAGGAATGTCATCATATCTTCCCTATAAAACAATACAAGACTGGAAAAATTCCGACATGGCCAAGAGAGGGGACTTTGATAAATTTACAAATAATGCCCCTTTTTTCTAGAGCATTAACCTCAACGTCAACAGAGAGATTATAATGAGACTTTAAAACATTATTTTTCTCATAAAACAAAATGAATTTGGTGGTTACAGAAATGCATTTTCATGGGGTAGGCTTATTAGATGAATAATATTTTCAAGTGTTCTTTTGATTTGAAATTTGTGGGATAGTAATTGAATAGTGAAAGTTCCATCCAAAGTATTATACACTTACATTAAATTATTTAAAAGGTTTTGATTTTTTTGCCATAACAGGGCATGTAAATAAGTTCATAAGAAGCTTGATATAGGAGTCTAATCAGATTGACTGATTATTTTAGGGTTTTTGAGTAGTTGTAGCAACTAGGGATATAAAATGTTTCAATAAACATAAGAAGTTGGTTTAATGGTCTTTTTCTTTGGGCCATTATTCCTAAATATTGATTTCTCGAAAAAGAAGAGGTTGGATAATGGAAGATAAATATACCTATATATGAGCCTTAAGGATATTAGAAAACATCATGTGGCAAGTGGCACTGGTTACTGGTAGAGCTCAAATGTGCACCCATGACCGTATCAAAGACAATTCGGGATTTGAGTCAACATGGGAATGTCTTCAAGTTGTGGGACTCGGCCGAGATAGATCTCCTGGAGAAGGCCATATTCCTCTACTTACCTCTAATGCTAAAATACTCCTAGGAGTTAAAATACAACTATCTAGCTCTACTCTAATTTTTCAAGGGACTAGGGTAACACGAGATATGCATAAAACCTAAACCCAAACTAGAGAAGGCAATAACACCAAAATAAATGGGACAAATACTTAGGAAAGAGATAAAATGGAAGATCACATTGATGAGAAGGGACAAAATTAAAGACACATAAGAATCACATCCCGAGTTGCACCTTGATGATGCACACTAGACACGAGATCTCGAAACAATACATACAACACACTTGTGAATGAATGAGAGGCAAGAGAGTGCAACAAAACAATAGTGAAGGTAGGAATAATCCACAATAAAAAATATTTTATTGCGCTAAGAGATCATGCACGAGATCGTAACGATACGGATGGTAGATGTAAAACAAATACATAAACATAACCCAAGACATGTGAATCTTAGAACACTTGTGCATCATAAAATGATGCCCTTGCATTCCCAAAGTATTCAACATTAAAATTCGGCATCACTTTAAAATATATAGAAAAAGGAAAGGAGGAGAGGAGAAAGAGAAGAAAAAATTGAGTTCTCTTTCCACCATTAGACCAGCTTCATTTTATTTCTCTGCATGCTTTGAAAAAGGGATTGAATGCCTCTACAAATCTAATTCCACATGCCATGCCTTGCAAGAGGAGTGAGCACCCATAATGCATTAAATGTTGGTGGTTAAGCTAGCTGACATTGCACTTGTGCATGTTGAAGATGTTTTCTCAAGGTCACGTCCACCAACTACTTTTTAAATTTAGAGTTTAGACTCCTATACATAGATGAGGCCAAAACATTTCCATTGATATGAAATTTTCAAGGATCGGGCCAAGAATTTGAGAATTATGATGATCTTGCCTAGCGTGGGATTGTGGTTACCATCGAATTTTTACATCTGTGGATCTCTCTTACACATGTTGCAACTCTATATAATCCCTTGCGGATCTTTTAGTGGCATGCCTTGTTCCTTCTTTCCGTGGCATCAGCATGTACTCCTCCTTGTTCCATGGCTTTCAAAACCATTTATTTCATTTTGTGGCATTACTAGTGTAACATGAATTTCCATAACCTTCCACACATATCTTTAGATTTCCATGGTTCTTTGCAGACTTCCGTGGCATGCTTAACTTCTTCACAGCTTTACCACTTCCATTTTTGAGCATCCAAAAGTCCATACTTGTGTAAGTTGCTCTATTTTTATAAGGGGTGCAAAAATAGACAACAATTTTAGCGACTCATAGGGTCATCTCCTGTTATATGAATTGATTTGTGGCACGAAGAATCCATTGGGCATGGATTCAGCCTGATAAACTTGAATTATGATCTGAACTTGAAGAAAAACCACCCCTGAGACCACTTGAAGCACTGCTGGACTTGGCCTCTGCAAATGATCTGTTGGGGCTAGAAAATACACTTTGAGCTTCCTGAAAATCTGATTACAACATGATCCCGCAAAAACTATATATAAAAAGGAAAAACATATATGCCCCAACTGGAACATGTAGAGTGTGCACAAGCACTTCTTCCGGTGAAAAAAATCCTACTCCTACTCTACTCTAGCCAAAGACAAGAGAAGATAAACAAATCCTACAACACATAGGGAGAAGTAGCTTCCTTTCCTTATGAAGTACGGCCATGTAATTAATTTGGCAATGAACATGGCTATAAATAAGAGTGAAAAACTGATATGGGACCAATTCTCCACCCAAATCCTCAAAGTATCAGCAACAAACAAAAAGATTACCTCCTTTAGTTGCTCTACATTTGGTTGGAGGCATTGTTGCTAACCTTTGGTGTATTAGCATAACTGGTGGTAATTCTATATTTTTCTCAAAGATGGCAAAATATTTGATTGGAATTACGGCCTTGGGAACCATTGGGTTGATGCTTGTGATTTTCCAATCCTTTTGAAGCTCATCCCCTTGGATGGGGACATCCTGTAGACCTTCTCGGAAATGAGTTGTGTGGAAAATGATTTATACTTTTGGTGTTTTCACAAAATTTTTGTGGTGTTTTCATAAACAACTCGCCAAAGGAATCTTCTACCTCCATGATGACTGAAATGTCATCATCCTTCTTTTTCTGCATGACATTATGTAACCAAATTAGATTCACTAAATGAAAGAAGAAAGCTTTGAATGATATCCTCTTTATCGAGGGCCTCCAAATCTTATTTTTCTCCTCCATTAAATCTTCTTATAGTTTTGGAATTGATTCCTCCCACACTTTTGATTTTTCAAGTGAGATGAATGAACAACCTTTGAAAATACTATGATCATATTATTTTATTTTCTCCACTACAAAATCATTTTTCATCTTCTTTTGTTCAATCCATGACTTAGTTAAAGGTTTAACAGAAATGAGATGTCATCAAACTTAGAACTCAAAGCCCAATATTTTTTTTTTTAATGAATTCTTCCTTGCTATGTTTTGCAACTTGTTTCCCTCTACAACCGATCCTCCTATTTCACTCTTGTTTCCAAAATGGGTTTGGGAATTCAAGAGGAGGGCTGGGATAGGATTTAATATAGTTTTTTATTGTTTCTGGTGGAGGGAAAGGTTTAGTATCTTCTTGTGGAGTAGAAGGATTGTTCGGAGGGAAAATAGAAGAGAATTGAAGGTGGGATGGAAAAAAAGGGATGGAGAAGCATAATCCTCAATGGGAGTAGGTAGAAAAGAACTAGGAACATGGAAAATAGGCTGAGATGGTATAGGTTGGGAAGGAGGAATAGAAGAGCTATAAGATGGTGTAGAGTAACCCCATTGACAGGGCTTCATAAATCTAGATTGGTAAGCCTTCGTTTCTTTGACCCAGTATACAATATATGACATAATTTCAACCAAAAACTGCATCTTCTGTTGAGGGTTGAACCAATTTAGTGTAGAGATTTTCGATGGGTAGGGCTTCCTAAAACCAATCGAGACCACCTTCACCATGCATGTAACTATGGCCTATGTCATGCTCATCTCCATTTCTTCAATCTACCTCTAGAAATCAACATCTTCCATAGGAATGCCACCATCACCTGCATAACCTTGTTCTTGATAAACATTTTGGTTAGATGAATAACCATATGGGTCAGTGGAGGGTGGGTTATGTGCATGTTCTTCATGATGGGGTTCATAAAAATGATTTAGAGGAGGATTTTGAAACTGTGGGGATGGAGGGGAATGGTTTTGCTGCTGTAAATGAGAATCCCAACAAGCAAATGAAGTCATGATTGCATAACTTCATGAACGAATGAAAATGGAAATATATGGAAGGAAAGATAGAATGGAATGGAATAAAAGGGTAAGGTCTGCAACTCGTAATAAAGGGTTAACTAAATCAGGTGACATCACCGGATATGCTTGAAACTTACTCCAAGGATGAGTTCTCACCAAGTGCACATCAAACTTGTTGAGATGAAGATGTAGATCAAGATATAGATCAAGATACACACTGTTAAATTTATAGCTTTGAATTCTCCTCACACCGGGCATGTCAAAATTGTTGGAGCTTAAAATTTCACCATAGATATGATTGTGAATGACGAAGAATTATGAGGCAACATGGGAGAATACTTTAGGTCGTGGGACCCGTGAAATGAGATAGACCTCCGGAGAAGGTCGACTTCCTCTACCTATTTCTAATGCTAACACTATGATTCCAAAGGATCAGGGTGAGAAGGAGATAAGGGAAATCCTAAGCTAAGGGAGGGTTATGGCACTATAAATAGGGTCAATCACTCTCCACGAAGGTGAAAGAAGGATTTAAAATGTAGGTGAGAGGGCATAAAAGATGTGCCAAAAAAAGAACCACTTAGATCCAAATTTATTTACACAAAAACACATGAAATGGATCCTGCAAGTAAGGAAAACACACAACATGCTAAGAAATGCAAACAAAGAGGCAAGGAGAATAAAACGCGAGACCAGGGTAGACAGAGATAGCCATAAAATTGAATTTTTATTGCTTATGGGATGCATAGTTTTTACATGGGTAGGTGACGACCTCTGCCACCGAACACTCTTCACTCTACGCATGTGCATGACCAAGAGGGTTTTACATTATGTTGGAGTTTGGTTACCCATAGAGTACCACCTTAAGGAAATCACATTCTCCTTATTGCACACACAACTATCAATCTTAGGAGGGAATTCACATACCCAAGACAAAGTTTAATCGTATTTTTCCTAACTGCTCGGTCCACGTAATGATGACGCTAAGCATTCGAGCCATGACAATAAGCTAAAATGTGGGCTAAAATTTACTTAACTAGAAGGTGTTATCAAGTGTAAGGATTTAAGTTCATCCTAAGGTTTTAGTTTTCTATGCTACAAAGAATCACACAGAAGGGTAGTTATACACGAAGTTTATACTAGGGTGGACTGTTTCATTTAGATCTCTTTATTACATTTTAAGGTAAGAAATAAAACACACCAAATTATTTAATCAACAATTACACACTAGAATTACACTATAAGCTATTAAATTCAATTTCATTTAACACATATATCCAACTTTTACAATACAAAATTTGGGATCAAAATAACACCCATGTTTAGATGAACATTTCTCCTAAACACTAGAACTTTAAAATGTTACAAAACTTCACTAATAACCTTTCAATACTTCAAAAATGTTGAAATATCCTCTACAATATCACTTAACATATATATCCAACCCCTTTTACCATATGTAAATCTGAATAAAAAGAACACCTATAGTTAAATGCACATGTCCCAAAACACTCCTAAATTTAGCATCTCATTCATATTACCAAATTTCAATACTAAGTCTTTACTGTAACATAGAAATACATAAAAATTTCTTTCCACTAACATACATATATTACAATAATATACAATGAATCACAACCACATCGTTTTTCCATCTTACTTGCATCCTGAAAAACCATGTGAGCGTGAAATCAATGATAAATTGTTGGCATGACATCCACCTAGATCTAACATAATTAACGTTTTTAGTTTCCCATTTACATAATAATAATAATTTGCATTCAAAAGGATATGATTAAAGACATATACTCATTTCATTTCAGTTCTCTTAATTTCTTAACCAACGAGAGAGAAAGAGATAAGGAAGAGAGAGAACACTATTTTTCCAAAATTTACATTTCACACCACAGGACACAGAGGAGAGTTTCATTGAGTTACTTATATGTCTCAAAAGTTTTCATGATGGGTAAATGACTTGGCTAAGGTCCTACGACCTTATTTCACATTTTTCTACTAGTTGCGAAAACATCAAATTTTGCCTCAGAGGCTAAGGAACCGTGCTTGAAAATATCTTCCCATGAAAAAATGCACAATAGGTAAATTCCTACGAGTACTCCTATATACCAGGAATTCACAAGAACTGACGGAATTTAAAACTGATGAATGGTTTTCAATTGATGGCTAAGTTTCTAGAGCCACTGGTCGTAATCGATCGAGTTACAACAAAAACCAATTTTAGTTCAAGGGCTAAGAAAACTCCATCCAAAACTGACCTTTGAAAGATGAATACGTAATGAAAAATTTCCTACATGCTCCCCTATATATGGAGAATTCATCGAGTCAATGGAACATGGAACTAGAAAATGGGTTACAAATGAAAATGGATTTCTTGGAGCCACCGGTCATAATTGGTCCAGTTTGACCTAGTCAAACTATGACCGAAGGCCTACAAAACCCCATTGCAAAACTATCTAGAAATGTGTTTTTCCCCAAACTGAAGGTTATAATAAATTCTCTAGTAATAATATAAGAGGTTTGCGAAGGTGGGTAAGAATATTTTTGCTAAGGATCCAAATGGAAAGCCAAAACAAAACCCAACTTTTCAGTTTTAACAGCTTCTTAAAAGTGCAGAACGGGGTAACAAGACTCCCGAGGAATGGCAAAGAGAGTAAAAACATTTGATTGGGGCCAATCTAAAGCTTGATGTGACTCTCCTCATATCAAGGAATACATACGATGCTTGGAATCTCTTTTTTGGGCTTCAGAACATTACTTTACAAGTCTCTACATGTGGTGTTTTTTCCAACTTTGCAAGGGAATGAAGAAGGTTATGTTTAGGTGGTGATTAATCTAACTCTCGCCAATATTAGCGGACAAGAGCACTTGAATCGGATACCGAGTTACATCTTATAAGGTTTTGCTTTGGAAAGCACAGCTTGATGTTCAAATGGTAAATTAGTTTTGAAAATGACAAGGTGGGGTTTTATTGCTTTACACTATTTAAGTTTGGTTACATATCCAATTATAAAATTATTCAATGGTTTAATGTTTCCAATATAGTGCAAAAGAAAAACCAAATTACCAAAATTATATAAGATGAAGGTAAGGATACCATGCCTCACAATTTTAATGTTGATAGATTAATAGGTCCCCAAGAAGGTTCACCCACATTCGAGCAGAGCTTCATCCCTCTTCCGGCTATTCTACTAGAAAATCCGTATGTATCCATGATTCCACCATTACTTTTTATTGAAGTATTTTATACTTGTTCCAAAAATGATTCGAGCATTCTCCACAGCTTATCATCTGTTAGAACAAGTTTTGTTAGGGTATCCCCCCTTTAACAATTACCAATCCATAGCCTTTTCTAAGAGCCAACAATTCCATTTGCTTAAAAGTTTCTAAATATTTTTCAACGTACCCATAACGTACATACCGAGAAATGGTTGTATTACATGAGGCTATGCTTGGTTGAGGCATTTATTTGGAAATATTATGCTTTGAACCAAACATATTTATAAACATGGAGATTTTAGGAAGTAGACCTTTGTCTAAACTAAAACCAAGAATTATGGGTCTTTGGGAAATGATGTGTGCCATGTCATTGTTAGTAAGCCTAATGTTTTGATGATTTGAATCTTAGGCTTGAGGTAGTCATCCACTTTAATTTTCAGAAGAGATGGATCTCGGAGAAAGGTTTTCCTTACAAGTTCAAGGTTGAAACTCGAGTACTTGAAGAGTTGGAGTGTCTACTAAGCTTTGTGGGTGGATTTTATTTTTAACGAGATGGATGCCTCCTCTAGATTGCTTTGAGAGTTTAGATTCGAGTAAAATTGTATTTCTTGAGTAAAAATTGTGTCATAGAAATAATTTTGAGAAGAGAAAATGAAATCGAGTGAGAGAAGAAATCTAGATACTAATAAAGACATGACAATGTAATTGTTTGTCTACAAGGATATTGAAACGTGTGGTGATAGAAATAGTAGTTTTGGTTCCACATTTTACATACACGTCTACTAGAGCATTTGCAATGATAGCATATGACAAAATTCCTCTATCTATTGTGCTTTGTTGGACATCCATACCTTTTTCAAGTGATTGTATTTTCACCAAGGTTGAGAGTGCATAGAAAATTTTAAACCGATAATGTTTAAGACTTGTTTGTTGCATAGGTGGAATAGTGTGAATGTCTCGTGAGGAAAATTGTGTCTTCTATACACCTTTGCCAACAACAATGTTGTCCACACAAACATTCTCCATTCTTTCATTTGGTCAAATGCTGCAACTATCTTGAATACTTTGCTAAAAATTGAAACATTAACTCAAATTTTAGAGTGTTTAAATGCCTTTGGATTCTCTAAAAAAGTGGGCATATTATGATGTAAGAAAAATGAAAATCTTCGAGTCACATAACTATATTTATCAATCTCAAGCTCTTAATGTTTAATGGATTTCATTTTTTTTTGTTTATTTTTGTGGGTGCCTATACGATAGAAAATCAACACATGACCTTCTTCGCACCTGACCTCCTGAGGTCGTGCCGTGAAAGCTAGTGTAGAATTAAAATGGAAGTGAATGTGATGGAGGTGATCAAGATAATTGGGTAACCTTATGCCTTTGACACGCAATCTTTGGAATCTGGGAATCTAAGGAAAATAATGCTCTCCTAACCCGAAGGGGTGTGATGTTATGGTCTCGATATGATAGATACTTGGAGACTCAAATCAATGTCTAGTTGTGCCAATATTCTATTAACTAGTTACAAAATACATGGAAAGTAACCTACAGGTGCCTCGTATGGGTTTCCAAACAAGGTCATGGAAGTGAAGACAAGAGGTGTAGTGGAGCTATAGGGACTATGGGTGATTTTCTGGTCTTGTCCAAAAATTCTTAGCTTTGATTAGTCACATGTTTAACAACGAAAGATGTGTGATGATTTCGGGTGGAAGATGTGAAGATATGAATACCAACGTGTGTAAACTAGTGTCAATATCTAGCTAAATAACAGGGCCCATTGGGTTACGGGACTGTGGATCACAAGCAAAGATTCGTTGAGGTGAGGCCCTTGTATGGTCATGCATGCAATCAAACCCTATTTCTAGGAGCAATCCAAAAGTCATAGGCTTGATTAAGAGTGATATTCAGTGTATCTAACTATCCTATTTTCTCAGTGTATGTTGTAGGTGTGTGCAAGATTGTTAAACGCAATATTATGTCAATGTCAGTTATTAGCTCTGGCCCATTGGGTTGTGGTACTAGGGGATCACAAACTGTAAGTCTTTTCCTTTTGTGGGCCATTGATGGTCATGTAAGATGAATCAATTTTCTTTCGGAAAAAAACTATATATCAAAGGAAATGTAAACTATGTTTTTGGTGTTTTCTCAATATATCTAAAAAAGTAGTAAAACAAGCTAATCTATGGAAAGTAAATGTTTTTGTTCTTTTCTAACTTTTCAAAAAATGCATCTAATCTAATAAAAAAATTAAATACAAACAATTAGCCGATGTAGCTAACTATTTGTGTAGATGTGTGAATCTAAATCTAAAAATCTATTCTAACTCAATCAAAATCCTTCCAACCCTACCTTAGAAGTGAAGAACAAATCATAACCCTAACAAAGCTATTGTTCCCCACAACTTCCCTAGTAATGTTGAAGAGACAACTTCCTATTGATTTGATCTACTTGAAATTATCTAGCTAATTGGAATGAATTGTTTCTCTACTCTATTTGATATGTAATTGAAATTAACAATTCGATAAACAAAGCAAAAAAATACACAACTCCAACTTGGAAGAGCAATAACCTTGGAAAATCTAGTAGTATTAGTATCTTCCCTCAGTTCTTTCCTTTCTTTCTCTGAGTGTTCATGTGATTCCAAAGGATTGGGAATGCAAAGAATAGCAATAAGAGGATGGCGCTTGAGAAATGGCAACTTGGAAGCAATCTAGATGCAATGCAAGTAGAACAGAGATAACACAAGAGATCTGAGCTTGGCTATGCAATTCCTAACAAGATTATGGTAGAAAATAGTACAAGATACACACAATTCTCATCCCCTTTTGCTTGAATACAAGCATGAAATATATAGGAATGGAGGCTAGGAGGTTACTTCATGCACAAGGAAAGGAGGAGTTCCAACCAATTAAATCTATTTAAAAATAGGAGGAAGGAGAACCAAGAAATCAAAGATAATTTTAGACAATTCGGCTCACGGATGCATGCAAAAAGAAAAATTAAGTGAATTGTCACATGTTTAAAAACGCATGAAGAATCTGGAAAAAGTGGGCACGATTGCCCACCCAAGGGTGGCGATCTGCACTCAAGGAAAAAAAAGCACGAAAAAGAGGCGGGAGATGGAAAAATGCATGGAAAAGTTAAGTAAGGCTATCTAGGCTACAAATATATACTGTGAATGGGTTTTGGAGCTCGAACACCTTCTTGAAATGATTTTGAATCATCATTGGGGATTCTTGTAACCATTTTCCCGAAAATGTAGCATGTTTAATTTTGGGTGCATACATATTGCCCCCTCGGAGAAGCATCTTAGCCATGAAAATATGTAAAATGTAGAGTTCGAGTATGGTGTTTCCAAAATGGGGAGTTAGAAGCTATATGACACGCTCGTGTGTCGAAACGTCACCGTCCAAGCTCCCGCTTCCTGCAAGAAGAAGAAGAGAATCAAGTGCAGATAGATAAAATATTTGAAAATAAACACTAAACCAATACGACAAGAGGACCTACCATTTACATGAGGATGTAGAAATATACCTGCGCCAATGCTCTAGCCCTATAAACACATACACTCAAAATGAGTTTAAAATAATATATATATTGAAACAAACTCATTTTTCAATTCATTTGTACATTGTTGATTTGGTGAATTTGGAGCTCTGGACATACGTTGACCATTTCTGACGTAGATATAGCTAAAATGACAGTTGCAAGATAGTGATCATGCCTCCATGAGCGGGAGATCAACCGGCATGTTCCCAGGTTAGTTATTTCCTCTTTTGTCTTTTTGTGCCCTAGATGTTAAAATGTTGAAAATTTCACCTAGGGGGGACATTTTCAAATTTTCTTGTTTCAAATGAGTCCTTAAGGGGGCATAGGGAATTCTTTTATTTTGCTAGAAATGGTCAATTTTCTCATTTTTGGGGCTAGGGGCACATTTTAGGAAATCAGGTCAGGACCACCACCCAAGACAGGGCGGTGGTCATGGGACCACCTCCCTGATAGGGTGGCGGTCTTGGAACCGTCGCCCGCACTGCCGGGCAGTGGTTCTAAACAGAATGTCTAAAATACACCTTAACTTGATTTTTTTTTCATTTTCAATGTTTTGCTATGTTTTTGATGAGCTTATCATGTGATGTACATTACTAACTTGCTCTTTTCTCATGTTTTGGTGAATGCAGAAGAAGGAGGAATACATACGCTGGAGTAGAGAGAGAGAGAGTGTGATTGGCTCCTAGGATTACTGGATCAGGCCCGACCCAGGATGAGATGGATCTTGTTTAGAGGGATGGTATTTGGAGGATTACACGGGTGCCCCATGTAACTCCTACCAGTCAAATTCTATGTGAATTATTTTCCTATTGGGACACGAGACTGAACACCTTCCGATGCCTAGGCATTCAGAGTGAGTGGACCATCACCTTAGAGGATGTATACCATATTCTATGGCTTCGATACTTGGTAGGAGACTGACATTGGAGGCAACAGGGTCTAGGGCCGTGATGACACAATGTGCTACATACATGGGAGATGCCATAGTCTCATCTAGCTCGAAGAAGGGAATGAAGGTTTGGTCCATTACCACTACTCCCATTCCTATCCTTCGAGAGAGCCATCATGGGTATCCTGTCCTCGAGACTAGTTGGGGACAAGGGAGGAGATAAACACTTATCTTTGTTTGGCCCCCATCATTGCATAGATCAAGGCTTATGGCCGTAGTATGCTTGGGTGGAAATATTCAGGGACTACCTACCATGATTTGTATAGAGTAGTCAAATTACAGGGACAGTCTTTGAGCCACCCCACTCGGTATGAGTTGGGTTTATGAGCGTTTCATCCCCTATGGCAGGGGGTACTAGTATTAGACCTAGAGGATGTTTAGACAACTAGATGGACAGGTATGTCGATGCTTGACACCACATCAATCATTGACTTCCCGACTATGGAAGACATGACTGCCACACCCTACCAGGACATGGCAGGGATATGGGGTGAGGAGGTTACGATAATGGTGGCTTGCTCTTCCATGAGCCAATTAGTTGACAGATATGGGAGATTAGAGATTCACCCATTTGACCGGTACCTCAGTAGTTCGGCCTTCCATACCCTATCATGCTTCCCCCAGTGGAGCCTATTTATAGGACTATTTGGGAGGCTTGGAGGGGTCCTAGAGGGGATCTTGGTTGGAAAGTGGTTACTCCTGGCATGCCTATTATAGTTAGGCATGTGGTCTAGGCTCGGTGGGTAGCTGGTGCCCCTCGAGTACCCTTACTTCAGATTGCGGTAGCTCCTAATCATAGTGGGGAGGAGGATGAGCCAATTGATTTGGAATCTGAATCTGAGGAGGATACGGGAGATGATGCGGAGGGGGAATCTTTCATTGAGAGAGAGGCCCAGGGGGAGGAGGATGAGGGGGTAGGACCTTTGGAGGGAGCAGAGAGCGAACCTTGAGTGGCATGATACTCAGGAGATCCTCAGAGGAGTGCACAAGAGGAGGTGAGCGTAAAGAGAGAGAGACTGGTCTCGAGGAGACATTTGGAGAGGATGATGAGTCTGTGATTGGACAATGTCATGCCTCTAGATTCAGTGAGGCTCCGCAACCACCAACAACACCTGCAATAATAGCCAATGATCCCACATGGATGCCTAGAGACCTGAGTATGTTTGATACTCCTTTCTCAAATTTTCTATTGATTCTTGTATGTTAGCTTAGTGTTCCCCTTTTGACTTGCATTATGTGACTTTCTAGCTCATTATATATCTTTTTTTTGTTCTTTTATACAGCGTATGCACATGAGTGGTGAAAACTCATTCATCAGGTATGTGCGGACACCCTATTGATCCCCTTAAGGAAGAGCTGGGCTGAGTTGTCTTCGGTTTTAGGACATCCCTTAGCCGCCGGTCGATATATCGACGTGTTCACCCCTGTCGGAAGGTGGCGGAGATAGTGACCTCCTTCATACCCAAGTAGCTGGATATGATACTACCGAGTTCCTAATGAGATGGATCCACTCTCACAAAGTGAGGCTATAGGAATTAGGTTCCATGATGAGCATTCACACCATTCAGTCCATTCTCAAGCACCTTCATAGTCACGGCGAGCCCTGCAGACACGGTCATGCACCATACGAGGGATCCCACGAGGGATTGATGAGGCCATTAGGACTTTATTGCTTTGATACCATTTTTGATATTATATGATTTTTTTGGTATATTTCAGGCTCATTGTGAGCGTTTTGACCATGCCTAGTGCATGATGACATTGTATATAAACTTGATCTACTACGATATATACAGACTCTATTTTTTGTTCATTACTCCATTGTATCTGATTTGACTCTCTTTTGGCTTATCTCTCATGTGTACTCTAGATGTTTATAATTTCTAGTTTTCAATTCTTTTAGAATGTATGCAATGGATATGAATGATAACAAAATGATTTCTTTTACTTGTATTTTATGATGTTGATATATGATGATGCGAGACAAAACGTGACCTTAAAATTAGTTTCTTTTGCAATCTTCGGTACTTCATATGGCCTTGACAAAATGTATGACAAAATGATATGATAAATAGATGTACCTTTCCCACTCCTAACCCCACACAACTAGTAAGATGCGAGGGCTCAACACCAAGAGTTAGAAAGGCACAAGTTATGAAACTTTGTTGAATGGTAGTGATGAGAGAAAGATAGAGGTTTGGCAGAACCAAATTGGGATGCTACCACCTTTCCCTACTCAAGCTACCTCATAGTTTAGAATTTAAATTGATTTTAAGTTTATCTATACTTGGATCCATAGATGACCACTTGGTTGAAAAAATCTGGTTTCGGGGTTTTAAACTCTCTTGGAATTTTGACATCTAACTCACTTTGTTTTTGACTTATGATTTCACAACATTTGACTAGGTTGTTTTTGACTTTCAATTTTATCAAAAGAGCCCCCACGCCTTGCCCCATACTACCGTAGGAAGTGTGGGCTCATCACCATGGACAAGGAATAGACAAGTAAGGGAATTTCCCTCCTTTCCCAACCCTACGTCACTAGTAAGAGAGGCAAGATCAACACCGAAGGTTGGTAGGTTAAAGAAATGTGTAAAAATATAATTTTATGTGGATTTTCATTTGACTTACTTATTTGGGAAAAATGTTTAGAATACTCTTATTTCCAAGGAGATGTATATTGGATAGATGCGACACCATGAAGCTTCTGAATGATCAAGAGAAAATACACCTAACCTAAGAAGAGACCAAAAGTAGAACCAAGTATGCAGGCCTTGGTATGGTTACCATCAAAACTTTGTCTTATCTTGTTTAGATTGATAAATGATTCAAAAATAGTTGATGATACTATGAAGGTTTGAAGAGACATGATTTGAATGTTTTGTCAATATTTTCAAAGTTTTTAGGAATTTCTATAAGAATAAGCTCCTTGATCACAATTTTTACAAAATGAACGGACAGATGAAAATGCAATGTAGATGCAATAATGTACATATGAAAATGTTGATGGATCATGTGTAGTATCTCTTTAGGTGAAGAGAGTTTACAGATTCGCTAAACTCCTCACCTTCTAGTGTACACAAGCAAAATGTGCCATTTTTGTAGTCTTCCACTACTCGATATGGACCTAACCACCTAGGTCTGAATTTCCTTCCCTCGCCGATCTTTTTGTCTATCTGGATATCGAGTCTTAATACCAAATCTCCTTCATAGATATCACATTCATAAACCTTCTTATTATATTGTTGAGCCATTTGGTCAGCGTAAATGCTATGTGCGTTGCTCGGCGTTCGGTCTAGCCTAGTCAAAACTTTCTAACTGGGAGAGTAGTGTTTCTCAATAACCCTCCTCCCCCAGAATCCCTTGTAGTGATATATAGAGACTAAGTATTTTGATTTCAAGTGGAAGAACTACCTCCATACCAAATACTAAGGAAAAGGAGGTTTCCCCTATTGGTGTTATAATTGACATTCGGTAGGCCCACACGGCTAGAAAAATCTTTAGGTGGTAATCTCATTTATTCTCCTTAACATTTTTTAGGAGAAATGACTTTAAAGTATTATTGGTAGCCTTAACTTGTCCATTAGCCTAAGGGTAGTAGAGAGAAGCCGTGTGATGACTTATTTTGAACTTGTACACAACTCACACACCTCATCATTTTTGAAAGACGTGCCATTATCAAAAATAATGACCTGTGGCACCCCGTACCTACAAATGATCTGGTTCAGGATGAACTTAGCAATTATAGAGCTAGGTACGGTGGTAAGGGGCATGGATTCTACCCACTTGGTAAAGTATTATGTGGCCGTGATTATGAAGTTATGGCCATCCATTGACGAGGGAGATAACTTCCCTATCAAATCCAGGCCCCACGTGGAAAAGGGCCATGGGGTTATGATTGGTTGCAAAGCTTGTGCGGTATGTGGATCTCATGGGAGAACTCTTGACATTTGTTACATCCATGCAAAAACTCTACTGCGTCATGTTCTAGGGTTGGCAACAAATAGCCCATCCAATGTATCTTTCGGGTAGTGGCGTGGCCACCAAAGTGACCTCCACATACCCCGCTATGTGACTCATAAAGAATATTTTTGGATTCTTCGACGTTAACACATCTCAACAACATTCCGTCAAAGGCTCTATGATAGAGCACTTGCTCCAAAATAACATATTTAATAGTGATGACACGTAATCACCTTCTTTGTTGTGATGTTGCCCCTTCTGGGTATGTATGGTACATGATGAAATTGACAATGTCGATATACCAGGGACATACAGAGATATGGGTCCTAGTTTCAATGAAGTACATGCACTCATCGAGAAATTTCAGATCTACCAAATCACCCCCATCTAATGGATTGTCAGCTAACCAGTCTGTAATGATTTGACCCTTAACGGATTTTTGATTTAAAAATGTTAATTCAAACTCACCCATTAATTTTATTAAATGATTGACCATTTTAGACAAGGATCCTTGCATGAGGAATGTCCACAAGTGGTCTGTCTTAACAATAACCCTTGTTTCTTGATTGAGCATATAATGCCTTAAATGCTTTGTTGTAAAAACTATGGCAAGACATTCCTTTTCTACCGTGTGTAGCGTGTCTCATAATCAAGTAGCGTCTGACTAATGAAGTAAACTACACGTTCCCATTTATCATCATCCTCTTGAGCCAACATGTAGGCTAGTGAAACATCTGTAGCTCATGAATATAAGATCAAAGGGTGATTTGATCTAGGCAGCATTAGCATGGGAGGGGACAACAAGAATTGTTTAACTACCTCGAAGGCCTCATTGCATTCTTCCGTCTAATTGATGCTATAATAATTTTTCAACAAATTGTTGATTGGATGAACAAAAAGGTCAAGTCAAGGATGAACCTTCGGATTGCACCAAGTTTCCCAAGAAAATATCTAATACCAGACTCGTCGATGGCGGAACCATTTCTAACACAACCCATGATTTTGGCCAAGTCAACATCAATCCCTCATGAAGATATAATGTAACCCAGAAGCTTGCCTCCTGTTACATGTCGAATACACATTTCTCTGGATTTAACATGATGCCGTATTCAATTAAGCATGAAAGGATGATGCGAAGCACCTCTGGGTGATCGCAACACTTCCTAGCCTTGGCCAATAGGTCATCTACGTAGGATTCCACAATCTTATGAATAAGATCATGGAATATGTAGGTCATTGCTCATTGGTATGTAGCGCTAGCATTCTTAAGACCAAATGGCATGACAACATAACAATAGGTTCCCCAAGGAGTTATAAACGTAGTTTTAGCTTGATCCTCCTTGGAGATTTTTATTTGATTATATCCTAAAACTCCATCCATGAGAGACAACAACTCAAAACCAGTTGTTACATTAATGATAATGTCAATGGATGGCAGCGATAAATCATCTTTTGGACAAGCCTTGTTAATGTCCCGAGAAGTCTATGCAAATATGGATCTTTCCATTCTTTTTTGAGAATGGGGACGATATTAGATACCCATTGTGAATAATTGACTAGCTTGATGAATCCTACCTAGAGAAGCTTCATTACTTCTTCTTTTACCATAACGGCCACCTTTGGCTTCATAGGCCTTGAATTCTCCCTAATTGGTTTGACATCTAGCTTGGTGACGAGATTGTGAACTGTGATGTGTGGTGTAATTCCCGTCATTTCCTTATAGCTAAACGTGAAGGCGTTTTGATGTTTATTGAGGATTTGGGTATGTATTTCCACTTCTTATGGAGTTAAAGAGGACCCTAACTTTAAGATATTTGGTTCCTCCTCCATTCTGATGTTTATATCAATCGTTCCCTCAATTAAGGAGGCGTTGCCCTCCTCAAACTTAGGTAGGGCTTGAGGAAACTCCAAGTCCCCTTTTTCTTCTACCTCGTAAATATGAAGATCCTTTCCAGGAGAGGACTCAATCATGGGATTCCCAAAAATAAGAAGAGGAACGTGGGATTAGGGAAAGGTCTATCTCATGACAGGTAAGATGCAATTTTTCCAAAGCGTTTAAATAACTTAAAGTCAATTCATCACTATTAACGTGCTCTGAACTATCGGGTTGACTCTTGGTTTCTACGTATGTCAACATTGGCACCATTGGTGCTTTGCGAATCAAGGATTCAACACGATTGAAACCATGAAGTTGGTGTCCTCTAGGTCACCACTTGGGGTGAAGTGTGAGGCGAGAAGTTGCTATAGAGTCTACCAAAAGGTTTTGTTCACATGGAACTGCTTCGATTGATATAAAGTCAAACCCCTTTGTTAGGCCCAACACAACTATTTTGTAGAGTTGTAGGTGTTCAGCCCTAGTCTCATACACCTCGGATATCTAATTTGTGACTAGTTGTGAGTCACCCAATACCCTAATATTGAGGATGCCCATTCTCTTAGCTATAATGAGACCTAATAGGAGAGCCTCATACTCAGCCCCATTATTTGTGCATTCAAAATTCAACTTGAAAGAAAAAGGTAGAATCCTTCCTTCGGGTGAAGTAAGGATCACGCCTACCCTAGTGCCAAAAAACACTTGGCTCCATCAAAATGGAGATTCCAACAACTACTCAGAAAGATGGACGTTGATTTATGCTTCGTAACTTCCCCTTTTACCTTGGTTACTTTCCACCATGAAAATCTCATCTATTGGAAGGGAACCGAGTCCTAAGGCATGTCCCATACCCATAGAATAAAAGGGAGGAGAATAGGAAAATCCTTCTCTAATAGCTTGACAATCTTTGTTGTGGTTCCTAGTGACACTATCTCTATAATAACGTTTTCATCCTTGACCACCGGAATGCCTTCGATCAAACCTGTGACTTCTAACTCCGTTGTAGGAACTAGTTTTCTTCTGGTACCATGCTTGCAAGTTTGTTTAACTGGTTCATGGGAAGCTTGAATTCAGAGTGGACCCCTGGATTTTTCTTTAAGTTGGCCAAATGTATATCAAAGGGTTTTGGATCACCTTGAGCCACAAATACTTTCCCTAAATGTAAGAATATGACCTCTTGGAATAGAGTGGAGGGGATTGCCTTCATGCGGTGGATCCAAGGATGACCAAGGATCATATTATAGTTGGTTTCTGGTCTATAATATAAAACTTAGTGAGTACCATCTTGGGCCCGAGAGTAACTAGTAATACTATGGTTCGATCAAGGTTGCCTTGAGGCTATCATAGCCCCTTAGTGTGTTTCGTGATCGAGGATCAATTGATCTCCCCATACCCTAACTTTTGAAGAAAAGAGAAGGGGACTATGTTAATTTCTACCCCATCATCGATCATTGCATGTTTTACATAGTTATTGTAAATCCAAACTTGCAGAAACAAAGTTGGGTCACCCCTACGAGCTATCTCAGCATCCGTGGGCATCTTACTGATGTCAAACACGAACCCAATATCTCTCTCAGGCTGCCCTGGAGGACTAACGTTGAAGTCTATGTGATTTATCTATGCCTCTGGTAGAGGGGTAATGTTAATCAAATGGCCGAGACCTAGCACTTATAACAAATCAACCCGATGAGTAGGGGAATTCTTCAGTAGATCAAAAAGGAAATGTGTGAAAAGGTCTTGGTTAGGTCATTGATTAGATCATAAGCCCCTATTGACTTGCTTAATGCATCATGAGCATTTTATGACAAAAATGAATAAATCGGGATTGGCTATGAAGAATAATCCTTGGCTCTTATTGCAGTATTAATTTATGGTTCAACATCAAACTCAACCAAGCCCACAATTATCATTTGCTGGTGACCATCCAAAGGAGGTACCACCTGTGGGTTTGACAAAGTTGAGGCTTCACGATCATGATTCCCTATTATAATACCTTTATTCAAACCATTGGGATATAATCTATCATCATTTGGACGTGTGGGGAGAGGATCGTTGAAGATCCCTAACTGTGTGTTCAACGGACACACTGGTCCCATATAAGTGATTTGACTAGGTGCAGTTGGGTTTGCCAAAAACATGTCAACAAATAACTTTCTTTGGTCATCTAGAAAGCGTTGTAAAAATTTATTGCAATCACGGCATGTTCTTGCATCATGCCCACGAACCCTATGGAAACTGCAGTATAAGTCAGGATCGTAATCCCGAGGCCTTTGGTTTGTTCCTTGTTGTGGTCCAAAACTACGGTTATTGTTTGGTTGTTGATTGTTATAATTGACACTTTGGAAACCTTTCCCTTGATTCTTAAATTGGTTGGGGTATTGAATAGTGCTTGGAGTCAGCATTTGCCTCTGTTGCTAAGGTTTTTGTTGTTGTTAGGACGATTAAAATCCACAACATTTACCGAGGGTGAGAAATTGTTGTTTCTCTAATTATTGCCATTATTGTTATTGTTATTTATAGCACATGTACTAGTAGGATTAACAACATTAGGCTTTTTGGGCTGGTCAGTCACACCATCGGTCATGACTCCATGATTCTTATTAAGAATCTTTTGTCCTTGATTGTTATTTGTGTTGTTGGAGTAACCGGGAGTTCTTTGAGCAGGAGTGATTAACTTCCCATTTTCTCCATAGGTCTTACGACCACTGTCAATGGCTACTTGGTCAATCCAAAGAGCACCCTCTAGCACCTCTTCATAGCTCCTTAGTGGGAAATTTTGAACCTCTTCCTTTGTTTCTCTGTTGAGAGAGTGAAGGAACAAATAAAAAGTTTCTGTTTGATCCATTTTTTGGGCACGTGCGGAAGAGTAGAAACCGTCACCACCTCTCGAAGGAAGTGTGCTACAAATTCATTATGTTCTTGTTTAATATGAAGGAATTCCCTAATTCTGTTCTCAAAAGCTTGTTCATATAAAAATCTTTGATAAACTATGGTACAAGTTGATTGATTGAACGAATGTATTGAAGCCTCTGGTATCCTATAATACTAGTCAAGAGCAATACCTTCTAGTGTCTTAGGGAAAATTTTGACATGACTGCGTCCCATGGGAGCAGCTCTCGAATGGCCATTACATAAGCCTTGATGTGGGCGTTAGGATCACCCTCCCCTTTGAACTTCAAAATATCAGGCAAGGGTCTTGAGAGCATGACTTCCTGAATTTAGAAATATAGGGTTTCCTTGAGATATTTAGAATAAGTCCCCATTGCATATGTTTCCACCATTGAAGACCCTTGTTGGGGAGGTGGGGGCTGCATCGATTGCTGAAATGGGATAGCATAGACATTTGGTGGGGTGTATGGCCCCCATGCGGTTGTCCATATGGACCCAGGTAGGTATACATGTCTCCTACGGAGATTTAGAATACATGTGTACATAGGGGGTTGATTACCTTCATATGGAATTGAAGACACGAAGCCAGGGAATGTTGCATTTCGGGCTGGTATGGAATTTTAGAACGTACTTCCAGCTAGTGCCTATTGCAGATAATCATATGTGGGTTAGGGGCATGCCCAAGGTGCATGTCCCCATAAGTAGATCTCTAGGGTTTTGAGTATTCATGTAAATTGGAGGATTCTATGCAGTAGGCATTTTCTCGTAATTTTGCGGGTAGGAAGGAGTTCAAGGCTTGCCTTGCATATGAATTATGCATATTTTGGGCAAGCTCTAACTCTTTGAATTTGTCTACCAAAGCTGAAATAACATCACCCGATTGGGGCGGTGCCTTTCTTAGGTACCTTTGGTTGAACCCTTGGAGGTTGTTGAGGAGTATGGTATCCTACTATGAATTGTTCATGATGTTGCCACCCCTCATTGGTTATATTGTCAGTTGGTGGCGGGGTAGCGTTATTGTTTTGAAGTAGGACATCACCTTGTCCTTGTAACCTATCGAAAGATTGGTTCATGTGTTGGAATTTTTGTTCACTCCTAGCATATCATGCTAAATACTCCTCATCTAGATGGGGAGTTGATCGGATTACATGCTAATGGGCTATCGAAACAATACCCGAGGAGATGAACTCACTTCACCAGTGAATGTCATGTTATTTGAACTTGATTGTTTAAGGGGATAAGTCTGAGTGACTTGATCAAGTTCCTCAATGTGTACAAAAGAACCAACATTGGTTCCCTGAAGCAGAGGGTTTTGAGTGGATGAGCGGTTGTCTACCCATGTTGAAAGTGAAGGTGATTGTTGTGGTATATTTGATTGGTAATGGTACATGTCAAAACCTCGAGATGGGCTGACCGTACTCATCATATCCCGACATATTTGGGGGTATAATAATACCCGTAGAATAAAGGATGGATGAAGAAAGTGGAAACATTTAGAGACTAGCTCTTCACGTTGGGTTCACCAATTTGTACGATAGAAAATCAACATGTGACCTTCTTCGCACTGACCTCCCGAGGTCATGCTCGACAACCGATGTGGAATTGAAATGGAAGTGAAAGTGATGGCAGCGATCAAGCTAATTGGGAAACCTTATGTCTTCGACACGCAATATTGGAATATGTGAATCTAAGGAAAAGAATGCTCTCCTAACTTGAAGGGGTGTGATGGTACGGTCTGATATGATAGCTACTCGGAGACTCCAATCGATGTCTAGTTCTGTCGAGATTCTATTGATTGGTTGCGGAATATATGGAAAGTAACCTGTAGGTGCCTCGTATGGGTTTCCAGACAAGGTCATGGAAGTGAAGACAAGAGGTGTAGTGGAGCTGCAGGGACTATGGGTGATTTTCTGGTCTTGTCCAGAAAAGTCTTAGCCTAATCGGCTGCTATGTTCAACAATGAAAGTTGTGTGATGATTTTGGATAGAAGTGGTGAAGATATGAATACCAATGTGTGTAAACTAGTGTTAATATCTAGCTGAATAATAGGCCCGTTGGGTTGTGGGACCTGTGGATCACAACCAAAGACTCGTTGAGGCTGAGGCCCTTGTATGGTCATGCATGCAATCAAACCCTATTTCTAGGAGCAGTCTAAAATTCGTAGGCTTGATTAGTAGTGATATTTAGTGTATCTAACTATCCTATTTTCTCAGTGTATGTTGTAGGTGTGCGCAAGATTGTGAAATGCAATCATGTGTCAATGTCGATTATTAGCGCAGCCCATTGGGTTGTGGGACTATGGGATCACAACTGTAAGTATTTTCCTATTAGGGCCGTTGATGGTCATGCAAGATGAATTGATTTTCTTTTAGTAAACAAACTATCTATCAAAGGAAATCTAACCTATGTTTTTGGTGTTTTCTCAATATATCGAAGAACAAAGCAATAAAACAAGCTAATATATGGAAAGTAAATGTTTTTGTTCTTTTCTAACTTTTCAGACAATGCATCTAATCTAATAAACAAATTAAATACAAACAATTAGCCGGATGTAGCTAACTATTTGTGTAGATGTGTGAATCTAAATCTAAAAATCTATTCTAACTCAATCAAAATCCTTCCAACCCTACCTCAGAAGTGAAGAACAAATCATAACCCTAACAGAGCTATTGTTCCCCATAGCTTCCCTGGTAATGTTGAAGAGACAACTTCCTATTGATTTGATCTACTTGAAATTATCTAGCTAATTGGAATGAACTGTTTCTCTACTCTATTTGATATGCAATTGAAATTAACAATTCGTAATTGACAATTTGATAAATAAAAAAAAACAAATACACAACTCTAACTTGGAAGAGAAAGAACCTTGGAAAATCCAATAGTATCAGTATCTATCCCCTCAGTTCTTTCCTTTCTTTCTCTGAGTGTTCATGTGAGTCCAAAGGATTAGGAATGCAAAGAACAACAACAAGAGGATGGTGCTTGAGCAATGGCATCTTGGAAGGAATATGGATGCAATGCACGTAGAAGAGAGATAGCACAAGAGATCTGAGCTTGGCTATGCAATTCCTAGCAAGATTATGGCAGTAAAAATATACAAGATACACACAATTCTCAGCCCCTTTTTCTTGAATACGAGCATGGAGTATATAGGAGTGGAGTCTAGGAGGTTACTTAATGCACAAGGCAAAAATAAGGAGATCCAACCAATTAAATCTATTTCAAAATAGAAGGAGGAAGGAGAACCAAGCAATCAAAGCTAATTTTAGACAATTCGGCTCACGAATGCATGCAAAAAGAAAAATTAAGTTAACCGTCACATTTTTCAAAAATGCGTGATGAATATGGAAAAAGTGGGTAGGACTTCCACCATGCGCGGTGGTGGCAGCTTTCGGGATGACCTCCCTCCTGGGACGGTGGTTTGAGAACCGCTACCCGGGAAGGGCGGCGACCCCGCATCAAGGCCAAAAAAGTATAGAAAGAGGTAGGGAGATGGAAAAATGTATGGAAAAGTTAAGTAAGGCTATCTAGGCTACAAATATATAATGCGAATGGGTTTTGGAGCTCGAAGACCTTCTTGAAAGGATTTTGAATCATCATTGGGGATTCTTGTAACCATTTTCCCAAAAATGTAGCACATGAAATTTTGGGTGTGTACGATGGCCCAACATAATCGACATCACAATACCACATTAGTGCCAAACACAACACTAATGCTTCACAAGACATCATGACATGTACCTTCATGACTAAATTACATCACAAGAACTCAACCAAACCATGGAAATAACATTCGTAGACCTCACAACATAGTACTTATTACATATGCCCACGACACAAAAATAATCATAACATAAATAGACTAGCATTTAATTCCCAATAGGTGCTCATGTAAAGGTTTCATAAAACTCAAGACCATAACTTTAGTTACATAGTGTCAAAAGGGGATTAAAAAGTATACCCTCAATGAGGAGCATCAATCCTCAACATTAGAAAACACAACAAAACCCACATGAGTACGCATAAATCATAATACAATAACATACACCTCCTAAACAATCACAAAACAACTCCATATACCTCCCAAAGTATCACCAACAACTACATATACCTCCCAAGAATCACAAAGAAACTACATATACCTCCCATGAACATCACAAAGAAACTACACATACATTCAAAACATCACAAAATAAATACATATACCTCCTCAAGAATCACAAAACAACCTCCATATACCTCCAAAAGCATCGTAAAACAACTACATGTACCTCCCAAAGCATCACAAATCAACTCCATATACCTCCCAAGTAATAGAATGAAGGAAAATTTTCCTTTTCGCTCCCCAAAAGAGGCTCATCACCCTATGGCCCTAGGCACATAAGGTCAAAAATCACTAACCAATGTTACATAATAACTCGTGGTTCAACAACCCACTAGTTATCTGTAACTCCTTGGGGTGTACCCCCATACAATGAAGCGAGTCCATAGGTTCAGCCACTCCATGGTGCATCCCATGACCCTATTCCACACATTACGACATTAGAACCAACTTGAGAATCTGTTTCAAACATAAAGTGGAAAAAATCCCAAGCCTTGGGTGAGGAAATAAAACTTTTAAACATGAAAATAAAATTAAAAACTAAGTAAAACAAATGGCCAAATATCCATAGTTAGTACAAAAATCTGCATGTTAGTGCAACAACAAAATAAAATGCCCAAAATATAAGAACACGTCAATTAAGAAAATTGTTGGTTCTAGCAAGAAAAAAAAAAGAAAATGTTCAATTTACGAATAAAATATGTATAGAGAAATAACACATCACAATAACTATGTGGCCTTATATAGCCACCAAAGGGGTACTCAATGAGTTTCTAACACTCAGAGATCGAGCTTGACATGTAAAATAACATATCAAATAATACACTGTCATCATCTCTGTCTGAAACATCCCTCCACCGCTTCCACAAGGTGCAACATAGTTATAACTACACTTAGGTTGAATCCATACAATAAACATATAGGGAGAGAGAAAGGAGTATAGGTCACCATCTACTGAGCCTAAGGTGTCTGAAACAAAATATGCATGACATTCATTGAGAAAGTGCTATACATACCAAACGAACAAAAGTGGGTTTTTAGCCTATATAAGACTCCACCTCCTATCTCGTACTTAGCTCGAGTGATCGGTCAACGTACATATTTCCTCACTCTAAACATGTAAATTTTACTGATTTCCCATAAGGTCAGTGAGTGTAAGGTTCACAACATAACACATGACTACATCAATAACACAATGGTTGTTCATGCACATTAACCATAGCATTTACACATGGCATCTATACAAGGTAAATAAAAATCATTACATTTACGGGTTACAATACATCACGTTACCACATACTGAACCCAAAGTGCAAACACTGTACAATAGGGATCATTCGTTCACAATATTCCTCTAAATCACGACATGAACCATCACATATTACATGAATTATACGTATGAGGAACACAATGTCTAACATTACAACATATAGTCAATTGCAATTACAACATGGTCAAACACACGATTCATCACAACATGGTGATGACATCACGATACAATCTAATTCACTTTACACCAATTTGTCATGCAACACATAATCACACATACATATCACAGAGTAACAAGACACTCCAACACTCTGCAATTCACAATAACATTCTTTTCACACACAAAAAGGTGGCACATCACACATGAAATCCTCATTGAATCCATAAAAAGGATAACAAATACTCTCATCACAAACACATCAACATGATAACAAATATGCACTAAGTGACATGCACAACATGTGCGTTCATAATATCACAATTACAACGTTGGTCACATAACAACATATATCACATTACTCTTCCAATCTCCACCACCACCATGTAAAACCATCACAACTCCAATCTATCCCAGAGGTTCAAGAGCATGAACCTTCTCTCTGATACCAAATGTAACGCCCACATATTACACACACAAATGCAACAGTAAAAATAACATAATAATTTTTTTAAACTTACATTGAAGTATACATGACACTTTAGGAGATCACTGGATTACGATGCACAAAACAAGATATGTTTGAGCAAAAAAAACCACGTGATGCATAATAAGGTCACTTTTGTTTTATGAGAAGGCACAACATAGTGAATCGACTACATGACATAATTATAGACAAGATCTCCCCATGACATGATATTTTAGGATTACACATTTATTACAATATTGTTTCAATCTTTAACTTAAGTCCTCGAAAAGTTCATAATATGTGAATCATACATTCACATTTCCTTTTTGCTATATTTTCTCTACATTGTTTAACATTTAACTTTCAGAGTATCTCATTGAATAAATATCATCTATATGATTGCAATTACTTGTTTAATTCGCTCATTTGTTATTATGGTATTTATTTACATACAAGGCTATTAGGTATTATCGCTAGGATTTACTCCTAAGGGCATGCATCTTTATCTTGTATCATACGTCACTTACACAATGAAACAAGTGTGAGCCCAAAGGATAAGAAGTTCATTTTTGTTTAAGGATTTAGGGTCGTGTTTCTTTCACTCATTTATAAAAATGATATTTTATTTAGTACACATTAAGTAATATATACAAAATAGGGTCTTTATCCACAACAAGAGGATTTAATAACATTAGGAGGAATATCATGTTTCACTTTCTTGTGGAATAACAACCCACAATTATACTTCCCAAGGGAAAGCGTCAATTATAATTTTACAATAGTGATGCTCCAATAGTTAGTTTAAGGGATTTGAAGACTTATAGTCATGGCAACACACTTCCTTATTTTGTTTGAAGATTAGGTTTCTTGAGAATCATTTTACATCTTACTTAAGAAGCTTTTCCTAAGGAGGTTCATATGCCTTTTGTAATGAATTTTGTAACCTATTTTCTAATAGGGCATTCGTATCCCCATGAGACTACTATTCCCTTTTTTCAGGGGATTTATCACTAGGAACATGATCACATAGTTTCACATCAAACATCCATTATATAACATGACAAGTAGGAGAGAAAATGGACTAGTCCATTATTAAAGGTCCAAATTAGAATTTACATAACATGGGTCTCGTTTCTCACCAAAAGATGGTTTAAATATGATAAGAGGGAGACCTATTTTTCTCCTTTCTCTAAGCACATCATCTTATTATTTTGTTTTCAAAATTTAATCATACACTAAGATGTTGTTAAGTTTCACAATTAACTCTTCGTATTGCATCATAGAACCCAAATGACAATTGAGATTGGGTATGAAGTTCATTTATGATCCAAACTCTTAAAGGTGATTTTCAAGGGTAGTGGTGATCTCTACCACCTAACACTCTTCACTCTACGCATGTGCACGACCAAGAGGTTTTTACATTATGTTGGAGTTTTGTTACCCATAGAGTACAACCTTAATGAAATCACATTCTACTTATTGCACACACAAATATCAGTCTTAGGAGGGAATTCACATACACAAGACAAAGTTTAACTATGTTGTTCCTAACCATCGGGTTCACAAAAATGACGGTGCTAAGCATACATGCCATGACAATAAGCTCAAACTTGGGCTAATATTTACTTAACTAGAAGGTGTTATCAAGTGTAAGGATTTAAGTTCATCCTAAAATCTTAGTTTTTTTTTAGTACATAGAATCACACAGAAGGATACTTATACATGAAGTTTATAAGAAGGTGGACTATTTCATGTAGATCTCTTTATTACGTTTTAAAGTAAGAACTACAAAACACTAAATTATTTAATCAATATTTACACACTAGAATTGCACTATAATCTATTAAATTCAATTTCATTCAACCCATATATCCATTTTTTTACAATACAAAAATTTGGATCAAAATAACACCCATGTTTAGATGAACATTTCCACTAAACACTAGCAACTTAAAAATGTCACAAAACTTCACTAATAACCTTTCAATATTGCACAAAATGTTGAAGTATCCTCTACAATATCACTTAACATATATATCCAACCCCTTTTTACCATATATAAATCTTAATCAAAATAACACCTATAGTTAAATGGACATTTCCCAAAACACTCCTAAATCTAGAATCTCATTCATATTAACAAATTTCAATAATAAGTCATTACTATGAGATAACAATATATAAAAAATTCTTTCCATTAACATACATAAATTACAATAAGATACAATGAATCACAATCATGGCATTTTTCCATCTTACTTGCATCCTGCAAAACCATGTGACCATAAAATCAACAATAAATTGTTGGCATGGCATCCACCTAGATCTAACATAATTAATATTTTTAGTTTCCCATTTACATTAAAATAATAATAATTTACATTCGAAAGGAGAGGGTTAGAGACATATATTCATTTCATTTCATTTTTTTCATTTTTAACCAAGGAGAGAGAAAGAGATAGGGAAGAGAGAGAACACTTTTTTTTTCCAAAAGTCACATTTTTCTAGTAGTTGTGAAAACATCAAATTTTGGCTTAGAGGCTAAGGAACCATGCTTGAAAATTGTTTTTCCATGGGAAAATGCTCAATGAGTAAATTCCTACGAGTACTCCTATATATCAAGAATTCACAGGAACTGATGGAATTTGAAACTGGCAAATGGTTTTCAATTGGCGGTTAGGTTTCTGGAGCCACCAGTCATAATCGGTCGAGTTGGAACAACCAATTTTACCTCAAGGGCTAAGAAAAATCCATCCAAAACCGACCTTTGAAAGATGAGCGTGTAACATAAATTTTCCTCCATGCTCCACTATATATGAGGAATTCATGGGAGTCAACGGGGCCAGGAACTAGAAAACGGGTTACAATCGGCAATGGATTTCGTGGAGCCAACAAGATAATTGGTCTCGTTTGACCTAGTCAAACTGCGACCAAAGACCTACGCAACCCGTTGCCAAACTATCTAGAAATGTGTTTTTCCTCAAACTGAAGGTTACAAACAATTATCTAGTAAAAATACAAGAGGTTTGTGAAGGCGGGTAATAATTTCGTTGCTCAGGGTCCAAACGGCGAGCCGAAATGAAACCCAACTTTTTAGTTTTAGTAGCTTCTTAAAAGTGCAAAACAGTGTAACAAGACTCCTATAGGAGCGATGAAGAGTACAAGCGGTCGATTTGGTTCATTCTAAAGATTGATGTGACTCTCCTCATATCAAGGAACACATATGATGCTTGACATCTCTTTTATGGGGTTCAAAAGGTTGTTTTGCAAGTCTCTATATGTGGTGTTTTTCCAACTTTGCAAGTAAATGAAAAAGGTTGTGTTTAGTTGATGAATCATCTAACTCTCGACAATATCAACGACATGAGCACTGATTTGGATACCCGAGTTGCATCATATGAGGTTATGGTGGCAACCACAGTTGATGTTCAAATGGTAAAACAGTTTCAAAAATCACAAGGTGGGGTTTTATTGCTTTACACTATTTAAGTTTGGTTACATATCCAATTGTAAAATTATTCAGTGGTTTAATGTTTCTAATATAATGCAAATGAAAAACCAAATTACAAAAATTATAGAAGATGAAGGTAAGGAGACCATGCCTGACAATTTTAAAATTCGTAGAGCAAGAGGTCCCCCAGGCAGGTTCACCCGCATTCCAACAGGCTTCATCCCTCTTCCAGGCATTCTACCAGACAATCCGCATGTATCCACGATTCCACCATTGCATTTTCTAGAAGGATTTTATACTCATTCCACAAAGTGATTTGAGCATTCTCCATAGTGATCATCTATTAGACCAAGTTTGGTTGGGGTATCCCCCTTTACCAATCCATAGCCTTTTCTAAGTTCCCACAATTGCATCTGCATGAAAGTTTCTAAATCTTTTTCAACGTACCCAAAACATACATACCGAGCAATGGTTGCATTCCATGAGGCCACACTTGGTTGAGGCATTTCTTTGGAAAGATTATGCTTTGAACCAAATAGATTTATAAGCATGGAGATTTTAGGAAGTAGACCTTTGTCTAAACTGCAACCAAGAATTCTGGGTCTTTGGGAAATGATGTGTGCCATGTCATTGTCAGTAAGGCCTAATGTTTTGATGAGTTGAATCTTAGGCTTGAGCTGGTCATCCACTTTGAGTTGCAGAAGAGATGGATCTCGGAGAAAGGTTTTCCTTACCTGTTCAAGAGTGAAACCTGAGTCCTTGAAGAGTTGGAGTGCCTGCTGAGCTTTGTGGGTGGATTTGCTTTTGAACAGATATGGCCGCCTCCTCTGGATTGCTGAGAGTTTAGATTCAGTAAACTCGCATTTCTTGAGTAAAAAGTGTGTCATAGCAATAATTTTGAGAAGGGAAAATGAAATCTGAGCGAGAGAAGAAATCTAGATACTGACAAAGACATGGCTATGTAATTGTTTGTCTGAAAGGAGATTCAAACGTGTGGCTGAAAGAAATAGAATTTTTGGTTCCACATTTTGCATACACGTCTACCAAAGCATTTGCAACTACAACATCTGACAAAATTCCTCTATCTTTTGTGCTTTGCTGGACGTCCATACCCTGTTCCAGAGCTCGTATTTTGGCACAGACTGGGAGTTGCTAGAGAAATGTAAATTGATCATGTTGGAGACCTGTTTGTTGCATAGGTGGAACAGTGTGACTGTCTTGTGAGGAAACCCATGTCTTCTGTACACTATTGGTAGCCATGGTGTCCACACAAACCTGCTCCGTTCTTTCATTTGGTCAAACGCTGCAACTATCCCAAATACTGCTAAAATTTGAAACATTAACTCGGATTTCAGTGTGGTTAAATGCCTTTGGATTCTCCAAAAAAAGTGCTCGTATTATGATGCAAGGAAAATGACAGTCTTCAGGTTGCATAGGATGCCCATACCTGTTTAAAGCTCATGATTTGACACAGGCTGGGACGATGTGTGTTATAAGGGAGTATTGATTGGTGGACAAAACGTGTTTTATGCGTAGTTGCCTACCACAATCCATCCACACCATTAAGTTTCACTAACTCTCTTGCCTCCACGCCACCATCACTTCTAAAACAAAACACATTCATTTCATTTTTAGAAATTGTTATTCAGTATTTTATGCCAGGCACTAAAATAACACCATACCACATACCATTCACCAACAAAATGACATGGCGAAGATGGAAAACAATGCCGACAGGTTGACGTGGAAAGGAGAGCTGCTCGTTTGAATTGCCACCATAGAATTTTGTGCCATTATGTGCCCAACTAAGACCCCACCCAAAAAACATCGCCATTTTGAAAAATAATGCTTTGGGAAGAACTCGCACGCAGCGGGACGGGATAACCATGCGGCGGATATTACCAAGCACAAAATCCAGGCGGATACTGGATATTACCTCCAGGCATACACATTTCGGCATAGCTAGATGACGCAGGACTATAGATGCGAAATCGCCATAGACAACGCAGGTGAGGCAGTGAGGTGAGGAGACATTCAAGACTACCAGGCAACAGTAAGTTTAATAGCAAGACGCTATTTCTCTGCTATATTTTGCAGTTTTTTTGCTTCAAATCCAATAGTGACGGGAAAAAAATGTATAACACACGCATAGAGTTGTTTTCCCAATATGAAACTGCAAACGTTGATTATTGGACTACATGAGAAGCTTATTTCCTCAACTTTCTTCGACCAAATCTCCCCGCTTTTCTTGTATGAAGTGTCTGCAACTAGAAATATGCATTACATTTTATGCATTAGAGTTTAGAGCTAAATGTAAGGACTTCGAAAACACAACATGCATCAATCGTCTTTCAACAGATTACATTACATGGCAGAGTCGTCTGTCAATGCAAAGGGCCCTTCATCGTATACGTCAAATAGTCCCCAGTTTTCAGTATATTAAGTGCTTACCTTTTCTAAGGGAGAATAATGATTTCTATTTTCTTGTAAAATAGAATTTATTATTTTTCTCAAATGATTGTTACTGTATGTTTCCAATATGGTTCCTTGATAAATTTCTTGTATTGGTGATCTGCTTGAAGCTTCCTGGGTTTGATATAAGTTGATTAATGTGGTGAATTAGATATGATTTTCCTTGATAAATTTGGTGAATGAGATGTTTAATTTACGTTAAGTATTGCTATCAACGCAAGGGAAGCATCGAAGAAGCATATCATGGACTATATCCTAGTTTAGTATACCGAGCGGCAGGTTAATGCTAACATTTTCAATAAAATATATTAGTGCTTCAGGTGAGGAAGTTATGGATGAATAATTATTAAGTCTGGTTTTGAGTCACTCAAGTTTGATTTGGTGGTCGAATTTTTTTTTGTCGACATTGCATTTTACGTTTCTCTAGTATTTCCTAATGGTTTTATAGGGCCTCTTATTTATTAACAATAAGATGGAATAGTTTTAACTTTTCTTAGCACGTAGGCAGATAAAGGACCTGGAGGTTGCGAGCAGGCCCCCACAACTTGCATTGCTAATTCAAATGACTACTGGTTTAGCAAAGGGACAAAGTTGATGGGATTAGAAATTGTTATTTACCAAGCTTCAGATAACCTATTTTTGAACAGGAGATCTCTGAAACATTTTGAATAACCTAAGGATAACACAAGAATATAATCTATACAACTTACATTTTTCATTCCTAGAACATTCGAGTAAAGTCTTTCTTGAGTAGATCATTGTGGATGCTGTTATTAACAAAGGTAAAGCACACAATCCATGGATATTACAAAATATAAGGTAAGTACAAGGAAAACTAAGCTTTTATAGGGCTGGTCAAATGCAGGCCGCAGTGATTTGTACAATGGGGTGTTCCTTGAACTCACTAATACAAAAGGCAACTTATCAAACATGTATGGTCTACCAGTTGTGTCTTACCCAACATCCCTGGTGAATAATGTCTAAATAACACCTATTTGGGTAGTACAAACCCTTTTTCCAGATATGCAGATGTTAATGCATGGGCTTTTACTGCTTAAGTTAAGAGTTATACAAAGAAAATCTAGAATATCCAGCAGGCATATACAATTTAAAAGAGGTTAGACTTTAAATTTCAATGTCATGTGGTTGCATATTGCGAATGTCCTAGCAACATTAGTAGTATTGACTTCTTAATGGGTTGATAGACATATATTATTATTTTTTGAATAGTGTCTTCCTAATAATCTGTTTTCATGATGGTGTGTGTGGGTTTTTTTTTTCAAAATGTTAAAAAATACACTTTGTTTTTCAAAAATGTTGAAAAACACATTGCGTTTTTCAACAACAAAATTTACTAAAAAAACACTAATTGTTTTCTCAACCAGATTAGTTTTGCGTAAATTTGGCTTGAATGCAATGTTGAATTTGAATTAAAAAAATTGTTTTTCTCAACTAATTGGTTTGATATGATACTTGTTAGTGCATTCCACCCACCTTTTGTGTATAATTACCCTGTATCATTTGCATTATTAATATAAAGAGCACTTTTCAATAAAAAAATAATAATATTATCCAGTTCAGATTTCTTGTAAGACAATCTCATCTAGGAAAAGCAATTTAGCATATGTATAGGGACTTTCCAGTTCTTATCATTTATATAGGTCTTGTAGTTAAAAAATGCTCAGGCCTTACATTGCTTTTAAGGTCAATGATGGCTTATTGGCTTACTACAAATTTGGATTGATATGCCTAGAGCACAAGAACCATCATTTGGACTAGAGATATACAAATAAAGCTTGGAAGTTCATTTGTCTTAAAAACGAGTGGTAATTCAGTCTCTGATAGTATACATGTGGAAAAGATGGGAATACATGAAAACTACATTTATAAGTTATAGAACACAACATGAGTTCATACATTCTTATCAACGACTTTTGAGACTTCAAACCATTGAATATGGATTTCTAGAATGCATATTGAGAAAGGACATTAAATTTTCAAATGCAATCCATGAACATACAACAATCTCAATCCAAGGAAAACATAAATATTTATGTATAAATGTTTCTAATAGTTACTTGAGATGCTCACATTCATCATTTTTATCATACACTTAACATATATTTAAAACATGAATTTTAACTATTTCTTGATATCATTCAAATGAAAAAAATTAGGAAGAGGTCCAAGAACATTTTTGGAGGTGAAGAACTCTATTTGTAAACAATGGTAGGACAATTCAAATCTGTGCATAGTATGGAAGAATTGAAAAGAATGTGTATAGAGTGATTTAAAGGCTATTTATGCTCAGAAGAGTGTATCTTTAATCTTTTGATCTCTATGTGGAGTGTTAAAGAATCTTAAATTGTTTTTGTAATGAATAGTTGAATAAATTTTGTGACAATATGCTACATGACACAATATATTAAACCTTAGCATCGAATGAAGAAGCTATCAAATAGAGAATGAAAATATGGACATAGTCGGTGATTACATATGTAAGACTTTAAATAATCCTTTAGTAATCTCTACAAACAAAGAGGATGACTTTTGATAAACTAAGAGATTCTATGGGATAGGAATCCCCTATTTTGGAGGAATTGGGAATTAGGTTTCGAATTGACTTTGTGACTCTAGATGGTAATGTTATTTAATATCAACATCGTCAATTTGTAGTAGAAAGATGAGACCGAGTTAAGACGAGGAATTAAGATTTAGAAGTGAGATAGTTTAATTTTATGATCAAAATTGGTCACAAGGGTTACCTTGTGCAAAAACCCAAGGGATTTTAGCAACCATGTAGTTTTGAAGGCTTAGATTCAGATGTTGAACTTGAAACTTTGAAAATACATTTAATGTTTTCAAACCCTCTAAATAAGTCACAATTTTACTAGTTTTGATACATTCCTGTAGATGGTCTAGAAGACCTAATGGAGAAGTTAGGATAGTGGGAGATGAATGAAATTTTGTGAAGGAATTCAACACGAAACTTTGAACAATGAATATATAGCCTAAAGGGTACATGCAAGATACATTTTTGTGGAAAGAGTCACCCACTCAAAAGTTACACTATGAATTGACCTTAGGCAGGGATGGTAGGAAAGACTAAGCCTAGAAGGAAGATTGTGAAGGAAGAGGTATTTTCCTAGAGAGTGGAGCTAATTTTTTTGCAAAACCCTATTAATTTAAAAATGGTATTTAGAAATTGTTATAGTTTTCTTTGGTGGCTTGCATATTGTTCTAACCTCTAACTCACCAAGCACCTTGCCTTTGAGAAGCTTAAGGGACGGTTTTGTAAAAAGGAGATCAAATTAACTAATTCTTGTGTTTTCAATTAGTTTGATGATGGATTTGGCATGATTAGAGGTTATAGAACATGTGAAAAACTTTACATCATCTAGTTTGAGGATCTGAGGTTTAAGGTGTGTGGTTGTGTATATACTTTGCATCACATCCCCATCCTTATTCCTTATAAACATTGGAAAAAAATATCATGTGGCTTTTATTGTTGTATTCGTCAATGCTTATTGTTGTATTCTTCAATCCTTTTATCTTCCCAAGTCTCTATTCAAATGGGAAGCCCTTTCTCTACACTCCTTAACAAACCAACACACATAATATTACTTGAAGCCTCTTCAGAGCATTGTTAGGTGATGCTTACATAGCAATGTTTCTCCATTTTTGTGCATGATATATACTTTATCTACTACTAGATCTTTACAATATATGTTATAATTGTATGGACATTTTATTTCCTTCAACTAGAACATCAACGAAAGTGCCTCAAATTTCTTCAACCAAATCTCCTTGATTTTCTTGTGGGAATTGATTTCAAATAGAAATATAAATTAGAGTTCAGAGATAAAATTAAAGACTTCTAAAACACAAAATTCCAAGCATGTTGGCATGACCACCTTCTTGGTAACTTTAAGGCAATCTGGATCATATATTGGACACGACTGAACTTATAGAGAAAGGAACCCTATAATTTTATAGCCACACGATCGCATCTATATATTTTCAAATCATTCATGATTAATATTGAATTCCTATTAGGTTAATAAGGATAAATGTTTGTTTATGATAACTAACCATTAGGTCTTCATGTTTTTCGAAGTGTTAAAATTTTAGTTTAATTCGAAAACCACAATTCGAGTGTGTCATTTTTATTATGCTAACAATCCATAATTATGATGAAAGTAAAGTATCCACATGTCGCCTAATATCCCATTGACCGTCTATAGTTTAATATCCATCTATGTAAAAAGTATTAAAGATACAACTTATAGTTTACTTATGACATTTAGAATGGGACATTTACATATTGCTTAATAGTTATGAGGGCTCACCCTACTAATAATGTAGTCAATTTTTTTAATATCTCTAAATCAATATACATTATCACTTAAAAAACAATATCATAAAATATTACAATAAAAAATTTGATATTTTGTAGACAAATTAATATGTATTATTGTCTCTAAATTTAATATGATTATTATATTTATTTATTATGTAATGGTGATGGATTATCTCTAGATATAGTAGATACATCTCAAATATTGATATTAAATCTTTAAAAGTAAAAATATATTGATATTAAATTTTTAATAAATATATTATTTGTTTGTAAATAGTGTGTCTTCATGATGGACTGTGCAGATTGTTTTTACAAAAAGTCTTGAAAAAATACACCATGTTTTTCAAAATTGTTGAAAAAAATGTCTTTTCAAAATAGTTAAAAAAACACATTGTTTTTCAACAATTTTAAAAAACACGGTATATTTTTCAAGTCTTCAAAATGTCTATTGTAAGAAAAAAGGTAATTGTTGGGAATGCAAGCCACGTGGTAGCGGATGGACATAAATGGATGCATGGAAGTTTTTATATAAATGAAAGTTCATTTTTATCTTTAAATTTTATGATAATTTTTTTAGACCCAATTTTGATCAAAGATTTGATGATATTTCTCTTACACTAATTTTTTTTGAATGTATAATGATAATTTATAATTTTAAATGTATTTTACTACATTGACATGGTATAATTTATAATGATATTTAGGGATGGTATAATTCATACACTAGTTTTTTAATCAAACGATATTTGAATTAAAAAAATTAATATCTTAAGCATTGGGTGAAGTTTAGAGGTTATTTGTTAGATTACTCAACATACAAAGAAGATAATGAAGTCATTAATTAGTGTGGTAGATGAAATATCTAAAATATCAATTTTAAAGAGAAAATAATAACCATTAATTTCCTTCAAAGCCCATGGAATTTGCTAAGACCACACCAGCTGTGTGTTTTGGAGCAGATATACTCAAGTCTAAGGCTTATTTCAAGTAGAATGGACTTACTTTTATATTCAAAAATTTCTTCTCGGTTTTGCATGTACTTCATGATTGGATTTATTCTCTTTGGAGACCGATTATGGAAGATAAAGTGGACATTTACCTCACAACTAGAGGTTTTCTCATTGTTTTCTTTGATAAAACCTATGATATAGAGTTGATATTTGGTAGAGTCTAGGATTTTCAGAACCATTTTTGTGTTTTGAAGTTATGGTTTCCTCTTTTGAATATTTTACTCAAACTTTCCAAGTTAAACCAGTTTAGGTACGTTTTCCATATATGAATCTCAAATTTTGTGGTGATAAAGACTTGCTTGCCTTTGCGAGATACATTTGGTAAAATCCTAGCTATTGACCAAAAGAAGACCTTATATGAGTATACCACTTATGCTTGCATCTTGGTTGACATGAATACTTTAGGGGATTTTCTGGATTCGATTGATCTTATGATTGAGGAAAAATAAGGATTCAAAACATAAACTATGAAGGCTTCCACTTCGGATGTAGGACTTGCTTTTGTCTTATTTACTTAGTTGTGGATTGCATGTTTGGGAAGAATCGAGTCAAAAGTCAGGCTTGTTGGTGGAAGAATTATGATCCTAGTCATCTAGTTGTCTATAGTCACTTAGATAGTGAGTCTTAAGATGTGTATGTGAATGAGGAATATGTGTTTCTTGTGACGATGCGCTTATTCTTTCCTCTAATCCACTAGAGAATGCATCACTCTTGAGATCAAATATTTTGGGGACTATGTCCCTTCCTCTTGGTTTGACGGAGATCCAAAATCAGGTGGATAAGAATATGTTTCAAATTTTCATACCACTTAACACTAATGAAACTATAAATCCAAGCACCGGTGATGATTGGTATATTGTGAGTAGAAGGAAGAAAGGGATAATTATCAACGAGTCCCTTAAGATGCATTTATGATCCTATGCGAAGGAGTCTTGGGGATAGTTTTTGGGTTATTTACCTTTATTTTTGTTGTTGTGTTGTTTTGGTTGTGTTTTAGTTATACCTCTTTGTCATTGGTAGAGGCATCCCTTTGTGATCCTCATTCATATACCTTTACTTCTATTGGTATTTATTGTAACATGGAAGAGTCTAATCAACACTCTTTTACCATTAATAAAAAATTAATAATCATTAATTTTTGTAGTGTACGAAAAATAAAAAATTAGAATTCTAAAATAAATATTCAATATAGAGAAACAAATTTGAAAGGTATATATCAATTGTAAAACAATTAAAATACATATCTTCCTATTAAAATTGTTTAAAAAAAAGGTTAATACATTGTCTTATTGGAAAACCAACTTGGTGGCTATGCTAACTAGAATCTTTTTTGTCTACAACTGCCTTTCTTATAACCGTCCCCGCTTATTTTTATTTGCTTCCTCTATTTTTTTAATGAAGGAATTCAAATATTATTTTTGTTTGCTTATTTTCATTCATTGGTTTCAGAGCATAAATCTCCCCTTGTCTTCTGTGGAAGTCTTGCATACCTCCTAGGCGTGGCAGCATATCATAACTGTGAGATATGCAGGAGGATCTAGCAGACGAGAATTGTGTGGGTTTTGGAGTGACCTGATACGTAGACATGTTTTGGTATAGAGTTTATATTTGGTGTTGATAAATCAAGCGATATGTGAGAAAGTGTGGAATTAAAGGAAAACAAGTCTGTGAATGCAGGGACGTGCATAATAGACCTAAAATTAACCAGGAATTGTCTTCACTCTTACGAAAGTGGGAGGAAACAAAAGTAAGAATATATAAAATATAAACTTTGATTCCCATGCGAGGCTTTTCGGTTTTTGATTATTGGCATCCGTGGGCTGGTTGCCACAGGCAGGTATTTCAGGCCTTGTTACCCACATATGCAGGTAAAGTTGCCTACGCGTCTTCTCACGACTACAAGAGGGGGTCATTTGAGACAAAACATAGAGACAAAAATATAATTTTGTCTCTAAAATATAATTTCGTCTCAAAAATTTCCCTCCTTTTTTCTTTTTGGTACATCGTCGGAGGGTATTATTGACATAAAAATGTTTTTTTCCGCCATTTTGTCTGCTGCTACTTTTGAGAGGGAATTTTTGTACGCAGTGCCATGGCAGTAAAATGCTTTAGAGGATTTATGATATTCAGAAGATGAAGAAATGTGTGACGGGTGCGCGGGGCCACTCCCGTGTAGCGAGTTACGTGCTGTTTTTTGAGGAGGGAAGAATTTTCCCGCTGCAATTTAAAACAATGTGAAGGTGTGGGATGTTTTTGATGAGCCCCGGTTCATGAGGAAATGGTTGGGGCAGCAACATCTCCCATTTGGAGTTTTTTTGGGTTTGTCGGTGTCGGATGGGCACGGGGCAGGGCACCATCTCATCGTCTAGGGGTCAGAGTGCGAAATTTCCTTGACTGACGGGGCGGGCGCGTTAGTTGGAGTTGTTTGCTAGAGACTAGGGCAATGACCTTCTCTCTGTTGTGGCTGTAAACTCAGACTATACCAGTCGAGCCATGGTCGAATCCCATTGTCCGAACTCGGGAAATGCTTCTATCAAGCCAACTTGGTAATCAATTTTTGTGAGGGCAACTATTACTGAAATTACCAGATCTTATGAGGGTTTTGTGTTTGATTGGGCTATGAAGGTTTTGTGTGTGATTGGGAAACTATTATTGAAATTACCGTGTGTTCGAATGCGAGACAGTTGTGCGTGGTGTAGATTCATCCATCGTTGGAGATAATGGTTTATTTTTGGTATTATTATTTAATGTTTTGTGTGTAGACTATTTTTACAACATTGTAGATTGAGGGTCACGAATGCAGTTAGATCTGGCAGCAGTATGGAGCTTTTCTCATCCGTGGATTGAATCGACGGGATATGTGCGCAAGTTTTGTACAAAGAGTTTCACTCCTCCCAAATAAGAGAGTTTTTGTTCATTGTGCAGAAGGTTTGGGTATTCATTGCATCCCAATACAAGCATTTGGGGTTCACTTTGGATAGGGATTAGGGAGTTTTCCTGGTTGTGGGCTTTATTGGTGATGGGAGTAGCATACGATACCTGGATTACTTTTGGATGCTTCCACCTGGTGAGTAGCGGGTTCAATAATTTTGTATTGCAAGAACAATTATATATTCTCATTATGGTTTTTTTGTGGGTTTATTTTTCTCAAATGCCTCTATGTCTGCCATGCCAATCTATGCATGTAGCTAATGTTGTTTTTATTGGCGGTGAAAAGTATGCAGTTTATTTCTTATCATTACCACCGGTGAGGGTTAGAAGATAGGAGGTGGAAATAAGGCATACCACTCCATTCAAAGTGCGTCTTTCTGCACAACATTTTTGTCTTCAATTCTGCAGACAAAGGGCTCCATTCACTTTCAGATGGCCATGTACAGAAACATTTTGTTTATTGCGCTGCAGGTTATTGGTAGGTGTTTGTTTGAGGTGTCTGTGCGTAAAGGCAGCTGAATCCTTTTGTTCTCTTCTCTTCAACCCTAGAAATATCCCCTTTCGATTGATTTATGAACCCGGACAACTCGTTATTTTGTTTAGGAACAAGGTTTTCGCTTGAAAGACTGTTATTTGTTATTAGCATGCACATATTTATCCTACGTTTATGTTTTTGTTATTTAATAAACTTCCATGTTGTTCTCACAGGTTCGTTCTACATTTTGGTAGAGACACACTATGGGAGAAAGTTACATATATGTATTTCTTTCTATTCTCTTAAGGGACTCTGACCACCTAGCTCGTCTATACACTGATAAGAGAATAAAGAGTTTTGATTTGGAAGCCAAACAGGGGAGGGACCAACTCTTTCACATTAAATAACTAGCAATCGCATGTGCACTATGCAATGTGAACGCCGAACGATATATGTTATTTGATTTAGAAGGTTAGTAATTACTTTTATATTTGATTTAAAATTGTTCTTAGCTCTGCCAAACATATTAGCTGATTTAGTGTGGGTGTAACAGACAAAGGAGCTCCAAGCAAACTTCGTTCATCTGACTGTATTGTACAAGTAAGTACTTAACCTGAAGTAACTAGGCTTATGACTCATCTTGTTTTGGAGGCCTTTTTGCCCTCATCCTCTTTACGGGTCTTGGTATGCTTACATCTTGATCAAATTTTGCAATGAGTGGTCATGCAAAGCAAAATGAATACGGCTATAATATGCATGGTATTATCCAAGATACAATCATTTTTTCTCTTCTTACTGTCATTTGCTAGTCTGCGTTGTATGGCTTGTTGCCAAATGTGATTGTTTTCATGGTCACATCCTTGTCTGTTGAGATTTATATTTAAATGGGAATACTTAGCAATTCCTAGATTTATTACTTATTTTTTCATATCACGGCTTCCAGGTATTATAAACGGGTGTACCAGGATTTCTTCTTGTCAGGGGAAAATAATCAAGATGCAGTAACTGGTACTGAGTCTGTTTCAATTTATCTTAGATTTGGTTGGATGTTGTTCTTGGCACTCAGAATCCATGTTTTTAGCCGGTTCAAAGACCTGGTTACTTGCACAAATGGTTTAGTGTCAATTCTGGTAAGTTGCAGAAGACAGCACATATTTTTTTGGTGCAATTGAGTTTGTGCAAAAGTATGCTCAAATTCATTAGTTAGATATTTGACATGGCTTATTGCCCTTTGGTTTTTTTAATTGGAAGGAATGTCTATATGGCAGGCTATTCCGATTTTGCATGTTCCCATCCGATGCAGAAGCTTTTCCCTGAATGATTCTACACTCTTTGGTAATGTCTTCTGGATGTTGCTTGGAAAATTGGTTTTGCCTGCTGTTTGTTATTTTGGATTATTTTTCTTATTTCTGTTTAGTATGATTTAGACTAACATATCTGTTCTTTCAGTTAGGAAAGGTACTAAGGGAGTTGATCTTATATCATCGCTGTGCAATATCTATCAAACATCAGAAGATGATTTGCTAAAGATGATTGAAAAGGCTAATACCCTGATAGTTGGTATTCTCAAGAAAACTCCATGTCCTGCTTCAGAATGCCAAACTGAAGAGCTAAAGAATATTGATACAGGTTGTGATTTAAACCTTCCGTTACTTTTCATTATCCCATGGAATGGCTTTGAAATGATGAACTGTATCGTATTCCTTTGAATCTTGTAGATGGCTTGACGTATTTTCAAGATCTTGTGGAGGAGATCTCCATAATATCAAGCATTCGAATTCTAGAAAGGGATTATGAAGATGCGATCCATGATAGAGGGGAGCTCGATGAGCGAATGTTTGTAAATGAAGAAGACAGCTTGTTTGGTTCAGGAAGTGTTTCAGAGGGTGCTGCTAATATATCTGGAGTAAAGGTATGAAATATCCAACCTTGAATATGTGTACATTATAAGGAAAACCTCCAGTGTTCCTCAATGTAGGCATCCTTTTTATATTTTGGTCAATTATGTATGTTACTTGTATCAGAACGCATGCCTAGTTAATTTGTTGAATGTTGCAATGTTGGTTGGTCTTTACACGATTTAAAAGCAATTGAACATAGATTATTGTAAATTTATGTAGCCTGTGTTTGCATATTTTGTTTATTCTTTGAAGTCATCACTTGATTTCTGTTTTCCTTTTTCATAGTTTTCATTGCAGACGTCCAAACCAATATTTTTGTTTCCCGTGAATGTTACCTTTCAGGATAAATCATAAGAACTTCTTGCTTTGTGTTGTCTTTCATATGGTGATAACATTTTGGCTTTTGCGTGTTTAGTACTGAATATCTGATGTTTATTAGGTATAAGTTTTATTTGATATTTTGTTGATCTTTTATACGCATGCATATTATGATCTTGTTTCGTACATTTTCCACCATTTTTTTATGTTGACAGTTTTGCCAACATCCCATGATTTATTGAGCATATTGTGTAAATATGGTCTGTACTTGCGACCTTGCGGGGAATTATATCACATGTTTACTGAATGCTTTTAATGGCACTCTGTTAGTGGGTTGTGTATGGCAAGCTGTCGCGTGGGGGTGATACTAATCTTATGTATGCATTTGATCTATGCAGAGAAAGTATGATGCTATGTCTTCACCTACAAAAAAAATAACAAGTCCATTATCTCCACCAGGCTCTCCTTTGACATCACCAGTAAAAGAAAGCTCCACACCCTCCAAAATTAAGATGCCCCCACCTGCTACACCTGTAAGCACAACAATAACAACTGCAAAATGGCTACGAACTGTCATAGCTCCTCTTCCGGCAAAACCCTCTTCCGAGCTTGAGCACTTTCTTTCATCATGTGACAGGGATATAACAGCAGATGTGATCTGTAGGACACAAATAATACTTGAAGCAATTTTCCCTAGTAGTGCACCTGTGTACAGATGTGTTGTTGGAAGCCTTCAGAGTGTTGCCTTGATGGATAGCATATGGGCAGAGCAGCGTAGACTGGAAGCATTAAAACTCTATTATAGGGTTTTGGCTGCCATGTGCAGAGCAGAGTCACAAAGATTGCGTAACAGTAACTTGACATCTCTGTTGATTAATGAGATATTTCATAGGTGCATGCTTGCTTGCTCTGCAGAACTTGTTTTGGCAACACACAAGACAGTAACAATGATGTTTCCTGCAGTTCTTGAAAGAGCAGGGATTACTGCATTCGATCTGAGTAAGGTGATAGAGAGTTTTGTAAGGCATGAGGAAACTCTTCCAAGAGAGTTAAAGTGACATCTGAACTCTTTAGAGAAAAGATTACTTGAAAGCATGGCATGGGAGAAAGGCTCCTCAATTTATAATTCCTTGGTCGTAGCAAAGCCTGGCCTTTTGGCAATAATAAATCAGCTAGGCCTCTTGGCAGAACCAATGCCATCTCTGGATACCATTGCAATGCATCATAATCTCACTTCTGGAAGTCTTCAGCTTTCTTCCATTCCTCATAAGATTGAGGCTACATCAGGTAATTTTATCATCTGTTTACTTTTGGATGTAGTACAAGTCTTTTGGTTAGCTGAGTCTATTAGAAAGAAATTTTATCCCCATGCTTTTCATCAAGTATAAATCATAAAACTTTTCAGCTTTTTTTACTTGGACAAATATTGACTTTCATAATGAATTGGATGCACGCCTGAGATTTTAGATTTTGTTTGTTTTCTCTTGATCAAAAACTATCTTGCTCATCCAAAATTCAGTTCCAAAAATTTCTGAGCTAAATAGAAAGAAACCGTATTCCTATGCTTTATATTAAGGCATGTGTAAATTGTAAAACTTGTAAACTTTTCTCGAAAAAATATTGATTTTCAAGTTTGAATTGAATGTACACCTGAGATTTGCAGTTTGGTTGTTTCCTCTTGATCAAAAACTTCCTTGAGTGTATTGAAAATTCAATTCCTCTGTCTTCTATCCTCCACAGTATCTGGTTGAGAATGCAAAAGAATCCACTTTTAGAAGGGGCAAGTATTGTAAAATGAGGAATACTCTGCCAGATTTCATTTTGAAATGGAGACAATGTCTCACGCATCATCGATGGACAATGATTGAGTTTACTCCAAATTGTAGGACTTCTCAGTTGTGAATGTTTGGGAATAGTTCATATTCAATATTAATATATATTCTATGGCTATTAGGGTTAGAATAACATACCAATTATGCAATTCTTGATCTATAGTTATATTTGTAAACAAATATTACAACATGTAAAGTCTAAATTTATGTTGGTAATGTAACCATATGTGTACACATACAAATCTTAGAGAGAAAGTGGTAAGATTACAAGTAATTTTTCTACCTAACTGTAGTTCCTAGTTGTTGTTGTTCCAGTTATTTGAAATCTGTCAATTAGTTTAATTCTGCTTCTGGGCATTCTGCTATCTTTATAGTTATTTACATGCCTCTGCTATCTTTACTATTATTTACATGGCTTCGCTTTTCTTTGGGATTAAATTTTGAAGCATTGGAGTAGAGATTGATAATTAAAGTTTATTATATATGTTTACAATACGACCATCTCCAGTGGAAATGCTAGTCTTTTTATCTCCTGTATAGTGATTTTCCAGTGAGAAGAAAACTTTGCTTTATTTCTAAATAGTGTTGAATGAATCAAATGGATAAAGAGGTCTTTATTTTCAATTGACATGAAGCAATTTGTTAAGAGTAAGTTTAACATATGAGAGTAGTATACTTGGGAATTCATGGTAGGCTTGTGACTTGCTCCATTATTTATTCTAAAGTAGCAAAGAACTTTTGAGAAAGCATATCTTAGATTCAACATGAATGGATTTATAGAGAGCTTTCAATGGAAGCAGAGTAGGTTCAAATTATGGCAGACAAGTTTGACCAAACCCATTGCAATTTTCTTACAGTTATGTAGTTATTTTTTATTTCCCTTTTCTCACCAATCAATCCAAATGAGTAGATGATGCTCTAGACATCAATCTTGAATAGGACGTTAGAGTGATGCTCAAATAGACACTTTTCTATTGACTGAGTTGTGTGTCGATTGTGTATGAGTTGAATTGTTATCTAAATCAAAGCAATACTTTCTTGTTAAACAGTCAACGCCATTCATAAGAAGGTTTCAAACATGACATTTACGAGAAGGTCAACTTTGTGGGGTGAGGAGTTGGGAGAATGATGAATGCATCAAAAACTGTATTTGGCTACAATATTCAATTTTTGTCTTGTTTGAGAGTGTTTTAGATAATATATATCTATAGAATCTTGAAATGTTGAAGTGGTTAAGTTGATCTTGGTGTGCAAAATTAAGTATTGAATTCATGACCATGTTCTTATTTTCCAACATTGAAGTGTTATGTTGTTTTAATAGTTCTCTTATATTGCAAACATATGATACAATTGAAGAGCAAGTCTACAAACACACCTTGTAATGCAAACATTTATTGCAGATAGCTGTCATTATTGTGCCTTGTGATGGGATGCAATTTGCTAAGAGTTAGTTTCAAGTTTACTCACACGTTGAAGTGGTTAAGTTGATCTTGGTGTGCAAAATTAAGTGTTAAATCCGAGACCATGTTTATTTTTTCCAACATTAAAGTGTTGTTTTCATATTTCTCTTCTATTGCAAACTGCCAAACATACAATACAATTGAAGAGCAAGTCTACAAATACACTTTGTAATGTAAACATTTATTGCAGATAGTTGTTATTGTGCCTTGTGATGGGCTGTAATTTACTCAGGGTTGGTTTCAACTTTCAATTTTATTCACCCTAGCTAAAATTGAGGAGGAAAACCGGATTGATGTTTTCTCTCTCTTCCTCTCTCTGAATATTCTCCATGTTGGTTCTGGATATTTTCCATTGAAGGTAATGCAATTTCACATTCATAAATAGATGAGAGTTGTGCCTCATTTAGATCACCTTGATTTATTGTGTTATAATATTATTTTGGTAAATTGTGTGTACTCTTTTCTCTTTATCTCTGAATATTCTTCGTGTCAGTTCTGATGTTAATTTATTAAATATGCTTGAAATTTGTTAATATATTTTTTGGATTGTTTATATTTTTATACTCTAGTACTCCTTGTGTGTGTGTTGTTGTGGTATGTTTATGTCCTGATGTTTTCCTTTGCATTTTATTAATCTGGTGCAAATAATCCATGCTTAATCACCATGAGCAACGTTAAGGAAATACAAAATTTATTTCCTAGATTGATTGGTCACATCAATAGCTATGCAGTATTCTTTTAACATTTTAATTGCTTACTTTGTTAAATTCTACTTGCCTGGGCTAAGTTGCATGCAAAATATTGTGCATTGTGATTAGTGTTGAGAATTGCATTGTTTACAAACACAGTAATAAAATTCTCTCCTCACATTTGGTAGTTGAGAATACATTTCTTAATCTCGACTGTAAAGCTTCATGTGTAATTTCTGAAATTTGTGATATTGACAATTTTTGAAAGAAAATAGTACACCAGTCTTATTTTCAGAAGTGGCATTTGGATTAACAAATATTATGTTGCAGATAACAACACTGCTGCTCCAACTTCACCACAAAGGCATGCTGCTCCTGCTGTAGTTTCAACTGAGACAACAGTTGGAGTTTCGGGTTCAAATAATAGCTTTGTCTCACCAGTGAAGGACCATCACTAAACAACAACGAAAAGAAAAAACAACAATGAAAAGAGCTGCATACCATCTAGGGTTTGTTATGTCTATATACTCAGCTAGTTCAACAAGAATCTGATGCCATTTTGTGCACTTATCACATTGAACCCATGCACTCGGGGGCTTTTCAGGCTCAGTGCTAAGACGGTGTGGTTTTTCTTACTTCAGGTTCTTCTACAGAAATAGTCGTTGTCAGAGCCCTCGCTCTAGTTTTATTTGTTGCTTCCTTTCCAGAATGGCCCCTCCGCGATACCTCCACCTCTGATGTTCTCGATGATGTCAAATGCTCTTTGTTGACAGGATTAGCCAACATCTAGTGCCATATTTTTTTAATTGAAAATAAAATCTATAGCAAAAACTAAAAGAAACAGCCTACCTTTTACAATTTCTCTCTCAGCCTCTCCCTTTGCAATCTTTTCTTGAACCTTCACTCCAGAATGTCCTTTACTCTAAGAAATAGCAGGTGAAACACTCTTCGCCTTCTTTTTCTTACCGAAATCCAAAGCCTCCACAGTGAATTCTTGAACCTGCTCTGTAATTTCTGTTCCAACGGTATGGCCTAAATATGCTAGCTCTCGTTTTGAGCCGAGATTGTATTGTCCAAATGGAAATATATGTTGCACTTATACTCATGCCCCATGCTTTGAGTTAAGTATGAACAGTGATATTGGATCTGAAAACTGGCCCATTGTGGTACCTTATTTTGGATGTGAAAACTCACACTTATAGCAAGGGACCCCTGTTGTTTATTTTCTAAATAGGTTTATATGTTGCACTTACACTCATGCCCCATGCTCTGAGTTTAGTTTTTAATTTTATGTTTCCAATCTCCATGAAAATTTATATATGTGATTTCTTTGATTGTTTCTAATTTTCTTCGTGTTGGTACAGAAAAGGATGCCTTGCAATGACTTGTGCCATTTTTCTGGAAAATATTTCTGCTACTGGCCCTTGGTGGGTAAGTGATCAAACTTGAAACACTACTATTTGATTACTATTTCTTATAAAATACATGATCCTTGTTTCCAAAGCTTCTTACTTGACATGCAGGGTTGTCTTAAACTTCTTTAGGATCCTGAGCTACCAGTAAGGTTTAGCAATACAAATAATTTTGATTTCCGTTAAGGAGGGGTCTATACATGCTCATAAAAATAGGGTAATTCAAACCCTTACTCTCAATTCAAATAACAGAGACTTCTTTCATTGTATAGGTCTCAACCATGGCTACGTTGCATATGTTAAAAACTAAACTCTCATTTACTCTTAGTTTTCTATAGGAAAAATTAATGCTTTTACAAGCACAAACTACAGAATTTCCACTAGCCCCATGTAGACGCACAGTGTTTTCATCAAATTCAGGCATGGGGACTTTGTAAAAAACAGCACTTTTAGGTTCTATAATCCATGATTCCGTATCTTCAATACGAAATTCTTCGATACGTGCGAGGATTCCAGTACTGCAAAAGAAGCTAATTAAAAATGCAGAACGTTTCTGAAAAACGGGTGCTTTTTCATAGATTAATTGTAGGATGTTTTTCTCGTTCGCACTCCATTGTTTTAAGCCATTGTGTAGTCTTAGAATATATCTGGTCGGTACCATTGGTAAAATATTCAACAGAACATCCTGCGGGAGTTCATGCCACCACGTCCTTTCTTCACCTGATAAGAATAGCGTATTTACCAGCTTCTGAGCCCTCTGGGAAAACTCCATACTATCGTGATCACAAATCACTATCGTAACCTCAGAAAATACTATTTCCTTGACCACGCTTAGTTTAAATTTACCTGAATCAATAAAAGATTTGCTGTGAAATTCATTTTGGAGAGATGCGTAGAAGATTAATTTCATTTTATTTGTATGAACAAAATATTGCATATCAAAAGGTTTGCACCCTTCCACAACAATTCGATTATAATTGAATTGGTTTTAATCAGTAGTTCTTCTAATGTTGGTTAGTGTTTGACGGATATGTGATTTAACATTCACAAACGATATACAAGTGCCTGATAACAATCAAGCAATAAAATCACAGTTAATTATATTTGTATACATTGAGCATATTTTAATTAGATACACTTCATCTAATCCTTCCTACAGATTTCATTCGTGCTTATACTCATCACAAAAGCAAATCAAAGTTTGTTCCCACAACCCAAGGCACAGTCACAGTACAGATTTCAACTAGTTTATCCATTGGCAATAGAATATCACAAAGGATGGTACTTCTAATTCATGCAATGATCCTTCATTCACTCCTATCACGTGGAATTATCCTTCAAGATTGAGATATCACTCAAATAGTCCATTGTCATATGGTTCCAAGCAAAAATTTGAACATTCACAGTCAGGAATGTGTTTCCTTACTTTTACTAGCCCTGAGTTTTGATGGCTAACACTCTTATACTTCTTGATCCTGTAGCACAAACCAAGATTCTCATTGGAAACCTCCTAGACATTTATTTGCCACACAATAATGGTCTTTCTTTTACTTATTTACCTTCAACTCTCTCAAATATCTCTAAACAGGGTATTTTCATAGTTTATGAAGGTTTCTTCAAATTTGCACTATAGGATTTCTACCACAAGAATTAAAAGATTTCATTTTCTCTGAGTACACTTTGGTTACCATCATCCTCCTTCCAATGACTAGTTTTAAGATTTCTTCATGCAACTTAAGCAAGAATTTCATTCATAGATCCTCTAGGACAGTGCAGTGCGCCAAAGGACAATCTCCTAAGTTTGTCAAATTTATTAAATTTAAAAAGTTCTAAGAACTCCAAGACTATTATTACAAATCAATTAAACCTTTATACCAAGCTTACCTCTTGACAAGAGTTGCTACTTCACAAAATCCTTAGTTCAATTATCCAAAGAATGACATGCACATAAAACACAGTTTTGTATACAAGAACACACCCCACTTATCAAATTTGGGCTATTGTATCCAAATATTTGATCTACTATTTTGAGCTATTGTATCCAAATAGCATAGATGTCCCACTTTTCATTGGAAATAGTTTCGTCCCTTCTAGGAACAAGTATTTAACCGCACCATTCGACCAATGTCAATTGTGCTAGTACAATATTTGTCAATGCCAAGATACAACATTCAAAAATTTGTATTAAAGTAAACATTTAGTTAAAACTAATGACACAATTCTTATGCTTTTTATAGTAGTCAATTGATCAGTCAAATATATTAGTCTAAGATGAAAATCTAATTCTGTCCTTCAGTCCAATTGCTGCCAGAAAAGTCATTGCCGTTTGTAAAATTTGTTTAATTAGGATTAAGAAACTAGATAATTTGGTCAAGTTTATAAGGTCTGAGATCATGCAATTTTATATCACCTTTTCTTTCATGGTGTCACTGACCACAACCATGTGCATTCTTGTCAGCAGAGTTTTTTGGACATGATTACTTCCAATTCTAAACCATGAATTCTTACATCGAGTTCCTCAGTTTCTAGACATGGTTAGATTTCAAGCCTTTATTAGCCTAAGGGTGATTTCCCATTCATTTCCCAAGATGCTGCAAGAAGTGTGGTTGGATAGCCATTTGTAGAACAATACTATTTTCGAGCATCATATGTTATAGCACTACTCAGGGATGGTTTGCATTTAAAAGATAAACATGTAATTATTGGATCTGGGAGCCTTACTTGGATCTTTGGGTGTTGCATTGATGGAAGCTGCAAACTTATTTTCAAGTGACGAGGGATTGGGAGGCCAACACGTTTCCCTCCCCCTTTCTCTAATTATTTCTAGCTTCTGCGGTGTTTTCGCCTGTTTTCTTCTGCTCAAATCATTTTTTTCCTTTTTGGAATTTCTTTCCTTTTTTGGATTTTCATGTGTTTGTTGTGGCAGATGCTACATACAGGTATGCCTCTGTGATTTATCTTAGTCAAGCGATGTTTTATAGCTGAGATACTCTTATTGATATATCAAAAAATATCCTTGAATGAATACAGGGTGATGATCAATGAGGGGATAAGTCAGTCCATTCTAGTGAGTGGAGAAAGTGGGGCAGGTAAAACATAATCCACCAAAATGCTTATGTGTTATCTTGCTTATATGGGGGCGGAGAAACAACTGAGGGAAGATCAGTGGAGCAATAAGTGCTAGAAGTAAGAAACAATAGCATCTTCTTGCTTCTGAATAGAGTCGGAAGAATTCTGACTTTTCTACAACAATTAAGAAATCATAGGGTTCTTTTACTGCTACATTTCTTTATTGTTATTTCATTATCATGATTTGAACTCTTGTTTTCGTGGTTTACAGTCAAATCCTGTTCTGGAAGCCTTTGGAAATGCAAAAACTATTAGAAATAACAATTCCAGGTGAATGGCGTATTCTAAATGGTCTATTCTATGCATAATAGAAGGGACTTAAATTCATGAAAATTTGAAATATTGACTTGTTAATATATCTATCTAGCTTAGTTTGATGACTATCAAAAGTTAATTTTCACTCATTAAAAAGTAAAACTCTATTCTTACTAAGGTGCATGTTTTATGCAGTCATTTTGGTAAATTTGTTGAGCTCCAATTTGACAAAAATGGAAGAATATCAGGGGCCACTGTAAGAACATACCTGTTAGAAAGGTCTCGTGTTTGCCAAATTTCAGATCCCGAGAGAAACTATCACTATTTCTATCTTCTCTGCGCTGCACCACTAGAGGTATATTGGTAATTGCAATTTTAATTAACTCAATAAATGCATTGTTTGATTTCTATGTTGAATTCAAAATCTATTTGTGACTGATTTAAACTATAGAATGCTAGCAGTAACTAAACCTTCTTTTTAAATTTTGTTCTTCTTTTCAGGATACTGAGAAATATAAGTTGGGACATCCAAGTTCATTTCATTATCTGAACCAGTCCAATTGTTATCAACTGGATGGTGTGAGTGATGCTGAAGAGTACCTTGCAACAAGAAGAGCAATGGTGTGAGTTTTGATTTTGCTTCTGCGATAACATAAATTGTTTGCTTAATTATTAGGAGATGATCAAATGGAGGTTTATTATGTTTAACATAAAAGTGAGAGTTTTGCATCGTATTAGATGTTTTGTGTGTGCATCAATTTAGAGGAAAATATGAAAGGATTTATGAGCAGGATATGCCAATACGTAATTATAATTATAAAGAGATAGATGCTAATGCTGTGAAGTTTTCATGCCATACATATGTGCATAAAGTTTTATGTCGCTAATAGCTTTCTCCCTCTTGGCCTTGCAGTATGTTTCCAAGATCAACCCATGAAACATTTGCGCAAAAGCTTTACCAAACCTTTAAGAATAATAAACATTTCAGCAAACCAAAACTTTCACGTACCGACTTCACTATTTGTCACTATGTTGGTGATGTGAGAAACTGCTTCGATTTACTTGTTATTTGTAATCCCTCTATTCTTACCAGTAATGCCTTTTGTATCATGGGAATTCTGATTTTTGTCTTATGCATCTGGTAGGTTACATATCAAACTGATCTATTCCTTGACAAGAACAAGGATTATGTTGTTGTAGAGCATCAAGGTCTATTAAGTTCTTCAAAATGTTCCTTTGTTGCAAGTCTCTTTCCTACTTTTCCTGAGGAATCTTCTAAGTCAGCAAATTATGTCTTCTAAACCATTGCTTCTTTTAATATCTGTAATTGTTTTCTTCTAACTATTATCATATTGTTAATGTTTGAATATTCTCTTTCTAGAAATTATGATAGGTAGTGATACATGCTTGTAATATTTTGCTGTCATGAATACTATTCAAAAGGTTTGTGGTATTATTAACTCCTTTAAAATCCTATGTAGCAACAATCGTAATCTCTCCTGGAAACATTGAGCTCAATAGAGCCTCACTACATAAGATGTGTGAAACCAAACAGTCTTCTAAAGCCAGGCATTTTTGAGAATTACAATGTTTTACAACAACTATGTTGCGGGGTAAGCAGCCTTTGGCCTAAGATTATTACATTTTGAATTCAAGTTTTGTGATGACTTGTATGAAATTTCATGGTTCAGCCAAAAGGTTAGTAGAAACATAGAATCTTGATTAGAATGTGTGGCTCATCTGAATTGCAAGGTGTCATGGATGCAATCAGGATTAGTTGTGCTGGATACCCCACAAGGTGAACATTTGATGAATTTCTTGACCATTTTGGTATTCTCGCCCCTGAAGCATTAGATGTGAAGTAAGTCTTCAAAGTCTTTGACACCATTTTCATAGAATAGCTTGGAAATAATCATTCTTCAAATTTGTTATGCTACTTGATTTCAAATTTCAAATTATTAGCACAAAATATCAGATTATAATATGGAGACTTCTTACCATATGTTGTAGCTATGATGAGAAGTCTGCAAATAAAATTTTACTGGAGAAAATGTGTCTCCAAGACTTTCGGTATGGCGAATTGCATTTCGCACATGTCGTAGGCAGTTAGTTTCCTTTTGCTTGTTTCAAACATCTTTTATTACATGTTATACTGGAACAATTGCATTTGCTTGATGTAAAAGTTTGTATTATAAAGGTGGCCTATCTAATCACAACCTTTTACGTTCCATATTCTACTAACATATCTCTTAACAACTTTTGTTACTCAATAGATTTTCATACCTGACAACTTTTAATGCCCTTTTCACCTTGTAGTTTCCAATTACCCATATTTACTAATATGTAAACCATCACCCGAAGATGATTGATTATCCTAACACCCTACCTAATTAATCATTTGAGAGAATATTTGGTCTTTGTATTTCTATTAGTCTCACTCACTTAAGTTGCATGTACCACCATAATCCATACCGAAGAGATTCTTGAACATTCACTAAATGCCTGCACTCCTGTGACATGTAACCCCTATGAAACCCCTTCCTTCTGCATAGTTAAGAATGTTGCTTGTTATCATTTTTAACTCCATGTTGCTGACTTTAGGAAAATCCAACAAAAAACTAACATGCAAAGAAACTGATCTAAAGACAAAACAAAAAATGTAGTTGAATATAATATAATTTTATTGACAATGGAGCTTTGATGTTCCATACATCCACAAGGAGAGAATCAATCACTTAAGAAAATTACCAAGTACATAAAAGTATAAATTGCAAAACGTAAATTAGAGCAAAGATCACAATTATTCATGTTTATTGTGGATTATCTTGACTCATTTTCTGTTATACAGGGGCATTTTCATCAATTTGCTTTGAAATTGCTTTGAAGCAGGGTAGCTTTAATTGGTCTATTGGTGAGTGTTGTGCCTCAATGGTTTCACTGGGCATTGTTTGTATATAATGCTTGTATGTTTTTACTCAATTTTCATGCATGTAGTGTAGAATATCCACTAAAGAAAAAATAGATGAATAATGGCTTCTTTTTTGTTTTTTATACAGATTATATCGAACATTTTCACTAGGCATGTGTGGAATTCTAGGGATTATAATGTCTGAGGTTAGTCCTTGATATAAGTTATGAAAATGGATTGACAGTAATGAGTTAGTGATAACTAATTTTTTAGAACAAAATGTAAAGATCAGGTTGATTTAGTAAAAACTAATTATTGTCCTAATTTAAATGTAATTTGTGAATAATTTTGGCAGAATTGGAGTAAAATATGTGATCATAATTTCTTAGAATCCAATGTACCTTCTTTGCTAACGATAGTATAGAATTGCATCAAAGTTGAGACAATCAAAGTGAAGAACATGAAGATGACTGCTGCCGATGGAGAGGCAATTGCTCAAAATGGAAGTTGCTCAAAATTAAAGTTAAGAAAAATAACCTCAAAGTAGCACTAGGGAATCATATGGATCACTTGAAGTTGGTGGTGGAGAGAAGGTGTTAATATTGTATATCAAGGGTTAACGGAATTTAGACACCCTTTTGTATTTTATCATTGTATTTCAAGGGTTAACGAAATTCAGACACCCTTTTGTATTTTATCTTATTTGATATTAATAAAATATTTATGGACCCATTTATTGGGCACAATATTTAAATCAAATTGTTGTTAATTTATAATATTAATTACCAGACCACTTTGACATCATAGATGATATGTAACTTCATTGATTGCACTATATGATATTTGGTTATTATGTAGTTTTAAAATCCACATTTTTTATTCTTTAAATTCGTATCGTCTCTAGAGAGACAATAAAAATTGAAATTAGTATTGTATCTAGAGAGACAAAATGTTATTATTTGGTATTTTCTGTAAGGAGACAATAATGATATTGTCTCTAGAGAGACGAAAATGATATTGTCTCTAGAGAGATGAAAATGATATTGTCTCAAGAGAGACAAAAATTATATTGTCTCTCAAGAGACAAAATATGTATCAATCATTATTGTCTCTTGAGAGACAATAATTAGAGACAATATTAGAGACACCCACTTTGAGACAATAATAGAGATGATATACAACTTTTTTATTGTCTCTATTTGAGACAATTTAGTCAAATTTTGTCTCTATTAATGTCTCAAATGACCCCCCCTTGTAGTAGTGTCTTATTGGGATGTTAAAAGAGTAAGACAAAGGTCCTCTAATGTTAGTAGAGGTTATAGTATGAAAATTTCTTAGAGAAGGGCTCAAGTAGTGCCACAACCACAACCAACATGGAAGTAGGCATCAAGGAGTAGATGAATCATATTGTGGATCCCAACATTTGTTGTTCTAGAGGCATGGATTTCACCATTGATGAAATTTAACTAATTATGTTGTTCTTTTTGGAGAAATCCACTCCCTGACTATGTTCTTGTTAGTGCAAAATCATAGCACCCCTGGAATAAGTAACTTGATGGTTAAGATCCTCAGTATGACCGCACAACATGGAGCATCTCTCAAAGTGTGGTACTTTGAAATCGAAAGAGCTCTCTCGGATGAAGGTTAGTTCCTATTCCTCTATTTAGGTACACACAAATAAATTGTAGAGGATATACCCTAACACGTACTCTATCTTACCAGGACACATGGTTGAGAAGATGCGAGAAAATAAACCTAAACTAATAGGGTGATGCACCAAAGGAATGTTAAACACCCATTTTGCAATTTAACACAAACCATAGAAATGCAATACAACCACCATGCACAATATAACCAAACTATAATGAGATATCAGAAGACAACAATGAACACATGAGAGGGTTGAGAATCATCCACAAACATATATTATTGCTCTAGAGTTGATACAGTACATTACAGTAGCCAAGAGGCAAAACTTTGTATTAAAACTTGAATGGGAGGTTTGGAAAACTCCACAAATTCACTTGCAGACAAGGGAAGAAGGGAGGGTGCAAAACAAAAATGTCCAACCCTTTACAATGAGCCAAGCTCTTACCTTTATAGATGCAGTGAAGAGAGGAGAAGAGAAGAGGCGAGAAACCTAATCTAGAGCTTAGCTACCAGCCATCAATCCCCCTGTAAATATGCCCATAATCTGTCAAGTCCGTCGCTCTATGTTTGTTTGGCGTGTCAAAGAAGGAAGAACAACATATCAAATCAAATATGATCTAGTTGTTGAAGCAATCGGATCACATATTAATGGCAATTTTCACAATTCTCACCCACTTAACCTCGTCAAAATTAAAATTTTAGGTTTCCATGGCATAGACGAGGTCGAAACCTTTCTAATGGTGCCATTTGTTGAATTTCAAGCACTTTGGATTGAAAGATATATACATTTGAATGTTTGAGTCAGATCCATACAAAAACACAAAAACTAATTTAGCGAGATCGGGTCCACGACCCCGAAATTTACTTTGCGCCTTTTGTACAAAAAATACAAAAATGTGAAAATTCCCTACAACCCTGTAATTCAATTTTTCCAAAATAAAAACATCTTCGGGCCTGCTGATCTCCATTTTCCATTTGGGTGAAAAGTCCTCCCTAGGCCCGTTGGCCCGCATCTGGAAAAAACTCCTTCGAAGGCCTACCTCCCCACATGTAATTTATGCTTGACACGTGGCTTCTCTAGGCATCAGCGGAGGTGCGGCTTATTTTTACACTTTATGCCTTCTTGAGCCAAAAAGTTTAAACTACCTCCGGTGACCTACCTTCCCACCTTGACTTGAAACATGGCCACGTGTAGAGCTGGTGCACATTTGGGGACTACTTTTGGATTTTGTTTTTGAAGTTGCACCAAAGAGACACATGGCTCCTCTGTGGCTTTGCTATGTTTCTTTATTTTTTGGCTAAGTCCCTTTTGGTAGGCGGGGGCATACGTTTGACCCATGACACTTGAAGGGCTAGCATGCATTTGGGACCTACTTCCCGATTTTACCTTTTGAATTTGCATGGAGATGACACGTGGAGGCCTCCACCATCCCTTCCATACTTAGTCAATTTAAGTGGCCAAATCTGTCCCCCTTTTTGACTTTTGGACACGTGGAAGCTCCGCGCTCATTTGGGGAACTGTCCTTGGCTTCACCCCTTGAAGGTGTGTCGTTGAGGCACGTGGCACCTTCCACTGACTCTTCCCCATCTTGACTTTTCAATTGTCGACTTTGTCCCTTTTCGGACCTGGGACACATGGAAGGCTAGCACTTGTCTGGGAGACCCACTTTTAGATTTACCTTTGAAGATGTGACAAGCTTACACATGGATCCTTTCGTGATTCTATGATACCTAGCAAACTCGAGATGCCTTTCTCAAACCCTAGACACGTGGAAGCCTCGTGCTCATTTGAGTCTCTGCTTTGGGTCATGCCTTTCAATGTACATTGTTTAGACACTTGGCACCTTTCGTCGATAGTCTTATACTTAACCAATTTAGGCCCACTTTGCCATTTGACTTCTGTTGGACTCTGACTATGTGGAGAGATGGTACTAGTTTGAGTCTCCCCTTGGGATCCTACTTTTGAAATTGCGCCAAGCTGACATGTGGTTCTTTCCTCTTGTTTGGACTTTTCAACGCTAGATCTATCCCTTTTCGGCCTGGGACATGTGGAAGTTTTGCGCTTGTTTGGGGAACCACCCTTGGCTTCGACCCTTGAAGGTGCGCCATTGAGACACGTGGCAGCTTCCGCTATCTCTTCCATACTTAGCCAATTTAGGCCTGCTCTGAATTGTTTGTGAAGCCCGAAGACTTTGAGCCTTTCCCATTTCTCCTCAAAGCCTCTCACCTCTCTTGGTTTCTCCTTTTCTTAGTCCACTTAACCCGATTTGTTGGATTCAAAATGTGGGCTCGTACAATGGAATTGACCTTTAGATTTCTTCCTATGCAGGGTCGGGTTTGGTCAATTTTTTCGGGGGTGAAATTGGGATAACAATTTGGTGACTCACGGGGACATCTAGCCTACTAGATGAAGAGATCAGTTGCCTTGTTGTATCCATTGGGCACAGAGTCATGGGTTGTGGCCTGATACTGGTCTTATTATTTGAAGCTTGAATTTGATGTTTACACTTGGCAACCTTGAACCTGCCTTGTTGTTCTGGAAATGTACCCCACGGAACCTGATTTTAGTTGCTCTATATTTGTTCTATTTTAAAATTAGCAACTATCATGGCGACCATGGGTCTCCCTATTGTAAATGCTTGAAGGGCCTAGTGCATTCACCTGGAGGTGCATCAAACTATATAACGACGCAAACCGGAGAAACAAAACCTGTGCTAGAGAACTTAGGGAAATAAAACCTATGCTACAACAAGACAATGTGCATACACACTTGGAGAAATTGAAAACCTAGGCTAATATTTACAAGGGCAAGGAATTTTTTCCTTTTAGTAGCAGTGTTTGAGGTAGATCCCATTGATTGGAATCTGTAATTCTTCACCATCCAACTTAGCCAGCCAAAAGGCATTGCTACTTGTACATCTTGTGACCATGTAGGGGCCACTCCAAATGGCATCAAACTTGGAATTTTTTCCTGGTTTTGCCCGATTTACATCCCACTTTAGAACTAAGTCCCCTCTTGAAAGGTCCTTGTTCTTGCTTTCTTATCAAATCTCTTCTTGATCAATGCTTGATCTTTCTCCATGATCTGCATTGCATGTTCTCTTGCCTCTCCTACTTCCATTAGCTCTGCATACCTGATTGTCATAGGTTCAAACTTGGCTAGTTCCAATTGTTTCATGAGCTCCAAAGCGGGAAACTCCAATGATATGGGCAATACTGCCTCTTTTCTATATACAAGATTATATGGGGAGCTACTGTGGACCTTTTGGATGTGATCCTATCAGCCCATAGAGCTGATTTGAGCTTTGTGTGCTAAGTTCTCTGATTTTCATCAAGATTCCTTCTGATAATTCTTAGTAGGTTCTTGTTTATGGGATCTTCTTGGCCATTATCTTGAGGTTAATAGTTTGATGAAGTGTTGAGGTGTACACCATTCTTAACAGCCCATTCAGTGATCCTTGTACTAAGGAATGCTAATGCATTATCTGATATAATAGTGGTAGGGACTCTAAACCTGGTGGCTATTCCTTCATAGAAATCCAAGATGTTGGATTCATTTTCCTCCTTAAGTGCCACTACTTCAGTCCACTTGGTGAAATAGTCTATTGCTTTGTAAGTATCCACTTGTGGCCCTAGCTTGAATTTGGGTTAATCAATCCAATGAAGTCTAGTCCCCATTGCATGAATGGCTGATCCACTGAAATTGGATGAAGGGGCAGGGCTGCTAACTTTTCCTTCCTTGTGAAGAATGCACACTTCTTGCATTTCTTGATCCATGAGTAGCAATCCTAAACACCGTAGGCCAATAATAACCATCTTTCATGATTTTGAGAGCTATTACTTGAGGAGAAAAGTGGCCTCCTACTTCTCCATCATGGAACTCATGCAACACCCTCTCAATTTTGCCTATCCCAATGCACCTCAATAGAACACTATTGATATCCTTCTTGAACAAGACACCATTGATAAGCACATATGGGATGGATTGTAGTCTGAAGTATCTCCTCTTTGCTTTGTTCCATTATGGAGGGCACAAACCTGTTTGGAGATAATGCACCAAGGCTTGAGTCCAACATGGAATAGGTGCATCATTAGCTGGCTGCTCTTGATCATTTTAGTAGTAGGACAACCTCTTCTTTGTTTGTTGACTCAGTTAGTTTCTTGGAAGCAAGCTTCTCACATAAACCCTTTCCACGAACCAGTTTGATCACTTTGATTTCAATATCATACTCCATTACACGAGTGATCCAACCTGCTCTCTTCTCATTCAAGTCCTTGTTTAGGAGAAAATCCTTGACACAACATGAGACACTAGCAGTTGAATCTTGATTGTTCGAGACCAAGTGTCTGAACTTCTTCAAACTCCTAATGACAACAAGGAAATGCTTTCCAATGAAAGAATACTTTACCTTATAATCTTCTAAGCTCTGATTGAAGAAGGCTATGGGTTGTTTTGAACCTTCCTTGTTAGGCTAAACCAAGATAGTTGAGATTGTGTCTAGACCCTCCAAAAGCATACAACATGAAGTCCTTTGAAAAGTCTGGGTTAATAAGAGTTGGGGCCTGTGATATTACGAGCTTGATGGCCTCAAAACTCTCTTTTCCTTCTGCTATCCATTTAAATGCAAGACTCTTCTTCAACATCATTGTTAAAGGATTCACAAGAGTGGCAAAATCAGGCACAAACCTACGAACAAATTTTATTCTCCCCAAGAAGCTTTGGAGAGACTTCTTGTGTTGTGGCAATGGAAGTGTTTGGATGGCTTCAACCCTTTTAGGATCAATTGTTAACCCTTATCTTGAGACAATGTGGCCCAACAATTTTCCCTCATGTGCCAAGAATACACACTTCTTTGGATTCAATGACACTCTAAACCTTTTACACCTCTGAAATACCTACTTGAGGTGGAAGAGATGGTTTGCAACATTCTTTGAGAAGACAGGTGATATCATCTAAATACACTAGAACTATATTGTTGATCAAGCCTTTGAATGCCATGTCCATAGCTCACTGAAATGTTGCTCCATCATTTGACAATCCAAATAGTATCTTCTTATATGCATATGTACCCCATTTGGTGATGAAGGCTGTCTTGAATTGATCTTCCTCTTTCACCATTATCTAATTATAGCCTGAGTATCCATCTAGCAATGAAAACCTTTTGGAGCTAGCTACAACCTGTAATATATGTTCCATTGATGGAAGTGGATAATGATCCTTAAGTGATGCTCTGTTCAGATCACAAAAGTCCACACACAATATGATTTCTCCATTTCTTTTCCTCACAGGCACCAAGTTTGCAACCCAACTTGAATGTTTGATAGAGAAGATGATGTTGGCCTCAATTAGCTTGTTCAACTCTTTTCTCATGAGAGGTTCAATGTGAGGGTTTATTGGCCTTTGCTTCTATCTGAAAGGATTAGATCCCGGATCCAACTTGATAGTGTGTTGTGCCAACCTTGGGTTGAAACCTCTTAAATCCTTGTAATTCCAAGCAAAGACATCTGGGAATTCTTGACAAAGTTGAACGAACTCAGATTTTTCTTGTTGGGTACTCACCTTGCCAATTCACAACGTTTTTCCTTCTTCTATGGAAATGGGCTCTGAATCTTCACCCTTTACCTGAATATTTTATTTCTCCTTCCGAATTGATCATTTGGGTTTAAGATTGAATCCAAAGTTACAAGACCCTTTAGTAGTTTGTTGGTTCTCAGTTGCCACTTGGTCACCATAATGTTGTTCCAACTTGTCTTGGTTTCTAGTGGAGAACTCAACTTCTTCTTGTAGAAAGTTGACAATTTGCTGATCATTCTTGAAGACTTTCCAACTTGTGTTGTTATCTGGGACAACTGGTCTTACAACCACTTTAATATGGGGCTAGGATTTATCACTCTTGATACTCTCTACCACATCAAATGCCACCCGATTCTCTGCCAATTTGTCCACTTGCTTCATTCTTCTTCCTTAGGATGGAATTGATGTCGAATGCTTTGAAATCTTCGATGAGATTCCATACCCAGTTCTTGTAGTTTTTTAATAGATCATTCTTGGTAGCATTCTATCCTTAGACTTGATTCACAACCAAATCACTATCACCAAATACTTGCATGTTTTTAATCCCTCTTTTTCTTTCCCAATGCATTCCATGGATCAAGGCTTCATACTTTGCTGTGTTGTTCAAGAAATCAAATTGGAAACAAAAGGTAGAGTAATATTTCACACCTTAAGGTGAAACAACCATAGCTCCTTCTCTGGCTCCTTGTCTACTTCTTGAGCCATCAGAGAATAAGTGCCATACCTCATTATCATCCTTGTGGTATGTCTTATTGATATCAAGGAGGAGATGATTCTCCTCATGCAAATAGTAGACTCCTAACTCAGATTCCTCTATTTCCTTGTAAGGGTCAAAAGCATGCCTCTTGTTCACCCACTCGTCGAGGGTCAAGTATGGAATACACCTAACCTTGGTATATGCCTCATAAGTGCTTGGGAGGTCTTCCTGATCAAAGGATGAACAATTCGCATTGATTGGGATGGGTACATGAGGCTCAATATGGAAATCCACAATGGGCTTAGATCTGATTATAGCCTTAGCTCCATACCTTGTTCTAAAAATCATGTGCGACCAATCAACAGACAAATAGCCTCCAATTTTAGCGGTGAAGTCCTTGACAAACACAATGCAAAATGTGGTGGTAAGTCTATGACCATATGTTATGCAATACAGTCACATTAGGGCATGCGTGCAATGTGAGGCTTAAATCCTTGATGAATCCAACCGTTGTTATTACCGTTGTCCCATCCAATTGCACTATGCCCTTGGAGATGACTTCGTATTGAAGATCCAGTTGATTGGCTATTTGCTTTGGCATGACCGAGCTACTTGCCCCAATCAATCATGTAATTATGCACTAGCTTGTCTCTAATGATCAATGAAACATAGAATGGAGGGGGCTTCATATTCTTACCTTTTTTCCTCTCTTGCTTTCCTTTGGACCGAGCCGTATTTGTAAGAACTTTCTCTTGCTAGTTAGGGGGCTGATTTGAGGTTGACCAATTGGCCATGGCAGCTTGAACTGTAATAAGTCTCTTTGACTTGGGATAGCCGATGACTCCCACATTGAGATGTTTAGATTTGTTTTATTCATCCGTTCAATGGTGTTAAATGGGGATGAGCTATCCTTTTTCTGCCCCTTTCCTGTTACACTCTTCTCTTGCACATGGGTCATTATAACTAGTGCCAGAGCCGGTCTAGAAGGTGACTTGGGCTGGCTCTACACATTGGGAATTACACTTTGCGGGGTAAGAGAGGGCTACAAATTGTTTGAGTCAAAGGATTTCCCTTCTCCAATATTCCTCTTCTTGGACCATGTATTTGCTGCCACACTATGAGGAGATGCTTGATTCATACCACAGAAATCTTCAGCCTGCCAATTGACAAGCATGGTCTCACTTAGAGGTGACTCTTTCTAGGTTTCTTGCTGCTGATTTTCCTCTGCACTAGGCTCTTGGGACACACTAATGGTCTCTACCATAGTGCACCATTGAAACATATTGATTGGTTATGGGGCTGACTACATGGGAAACACCAATCATATTCTTGAGCCATGTTGTTTTGTGTTGGAACCAAGGCCCTTGATGTTGAAGTTGTGTTTAGATCATATGGTCGGAAAGGCGTAATAGCTTGAGGTTGTCCTTGGTTTTGATTTTAATTTGTAGCCTGAGTTGGTGGTCTACTTTGCTGGTATGGGGGCCTAGCTTGATATTGAGTTTGAGGATGATAGAGCCTAAAACTCTGAGCTTTTTGCCTCTTGATAGTCACTAGCTCATTTCCTAGGTTCTATAGCTATTTCATAACCTCTTGTGCTCTTTTGAAGTGTTATAGGATGAGGTGGAAGATTCAACTGAACTCTGATTCCTTGGAGCAGGTATGGGAGCTAATGTGGGTGTTTGACTAGTGTTTAGAGCTCCTAGTTCTTGATATAGAGGCATAGGTGGCCTAGGTGCAAGTTTACCACTGAATTAAACAATTTTCATCTCTAATGGAAATGTTATAGGCTACAAGTAAGGTTACACCTCCCATGGATTGAATCATTAAGGAAATATCAAAATTTAAATCTCTAAGAAAGTATAGGAAAACACCTTCATCTGTGGGTCTCACGGCCAATGGAATCCTATCCCATGTCCTTTGAAATATGAAGTTGAAATATGTCACCTACTCATCAGGAGCCCTCTTTATGGTTGTCAAATGTTCCAACAAGGATAGATTATCTCCCTTCTCTCCAAATTGGTTGTGAAGAGCTCTGCATAGATGGCCCCATTCTGATAGAACCTGTTAAATTCCTGAACCATTACAATGCTTTCCCCTTAAATGAAGAGGCTAATAATTTGACATCAATGTCCATCTCAATGATTTTATGAATTACATAGAAATTTACAATGTCTTGAATGTTGTCACTAGGAGTAGTCTGGTTCTCTCTAGTGAAATAGGGAATGCTCTTTAATGCTTCAACTGGACTGGGTTTTATGCATTGAGAGCGAGTGGGTTGCTTCCAGTGAAGTTGATATAGGGGTTGGGTGGTGGATGTGCCATGATGATTGGCCTAAGAACCCTTTTTGATTGAATGAAAGGCCTACCACAGGTGGTGTTGACAAGGTTCTATTTGGTGGAGATGGATACCTTTGAGCTCTTCTCCCTCTTCTCCCTCTATCTGGGGACAAGTGTAAATAGACAAACAATCCTTCTTCTCTAGTTCTCGATCTAGTTTGAATCCTTCTCATGAATCTACCAAGACTAGGCTACTGAAACCTGTGGACTCTGCCTCTTTTGGAATCGCACCGGATGTGTAATTTCAAAGATTCTTAAAATCTAAAAGAATAACAACAAGTGCACATCAATCTTGCTGTAGTAAAATGAAGACCTCTTGGTCCCACCAGGCATGCCAAAACTGTTAGTGCAAAATCATAGCACCCTTGGAATCAGTAACTTGATGGGTTAAGATCCTCAGTGTGACTGCACAACATGGAGCATCTCTCAAAGTGTGGGACTTTGAAATCGAGAGAGCTCTCCAAATAAAGGTTTGTTCCTATTCCTCTATTTAAGTGCACACAAATAAATTGCGAGAGGATCTACTCTAAAAACCTACTCTATCTTTCCAATGAGACATAGTTGAGAAGATGGGAGAAAATAAACCTAAAATAACAAGGTGATGCACCAAAGCAATGTTAAACACCCATTTTACGATTTAACGCAGACCATAGAGATGTAATATAACCACCATTCACGAGATAACCAAACTACAATGAGAGATCAAAAGACAACAATGAATACATGAGAGGGTTGAGAATCATCCACAGATATATATTATTGCTCTAGAGTTGATACAGTACATTATAGTAGCCAAGAGGTAAAAATTTATATTACAACTCGAATGGGAGGTTTAGAAAACTCCAAATATTCATTTGCAGACAAGTAAGCGGGGAGGGTGCAAAAAAAATTTGTCCAACCCTTTACAATGAGCCAATTTCTTACCTTCATAGATGTAGCAAAGAGAGAGAATAAAAGAGGAGGGAAACCTGATGTGGAGCTTAGGCTACCACCATCAATGCCCCGAAAATCTTCCCACAATTTTTTGATTCCACCGCTCTATGTCTATTTGGCGTGTCGAAGAAGGAAGAATGGTGGATCAAATCGAATCTAATCTGGTTATTAAAGCAATCGGATCACATATTAATGACATGAATACATTTTCCCAATTCTTACTCTCTTAACCTCATAAAAATTAAAATTTCATGTTTTCATGGTGTAGACGAGGTCGAGACCTTTCCAATGGTGCCAAATTTGTTGAATTTCGAGCACTGGATCGAAAGATATGTCCATTTGAATGTTTGAGTTGGATCCGTACAAAAATGGTGAAAACTAATTTAGTAGAATGGGCCCACGGACCCAAAATTTACTTTGCACCTTTTGCACAAAAAAAAAAAATGCAAAAATGCCCCATAGCCCCACAATTCACCTTTTCCAAAAAAAATAAACATCTTGGGTCCACCAATATACATTTTCCATTTGGGGCGAAAAGTCCTCTCTAGGCCCGCCACCACATCTTGCAAAAATTCCTTTCAAATCCTTCCTCCCCTCATGTAATTTAGGCCTAACACGTGGCTTCTCTGGGCATCGGTAGAGGTGTGGCTTATTTTTACACTTTATGCCTTCTCGGGCCAAAAAGTTCAAACTACCTCCAGCCGCCCCCTTCCTAACTTGACTTGAAACATGACCATGTGTAGAGTTAGTGCTTGTTTGGGGACCACTTTTGAATTTTGTTTTTTGAAGTTGCACCAAAGAGACACGTGGCTCCTCTATGGCTTTGCTCTATTTATTTTTGTTTTGGCTAAGTCCCTTTTGTTTGGTGGGGGCATACATCTGACCCGGGACACGTGGAGGGCTGGCATGCATTTGGGACTTGCTTCTCGATTTTACCTTTTGAATTTGTGCGGAGATGACATGTGGAGGCCTTCACCATCCCTTCCATACTTATCTGATTTATGTGGCGAATCTTTCCCCCTTTTTGACTTTTGGACACATGGAAGCTTCACGTTTGTTTGGGAACTACCCTTGGCCGCCCCTTAAAGGTGCGCCATTGAGGCACATGGTGGACTCCACTAAGTCTACCCCATCTTGAATTTTCAACTATCGAATCTGTCCCTTTTTAGACCTAGGACATGTGGAAGGCTAGCGCTTGTCTGGGAGACCCACTTTTAGATTTACCTTTGAAGATGCGCCGAGCTAACATGTGGCTCCTTTGTGAGTCTGCGATACTTAGCTGATTTGGGCCGATGCCTTTCTTGAACCCTAGACACGTGGAAGCCTTGTGCTCATTTGAGTCTCCGCTTTGGGTCGCACCTTTCAATGTGTGCCATTGAGACACTTGGCACCTTCCACTAACACTCTTATACTTAACTGATTTGGGCCCGCTACCATTTGACTTCTGTTGGACCCTGACCACATGGAGAGATGGTGCTAGTTTGAGTCTCCGCCTTGGGCTCTTACTTTTGAAATTACGTTGAGCTGACACGTGGTTCTTTCCGCTCGTTTGGAATTTTCAATGGATGGTTTTGTTCCTTTTCGGGATAGGAAATGTGGAAGCTTCGTGATTTTTTGGGAACTGACCTTAGCTTTGTCCCTTGAAGGTGCATCTTTGAGGCACATGGAGGATTCCACCATCTCTTCCATACTTAGCCAATTTAGGCCCTTTCTGAATCATTTGCGAAGCTCGAAGACATTGAGCCTTTCCCCGTTTCTCTCCTGAGAGCCTCTGGCTTCCTTTACAATGTTTTCCTCCTTCGAGCCTTTGGTTTCTCCATTTCTGAGTCCTCCTGTAACTTGGCTATTAGATTGAAACATGGGCTCGTACGATGGAACTGACCTTTACATTTCTTCTGTGAAGGGTCGGGTTTTGTCAATTTTGTTGGGGAAAAATTGGACTAACAATTCCCCGCCTAGATGTTTTAAGGTTTTAGGGAAAGGATTCTTACCTTCCCAACCACTTGTTGTCCCGAGCCAAGCTTATTTTCAAGTTGGCTCGGAAAAATATCAAAGAATACTTTTGTGAGCATTTCGATGTGTGGAGATTGTTTGTTTGAATATAACGAGACTCAAAGACATATCTACTAGTTAAGAAGCAACATACTATAGGCTAGAGGATACACATGATGATGGAAAAAAATTTGAGTCCTCTTGTTAGTCACCTACGATGGGGTCACATTATTGATTTGGTGATGTTTTTGTTTGTGTTTTTTTTTTTTTTTGTTGGGTATGGTGTTGTTTTGTTGTATGCGGTGTGTTTTTACATAAAATGTAGAGAATGTTCCAGTTTGGTACCTCTCATGAATGAAGAAACTTGTGAGGCGAAGAAGCACTAAAGTAGCACTTGGCTATTTTGTAATTTTTTTATGGAAATATGAGAAACCACCAAAGTGTATAGTTGAGACCTCCGGTCACTTTGAATTTCATGGTAAACGTGCAAGCGAAAAACCATAAGTGTTCGTGGTAATCATGGGAAACCAAAAACCACCAAGTTGTTCTCGAGAGAGATGTTATATGGTAGCTTATAGGATTGTGGTAATCCTACGGGAAAAACAAATGTATCACCGAGACTAAGAAGCCAAAAATATGGAATGGCACGTCAAAGGTGAGCGATCTACACGAGATAGTGTAAAAACATTTTATTGCGTTTGGAATAAGGGGTGTCAACTATCTTGAAATATGATGTTTGTAATAAAAAATTATTAAGGCGGGGGCTGTTAGAAACATATGATAATATATTATTTTATTTGAAAATGTACTTGGTCGGTTATGCCAACTGGCATTTTTAGTCAGGCGGTTCCCTCGTCCTAATAGTCCCTTCTTGTACTTATTTGCTTCCTCTATTTTGTTTTAATCAAGGTGTTCTAACATTATTTTTGTTCTCATCTTTGCCTTCCAAAATTATATATTTACAATTAAGATATAAAATATAACTTTTATAATTACAAAATTAGTTCTTGTTAATATTAATTTTAACAAACTTGTGTCAATGGTTTTTTTCTTTTTGAAAATGAATCTTTAAAACTTTTACAAATTTCTGTTTATTGTTATGCCTTCACCCCTTATCCATTTGAAACATGTGCTTATCCCTTTGAAAATATATATTTTACATTGTACCAAAAATTCTATTATATGTCTCATAATTAGGTTTACCACATCTATTACTTATTGATACAGTTAGTTTATATTCATTCCATTCATGTATGTTACATTCATATTAAGACAAAAGTTTTCATTAAAATTTCCTTAGCTCCAAGCACCAAAAAAATTTACTCGTGATTCCTCTATTAATTTTATAATGCTGGTAACCATGTATTACTAAACAATTTATAACATTATATACATTTGTTATAATTTAATTTTTTTAATGTATATGATTAGACACAAGAATGGGTGTCTCGAGTTCTATAAAAATACCTATCATTTACTATTTAGTCATTGTATATATGGAAACGAAAAAAGAGGGTGAACTATAGAACCTTTGGAATATGAATTATTCCACTCCTCTTGGGAAAGATAAACCTAAAAATGCTTATGGAGTTAGCATTATTGCTGGCAGCGGGCTTTTGCCTTGGTGTTTCCCTCACCCAATCTATTCTCCTCATGTTGGGAAACATCACCCTAGTAGCACTAATTGTCCCTTATAGTCGAACTTGTAGTGGTAGTGGCATAATTGTTAATGGTGGCTCTATGGAATGTTTCAAGGACATGTTTTCTTGACTCTGTATTGGGGTAGTGTAGTTTTTTTCTTCTCTTCCTTTGTGAGACCTAATTTTAGATTTTTTTATAAGACATATTGTGGATGCATGTGGCATTGAGGGTTTGGATGTCGGATCCCTAATGTCGGTGTTCGGAGGGTGTCCTACACACCGACCCCTTTCTTATTGTTGGCGTGTCTATTTTGGTAATTAGGACCCGATGTGGTGGGAGGAATTTAAAAGGTGGATTGTGAGATGGTGAAGTGTAGCAGAACACAACAGCCTCCCCTATTTGTCCTCTAACTGACCCCCTTCTCAAAAATTTATTATTCTAGCGATAAATTTCATACATGGATTGAAACCCCTCCAAGAGGATAATAGCTCTCCTTTGGTTATCTTTGGGGCACAAGTGATCGATGCTGAAATTGTTTTACCAAAAAGGGCATGATCTATCAATTTAATATGCAAAGTTAGGATTTCTTCTCATACATTCATAAATTTCTTCATTATGGAAGCCAATCATGGTAGGTAGAGTGGATGTTTATCCTTGCGCAAGAGGTTTCTCTACTATGGGTGTTAATCGATTGAAGATAGAAATATTTTTTCTAATCCTGGGAATTTCGAGAATCATCTTCTACTCATGAAACCATGGTTTCCTTCTCTATACCTACCCACTGAAACCTTTCATTTCAAGCCCACATGGGTTTGATTTCCTCACCTTCCACTACAATTTTGCGGGCGGAGAGTTTGATTTTGATTGGAAATGCCTTGAGGAAATATTTGGATATCAATACTAAAAATTAACTATACATTCACAATACCTATGCACATATATTGCTAGATATGGATACATTGGTTGGTCTACCGAATTCTATTGAATTGATGGTTTTGTACAAGATTTTTCCCCAACCATCAAACTATGAAGTTATACCCTTTAGATGTAGGAAATGTGTTTTCCTAAGTCACTTATCTTCAAACTGTAGGAAGTGTAAACACAAGGTGAATGGGAAAGATTCTTAGTGGAAGGATTATCATCCCAGTATGTTTCTTGTTAGAAGTTACCCTAGTTATTACTTAGAGGATTTAGAAAATGAAGAAGGTGATATTTAGCTACTAGTTGGGACTCCCGATTCCCTCCATCTGTGGGGGTTGAAGGGTCATATTTTTTTAGCATGCCAAGGATAAAACGCTCCCTTCCTAGTCACCTCTCGTTTCATCAAAAACATAATCTTGAGGAAGGATTAAAATTATTAGGAAAAATGATATCTTTGAAATCATTCTTCCAATTCATCCTAATGAAAACATGAATCCTAATAGGAGTGAGGGTTTAAAATATGTGAACATAAAAATAAAGGAAAGACTCTTTCTACTACACTTAAGCTAAACTTAATATCCCATGGATGGGTGCCTCATGGGTAAACCACCCTTCGTGTCTTGCTAATCTTGTTCAATAGAGGATTATTGTGTTTCTAGAGAAAGGTCAATTGTTTTTTACCTCCTTATTTGAGTGTACTTTGTCCTTTTTATTCATTCCTAGGTCTTTTGTTTGGGTGGTCTATCTATTGGATTTGATTTTGGTCCAAGACCATGCTTCACATTGTTTCTTGTTTTTATTTTATGCTTATCTTTCGGTTGTATCGGGTTCTTGATCCCTTCAAAATCACTCTTTTTACCTTATCAAAAAACAAATTGTTGAATTGAATGCAAAAATTGTCTAGATAAAAAGTTTAATCAAAATTTTCATTTAGACTAGAAATATTTCATTAATTAGTATTATATTATTTTATTTAAATATTTATATTTTAAAATATTATATGAAAAATAAAATATTTATATTAAAAATAGTATTGTTGCTTGATGTTTTGAATTTAATATATAATAAAGATAGATATGTGGGTTGATGTGATAAAACAAACATTTAATATATGAAAAATAGTCTTTGTATATATGAATATTAATATGTTCTTTGTTTGCATTATTTTTTTAATATATTTTAATTTGAAAATAAATTATATATATATATAAATATATATATATATATATATATATATATATGAATATGGTGTTTAAATGGATTTTAGTTAAATATTATGCATATGGATGATTGGAAAAGGTGAATGTGGATGCTCCTACGAAGAATCCCAACTATGGAAGTTGACCAACTTCCTAATGCTTGCATAACTTAAAAAAATTATGCCACATTGTCACCATTATTCTCTATTGCAAAAAATAGTGCAAAACAATTTATATTCCGTATCTTCATGGAGAACGGTCCCATGCAGATATGTTGGTTAATTTTGGCATGGTTGATCATTTTATCTTGGACCCATGACTCAAGATGAAGTACATAGTCATCGGAGGATGGTTCGATGAAAATCACACTATAATTTGATGGAGAGAATACTTTGGGAAGTACCACGAGATCACACTTGTCATACAACTACCTTTGGATGGTAATTGGCTTGGCTTATAAGAAAATGTGCTTGATTGGTGGGATGATGTTCATCGTTAGCTAGTAGAACTTGAACAACATAGGTATGCACTATGGAAAGCAATATATTTTGATTCAAACAAGTGTGATAGTGATTATAGTGGGGACATCTATACCAACCTTTGTTTCCTACCCTAAGTCATTATATTTTGTGTAAAAGTGTGATACATTGATTTGGAAAATGTATTTTTCTCTTTTGGTTGATATACTTATATCATTGTCTATTATATAAGAAAAACATAATAAAATTGTATGAGTTTATACTTGGAAGTTCAATCTTCTTTTGATAATGTACTCTTTTTGTTTTGATGTTTTACTCCTATATTATTTTGTATCACACTTATAATAAAAATTTCATTTAAAATATTCGCAAGAAAAAACATAGTGTGCTTTTAAACATGTTGAAAAATACATTGTTTTTTCAAACATAACCAAAAACACAATGAACTTTTTAACATGTTGAAAAACAATGTGCAAAGTTAACTCCATCACAAATGTTTTATCATGCATAATTCTCTCAATCTGAATGTAAAATAAATATAAAAGAGTTCATGTACCATTTATTTCAGTTTATCTTGTATTAGAATGTGTGAATCTAGGGATATTCAATGAGATGAAATTAGAAGAAACACAAGGAAGTTTGATTATTTCCCACCCATGTTCAATATTTGTTCTTATGCATTGGGAGAATACAAATTTTTTGAGATGGTAATATAATAATTTGTGAACATTAATTATATTTCATATCATAGTACGTAATATTTTTTGTTTGGCTAATAATTATGTATTTGTTGTATTTTCACAAATCAATTCACATCCCACAACACGTAGGCATTCGAAACACTTCATAGTGGACACAACCATGTCATCGGTAACTAGTTTGTATTGTGCAAGTTTTTTTCGTTTCTTTATAGTTATTATAAAAAAACATATAATAAGTTGATATATTTTAATGTAATATGGATTTGTTCTTCCACGGAGTGATAATCCTTGTGGTAGTACATCTGCCGATCCTTTTGAGCATGTTGAATCAATTTTCACAGAGACCACTATGATGGAGGTGAATATTTTTAAAACTCAATTTTTTTTTCTTACTGATTAGTGTTATTAGATTTCATAAGATTTATCAAAATTATCCAAAGAACGTCTTTGAATCAGCCACCACTTGACTACCGAACTAAATAGGTCGGTGTTCGCATTCACTATTTTTTTCAGCATGGATCATGTAGTTTTAGTGGGAGCGTTATATTTTGGGAGCTCCAAAAAACTTAATGTAAATCACATGATTACACATAGTCTTCCCTTTTTGTAACCACATAATCATGTCCTTAAGCATATGGGAAAAAAGACACATATCCCTCTTGATATAATAAGGACATATGTAGAGTGGAAAGAGAGATTGATGTGGACTATGTCTTACGGAAGAGATATAACTTATAACGTAGGTGGGTTATCGAATGAGTTTGCAAAAGGAAATGAACAACTCGATTCCGAGATTTGAGCCGGTGAGGAAAGAGGGCGGTGGAAGATGAAATGCACACATATCATTAAGTGGAACGGATAGAAGCATTAAAGGAGAGGTGGTTGAGAGAAAGAAAAATAAATGACTGGTTAAAGACAAACAAAGAGGTAAATTTATGATTAATAGAATCTATTATGTATTATGTATGGTTGGAAATCACTAACTTAATATTATTTCATGAACAGGAAGAGAGAGAAGAGGGTGGAGTAGCTAGCGGGAATGTTGACCCCCCACGGAGAATCCCACACGTATTCTTTAAACTTTAATTCTTATATGTAATTTAAATAGTGTTTATTTGCGTATTTACTAACTCTTTATTTTGACAGTGTGCATAGGATGATGACATTCCCTTGAGTCAACTCTTATGTAGATAGAGATACTCACTAAGTGGAATAAAATAGGAAAAGGTAACAAATAATTCACATTGGTTTAACAATTGTTCATTGTCTTATTTAGTTGATATTTCAATTGTCACGTTGTCTCGTTTGTTGTAGGTTAGTGTTACCGATGAGACACTCCTTTCATGTTCAACATTCAGTCTCAATATTATTAGAGAGATTGTTGCATGAGAGGTAAGAGAGGTCGAGAAAAATACCATTAGAGATGCAACTTACTTGCAAGTTGAGGAGAGATAAGATGACAAGGAGAGGCATGAGGAGATGGGCATGGGTGAGGGTCCTAAGCAGATGAGAGAGGAGGAAGATATATCGATAATTCATCTATTTTTCTCATTCCCTTTCAATATTCATTTTTATTAAACTTAAGATATAACTATTCATGTAGCTGAGATTGTTGTTATTCCAAGATTTTCAGATTGGGGTAAAATTAAAGCTTATGCCAGATGATATAGTCATCGAGAGAGGATTTTTCTTGATTTTATCCCTCATGTCATTTGTCATAGAATCCAACTCCCCTATATACTGTCAACATCATCATTTCAAGGGCCATTATTCCTACTGTTCCGTTTCCCTACCCGACAACATTTGCAGACACTTTGGCAGAGTGTACATAAGGGTTTACAAAATGGTATGTTATATAAATGAAACTCTACACTCCTCCATAGAGGAAAGTAAATTTACTGGATTATTTAATTATGTGTTTAATTGAATGATTAATCTACCTATAATTATTTACTACATGGTTGGATTTCACGATGATAAAAGCATGTTCTTTATGAGAGAGTACACCGTACTCGGATGTGGACATTCCTCACCCCCACCTTTGAGATCACACCTCCTTCCATTCACAAAAATGCAAAGAGGCGTGTTATATTTTATGCGTCTCTGAGTTCTCTTTCCTCTAATAGAGATCGAGGGAGATGATATCATTTATTGTATAATATTTCTTATGAGGATCTTGATAACTTTATATGTGTATTTGATAATGTTGTTACTCATTTTTGATGTTTATAGTTTAATATTGTATTCTTGATATATTGATTATGGTTTTGGTTTATATTAATCAATGAAATGTTTTTTGGTTATGGATTATTGATTATGGTTTATGGTTTATGGTATATTGATTATGGTTGATGGTTTATGGTTTATATAGAGTTATCCATTTATGATATTTTTATAATGCATATATAATGATTATCATTGTTGTTATGTGACATTCCATTTATTTTATTACATTTCTTATTAATAGGACCCTGATTACTCAAGATGTAGATATGATGATGTTATCACTATGTAATGGGTTAATGTATTAAAGAATGAGATGTTATGTGATTATGGATTATGGTTTATGGTTTATTGTTTAATATTTGTATGCTTCTTCCATGTATGCTTATTTGGGTTTTACGTGCATGCTAAACTTTCATATATCTTCCATCTATGATTTTTTTGTTGAGTATCAGTTAAGTTCATTATTTTCTTTGCAATTATGTATAAATGCTAACTGATATAAATTAGGTGTATAATTCTGGTGTAATTGTACATGGCCAAAGAAAATAATATTGGAAAGCGAAACACTATAATTGTAGAGGATTCAAAACACTATGAAACATTTGAAAATGTCAGTTTTGGGTTTGAAAAATATGTGAGGATTCCTACATCTGAAGATGGGGGTGTTGAAAAAGAAGATGAGGCTTCCCGAGCATTGGGTATGCAATTAGAAATATAAATTTTGACGAATAAGGTAGAGTTATATAAAACCAAGTGTGAGAGACTTACATTGGATAATTTACTTTTCGAGAAAAACAAAAAGGAATTGTTGGACCGGGTTGGATAACTTTCCTCGAAGAAGATGTAGTTGGAGGTTGGTGTCAAATAGTTGCAACTAGAAATTAAGAATGGGGAGACAATGTGTGAATCATAAAATATAATGTACAAATCTCTAATTCTATTCTTAACATCCATGAACTTCATAAGAAACAATGGAGGAAGTTGTATATGGAGGCAAAGGGGGAACCTATAAAAAATGTACAAGTCACTCACACTACAAGAAAAGCTGATAAATGAGTAGATAACTTTCTAATAAAATGAACTTAAGGTCTTGTGCTATTGGTAAGTTACAAGAATTTGTAATCATCAACCCAAGTTTCATTCCCATTAATTTCATTGAATTCTTTCAATAAGATGTCATGGGGAAAACTTGAGGTAGCGGTCAAAATTCTCCATATGGATCGAAAGGAACATAACGGGAAGCTCACGAATGTGGATCGCTAAGTGGATGTTAAGGACCCAAGTCCACCCCATGCCCCCTCAAGTTAGAGAAATTTCTCCTCCACCACTCTAGTTCATAGCTCTGGTATAATAAAAGTGTTTACCATCAAAAGTTTAACCCCTAAGCTTAAGATTGAAGAGGATCTTCTGTTAGGAATTAGTATTTACATTGTGTAGATAATAATTACATTTGGTAATTATTATTATATTAGTAATTTGTTATTTAGTTGTTATATAAAACAACTAATAACGAATGTGTGTTGAGTTGTTTGGTTGTTACAAACAACTCACGAGATTAGTATTTGTTAGTAGAGTAGTTTCCTAATTTATAGGAAACTATGTGCCTATATATTTGTAAGTGCATCCTATGTAATGGATCTGGAATGAATATAATATAATATCATTATTCCGTGTATAAATCTAAATAGTTTTATTGTGCAAATCTATGGCATTTATTATATTTGGTATCGGAGCAAATTTTTGCTAGATGGAAGTTTGAAACAATTGGGAGGGGAAGTGCTTCGCTTATTGCTCCTGTACATGCAAGTCATTTTTGTTTTAGTCAAGCCATACCAGTAAGACGTCTCTCCTTGCATATATATCCAGCTTCAGGAATCTTCATTGGATTTGAATTATTTGCATCTTATTGAGTCTATAGATAACAGATTAGACTTCGTGTTTTAAATCACTATCAGCATATTGAGTTTTGAACATGTCTGGAGGAAGATTAGCCAAATATAGACTCGTTGTTGTCTTGGATTTGATCATTTGTTGATCCAACCTGCATATGTCAGAAGCAATCATCTTTTAGATCTGGTTATACACATCTGAAGTTCATCATTGGTGTTAATATTCTCTTGTGTAGACACGTCTATTTTTTCGGTGATTGCATGGTTTCGGATTGGTTCACATCCTTAGTCTTTGTTGGGATACACTCTATTTGTGTCATGATTAAATCTACATCTTTTGTATCTACCACTTGGCATTGACCCTATCTACACACGTCTGAAGCTCACAAATTTGCAAGCTTGACATTTCCCTATGTAAATTTCTGAATGGATTTGTAAAGCAAAAGGTGTAGTGCATATATTGAGATCTAGACGGTGGAGTTACATCATTTTGAGAAGAAAAAGAAAAGTATAAGGAGAGGATACTTGTTGTCGTGTCTTTTGGTGCCTTCGAATATTATTCAGACTCCAAAGAATATGTGTTCAAGACCAATCAGTAAAATCAATTGGTATGTACTCTAAAAGCTTTGAGCATCAATTTCAACCAAGTTGAAGGTTTGATCTACCACGTGTGGATAAATTCATCACATTTATATGCACAACATCAACCAGAAAGATAGAGAATGTGTGCAGATCTGTATTTTCATGCATTCTAAATAGCAAACTTGGCATAACCGTGGCGTTAAAGAAGAAGCTATTTTGTATTGGAAATGCAGTGAAAATAATAGCTATGGTGAAAATAGTATCATTTATTTTTTACTGTGTATTTTAATTGGATTTCTTGGTTTCATCATTCTATTGTATTAAAAAGTAATCTTTAATTAATTTTTACAAGTTATCGCACAGACGCATTCTCGGTAGAATCCGACATCCGAATTGTGTGAAAATTCATAATGGATAAGTTGAGTCACATTGAAAAATTTGAAGGCAAAGATTTTCATACCTGGCAAGTGTGAACTCAATTATTCCTAATCAACAAAGACTTATGGGATATTGTTGATGGAAAAGAAAAAAACTGACAAATGCAGATGAAGCAGTAAAATGGGACATCGGACATTGAAAGGCTACAACAATGATTGGAGTGTGTCTATCGGATGCTTATCTACATCATATAGACTTAAAAATTTCCTCTCATACAATCTGGGTAACATTGAATAAGTTGTTTGGATCACAAATGGGAAGCACAGTGATATCTTTGAAGAAAAGATATCGGTAAGTTTTTTTCTATCTGTAATCAAATTGCTAGTATAAAAGTAGATGTACATGATGATGATGCTAAAGCACTATTACTAATAAGATCACAAATGGGAAGGTGAGAACATGGTGGAGCATATCAAGGTAAGTTTTTTCTATCTCGTAATTAACTTGCTAGCATAAAAGTAGATGTACATGATGATGATGCTAAAGTAGTATTACTTAATAGCATGCCTTCATGTTATTCTAATATGGTATTTACATTAAGAAAAATAAATCCAAGTCTAGAAGAACTTATTTCTTCTTTGATAGATGAAGAAAAAGAATTATGGTTGTTGAACCATAGGAGACTATGCAATGTTTGGCAGAAACAAGAAAGCATTTGGTAAGAAAAATCCCAAATACGGTTTAACCTCTAAAGGAATGAAGAAACAATTTACATGCTACTATTGTAAACAACCTGGTCATATATCTAACAATTGCAGAAAAAGAGCACAAGACTTACTCGATGGGAAACTACAAGATAATGCCATGATTGTTGATGAAGAAGGAGAAAATGAAGAGGAAGAAAATACCGCACATCAAAGTGATGAAGATTTTCTCTATTAGATGATTTTCAGATGGAGGATGGAGGCACAAGAGGTAGGAGGTCAATCAACGACCTCTCGTCAGTCACCAACAACGGGGCCACATGAAGCTATGGTGACAGTGTGTGTGTGAGTTTTCTTTCATTTTAGAATTGCAGTTTTTGTGTGTATGATTGAACAAAGTTCCTATTTTGGATTTAATAAGTGAAATGTTCACATTGAGGGGGGGAACATGGTCTCATTGTTCCATTTCCATTTTGTTTTATTGTTCAGTTTTGAAATTTGTATTTCCTACATGATTCCTGTTTGTAGAGACATTGTATAATATTGATAAAAAATTATTGTAGCAATCATAATGTGAAGGTTTTTGGTAAACTAGGAAAACCAATTGAGACAGTTTTTGGTAAACCTGCAAAACCAATTGTGAAAGGTTATTGGTACACTTGCAAAACCAAGTTGGTAAGGTTGTTGGTAGAAGTTGGAGAAAACCATCAGTGGAAGAAATGTCCATTGGCAAATGTTCAAGTTTTGTGCAAGCCCGATGCTGCACATTTGTGGAGTTGATCATGAGCACACATAGGTGGCACGCTACAATAAAAGAATGAGATATATTGAACCATGTAAACACTAAGGGGGAATGTTAGGAATTAGTATTTACATTGTGTAGATAATAATTACATTTGGTAATTATTATTATATTAGTAATTTTTTATTTAGTTGTTATATAAAACAACTAATAATGAATGTGTGTTGAGTTGTTTGGTTGTTACAAACAACTCACAAGATTAGTATTTGTTAGTAGAGTAGTTTCCTAATTTATAGGAAACTATGTGCCTATATATTTGTAAGTGCATCCTATGTAATGGATCCGAGAATGAATATAATATAATATCATTATTCCGTGTATAAATCTAAACATTTTTATTGTGTAAATCAGAGCATTTATTATATCTTCTTCTTCAAATTCAGGGTTGGGAGGATGATCTTTGTAAACGTGGACTCATCTGTCATTTCCATCATCTATGGTCAAAGCTTTCTCGGGTTTTGAATCGGTAAAGATAGGGATGCTATCAATAAAAACTATTGGGCATGGGGTGATTATGGTCTATTTGACAAAACCATGGTTTCCTGCATTTGTTCCCTTACATGATTCATTCAACTGGATGCTTGTTTGGGTTAGGATTTTGAGTCGACTTGTACAAATCTATACGAGAATCATGTCTTGAAGCTATTGGCGATGTTTTGGGAGGTCGTGTTGCTACAAATGAGGCATCTACTCAACTAGTGCATCCATCTTATGCCCGTATTTTGGTAGATGTGGATGTTCCCCTTGACCTACCCGAATATATTGAGTTGTAAATTGCATAAAAGATTTGGACTCAAAGATTGGATTATGAAATATTGTCCTTTTACTTCCATAAATGTTTCCAAACAGGGAATTTGATTGATGAGTGTGGGAAACCCAAATGAAAAAATAGAGCAAACTCATCTTGGTGGAAGGATTCTCTTCCTTCTCACCATATAAATGAAGTCCCTTTAGACTCTAATGATGATTCAATTGCTGAGAAGAGAATTTCAAGGGTTGAGTCTACTCTTGTAGTTGAGAAATATTATCGGGATCATTAGATCGGATCTTGAAGGAAATTGTGTAGGTTTCAGAATGAGTAGTTAAGGAGAGCGTACTTTCTGCCCCTCCTAGATTGATGTATCAAACTATTTCTTCGGTTGATGTTATTCTCTTGTGTGATCCACATGGAGAATATTCAAATAAGGGAGAATGAGGTTTGTTCTAGAATAAGAAAAAAATCTTCAAGGAAGATTTCAGCTCCAACACATATGACATTAAGATCTTACTCCTCTATGTTGGCATCGTTTTGTTCTGTTTGGAGGGTTTTATCCTCTTTCTGCTTTTTGTGTGAGTCAATATTGTTTGGATCTTTTGTTTTTGTTTTTGCTAATCTTTGTGAGATTCATTGTTATATCTTTTTGTAATGGTCCTTGGATCCTTTCCAAATATTATAAATTTAAAAAAATTGTAATAAAATTACAATTTTAATGTATTTGTTATTTTAGAAAATCATGTATGCTCTTTCTCCAACCAATATTAAATTTTATATTTTATAATATATTACCCAAAAACACAACTTTTTGTGGAGAATCTACTTTATAACTCGATTTTAGAAAATATACAATAAATATATTACTAATATAATATTTGATGTATAAAATATAATAATTGGATAGTTTATACCATTTTCAAAATACATTAATGATAAGCTATATTATTGAAAAATTCATAATTTAGAATATATGTATGATTAATTCAAATTGTTGTTTAGTGTAATTATTTGAAAGTATGCAATCTATTCCATTTATAAATTTATATGGAAACAAGTTATTAATTTAATTAAATATTTAATAAATAATTTAAATAATACACACTTCTTATACATTAAAATAGATATCTCACACTATTTATACATTAAAATATATATTAAAAATGTGAATAATTTAATCCTAGTTAATAAATCATACTTACCACAAAGATAAAAATTATATGTTAGTGTAAAATCACAAAGACTCGGAATGGCCTCGGATTTGAGTGGGGCATCCGTGTGATCTCGTATAAATGGGACCATCTCTCAAGTTGTGGGACTTGCGGACTTGAGATGGACCTCCGAGAAAGCTAGTTCTTGCTCCTAAACTACCCGCCACAATCTACTCGAGTGCGGGAAAAACTAATCTATCCTAATCTAGTCATTCCAAGGAACCAGAGAGAAGAGAGAGTGAAAGAGAGCCTACAATAAAGCGGAATACACCGAAAAGAAAAGGAGGCAAGATACTTTGCTTTGAGGGAGGATGAAACAAGGGAAAGGGGACCGAGGGAGGTTAAGCAAATGTGACACGATCTAGGTCCAAATCCACAATTAAAAATCCATGAAACACGAGATCCTACTCCCGCAAATGTGAAATAGATGCACATAAATCTGAAAGGGAGAGGCATGGAGAAACAATAAAACATGAGATAGGGTTGAAGAATGCCACAAAATCATGAGTTTATTGCTCTAGAAGGTACGCAGACTATTACATTTTTTCTTAGAGGAACAAATACGCTTGCAGTGTAGGAGATAGCTTACTAACTCAAATAGAGTCAAGAAACAATTTTTATAGAGTTTCCCCACACCTAGAATGTCTCCCCCTTCTCAAATGATAAGTTTTTATAATATATAGAACGTCGAGGTGAGAGAGAGAAGAAAACTCAAAATTCACTTTGAAATATCAACCACCAACCATCAATACCCTACAAATCCACCTACAATCTGTTAATTCTGGTTTCCCATGTCTGTTTGGTGTATTAGAGAAGGAAAGATGGAAAATCATATTAGATCTAGGTAGTTGAAGCAATCGATCCTGTATTAATGGATTGAAAGAATTTTTCTATATTTTCACCCATCAAATCCTGCTAAAAATAATAATTTATACTTTCATGGCGTAGAGGAGGTTGAGACCTTTCCAACGGTACCAAATTTGTTGAATTTTGAGCACTAGATCGAAAGTTATGTCCATTTGAATATTTGAATCGAATCCATAAAAATGGTGAAAAACAAGTTTTGCAAAATGGATCCATGGGCCAAAAATTCACTTTTTCCCAAAATCCTCTTGAAGCCCCGCAGGCCCAAAATTCACTTTTTCCCAAAATCCGCCATGGGCCCAAAATTGAAATTGCGCTTTTATGATAGTTGTAAACAATGTAAAAACTCCCATGCACCCCCAACTTTACATTTTCCATTTGTCATCTCCGGGACCATTGGCCCGCATTTTCCACTTAGCAAAAGAAATCCTTCCCAGCTCATGGGCCCACAATTATAACTTGTGCCTTTTGCAAAAAGTGCAAAATGCCAAAATATCTCCTGCCGCTTGCCTTGCCGTCCTTGGGGACCACCTCTAGATTTCAACCTTGAAGATGCACCGAGCTGAAACATGGAGGCTTCCTTTTATCTCAATTTTTCCCAAGATAAAATTGATTAAACATGACCCCGTGTAGGAAGAAATCCAAGGGTCGGTTCCATCATATGAGCTCGCATTTCAATCCAACAAATAGGTTAGAGATGGGCTCTAAAATGGAGTAGGGTTAGGGAAGGAGCAAACAGTCGATTAAATGACCGACTATGTCCCCTTTTTTACTTTGACCATGTGGCGAGCTCATGCTCATTTGGGAACCTGCTCTTGATTCTTCTATTGAAGTTGCTGCACCGAGCTGACATGTGGTGCATTCCGTGAGTCCTTTAACTTTCTCTACGGCCATTGTAACTTTTTGAGGATCTCACCATGTGGAGGGATGGCACACATTTGGGACCTACCTTTTTGATGTACCTTTTGGAATTGTGCCGAGCTGACACATGGCGCCTTCCATGTGTCTATTGTTCGGTCTTGAGTCAATTCGTATGCGACAAAGTCTGAAAACTTCGAGCCCTTTTGACTTTAATATTCTCCCGTGAGTCTCGGCCTCCTTTCACATTGTTTGATCCTACATTTTTGATTTCACCTACCCCTCAGATTTGGGATCAATTGCAAGCTTGTAGTATTGAACCAACCCTTCCAATTTTATTCTGTGTGTTTGTGTTTTATCAATTTTTTCAGGGGGAAAAATTGGGATAAAAGTTTGGTGACTCACGGGGACATCTGCCTACTAGATGAAGAGACCAGTTTCCTTTGTTACATCCATTGGGCATGGAGTCACGAATGATAGCCCAGTAATGATCTAGTCCCTAAAAACTTGAGCTTGACTGCTTGTACTTGGTAACCACGGGGATTTTATCTCCGTCCTCGAAATGGACTATCTTGAAACCTGATTTTAGTTTCTCTGTATTTTTTATTTGAAATTAGCAACTACTACAGGAAACTATGGGTTTCTCTGCCATAAATACTAAAGATCTTGGTGCATTGTAACTCCAGAGCAATACGAACAAAACTTATATACAAAGATTAAATCATACATGCCTCAAATAAGACATGTAGAGTGTGCAAAAGAACTTGTATTCTATGAAAGAAAATCTACTCCTACTCCTACACTAACCCTAATAAAGAAAATCTAAACAAAGCCTGCTATAGGTAGGGAGAAATAACTTCCCTTTCTCAAAAAATGTGGCCATGTATATGATTTGGCACTAAACATGGAACTTATAATGAGTGAGAAACCGATAAGAGGTCGATCTTCCACCCAAATCATCAAGGTATCAACATCAATCGAAAATACCTCCTCAAGTTGATTGGCATTGGACTCCTAGAGGTGTTGATGGTGAACCTTGCTGCTTTGATGCTCATCCTCATGCCCTGAAGTGGGCATGAATGGTTTTGGCTTCTCCCTTGGATCTAATGAAGCCAATTACCTGATTGGGCACGGTCTGGTCCTTTGAATGTGCCCATGGTTATGAATTTCAACTCCAAGGATGGAGTCTTCTTGCAGACCTTCATGGTGTATGGTATGGAAGAGATGGGATCCTTGTGCCTTTTTCCTTCCTCCTCCTGAGAAGAACATGAAAGATCACGATCCTCTAATTTTGGTTCCAGAGGGGCTATTATGAAGTGCAGGTTACGGTCCTTGAATGCTCGCTTCATGGTAAGAGCTCATGTGCTTGGAAGGTGGATGATGGAGGAGAAAATGATGTGATCTCCATGGGATCCTCTCCATCAAAGAAATCCTCCAAGTTAGATAGATAATCTACCTCCTCATTTTCTTGCTACGTGTGCTTGAACTCCTTTATGGTGTCCTTCGGATGTGTGATTTTATCACCATGGTTTCCCTCATCTTCAAACATGAAGTTTGAAATCTCAAACTCTTCTTCGACATTAGAGATTGAAGAGGATGGAGAGGGAGGAAGAATTAAAGGTTCTTCTATGGCTTGTTCTCGCACTTGAAGCCTCTAAAACTGCATGATCCTCCTCCATAGCTAGAATGTACTCCTCTTCTTTTGGATTTGGAGTAGCTTCTTCTTCCCACACTTGTGTTATAGCTGAAGCTTCCACCACTTGTGGCTTGACCTCAGCCTCCTCCATAGGCTTAACCAACAAGGGGATTTTGTAATCCCGAATCTAAGAGCCAAGCTTACCAAGTTTTTGATCATCTCTTCTTTGGCTGGCTCTTCTTCTTGTTGCTCTCCTTGACTAGTTTTTGGAGTCTCTCCCGACATGGACTTGGGAGAGTAGGAGGAGTGGTGGATGGGGTCTCCACTAGTTTTTTCCTTGTTTGTGGTGGAGGGGAAGGCATTGCTTTTGGCTCTTGTGGAGGGGACTTAGATTTGGAAGGGAAAAGGGAAGAGGAAATAAGATGAGATGGAAGACTAGGGGATGGAGAAGGGAATTCAGCACTAGGGGCAAGATGGGAAGCTTGGAAATTGAAGCTCAGGTTGAGATGGTGTTGCTTGGGGAGTGAAGAGAAAATTACCAGACTTACCCATTAACAAGGCTCCCTGACACCAAGTTCGTAGGCCTCTATCTCCTCAGCCCACTGCACAAGTTGGGGAAGCATCTCAATCATGAAGTCAAGCTTCTCCTGCGGGCTATAGTGTCTTGGAAAAGGCCAACCCATGGACAAGGTGCCCTGCAACCAATCCTGAATGCCTTCATTTGAGCTAGTAGCCATGGAATGCACCATGCTAGCCTCTATTCTTTGAATCTTCTCTAGCAAACTAGCATTCTTTTTGTTACTTATTACCATTATATACATCCCCTTCTTCTTGATAAGCCCATAGCCAAACTTGCTTTGACACTACTCATATGAGTAAGTATAATGATTCTCGAATCGATCATAATTCTGATCTAGAGGAGTCTTGAAATACATTGAAGGTGGACTACACTACTGTTGTTGCAAGTGTGAGTTCAAATAGGAAATGAAGTCATGATTTCACAACTTCATGGAATGGGAGAAAATGAAAGGTGTGGAAGGAATGATCCATGGGTGAAAACTATACAACTCAAAGAATGGGTTGTTGACTAGATGGATTCACCAAATGTGTTTTGCATGTGCCTCTAAAGGATGAATCTTATGAAGAACACATCAACTTGATGAAATGAAGTGGTAAGGTGCTTAAGACCTATTCGACCAGGCATACCAAAACTGTTAGTGTGGTTACACGATGGCTTAAGATTTATTGTTTGATAATGAGACACCTTGAAAAGATGAGAAAAATCTAACCTAAAATGTCCAATCGGGCATGCCAAAACTATTAGTGTAAAATCACAAAGACCCAAAAATGGCCTCAAATTTGAGTGGGGCATCCGGTATGATCTTCATTACATGGGACCATCTCTCAAGTTTTGGGACTTGTGGACTTGAAATGGACCTCCAAAGAAAGATGGTTCTTGCTCCTAAACTACTTGCCACTATCTACTCAAGTGCAGAAAACTAATCTATTCTAATCTAACCATTCCAAGGAACTAGAGAGAAAGAGAGAGTGAAAGAGAGCTCACAGTAAAGTGGTGATACACCGAGAAAAGGAAAAGAGGCAAGATAATTTGCTTGAGGAGGGTGAAACATGAAAAAGGGAAATGAGGGAGGTTAGGCAGATGTGACACAAACCCGTGTCCAAATCTACCATTAAAACTCCATGAAACATGACATCCCGCACTTGCAAACGTGAAATACATGCACAGAAAACAAATCTAAAAGGGAGAGGCATGAAGAAACAATAAAACATGAGAAAGGGTTGAAGAATGAAAATAATCATGAGTTTATTGCTCTAGAAGGTACACAGACAATTACATTTCTACTTAGAGGCACAAATACGCTAGCCAGGTGTAGAAGAAGGTTTACAGCTCAAATGGAGTCGAGAAACAATTTTTAAGGAGTTTCCCCACATGCAAAATGTCTCCCCTTCTCAAATGAGAAGTGTTTACAATATATAGAACGTCGAGGTGAGAGAGAAAGAAGAAAACTCAAACTCTGCTATGAAATATCAACCACCAACCAAGAATGCCCTACAAATCTGCTTGCAATCTATCAATTCTTGTTCCCCATGTCTATTTGGCATGTTGGAGAAGGAAAGATGGAAAATCATATCAGATCTAGGTAGTTGAAGCAATCGGATCCCATATTAATGGATTGAAATAATTTTTCCATATTTTTACCCATCGATCTTACTTGAAAATAAAAATTCATCCTTCCATGGCGTAGAGGAGATCAAGATCTTTCCAATGGTACCAAATTTGTTGAATTTCGAGCATTGGATTGAAATTTATGCCCATTTGAATATTTGAATCGAATCCATACAAAAATGGCAAAAACAAGTTTTGAAAAACAGATCCGTGGCCCAAAATTCACTTTGTGCCTTTTGCAAAAAAATGCAAAACTATAAAACCTCCCACACCCCAAGCCCAAAATTCATTTTTTGCCGAAAAGCCTCATGCGGGACCAAAATTGAAATTGTGCTTTTATGAAAGTTGTAAAAAGTGTGAAAAAATCCCGCCTCGAAACTTTACATTTTCCATTTGTACTCCCTTGGCCCACCACCAAGATTTTCCACTTAACAAAAGAAATCCTTCCCGGGTTTGTAGGCCTGCAATTATAACTTGTGCCTTTTGTGAAAAGTTTAAAATGCTAAAATATCTCCCGCCGCCTTTGACTAGTCCTTGACTCTTCAACGGTCGACTCTGTCTTCTTTTTGACTCGACCATATGGTGAGCCTATGCTTGTTTGGGGACCACCTCCCAATTTAAACCTTGAAGATTTGCCGAGCTGACATGTGGAGGCTTCCTGTTATCTCAAATTTTCCGCCGAAAAAATTGATCAAACATGGCCCTATGTAGGAAGAAATCCAAGGGACAGCTGTCGTACGAGCCCGCATTTCAAATCCAACAAACAGGTTGCGGCAGACGTGTTCTAAAATGGAGGAGCAGGGTGGGGAAGGAGAAAACATTGATTATGCCTAAGGAGCCACGTGTCAAACCTCAATTACATGTAGGAAGGTGGGCCTGGGGAGGACTTTTCACCCAAATCGGAAATAAAGATGATTTTTTTACAAAACGACCAATTGGGGCATGTGGGGGCAATTTTTGCATTTTTATTTTTTTGTGCCAAAAGGAGAAAAGTAAATTTCGGGCCCACGAACCCATTCTACTAACTAGAATTCACCATTTTTGTATGGACCCAACTCAAAACATTCAAATGGACATATATTTCGACCTAGTGGCCGAAACTCAATAAATTTGGAAACATTGGAAAGGTCTCGACCTCGTCTACACCATGGAGATATGAAACTTTAATTTTGAAGAAGTTAGGTGGGAAAAAATGGGAAACATCTTCATGCCGTTAATATAGGATCCAATCACTCCAACAACTAGATCAGATTTGATCTAATACGTCGTTCTTCCTCCTTCAACGCGCCAAACAAGTAATTGAGGCAGATTTGACAGATTTGGGGCAGATTTACAGAGGCATTGATGGCTAGTAGTTGAGCTTAAATTTTTTTTTCCGCCTCTCTCCATGTTGCATCTATAAAATAAGGAGTTAGAATCATTGTAAAGGGTTGGACAATTTTGTTTTGCATCCTCCCTTCTTCCCTTGTTTGCAAGAGAATTTGTGGAGCTTTCCAAACCTCCCATACGGGTTGTAATGCAATTTTTTCACCTCTTGGCCACTACAATGTACTTGTATTAACTCCTGAGCAATAATATATATGTCTGTGGATGATTCTCAACCCTCTCATGTGTTCATTGTTGTCTTTCTGATCTCTTATTGTAGTTTGGTTACCTGTGCATGGTGTTTGTATTGCATTTCGTGGTCTGTGTTAATTTGAAAATGAGTGTCTAACATTCCTTTGGTGCATCACCTCATTAGCTTAGGTTTATTTTATCACATCTTCTCAACCTGTCTCCTTGGTAAAATAGAGTAGGCTTAGAGTAGATCCTCTGCAATTTATTTGTGTGTACCTAAACATAGGAATAGGAACCGACCTTAATCCGGAGAGCTCTCTCAACTCACAAGGTACCACACTTTGAGAGATGCTCCATGTTGTGCAATCACACTGAGATTCTCAACTCATCTAGTTGCAGGCACGTAGGGGTGTTGTGATTCTACTCTAACACTTCCTTCATCTTATCCCGTGCTTGGAATTTTCAATGGCCGGTGCCCCTTTTGGACCTGGGACACATGGAGGGTTGGCACTAGTTCAGGGTCTTTCTTTGGGCCATGCCTTTGAAGTTGCACCAATGAGACATGTGGCACCTTCTCGCGCTCTCGACGTACCTTCCTCGTATTCTTCCTAAGTCCCTTCTATTTGATGAAGGCTTTATGTCTAACCCGGGACACGTGGAGGCTTCTTGCTCATTTGGAGACTCTGTTTGGACCTGACCTTTGGAGGTGCGTTGATTGGACATGTGGAGGGGTCCGTTGCCTAAGAATTTTCAACTGCCGACTTTGTCTCCTTTTCGGACTGGGACACATGGAAGCTTCACGCTCATTTAGAGACTGTCCCTTGGGTCTCACTTATAAAGTTACACCAATGAGGCATGTGGAGGCTTTTGCCAACCCTCTTATACTTAGTCGATTAAACGATTGGCTTTGTCCCCTTTTTTACTCTGACCACGTGGCGAGCCCATGCTCATTTGGGAACCCACTCTTGATTCTTCTTTTGAAGTTGTGCCGAGATGAAAAGTGGTGTCTCATATATATATCTCCCCAGGATAAATATAGACAAATAAAAGGATATAGAAATCAAGGAAACTCAAGATGTCGACATGAAAAAATTTACGCCCAAGGCGTAGTTTGGGGTGCACATCGAAGATGTCGACACGAAATGGATGCGCCTATGGCGCAGTAAGAAGATGTCGACATGAAAAAGTCACGCCCAAGGAATGGGCCTGGGGTGCACATCAGAAGATGTTCCACGAAAAGGGATGTGCCTATGGCACAAGTAAGAAGATGTCAACATGAAAATTGACGCACCGAGGTGCATCTTTAGGAGGCGCAACATTTTGAGCATTGACACCCCGATAGGAAGCAAACCTTGACGCAGATATTCAAATGGCCATAAATTTTCACAGGGAGCTCGAATTCACACAAGGTTGGACTTTTTGGGTTTGCTAGGGTTCTCACCTACCGCCATAATGAGATGACTTAAATGTAGTCTGGAGGTGGTTGGGGTAGATTTGGATTTCCTCTCCCTTCCCTCTCTCATTCTTCCTATAAATTGTAAGGAGGTGCTTCTTTCTAAAGGTTGGAAATTCTTGTTTTTCCCCTCCCTTATCTTTGCAAGTGAATTTGTGGAGTTCAACCTCCCATTTGAAATCGTAATGCAACTTTGCCTCTTGGCATCTTGTAGTGTATTGTGTCAATCTTTGGAGAAAATAATGCATGTCTGTGGATGATTCTCAACCCTCTCTGTGTTCATTTGCATCCTCTTGATCTTTCACTGCAAATATGGTTATCTATGCATGATCTTGCATTACATTTTAATGGTTTGTGTTTATTGGCAAGACAGGTGTTTCTTCATTCCTCGGTGCATCACCTTTGTTAGTTTAGGTTTATTTTTATGCATCTTCTTACCCTATCTCCTTGGAAAGTTAGATTAGGTTTTTGAGTAAACCCTCTGCATTTTTATGTGTGCATCTGAACAAAGGAATAGGAACCGGCCTTCATCCGGAGAGATTTCCCGATTCACAAGGTCCCACACTTGGGAAAAGCTCCATGTTATGCAATCGCACTGAGAGTCTCAACCCATCGAGTTACGACATTCTGAGTCTTGCCGATTTGCCATCAACAAGTTATCTTCCGTGAGTCCTTTGACATTTTCTACAATCGTTGTAACTTTTTGAGGCTCGACCACATGGAGGGATGGTGCACATTTGGGACCTACCTTTTTGATGCACCGAGATGACATTTGGGAGATGAAAATGGCACCTTCCCCTGAGTCTCTGTTTGGCCCCGAGTCGACTTGTATGTGACAAAGTCCAAAAACTTAGAGCCCTTTTGAATTAAATTTTATCTTGTGAGCCTCTGGCCTCCTTTGACATTTTTTGATCCTCTATTGTCTAGCCATCAATAATGTGGATGAAATTATGGAAGCCTTATAGGGAATAGATCAAGCTAAGAAGAAGGTTTTTAAGAAAATGCAGATTGAAGGTGATTCCCTTATTATTAAATCTTTTAGAAATGATAGGTTTCATAATTGGACTTTAAGAAATATCCATAATGATATTAAATAAATGGTTAAATATTTTGATAGCTTTGATCTTATTCATACCCCTATAATGGAAAATAAATTTGTGAATTATCTTACCAATTTGGGGGATAAAGGTAATAATTTTAAAGTGTGTGAGAGGGGAGATGATATCCCCAATTCTAATAATAATCTCAATAATAATGATAGGTACTAATGTGTGAGTGGTTCTTTTCCCTCATTTTAATGTCATCATTGTTGTCATCGATAACAAGAGCCCCGCCACGAGCTAGATATATGGTTCATTTTATTTAAATTCCATTTTCGTGGACTCTTTCGTTCACTGTTTCTCCATTTTTCATTCTCAATTGAGTAAAAACATGGGAGGTGGTCATGTGATAACTTAACCCACAACTATGGAACTCCGAAGGATAACCCCTCCTTGTGTACATTCTAAAAATTAGTAGGTTTCAATTTTCATCTCAAAAATAACAGGTCGGTTCCTTATCTTGTGTTGGAGTTTGGAAGAGGCTTGAAAAATTGTAGCATGGTGGTTTATGGCATGGAAATTAATGTTTATAAAGCTTCAATCACATACGATACTAGAATGGAAATGAAGGTCTTAACAATTTACAAAGATCGGACTGCACACAAGCAAAAACTAGACTTTCTTCTTTAGTAAAGAGAAAGTATACCTTCTTGAAGATTGTATCGCTTGATACCGCATCCTCAATATTTGGAATATGGTGTCTCTCCACCGTATAAGGTATATTAATATTTAAGGAAGTATAGAAAAATATATACACATCATCTTTCTACTCTTAACATGTTTAGGCATAAGATTGTTATGAGCCTTCCCTTTTTCTTGTTCATGTCTTTCTATGTGTCTGTTAATAATTTTAAACAAGGGAATATTAAAACACCATTACACCATGGCTTAATACTCAATATATTTAAGAATGGTAAACATATGGTAGCTAAGGAATTAGAGTCTAAACCAGGGAAATCGGATGACAATTGTACTCTTGCAGACCATATGAACACAATGAGCTAGAGAAAGAGTACTATAATCTAGGGAATGGAAAATGTTTTATTGGGGCTACTAGTTATCTCAACGAAATGAAATTTTAGTTGTCTATATAGGGAAAGAGAGAGAGAGAGGTGTCGGATTAGAATGGTGCTTTTGATAAAATTTCCCTCAGGGTTAGACAGGTGTAAAAGGAGATGTATGACTTTGGCGAAGGGTTGAAAAGAATTTGGGAAATAATATCTTAAATTCCATTGAGGCCTCTAATAAAATATGTATTTACCTAATCTCCAATAGAGATGAAATGCATGAGACTAAAAGGTTGGCTATGGAGTTGCAGGGAGGCTAGACAAGCGGAGAAGGATGAAAAATTCATAAGTTTAATCTTCAACTCAATAGTTTAAAGAAAGAAGAGTTGGTTAAATACGACATCCATACCTTATATGACAAGATTGATGAGATGAAAGGTCATGAGGAGAGTCAAATGAGGATGTATAAGAACTTGAAGACTAATTAGGATCTTGGATATTTGAGATTTTGATGGATTATTTGTGGATTGTGTAGTATGGGAAGGTTGTCTCTCGCCTATTTTTTTGGCCTCGGGTGTTTATTTTTCTATTTATCCTTATATTGGACTATTGGACTGTGGTTTAAGAAAAAAAAATTTATCCCTTTTTTTCCTGTCTCTTTTTTTTATCCTCATTTTTTATATTCATGAGGCATTCTCATTGTAAGGCCCCTTTGTTCTATAATCCTATTTCTTACCTAATCTAATAATAACACCTATCCATATATTACAAGAGTGGTCCTAGATTGGCTAAGACTAAAAAATGCATAGCTTAAAAATGGTTAGAATCATTAAAATAAATGTACTTATATCAGACGAAACTAACCCCTAGAGCATGTTATGAAAATCTAATTCATAACCTCATTTACATGAATTTTAAATGTTTTGAATTTGAAGGTACAAATTTATTTTTCAAAGTAGTCAATAACTTTATAACATGACAACATAATTAACTATTATCCACCAAAAATCTATTTTCATGTATCTATATAATTCTAGTTTTTCCATACATTCCATACATTTAAGTTCCTTTAAGACTGATATACATTCCATAAATTTACTTTCTAAAGCTCAACCTACTCTTTCCTATGATACATCTCTGTACACATCCTAGATATATCTCTAACACATAACATTTCAGATTAGAAAAACCATTCATGGATTTTTACTATACATGTAATAAAATAATGTATTGTATTTAAGGACATTCAATACTCACTTCGTGTACACACTAAGTTACTCAAATATAAATAACGATGAGGATTGTTTTCATTTGTATTGAAGACACCTACTATTAAAGAGAAAATAAATGATCATTATGTTATTCTTTTCCTTACATATTTAACTTTCTTGAAAATTCACATTCACACCGGGAATTCAATGTTTTACCCGTAGGTTCCCCTTGTTGCATTTATCTTCTCTTTACACTATTTGTGTTAGGAAATTTGAAGAATTCATAGTATTTAACGTGATTTTTCAAATCTTACACAATGGTTCGCCTCTTTGTCGCACCATGTTGATGTCTTATACTCGCACTAAACCAAGGAAGCATGTGGATATGGGTATCTCATTGACATATCCAATGAAAGTAAAATCTATAATATTTGATGCTTGTAGGTCTTTCCTAAACCTCTCAACACATGGAATTTATGCCTTGATTTGTCCCTTTGCACTTGGTGGTGTATCCGACGCTGACTTTAAGAAGTGTCCGCATGTGTTTATAATAAAATTTGAACTACTTTCTATCATCAAGTAACCATCCACAACCATTTCAAGAGTACCTATGACATATAATACACTATAGATAATTATTTAGTGTAACCCACGTAAAACTAGATGTAGAATAAATAAGGATATAAAAATAAACTAGATTTTTCAACCTCCTTGTACAATTGAAACCAAGCCTCATACCATCCAAAAATGTTGACTATTGTTCTTTAGGTAGGGAAAAATCTTGGCTACTAGACTCATTCATATCATTAGATAGTGGATACACATTTTCACCTACACATGAAAGAAACGTAAAGTCGTTCTTTTTTCACAAGAAACAACACCGTAAATAAAAACACTATTAACTTTATATGTGTTGATAAAAATCATATGATTTAAAATAAGTAAATACCATTAAATAATGTTGGTTTATATTTCCTAAATTGTATAAAACCTTTGCTATTGCCCTCATTCATAGTGATTGACTATCAAGAGGCATTAACACCTACACATAAAATTCAACATAAATTCAATCATCTCTATCCACTACAAAACCCCAAAACCGAATACACATTAACAATACGAGCTGAAAAACACACCGTGGTTTCCATGTTCCATCTAGGAAAAAAAAATCTTACCATCGAGTGTCAATGGCTATTTGTGTCACAAGGTGGGGCCATCTAGGAACATGTCTTCATTTACAATTCTTTTCTTTGCATATGCATTGGATCCCGCATGTGAATGAAACAAAATTAGAAAATGATGCTTATTTCCATTATGAGTTATGTTTAGCAATTTACATAGCTATTTGGCACATATGATATGTTTGAACTACCTTCCATTTTTGGTGCTTGAAAAGATGACACAAAACAATATCACCTACAAAATTCCTATTCCTTCAACACGTACTTGCATGTACTTCCCGTCCAAAGAGTCCAGAACATTTGCATACGTCCAAGGCACCACATTGCCTTACCAATTACCATCTGCTTTTGGTTGTTTGACTCCTCACCGCAATTCATATCCATGAGGATGAAGCGAAATGCAATATGTATCTCGAAATAATATTTACCCTCTCAATAACTATTAATAGTTGTATTTATTTTTTCAAGTTGGTCAATAAGCCAAATTATTGTAAGTTCCTCTTTTTTTTGTAAAATGGCTTCACCCTATACAATAGTGTATAGAATAAATGGTCCATCTGACAAATAATTTTTTTTTCTATTGCACAAGTATCCGGTCTTTATATAATAGTGGTAAGCCTCAATGGATACATTTGTATCCTAATTTGCATGAGTGAAATTTTGAAAAAATAATCCCACATGGCTATCTATTCAAACAGATGGAATATAAAAAAATATAATCCATGTATAACCTTGTAAGCTGAAAATTAATAAAAGTATGCCAAGCCTCTTACTCACCAAGACGCCCTTCGATTTCACACCAAGTATTCATGAAGTACTTGAAAAAATGAGTTTCCTCTTTTAATTTGTTAAGGAAGACTTGAATGATTTGGAAAGTTTAATCTTCATGCATTCGCACCCCATACATGATCATACTTAATATCTCAAAAATATTTGACCTCAACTCTTTTCTAGCATATCTGTACAAAATTTTCAGCTAGAATCTTGACACATTCCATCATTCTTAATGAATGCCTTAATTTACAAATTGGCACAAAGAATTTTTTTCTCATTTATTGACCTCCACTAAACACCAGTAAATGTCTTCGATAGTATACCTCGATGAAACGGCCCATGCTATGGGCACCGTAACCTCTTTCTCATAAAATAGAAAGGAGTATAATTAGTAATACAAAGAACATGACATCATAGGTTAACATCGAGTGCAATAAAACAGAAAGGGAAGAATATAAATGATATAGAAGGAAAGAATATTTTTAAAATTCATTTGGATTACTTACGACATATTTATTCATGGTGAATGTTGAATCTATGGAGATTATAGAATTTTTTGAATGTTGTACCATTCTCTCACACATCCATGGTGTTTCAGAACCTCATAATGAATAGAAAGGTGTTTCCATTATGCCATTGATAGAAGAACTATAGGTCCCTCTCCTTCACATGCCTTAAGTTCATGCTCATGGCATCATCAACATGGTTTTGAGACCAGATGGAGAGAACTCTTTTCCATGCATTGATCGCATCGCTTTCTTGTTATGAATTGGTCCCAATTTTTCAACATACCCACCAAGAAGGGATCCTCTATATGTTTCTCACAGCTTGTGTCCATAGGAAAACCCATCAACAAAATATTCTCAATCTAACTTTTGCATTCATTTGACAAGTATGGGGTAATAGAAACATGAGGATCATTAATGTTAGTGTCGGGAAAATTTTAGTGGTGAATTTTCATAAACTCGAGAATATAAAGGGTTTTGGAAATTGGTAATGGTGAATTTTTTTGCATCACCGTCACCCAATTCACTAAATTTTTGACCGATAGGTCATTTATATATGGGTCACCACCTATTATTTACACTTAAATGAACTTATGAATATATTTCACCAACGTTTCAAATAAAACTAGGATCATATTCGCTGATGTGTAATACATATAGCTCATGGGGTTGTTGGGGTTTGGGGCAACACCCCGTAAAGACACATTTTATATGTATTTATTCATTGTTTGTATTCATTATTTGGCACATAGAAAATCGTCTCGAGCCTTCCATCCTACACCTATGATGAACATGACTAAGATGTGCATGTGCACATGGGAGAGATGGAAATAGAAGTTGATCATCCAACCCAGTGTTTTCTAAGCATGATAAACAATCATCCAGTTGTCGAAGAGACGGTCATAGTGGTAGATGTGCACATAGATGACTATCATATGCAACACTATGTAACCTATAAAGACACTTGTCTAACCCATCCCATTGTCAAAATATAGTCGTCTAACCTACTAAATGAAGACAACCCTATGCAAAGGTTGTCTAACCTTTAGAGTCACTGCCTAACCTATCCCACTCGAAAAGATGATTGTCCATCCAAGTAAATGACTATCGTCCAATGATGTACATTGATAAAAGATTTTCCATCACGACCCCCATCTAATACTACATAGATGTCTATTTAACACCTATTTAACATTGTGAAACTACGGAAATTTTTGAAATATAGAATCTCCTTTAACGAGAATTTTTTTATAGATGTTCACCATTTGTTTGAAGGTCATTTTTGGAGATATGACACCCATTCTATAATAATTTTTATGAGGGGGGTCTTAAAATGAAGCTTGGTATTGTCGTTTTCTACATTTCAAAACTCACAATTTTCATTAGAATGAAACCAATAATTATATATTATAATCATGACCTTCGGTCTCCAATACATCACCTTCACATTGAATTGGAATTGACAACCCCTTTTATTTTTTTTTCCTCCTCACTCTTTTACCTCGTTGGTGGTTTATTTCTATTATCCTTAGTACCATATGATCGCCATAGTTGTAATTAAAAACATTAACATCAAATTATATACAAATGTTTACAAAAGCATGTACAAAAATAGTGTTACATAAGGTACAAACCAAAAATATATCTTCATCGTATGTTCTTTTGTAAACAACTATATCAAGGATGTTGTGTTTTTTGTGGATGAAAGTAGTCTCAAAAATTATAGGAGAATCTTCTCCCTTTATAAATTCCTTTAGTCTTCCAAGAGGGATGGATCTACAAAGGTCCATGTTAGGATCATCCCTTATTGGGGTCCATTCCATGTCATCATTCATGAATTACCTTGCTTCATATCCTATGTCTTGGATAGGAAGATTGTACATTATTTTCTATTTGTGACTCTTTCACACCCTAACACATATTACATAATGCTAGCATCGTTAATGAAATAATGAAATATTACAAACAAAATGACAACATAAAACAAGGCCATGATATGACAAATCCGTCAAGAAGTAGTTTTTTGTTCAAGAGGAGGATTTTGTTATGAACAAAGGATAAGCTAAGAGTAGTTTTTTCTTTCTATATTTCTTGTTTGGACTTCGATGTTACACATTTCATGTTGAAACGTTAATAAAAAAATATTTTTAACATGTGGTTTGAAAGTGGTGAATGAAGGGCATTTAGGGGGACCCAAATAATTGGCATTGATAAGATTGTAATATAGCAATTGTTGTTTAATAAGATTTAAATATTTAGGGTTGGCTTTAAGAATTTTTAGAAATGCAAAATGAAATGAGAAAATCCTTTACATGCCATTATACAAGAGCAAATTGTGGTGGTAAAATAATTATCTCCCATCGATTAAGCCAAATGTTATGTAGATTTTGTTGTAGTAGTTGTAGAACTGGAAGAAGACAATTATATGCACAATTATTGTTCAACTGTTTTGCACGAACTATTAATGGTTCCCTAAGGGCATCAAGTTTTGGCCAGAAATATTGATAATTATGATATTCTCTATTTGCAGGGATTGGTATTTGCTCATTTTGCAAAAATGGTACTATGTATTCTTTATATATGGAACCTTTTTGTTGGAGTAAATATTAAGCAAGATATGGAATTTTTGAAATATATTTTAAGTAATGGCTTAAAGGAAGATATGCATGTGTAATTCTGGGCTTATTTGGCTTACAAATTCCTACACTTTACCACTTTGTGGTATCCCTGGGAAAAGTGGGACCAAAAGTCATGATGTCCAGCGGGTTTGTCACGAGGGAAAGAGAACATATCAGTTTTAAGGAAGATGAGGTCACATATGTGCTAATTTTTTTATCTTCCCATCAGGTAGAACCTAAGAAGAAACCAAAATTAAATCCAAATCAAATTTATAAAATGTGAAGTCAGTGCAGAAACTTGAAGAATGGTATTGAGATGCTTTTTTAATCAAACTTTCTTGGATTCCAGATGACGGCAAGGGTGTCTGATTGCCTACTGAAATAAAGACTATGATATGCCTCAGACCTTTAGAAATAGTTGAGGTTTTGGACATATCAACAGTAGAGAAGAGGAAACCAGATGACTAAGTTGTTACCAAAAAGCAACAAGTTTGTGGAAACCAAACTGTGTGCGGATCATTTTTGAATCGACCTCATAGCAATGTGATCCTTTTTGCTCCAAGTTCTGCATGGAGACCTTTAGCCATGGCTTTCAGGTCGTGCAGATGAGCCCATCGAGGGTTGGGTGGCGGCCCTCGATCCTATCTTGGACCTTCTTAATCGATTGGATGTGTTTTCTTCAGAAGGTGACCCATACAAGACCTGCCACACGAACTGCCCACCATTAGATGCATTAGCGAGAATATGGAGAGGTAATAGGATGGACACTATTAAAACCAAGAACGTAATTAAGAGAACTAAATAAACTAGCAATTGCACTATAAGTCTGCAATGGAAACACCGATAGGTTGACACAATAAGGGAAGAGCGTTCAACAAATATGTGTTATTAGAATTGTGAGTACAGACAAAATCAATGTAGTTGCATGAATGTAATTTGTTCTAAATATAACAAAAATAACCAAAACAACAACATTATGCTTCTTTCCTCTTTTGTTATGCCTACGTAAGTTTTATAGAAACCGTAAAGTCCATATTATTTGTATTTATTCTTAATAGCATAAGTAAATTTGTGGTCATACTTGAAAATATGAGTTTGAAACAACCACATTCAAAACAATATGTGATTATCTAAGCATTTTTTTGCAAAATTTATAATCATAGTCAAATTTGAAACAAATAAACTCAAAACAATTAGATTTGAAATAATATGATATTACTTGTGTGGGATTTTGGGTGACATTTGTATCCTAGTAGAAATGTTGTCTTTGTTATTCAAGATTTTGGAGCCTTGCTAGAAACTATCCACCTAAATACCATCTTCCAAGACAATGTTTTTTTGTCATTTTAAAAACATTGAATATATTAATGGTATGAAATATTTTGTTTATAAAGTTGATTTTCTACGATGAGATATTAAATATTAGTTTGATTTGATCACTTTAAAAAAAACATTTGTGAGATGTTTATATAAATACAAATGCCAAATCACATAAATTTGAAAGCAATTTTATAAATTATAGAAGGGAAGTGAGAGATTTTTGCTTTAAATATTACAATGTGTAAAATAATTAAAAACCAAACAAAGTTTTTATTATTATAATCTACACTAATATATAGAAGGGATCATTAACCATATATTATAAATATTTCTATATTCGAGATAACTTTTTAAAATTAGAAAATACATTTTCTATCTACCTTGATTATGAAAAAGACATAGTTAAGTACAATTTAAATCTCTTTAAATATCTAATTTTAATTATAAAAACTATATACTTTCTTTTTTTTGTTTATGAGGCATCAATTTATGCACACGTTACTAGAAAAATCCGTAAACAATGATTTAAATGAATTGAGAAATATTCATTTTTTTCCATAACACCGAAGCTCACACATACAATTCAAATAATTTGAAACAAATCATTACTTGTTAAATAAAGAAGAAAGATGGGTTTTTTAGACTTTATTTATGATGAATTAAATCAATGCATTTGTTTTATAATTTAATTATAAAAATTAACTTTTATATCTTAAAAGAAAATGAATAATTAATTATTTTACCCAAAAGTATGGATACTTTGTTAAAAAATTAAAAAATATATCTAGAAATTTTTTAATCATCCAGTGTTTTGATATAATTCCACATCAATTAATTTTATAGATTACTGATAATTGTGTAAATCATAAAATAAAATAAATTGGCAAATCATTATCAAAAGACAATAGTTTTTTTTAATCTTTAACTTAGCAAATCGTGAAACAAATTTTCTATTAATTTAAGCTTTTGCTAACTAACTATATTGTATTTTGAGATATTAGATTAAGCCAAATATTCCTCTAAGTTCCTAAGTGATAGTTATTTGTTTACTCTACAAATAACAATATTTTTAAATTTAACAATAGTAACAATCCAAAGATAATTTGGAAGATTCTATTGAATTGCACACCCTCCAAATGCAACTTGATGTCAAAAAAGTCGGGTTCAAAGGTCAGGTTAACCATTATCCAAGTTAATCAATGACTCAAAAAATAAAATAAGTTTATATTTTTGTGCGAGTTTTTGAGAATCCACAAAATAGGTATCAAAATGACATTTTTAATATTCACATGTCAAATGGATAATATTAATGTTGAAAGATATCTCATTAGATTTAGAGAAAAAATTGTTCTTAGTTATTTAGTATTACTTTTGAGTTTTAGAATCGAAGATAAATATAACCTTTTATTTGATGAAGAGTAAATATCAAACTTCACACACAACAATATAAATATTTTTGTAAAGTTTTCAATTCTAATTAGCAAGACATGAAGAGTTGAAAAATTATTAATTAATATTCCACATCCTTGTCTATTGAAAAAAGCGTGATTAACAAAAATAGTTTAGATTCATAAAGCACCACCATAATTAATACATATTCTAGAAATGGAGCAATAGGTGATTTAAAAGCCAAAGGTTATAAATATCATTCACAATGCAACAGGGTGACAAAAAACATGATGCGGTGGTGATTGCAATATTTTCCATTTTTTGCTAAGATTAGGTATTTTTTTCCATAATTCCTGTAGGAAGCCTGATTCGGATAAAGCAATTTTGATAAAAATGGTGGAGTTCGAATCTACAACAAAGACGCACATTTCATCAAACAATGTTCTTACATTCATAAATCCTTTGTCACTAGTATTTTGTCCAACATTGGGAAAAACCATCTATAGAAATGTTTTGACAAAGCCATATACTGAGTTAGAGGGATATATTCAGCGCTTGAAAATGATTTCCTATTTCAATTTTCTAAGTTTTACTATATAGATTTCAACGGAAATAGTTAATACACCAAATATACTCCATAAAAGTTTTCTTCACGGTGATTATATTCATGTAAATCTTACTGCTGGTATAGTTTATGAATCTTCCACTTTGTATAAATAAGTTAAACTATTTTCATTGTTATTATTTTCAAATATTAGATAAATGGGGTATTATAATAAAGAGCCCTCATACCTATTGTATTTGAAATGATACCAAATTTATATAAAATCACATAACTAAAATCTTTTTTTATAAATTTTTTTGAAAAGACAATGATTATTATTTTTCTAAATAAACAGCTTTACACGTAATGGCTTCCATTAGTTTAATTATATAGAAAATAAATATTATTAAAATATTCCAAAAAGACAAAAACCTTAATACTTAATAAATATTTATATTGTGATTTTTATAATTAAAAATATCATGCTTGCACAAAATTTAAATTGTTTGTCAAATTTTTGGCAAAACATAAAAATAATTTTTCAATTAGGAAAACTATTTAATTACCTCCTCCCATAGGTGAAGTGTTTTTCATGAAAAATAATATATTTTCCGTTTTAGATGGATACCATTGATAAGGTTCTATTTGTAGCTTGAGGTTTACACTTAACATAATTTTTTTCTATTTGTGGTAATTACCACATTTTTTGTTCTAACCACATCATCCAATGTTTCAACAAGTTTTTGAGAGGCATGGTATCCACTATCTTCATGTATTATAACTATAATATCCACAACTATATAGTAAAATATCTGTGGACTAAAAACAAGAGAAACACTTGAATACCATCTTCAAAAATTTTTGTCATTATTTATGGTATAGCTAGTATAATAGGTATTATTCATGCTCAATCATCAAGCCAATCCAAAGTGAAGTGTTCTTCGACCACTTCAACTATAAGATCTGGGATGGAAAACTTCTTGATGAATATCCATTGTTGTTCAATCTTTTCATCACAGGTAACATGCTTTAAAGTTTTCAGGCCTTGAATAGATTTGGGCACCTTCCTCAAACGAGAGCACTCTCTCATGTCTATCTCCTTCAAACTCCTTAGTTTCCCTATTCCTTCTGGAAGTTCTACCAAACATTCACAGAGAGAAATATCAAGATATTCCAGTTGCTTAAGATTGCAGATAGATGCTGGGAGCTCTTTCAAACCTGGACATGCAGATAACCTTAACATTCTTAAAGAGATGAGCTTCCCAAAATCATCTGGCAACTTGTGGACAAGATGGCAATTAGTGATTGACCAGTTCTGAATAGTACCCATGTTGCAGATACCAAGGGGTAGCTCCTCTAAATCACTGCAATGATCCACGTTAACATCTAGCATTATAGGAAGATTTAAGTTGAGCTTGATATTGAGCTTCATTAAATTTCCTAGCCCTTCACATAAGCTCAAAGATAGCTTCTCCAAATTTGGTAAGACTTTACTGAGCTCCTGAAGTGGGGGCAAAATCAACCTCTCCAAGCGTATACTCTTGAGCTTAAAAAGTGAGGATAAGGCAACAACACCTTTTACCGCCCTCTTCGAACCATAATTGAATACTAAGAGAGCTTTCAATTTTTGTTCTAACACACATCAAGTAGCTCAATGCGGAAAGATTACATATCATAAGGCCTTGAGATACTTCTATAAATTCAATAATGCATAAGTAAACTAAACTAAATTAATTTAGACAAGAAAATAAATGTGAAAAAAACAAAATCAAAATAATTAGGAAGTCAATCTTATAATAAAAATATTCTTGATTCATAATGCACAATTTGATTTGTTAGAACCATCATAGTACTCAAAGTTTCAAAAATATGGTTCTTAAAATGGTAGATACACAAATTGAATCAACACTTGGAGTTGTGTGTTTGTGAACTTGTGAGTGGATGATGACATTTAAAGTCACATACTAGCAAAGGTATTATGTCAATGAATTTTCTTGCTGAACAACCCTTTATCAAAAATTGTTAATACGAAATTAAATTTCTAATTTTCCTTATAAAAATTAGCCAATTGGAAACTAAAACAACATTAAAATTTAAATTTTAGAAAACTTTTACATTCCTTGCATGTTGTAGTGTTGCATTTCCTTATGAAAAATATAATAAAATAGTTGGTGGTCTGCAACTTTTTAATAGGTAAAAGTGTGTGGCAAATTAGAATAGACACCTAAAAATTGTTGAGAAGTCTAGTTGTCGATAAATAAGGATATATTTTGGTGGAAAAACAATATATAATAAAAACATGTTAATGGCATTTAAGCAAATAAAATGATATGAATCAATTTAACAAGGTATTTTCTTTGTCAAGAAACTCGATGGATTTTTATGAGTATCTTTTAGATAAGTCGCAATAATATTTTATTAAAAAGGCCACAGCGAACGAAACTGATCAAGACATAATTATTGATTGAGACTACACATTCCTGGATTGGTAAGACACCACATTGGCTGTAGGGTTAGAAGCTCTGGGACAAACTCAGGCATTTAACACATTTTTGTCTGCTTGTTCAAACATGGCCTTCTTTTTTCAGGGTGGAAACGGACAAATCATGGTCATTGAAATGGCGACATTTCTCGATTCACATTTATTTAATTTTCAAATTAACGCCATACCTACTTGTGTTAAAAACAAACAGAGACGATCGTGCCACGTAGACAACATTGGACATAATACACCAGACAACTGGCTAGTGTCGGTTCGGATCTAAGGCGAGTTTGGTTGAGAACGATAATCAAACCATGATGAATTCATGTTTGAAGCCGCGTTCAATGCACAAAATAAACACATCTTTACCGAGCATCGTCCTGCGGCTCCGCACTTGCGTTCAACCTGTACAATCCCTCGACATTTTAAGCACATCAAAGATGCAACCCTTCCGGAAACAAAACAAATACAGAAAAGCCCCTCTTTTGTACCGCATCCAGTATTTTTTCTCGATCTCCCCTAGTGGTGCCCACACCTATTCTACAATAAAATTCTGTGTTTTCTACACATTTTATGGCAGAAACCCAGTCCAGGTCACTGGAATATACATTTTAATTGAATATATAAAAGCCACATTTATGACCTCTATTTCTACTGTGTTAACTAGCTGCTAGTTACAATTGCCTGAACTCAGAGAGATTACCCTTCATACAACAAAAGAATGATACCTTAGAATAGCCCGCGTGTCTTAGAACTAAAGCAGAGCTATTCCCTTACTAGAAGCAGATGACGCTAAACAACATGCTTGAAGCAAATTTGTAGAAGTAAAATCCAATGTCAGTCACCATTCACAGCACAAGGAACTGTGCAGTCAACTACAACTACATCAAGATACTTATGAAGGACATAATCAAATACAACATCTTTTTCTGATGCACTATGTACATCAACTTCTACTTCTCCTATGTGGACCCTTTGATGTCTAAGATTAGGACTGGTGAGAGACAAAGAAACAAGTTGAAGACCTGCAGAGAGGGCTGCTTCTCCCAACCAACTCGTCAGTCTCGATCCTAAGACCTCCCTCATCGTATGTGGGAGCAGAGTTGGGCAGTGGAAGCACCAGCCCCCAGCTCTCCTCCACATCGCCGCTGCTGTAACTCGACATGAAACTCTACTGCACAGGACCAAAATGCTTCAGTGTAGGCCTAGCAGCACTATACCCATAACAAAATAAACCCCTCTCCACACGAGTAAAAACAATACACTAAAAAATGAAAAAACTCAACGCAAAATCTCAAATATGAGAACACGATGCAAAAAATCACCTCTTCCCTACAACCATAGCTCTCAAACTTGCCCTCTGTAGAACCAAACATGGATGTTCGAAATACATTGATGTCTCATTGAAGTGCTCCTCCTACACGACGGGCATCTTTCTTTAAGTAGCAAGGACACTTGCATTAGAGAATGTGGTGTGCAAGCAATCCCAATTTTTGAAAAGCCGGGAATCTCTAGCCATATCCATCAACAGTGAAATCATTAAATCTCAAATCAACCAACAAGGCCCAACAATTATTCACACTACAAGAATCGAACTGAACAGGCAAAATACATCAAAGTCTGGTGGAAAATCCATGGTCTTGCATTTGTAAGGAACAGATAGCTATCGTTCATCTGGATAGTGCAGGTATCCGCATAAAAATGAAAGACAATAAGTAAAGCAAAAATAATTAACCAAAATTTACAAGAAAGTAATGAAAACATTAAATCTACCTTTTGGTCAAGCCAAACAATAGACAGGAAAATTCTCGAGCCCCACAACAGCCACTGAACCTGTCATATCATTTAATGCAAGTCAGGGCTTTGTTTCTTCCTCGAAAATAGTCACAAATAAAGGGAAAATTTGACCAGCCAATGAGATGCTAAATAAATGATGTTTTAAAATTATAAAAATATAGTTTTTTTCAAAAACTATAGCCCATACTAAAATAATCCAGATGGCAATATTTGATTGAAGAAAAAAAAAAAGGTTAATATGTGAGGTGAAGACAATATACCTGCCTTTGGCAGGTAATAAATTAGTATATCATATATTTAATTATAAATATGAAATTAATCATTAGAAAAAATTATTTCATGGTAGTCAAGGAATGAAACAGAGAAATAGTTAATAAATGTGTGTTTTTATTAGATACGGAAAAAGGATTTAGAGGGTATCTGGAAACCCGTACAAATGAAAGATGAGACAAGAAGGAACGAAAATAAAAGATACAACCCAAGGCCCAAAGAGGATCAAACAACGAAAGACAGAATCGAGTAAGAGTGGGAGTCACTAGGTGGATAGATATCCATTTCCCTCAAATCGACTTGATGAGAAAGGAGACCTAGCAACCTAGGACACAGCCTTGAGAAGACTGGGAATATATTTAAAAGGGGATTTATTTATTTTATTAACTTTAATCCACCCATCCCCATTCGCAAAAAAAAGGAACATTCTCAGCACCACCAGCAGAAGATAAACGCCCGAGATCTACGTAGAGTTGCACATCATGATCTTTATTTATACGGTTCATTGGATTTTTCTCCACTTTTCCACCTCGATCCTTGGACAGACAATAAGAGACAGCCGACTCCATCAATGCACTGCCCTTAGGAAAATTTTGAATTGAGTCAGCCCACCCATCTGACATGTTCACCCGGTCATGTTGACCTGCCACACCCAACACTCCCCCTTCATCGACGTCCACTAGTATGCAAACTGACTCAGCCAGGAAAGGAGAATAGGCCAACAGAGAAGCCTGCACGTCAATGCAACCAGATTTGCGGCTCAATGTCCCATCATCAGAAGCCTCAAGGTCTTCCTCTCCGTGATCCTGTTCATGATCTGACGAACCGTCTGAGCTCCCCTCTTCCTCCGACGAGGAATTGTCCTTCTGGGAAACCGAATTCTCCTACAGCGAAAAGGGGTCAGAACAACACATTTTGTAATCATATCTCACCCTTGGGAAGTTACTGTAGAATATCTATCATCCTTCCACCTCAACTCATTACTCCTAACTTCCATCTGGGGATTTAATAAAAATATTTTTAGGAATGGGAGAACCCAGCTTGACGTTAACACACAATCTATTCTAGCCCGAGACTTAGTAGCTGGATCCAAAACTATCAGGACGCAAATAGATATATCTATCCCAAGGTGGACTTCAGGTCTTGGAACTCTAGAGGTAAAGCAGGGAGAGAAATCCAAACAACTAGATCAAGAAAAGTGAAATCATGCGGCGTACCAGACTCCCATCTGTGGAGACTAAGGGAAGCATTACCATACAAACAGGTGGATCCCAAAAGAACCTTCTTCATCTCCATTTTATTTTGAAACAAGAACATAAATCCCTCACCCGCCAGGGATCTAAAATCAACCTTGCAAACCCATTTTCTCCTAAACCATTATCTCTCCCAATTTATGTTTGGTCTCAATCCTACAGATCATCTTCCAACAAACGCATACCTGAATCTTATTTTATCCCTATCAGTATCTGATCCAAGGACCTCCTGTTTCGGCTCTAAGTCTCTCAAGTTCGCAGGAGTTAAGAAATGAGTGTTATTTCTATTTCATCAAGCTACATATACATGCTAGGAAAGAGTTTTGTACTTTCTTTTCTTTTTATATGGATTCAGTATTGTGATTTTTCGATAAGGATATCAGATATAAATTAAGGGGCATCATTGAAATCTTCATGGATTTTGTCACAAGGACATTTAAAAAGAGTTTGGCACATGTATTGAAAGAGCATGACCTCTTCCTTAAATTGAAATGCAACAACAACAATCAAGCTGGCCAAGTTGGGAATAAGCTTGATAGAAGACTATTTCGTAAAGGATAATTTGGGAACCTTCTACAGTTTTCTCAAATGACCTATAGAAAATCAATACAAAAATATCCAGGTCAAGAAGGGAGAGTGCGTTTAGGTTTTCATATAAGGAGGTAATGATTACCTACCCTAGGATCGTTTTATTTTATCAACAACCTACAAACATTTTTTCTTGATAGAAGAATGAAAATTTTCAATTTTATTAGCGCATTAACGTTGTATAAAAAGTATATTAAATTATAAGGTTGTTGACATGTAGGTTAAATTGTATGGGTTTTGACCATATTTTGTTTCTTGATTAATACTAGGTAAAATGATGTTTGCTATTATTTATATTATGATATTTATTTACTTTAAATTATGGATGCTTCACAATCCATATCTTAATAGTGTTACACTTTTAATTTAAACTATAGATACTTTATAAAAATTTAATAAGGTGATTGATCAAGCAAAAATGTGAAATTCTTTTACTAAAGTGTCCACAATGCATATATTGTTAAATTTTATATATAATACATAATCAAATTTTTAGTGGTGCATATATTATTTAAATATTAATTTTTAACTTTACAAATAGTGTGGAAAATTGGTATAATGATATCTTATATTTGGGTTTTGTAAACTCTTGATAATTCTATTTTCAAAATCTTAATTTCCTAAATATGAGGAAAAACCTGATTTTTCCACATTTAAAATTCATAGATCTACATATTCTATAAATTAAAGCTTTAATTTTACCAAATTATGATATATCTATGTTATGTTATATATCCATGTAATGTTTAAATATTTTATGTTATATATGTATGTTATGTTTTAATTATGATATATCTATGTTATGTTTAAATATGTTATAAATGAAAATACAATAGGTAATATTTACAATAAATTCTACACATTTTATTTCAAATTGTGAATGATGTGGCACTTTTACTATATTTGTGTTTGTATTTTAAAAGTATATTATCATAAATATAACATTTGGTTAATCTAACATTTCCACACTATTTTAATTATATATTAGTTTTCTTAAAATATGTAAAAATTTAAAATTTGAAGTCAATTCTATTTTTCTAAAATTGTGTTATACATAATTTCCACAATATTTAATGTGGCTTATTTACATTATTATAATATTCTAAAATTATATTTTAATACATATATGTTTGGTGTAATGTAGCATTTCCACACTTTATATTAGTCTTCTTAAATATGTAAAAAATTAAAAAAATCTAACCTATTTAATGTGGCATTTAAAGTATGTTTAAAATATGTAAAACTTAAAAAATATAAATTATTTAATGTGGCATTTCCATAATATTATAATTTTATATCAATCTTTATAAAATATGTCACAAGTGTAAGTGTGGTGGGTAATATTTATAAAAAATTATAATATAATTATCTTAAAAATGTGGAATTTTCATAATGAAGGTTTGGAGATGTGGGTTTTCTACATAATATTAACAATATAAATTTACTATGGAACATCCACAATAATTAAAAACCAATAACTAAATTATCATAGAGATGCCACAAATATTCTATAATTATATTAAACTCGAAATTTTCTTGACTATTTCTTGTCTGCTCCCATGAATTTTGAACAAGTTTTAAAGATTAAGTTTATATATTGGATCTTTACATATATAATATGTAATTAAAAATGGAAGAGAATAAATTCTCTATTCTTATATTTAACAAAAACTTTGTGTTGCTTTCTTATAGGATATTTTGGCACATTTTTTTGTCTCTTTAGTGGGTTTAAAAATTTCTATCAAAATCCCCATTTCCTTCAATTTATGGGGAGGCTTATATTTTTGTGCATCTTCCATCGAGTCCTACACAAATCCATATCCTCTTAAGTGGGAGCCAATGGTGCGGTTTTGGAGAACTAAATTTTTTTTTCTTGTAAACAAAGTCGAGCCTTCAAAGATTGTTGTAATTTCTAGTTTTCGAGCTCGAATCTTCTAGTACTATAAAACACTCACAAAAAAATGGCACCTTTTATACTCATCCTCCCTACAAAAATGTGTAGTTTTTTGTGGTTATTACAACTAGATCAATAACAATGAAAATTTGTGTTTTCATTTCCACCGAAAAATAAAGCAATTAAATCCAAAACCATCTACACAAAAACAAGCATAAAATCTAAGTTAGTATGTTATAAGGAATAAGTATAACAATAGTAATAATAATAGAGGTGACAAATATATGGAAAGAAAAAAACTAGTTTAGAAAACTATGCAAGATAAAATAATGTAAGAACTATTTCTCTTTGGCCGTAAAATTTACAAACCTTTGTACAACATGTGCAACATAGTCTACCATTCAACTAGGGGAGTATTGATGTGGAATCATTAGAGGAAATCCCTTCACCATGCAATGATTCCAAGATTCAACAAAAGCACATGCCCTCAAATATAGAAATGAGAAATGAGAGTGTGACAAGAAAGATTTTTTTGGTTGAATTTCCATACAGTTACAACCTTACAATTACTTAATATAATGAATAATAAAAGATTATTCTACATGGAAAAACAAGAATTTAAGAATAGAATCGAGTAGTGGGGATAGTGTGCATCAACCTCGACCGAGTAAGGTGCATGGTGGATGAGGAACCGTGGCCTAGAGGGGTGTTTCCACCGCTAATATATGGGCCATAAGAAATTTTGGCTCTGTACAACAAGAACCACTAAGAATCTCTCCCACATGGCACGAGACCGATCCACATCTCGGTGATACCGCAAGGTATGGTTAATAAGACAAAGGAAAGATTTAAGTTACAACTATTGGTCACTTTGTGGGGCTTTCACCAAATATATATTTTGTAAGAGACTTGTTTAAAAGGAAATTCTGAGAGCACGATGAGACAAATAGAGTAAAAAATTATTTTATTGATCAATTACAATGGAGAAAACCATACAAATATAGCGATCGAATCTCCTTAATATAATGATTCAAGCCAAATAATTTTCTAACAAACCCTATGCTTAGTTTAATATGTGAAACAAACAAACAAAAAAGGTGAGTTGTTATTTTACTAAATAAAAACCTCACTTTACAATACAAACTTAATGAGGTACTAATATTCACGTAATTACTATTAAATATTTCCTAACATTACCCCCCTTAGTGCGAACATGGGAAAAAAACATATTTAACCAAACAACATGCTTCTCTGTAGCTTGCACATGGTCTCAACCCTCAACATTGATTGTGGGAACTACATCATTCATGAATAGGAATGGATCAACCTATTCAGGTGAATACATGAATTGGGACCATTTAACCAATTCACATCAACCATAAATTCAATCTAATAAAGAACACATCTTGCTATAATATCAATGGCACAAATCTCCACATCATCATCATCACAGGAAAAAAAAACATTGTATTACACATAAAAATAGAAATACTCATTCATTCTTATTTATCACACACAACAAAAGGTGCCACTAGATTTTATACATTTAGCTATTGATCGTTATTTCACAAAGTGCGATTGGCACAAGAGCACCTAGGGCATGACATGCACACACACACACACACAAGAATTACACCAGGGTCGAAATGTAGTGCAACACTCGCTTAGTAAGCCCACTTTTGTGGCAAGTGAGGTCATTGACCAATTAATTTGTATAATTATTTTTATTAGGGTTTTGATACTTCCTTTTGGTCTTTTTCAGTTATTTATTCCTCTTGAAATATCTCGGAGCATTCAAATACAGAGTGATAAATTAATGTGACAAGCAATGAATGCTAATAGTCATCTCCCGTACTAGTGAAGACATGTTCTGACATGTTTCTTAGACCACGACACCTATTTTTCTTACCGTAGCGCCGATGGGTACCCCAAGTGCTCTCCCAGCACTCCATTCTAGCCACATCACCCATATTTGTCCTTTGTGGGATCTTGGAACAGCTTCTTCCCGCTTCTTGTTAGGTTAAATTAAAAATAATAAAATGTTTGTAAATTATCCATGACAGCTTATGGACTCGTGGCATCTTTTCTTCTGTTTGACAGCCCACGAAATGTGTAGGTGCATGCATTTATTTGGGCTTTTGTTGTGCTTGTAATATAAAGAAAAAAATTGTCTTCTCCCTATACCAACATTGGTATAAGATTTTTGAGACTGCCCTTACGGGAGATTTGATTCACAGGGGGTTCACTTAGTAAAAGTATGGTATAGCACGTGCGTTCGAAGGGTATTAAAGAATACCCTTAATTCTATTTTACCTCTAATTATTCAATTGATAATACCCCCTCCCGTTATATTATTAGAATGAAAATACCCCTATTTTTTCCATGTACCTTACCTACCCATTTTTCAATTACAATTTTATTTACCCCTTTTTATTTCTACCGTAATATATTAAACAAAAATATATCATATTTCTCACTCAAATTTTTTTAATATGCATTTCCTCTCGAAAGATAGTTTGAAGCCATTGAATACCTATTACAAATCACCTTATAAATGTTACACTTTAATTATTTATCAATATTTCTTCAAATAATTAAGATGGTGAAATAATATCACTTGTGTTGAAAAGCATACTCAATCCTAGTTTTCTATCATCTTATTATTATTGGTTAAGAATCTCTTAATTGAGATTTCTTTATTCAAAAAGAGATTATATTTTAACTTTATGAACACACTCCTTTTGCAATTTTAAGGTATATACGTTTTAAAACTAGGGTTCAAATGTTTTAGTTTTATATTAAAATTAAACCTCCCTTTCCTTTGGCCCACCTATCTAACCTACCCCAATACCTGATTCAAAATATTAATAAATTAAACCCTTTCACCCCCTCATGTATACCGGTATATTGATTTTAATTTTATTAATTTTAATTACCTCAATATGAACCCACGTGCTAGGATATTGCCTAGCTAATGAATCCCCGTGATTTGATTAGTGAAATTTTTGTTGTATAGATTTTGGCATGGAGCATTGATTCATGATATTCTTTTGGCATATCTATTTGAAGAAAGATCCAACGAATAACATCTAGACCTACGTGGAAATTAAAGACTCATAAAATTTAGTTGACACGTGGGAGTTTATCCTATTACATGCGAAAAAGATAAAGTGTTAGAAAAATTTTGCAGGATGTTTTGGCTTTTTATTTCTTTTTTTTGGCATTTTGATTTTCTTTTCTTGGAAACCATGGGCTTGGCGTAATATCTTAATGGAGCTTCTTGTTCTCTTTGTATGAGGGGAACGTTGTAGCATCAAATCAAAGTGGCCTATAGTGACGTGCGTGGCGTAATTTTTGCATCTTGCTCCCTTTATATTGGTAAGAACTGGTAATGCAAGTGTGGCAGCGTGAAAGTTTCCTGCATGGAAGATTAGAGAGCCATAAAAATTCTCAGAAAACTAGGAGTAGAAAAAATATATATGTCATGCATTCCAGATGCCGAGAGCAGGGCTACAAGCAATCCGCAAAGGACTTTCCCTTAACAAGCCAAGGATAAAGCACAAAAATTTACTTTTCCTTGCTTGATGCCCTTCATAACAAAGTTGATGACAATCTACAATTTGAGGAACTTGTGCATCAAGGACTAGTGGAGTGTTTCTGGTTCAACATACATTGTCAAGCCAAAAGTTTAATGTGGATCTTGAAAATGGTTATGAAGCGATGATGAACACGAGATAGAACACCGAAAAAGCATTTTCTCTTACTTCAAGAGCATACCGAGATCACCTTCATTTTATTTTTCATCAATAAGGCATTGTAGTTTTTGAACAAATAATAATAATAATAATTTTCTTTTTGACATCACGTCAGCTCAAAAAATATTTCTATTCAATGTCCAACTCTCCAAAGGGCTAAATTCATTGCATGGAAGATAAAGATGAGAACCATTCTTCTCTTTGAAGATCTCTTTGAGATCATGACCGACATGCTCGCTCGTCCCATTGACACGTATGAGAAAATGAAGTATGATAAGGCTGATGAAAAAGCCTTGATGTTGATCACTTTGAGCATATATGATAAGGTAAAACCACTAATACAAAATGCACAAGCATCAAAGATGGCCAAGGATAATTAGCGCACAATCTATGAAGGAAATGTTTTTAAAACAATATGACATACCATGAGTATGAACGAAGATGAGAAGGTGGAATAATTCTTGTGTCGAGTGGTGGAAATATGAGCAAAGATTGTTACAATTGGAGAAGAGGTAAAAGATAAGTTTCTCGTCCCTCTCACACTGTGAGATCTTCCATCCCAATTATGGACATTCATCACCACATTGACAATCACACAAAAGGAGGAGAGATTTACCAAACTAGTGAATTTTCTACAACAAGAAGAAGCTATTAAGACAATGCAAGAAGAGTTCAATGACAAATCATTGATGTCGAGGCGACGAAGAGGCATAAGCCTCAAAAGGGACAACAAGAGAAGAAGATGTAGAAGAAACAACAAAAGCCTCAATAGAAACAAAAGTAAATTGATGGCGTCACATCTACACCAAGAATACACCCGACACTGCGAAATGTTGGTACAATTTTCACACACAAAGGTGCAATTATGGAGAAGAGTGCACATCTAGACAAGGTAATTCAAATAAATCCAAATTTCATCCTTGAGAAAAGAAGTAGAAAGGACATGTTGTAGCCGACCCAGATGATGTCACAGATGAAGATGTCCCAGAATCAACACATTGTAGTGCACATGATGACAAATTTTTTCTCGTATCCCAAACATCATAGCCATTAGAGAATGTTTGGTTGATAGATTCAGGCACCAACAAGAATATGATGGGAGATATATATCTGTTTGATTCATTGAATGATCAACCCACTAGAAATCAGGTCCAAATTACAGACAATAAGGAGTATGTAGCAAAAGGAATCAAGAGTGTGACCATTCATCTTAGGAAGAGAAAATTTACTCTCATGAAATTGCTTAATGTCCCCGGCTTGACAATAAATCTCTTGTTTGACTCTAAGTTGTTGAATCAAAAGCTCAAGCTAGAGTTCCTGGTTCAGAATGACATCAAATAATGTTTGATATCTAAATAAGGTATGATACTTTCTAGAATTTTTTTGAAGGATCGTTTACTTGAATTAGATGAAGTTTCATCCTTTGTAGTTGCATTATCTAGCTCCAAGGTGGAATCCACTACACTCGGCATTATCGGTATGGACATCTTTCTGTCGACTACTTATATCAAATAAGTTCATAGTAGATGGTACGATGCCTTCATCCTCTCTCTCAGTCATTACCTCTTTATCCTCGATGTCTTGTAGGAATTCAACATCGTGGATCCGTTTAAGTCGAATACATACCATGACAGAATCATCTCCAAGTCTTGCATACGAATATTTACGTGCCCTTTCCTACCTCATTTAAGGAGTTTCAAAGACTTGAATACATTCATTTGAATATTATTCTGAAGGACTTGGGTGTTCATTATCTGAAATAAGATTGAAGCTTTTGCGCATTTTAGGTTAGTCTATCTGAGAATTCTTCATTAGACTGGGAAGCCCCTTCTTGTCCTCTCCTCAAATGAAAGGGATGAATTCATGTTGAAGAAATTCATGGTGTTCTTGAAGGAGCACAACATCACACACAACTTGACTTCCTCCTATAATCCCTAGCAAAATGAAATTGTAGAACGTCATAATTGGATTGTCATAGAGATGGCTCATTACATGCTTTCCACTCCAAAGTTGGAGAACAAATTTTGGGAAGAAGCAGTTGATACCATTGTATATATTCTTAACCAAGAACCTAAAAATATCTTGAAGGACAAGACATCGAAAGAGGTATGGAGTAATCACAAACCTTCTATTTCTCATTTGAGATATTTGGATGTACTGCATATATGCATGTTTCAGATAAGAAGAGGAAGAAGAATGAGGGAAAAACATGCTAGTTCATATTTGGGGTACACTTCTACCTCAAAAACATATTATCTCATGGATCGTTAGAAAAATATTATATATGAGAGCAAAGACGTTGTTTGTGACAAGCCATCATTTGACTCATTCCCGCAGTAAGGAAGATTCAACACCAACATCCTCTCATAGGTTTCTCACACATCCGGATGATGAGCATGAGGAATATTCATAGCAGAAATATGAGTTGTAGGGAGAATTATTCGTTGATCTTGGGAATTCAATAAATAGTTCTTCTCGTCAGCTGCAGTGTTAGCATCGGAAGTGGGTCTAAAGTACCATTATATATTCCCACCTAAACTCTCCTCCAAAACTTCATCAGATTTAGTACAAGAAGTCGGGTGAGAAATGAAGTGAACCTCGCACTTATGAGTACAATGGTTGACAAGAGTGGAAAATGGCCATGGATGCAGGATATGATTCCTTGTTACAAAATTGGACATGGGAACTTTTTGATCTTCCTGTAGGTAAGAATTCCATTTCCTTTAAGTGAATTTTTTTAAAAAATTGGGAAGATAGATCTATCAAAAATATAAAGCATGAATATATGCAAAGGGTTATGCTCAACAGAAAAAATTAAATCTTATGAGACCTTTACACCCACATTGAGCATTAAAAAATCAATTTTTATGTGCACTAGACGTAAAATACGGATGGAAACTTTAGTAGATGGACGTGAAAAGTTATTTCTTGAATGGTGATCTCAAAGAAGAGGTATACATGACCTAACATAAATGATTTTTCAATTAGCAACATACTCGAAAGGTATTTCATCTAAATAAGTCTCTTTATGGACTTAAACAGAACCTAGGGCATGGTACATAAAAATAGATAATCACTTATTATAGCATGGATTCACTTATAGCCCCTCTAATTAAAATCAGATATCCAAAAGATAGGCAAAGAGATTGTCATTTTTTTGTATGTAGATGATCTTGTGATCATAGGGAGTTCGAGAATCTTGTCGAAGATGTGAAAAATCATTTGAAGAAATCCTTCGACATGACATAATTCAGCTACTTCATATCTTTTTCTCCTAGATGAAATACGTCTAAACGCTCCCGGAAAAGTATGGCATGTCAGATTGTAAACCTATGTCCACTACTATGGAAAAATGTTTGTAAATTTCGAGATTTTAGGATTCACTTCAAGTAGATGGTACTCTCTACAAACAAATTTTTGGGAGTCTCATTTACCTGATGTATACCAAAGGAGATTTTTTTTTTGCTATGAGCTATCTCTCCAAATTCATGCAGGAGCCAAAGAAATTTATCCGAGTAGCAACGAAGCATGTGTTGAGATATTGTTGACATTTTTACACTCATGCAAAATGAAAACTTGAAATGTTGTTTTTGATGGAAGGAATTTATGAAACGGAGCTAACTAAGGGGAATTCATACAAGTTTCATTGTGTTTTCAATTGGAGCAATTGATTATCAACATGCAACAATGTGTGCTATTACAAAATGTAACACCTCACATAGGTTGTTATTCCATGTTCATCTTCAAAGAAGGAAACAAAAAATCCCCAAAGGACCAATGCATTACCTTGATGAAGGTGGGAATCATAGTTTAGGTGAGATGTTAAACTCAAAAAATAGCAAACAAAGTTACATCTTACATGCAGAAGAGTTCATTATTAAGTTACAGGTACATCAAATCTCATTATTTATTTATGTTTAAATACTATTAATCATGTGATTGAGTTGTTTATTTCATTATACAATCAATACATATCATAAAATTTGAATGCAAAAAGAAGTATACAACTCAATTACAAAAATTAATGTCATTTATTCATGAAGAAATTTAATGTTTCCCACACAAGCCATGGGATGTAACTTATGACTATTGAATAAAAGATAAATGTGCATAAATCTAAAAGAAAAAGAGTATAGAAGAAACCCATCATTGCCTTGGGTTTTCTCCTAGGTCTTCATTGCTTCAGTTCTAGCTCCATCTTTATCTTCTCACATCATCTAGCCCATTAATGTACCTAAAAGGACAAAATAAAAGACATCAATAAAAGAGCTTAGGGTTTAATCTATACTCATGTGCTATCTAGCTTCAAGTAAATGGATCTCCTTAAATCAAGAGGCATAAGGTACATCAAAGTAATAGATACATAATTTAAGACGCTCATGGAATTCACAAAAATCATGAGAGAGAGAAAAGAAAGAAAACGAAAAATACCATGGAACTCAAAGAGAGGCCAAAAATCCTATTATTTTCTAACTAGTCTATCTAAATGTGTAGGTACATGTTCAAGAAGGAAATAAATGCCAATCTGTTGTATTTTAAGAATTAAATTTCTTTCCAATAAGTTAAATATTGATAAATATGAAAGGAAGTCCTTGCATACTTTGAAATACCCAAATCAGAAAGTACCACATTTTGTAAGTTAAATCAAAGAAATGCATTCATCTCATATATGATAAAGTAAAATTAAGGTCAAGGTCGAGTTTAAGGTGAAATTACATCTTGTACACACTACAAAGGAAAAAAGCCTTATAAATTTCATTACAGCTAACTAAAGGAGATTAAAATAGATTGCAGTAAAGGTCACTATTTATTTCAAGATGAAAGGGATTGCAACTTCCCTAAGCTGATATAAAAGGAAATCATAAGGCCTCATAATTTTTTTCTTTTAAATGAAGGTACTTCAAGGTCTTTAAGTAAGGAATCACAACCAAGGAGAATATAGATGATAAAGTACAAATTGATTAAAAATCTACGTAGATATTCAAGAAAATAGTTCATAGATCAGCAGATCATCATTGAAGTTCATTCCAAGTTAGCTTCACATTTTAAACTGAATGACTAAGTATAGTTCAACTATTTGAAAAGGTGACTTATTTAAGTTGAAACATCATCTAATAAAAATTTAAGATCAAATTAGAGTACAAATAAGTATCCTAATTGAATATGATAAAAACTATTCGAGTAGAAAATCCTTAAGCTCTATGAGGAAGACATTTCTATCAATGTAAGTACAACCTTAGAATTCACATTCATTAAAGGAGAATCAAGCTACTATTCAAGATACATTAAAGGATTTTATTCAACAATTTAAGTTACATTCAACATAAAATTTTCAATTGTTGAAGACTCTTTTTAGTTTGAAATGAAGTAGATAACATGTGGTTACAAGATTCAAATCATGGAAGTAAGGTATAGGACAAAATTTATATAAAAACAAGTTGTCGAGCCAAAAGAGTGCTTTTCCTTCATTATCTCTAAGAAGATTGTATTAATACATGCTATCGAGAATCGATAGTGGCATGGTATAAGTTTAAGAAAGCTACAAAAAGAATCAAAAAACTTTGAATAGTAAAAGATACAACTAAAAGAGATAAAGCTCAAGAATATTTCATTAACAATGTAAACTCAAAGATCCTTTAGAAAGAATATCATTAATTAAATACACTTAAAAAAATGTACTTCTATACACTTTCCAAAACAGGGAACTACATTTTTACATGGCACAGCATAATTACTAATCTCAAAGATAAAGGAGGCACTCGAATGAGTAGCATCTAAACAAATTAAAAAATCAAATACAGCTTTTACAATGTTCCTCAACAACGTGTTTCAATTTGTCATTAAAAGAAAAGTACAGCTCAAGATACATTTTAAAAGTTTTAAGATCAATCACAACAAGTTTCTAAAGATGAAATGAAAATTTATAACTACTTGCACAAAGTTTTGTAAACCGTAAACTTCAAAAATAGAGGGAAAATAAGTAAGCACATTTGATAAAACCATCAATGCGGAGAAGAATTATGGCGAGGCTCAACCATCAAAGCCTCAAACCTAAAAACTAGAGCCAATACAAATATCTTCAAATTTAGAGCCCTCAAGAGAAAATATTAAAGCTTGAAATACACATAAATCTTATGGTCAAGCTCATGTTCCAAATAAACCTCACCAAGTTAAAGAAGATACAAATATGGGTATGCCCAATAATGAATATTTCAAAATGCTCAAAGCTCTAACACCAAAATCTCAAATACCCATTAAAGAAAATCAAGGGTTACAAAACAGAGAGCTCAAACAAAGTGCCAAATCTATGCATTTTTGGATAAAAATAAGAGTACCCAGTTGAAACTTACTAGTTCAATGTAAGGCATGAGCACATAATTTTATATTTTCTTTCAAAATTTTTAGATTAAGTGTCAATAGTTATCATTTGCAATCAAATGTATATTACAACAAGCTTATAGAACTGAAAGAACCAAACACAATACAAAGTACCCACTATCATCTTTGAGCAAACAATCAAGGATGGACAAGGTTCGAGTCCTTTTACTTTATAGATCTTCATGTCCTAAGTAAAACAGAGAACCCTCAAGTGTTTTTTTGACATGAAAACAAAATGAAAATTTCCCAGCTTTTAGGGAAAAGAAAACTTTTTTTTTCAACGGTCATTTCAAGTTCCGTAAGTTTTGAAAAATATTTCGAGCAAGGCACAAGGAGGATTTTTGGATGTCGAGTGTTGAAGATTTTTTTCCATTTTTTCCATTTGAATGAGAACTAGTTATTCCCTTTCCAACTATTTGCAGTGGCGTGTATCTTTCTGTTATCTCTTATGTATGTTAATTCCATGATTTAATTATCTTACCTTGCTATAACTTATTTATTTTTTGCATAGTCTTAGTGTGCATGTTTAACTTGTTGTGTTGTTGTGATTTATCCCTCAATACATAAGTGTTTTTCCTTAATATTCTGTTGAAAACCATTGGTTCGTGCATCTAAATTTGTTCTCAATTTTATTGTGCATGGAATCAGTAAAAGCCTTGAATAAATTTGGTGTATCACCACATTTCAATTTAGTTACTGGCAATATTTTTACCCTCAAAACCTGAAAAAACTAGTTTAGTATACATCAATAAGGAACCGACCTTGATATTGGAGAGTCACCTCAATAATAGGTATACCCAAAGACCTAAAGTGTTTCCGTTGGATCTACGGTAGTGAGAGATAAAGAAAGCTTACAACCCATGTTGTGATCTCTCAATAAGGGTGCACTTCTCGAGTTAACTATTATTGGCATGCCCGTGTGAGACATGGATTAGATATGCAGCAGATTACAATAATTTACAAGATAGATTTGAAACAAAATAAAATCACTTTTTGAAGAAAAAATCTACAAAAATCCTTTGAAAATAAGAAAAAAAATATTTTACAAATCTGTAAGGCTGATTTAAGACCATTTTTGCAGCATTTTCCATGCCTAAAGTGACTACAAGATCATCAGTAAGTGGATTTCCTACTGATTTTATTTCATTAACTTTCAATTATATAAGAAGAAGAAGAGTTGGCAATACCTTACTTGATAATAGGCCTAGTTTTGGAAATCCCCCTCCCCTTCCTTCATCACATGTTAATCTTTTCTTTCAAATCCTAGTAATCATGCATCAACCATCGCCATCACCTAGAAATTTTGTGACCTTTACTAATGGCAGCCATTTACTAATTCAATTCTATTATGATATACATGTTTCTACCTTGAAATGATTACATTCATTTATTGGTGAAAATAATATTACCCCTATTGAGCATATTAAATATATTGCATCCCTTTGCGCCCATAATGTCACTCATGAAGAGGTAGCATTGAGACTCTTAGCTACATCATTTAAAGGAAATGGTTTGTAATTGTACAAAAATTTACCGATATGGAGCATAACAACTTGGGATGAACTAGGGCAGAAACTACTTAAGCTATTTCAACACAATTCTGATAATTTATCTCTCATAAAATAACTTTCTACAATCAAGAGAGGTCCTCATGAATTTATGGCTAGTTTTAACATCAGATTTACTAGAACATGGGAAATAATTTCATCCAGTGTTAAGCCTCAAGATAATCATGCATTTCTATACTATCTTAGAGCTTTAAATACCGACATTTCAACCATGATACAAAGATATGGGACAAACTACACTCCTAAAGAGCTTATGATATTGTTATTATTGCTGAAAACAACTTCATTCAAGCTGGTAAATTAGCCCCAAGACCTTCTATTCCTCTTACAAGAGATTTAACACCTATACCACATCTTATTACCATCATAGAGCCTCGTTATTACAGATCCATAGATGATTACATTTAAGGACTTACATACTATGAGAAATAAATTAACATTAATTGAGAATAAATTAACTCATCCTAGTAGGCCTTACAAAGCTTCATACCAGTAAAATGGGCATAATAGGTAGCCATTTCAAAAAAATCAGAACTATAAACAACCTTATCAGCAAAGGCAATTTAATCCTAAGGATCCTAATTCATCTAGCTCACTTGTTCCAGTCAACATGGCTTCAGAAGAGTGTTTTTAGATTGTAATCATCCTCATTCAACTGTTAGTCTTCCAAAAGCATTCTAGAATATAAGCCTTGTTGCACAACCTCAATCTAAAACATTGTTTATGCGTCAAATGGAGGGTGGGAAGCAAGATGCTCAGAGTCAAAAATCATCTAAAAAGAACTTTAATAGTGTTGGAGAAGAAGATTTCACCGTAGTTACAAATAGGTCTCTAAAAAGGGATCAAGATAAAGAAATGCAACAAAATAGACTTGTTTTTCCTATAATCATTGTTAAATGAACAAGTACAGGTTAAAAATCAGCAAACAACTCTGTTTTTCCTTCATAAACAATAAGCAGTTCAGCTCCTAAAGAGCAGAAAAACAATTGCATTCTTATCCTAGAAGATTATTCATACCTCAATTTCAAAGATGTTGAAGTAGTGTAAGTTTTTGCTAAAGCCTATGCTAAAATTGTAGAATATTTTTCAAAGACTGTTGTTTTTTTTAATATTGTTTAGGTAATGAAAAATTATAATATTAATATTTGATTATGGGATGCTTTGAGTAATCTAGGATAGTTGGAGTTACTTCCTCATGAGCTTGCTAACTTTCATATTTCTTCGAACCAATAGAAAATGGAGCTTAGAAAATAGATATGGTTCTTGGTACAATAGAGAAAGATCACATGAAAGAGGTTAAGTGGATGGTACAAAATATTTTAAATGCTCATGATATTAAAAATCCACCACCATTTTATCTATCTTTGATTATTAGAGATTATTTAGTTCATAACTACATGGTTGACAAGTGGTGCAAGAAGCACAATAATGCCTACAAAAATTGCAAAAAACATAGGCCCGTAATATGATCCTATAGAGAAAAGTGTGTTACTGACTTGATGGAATAACAACTAACAAAGATATCATCATTAGAAATTTGGTGGTAACATTACATGCTTGTCCAAATGTTTCTATCCAGTAAGATGTTACAATAGTAGATTTACCTCCCTACTTTGCTTTATGTTTATCAAGAGATTTCACAAAGAAATATAGGAGGTTATCTTTCTTCGATTGGTCATTTATTTAATACAAGTCATGGAACTAAATTTATAGTCAATTCAAAGCCTTTGGCTAGATTTCATATTGAACCTCATACATCAAATATTGTAGCAAATTATATGGCCATAGATCACTCGATTTTGATGTCACAACACATGTTTCTGCATTAGATGTTGTTTCTAATATGTTTATGGATGAAAAAATCAAGAAGAACATGTTTATGATCCCTTCAAAGAAGCGAAGAATATTTATTTGGCGTTTATTATTTGCATGAAGAAAATGCAACAATCCACTTGCTGTCCAAAATAAATTTTTTTAGAAGGCTTATGGAAACTTCATTTTGATGGAGCGTAGAAATAAAAAAGGACAAGGTATAGGTTTTATGCTTACTTCCCCTATAAATGGAAGGTTTTTTTCAGCCTTAAGTCTGCAATTCTCATGTGCTTATAACGTAGATAAATATGAAGCGTTAATTCATGGCTTATAATGGGCCAAAAAAAAGAGGTATCAACATGTTACAAGTTTTTGGTGATTTAGATTTAGTAATTAATCAAGTAAAAAAATTTAATATGTGTAAGAATTCATTGCTGAAATATTACAAGCATAAAGTTTCAAACTTAATTAAGGATTTTGATGCTATAAATATGCAATTTGTTCCAAGAGCTGAAAAAATATGGAGATAGACCTGCAACAATTGGTGCTAGCTTTGAGGTGCTATAACAGATTAAAAAAAAAAGTGTAGTCACATATAAAGTTGATTAGCATACCTTCAAGAGCTAATAATGAATAAAACTAACAAGTTTTCAAAGATGATGAGAAAATCAGTAGATTTCTAGAGCAAGAAGCTGAGTTTTTTGCACTTAATCAAGAAAACCTACAACATTTATATGGTGACCAGATTGTTCAATTGAAGACAAAAATGTTGCCCCAAGGACTGGTCACATTAGAAGATATTTTCAGTTCTGACGATCAATTAAGAAAGGATAAAGGAAATATCTTGACTCATGAAGATAACTATGAAGAGATCTTAGTTGATGATGAAAAGGATTTATTTATCGAAATGTATGTTCCTTAGCTAAAAAAATAGTCTTTTATTAATTTATGTAAATAATTCAAAGATGTTTTTGGTTAGAAATACCAATATTTGATAGGATTTGACCCTAGTTTAGCTCAGTATACCATAGAATTGCAACAAAATTCAAAACAAGTTAGGCACAAATAAATGATTGTAAATCCTAAGATTGAACCCTTGATGAGAAAAGAGTTATCCAAGTGAATGAATCGTATGATCTTTCCAGCTTAAACATTCAAGTCGGGTAGCTAATCTTGTTCCCGTTTGGAAAAATAATGGAGAAATCTGGCTATGCGTGGATTTTAGGTATCTTAACAAGGCTTCATCAAAAGATCATTAGCCATTTCCCAACATGGATAGGATTTTAGAAATAGTTTGATGATCGATAAGTTTTCCCTTTTGGATGGTTATAGAGGATACAAACATATTCTTGTGCATGAAATAGACAGATACTAAACAATTTTCACCACAAAGTGGGGTACTTACGCTTACAAAAGAATTCCTTTTGATCTTTCTAATGCCGATGTAATGTCTCAACGTGTAATGGGCATGGATTTTCATAGCCTATTAATTCAATTCATACTGGTTTATTAGATGATGTTACTATATTTTTGAATAATTCTTATGATCATCTTATCCATCTAAGGAAGTATTTTAAGCTTTGTAGGCGCTTTGGAATATCATTGAATCCCAAAAAGTCTATATTTTTAGTCCATCAAGGTAAATTACTTGGACATATTATTTCTAGATAAGGTTTAGCTATTGATCCTTTGAGAATTGAAGCAATTTCACAACTATCCTTGCCTCATCATAAGAAAGCATTACAAACTTTTCTTCCAAAAATTAACTTTGTTTGAAGATTTGTTCTAGATTTTATAGAATTAGTCAAGCCATTAATATCCATGTTAAAGAAATTTAAACTTTCTCTTGACTACAAATGGAAGAAAAGTATTTGAAGCTATCAAGATATCTATTTCACAAGCTTGTACTATGGCAAATCTAAATTTTGACAAGGATTTTAGGATGTATACACTTGCAAGAGCTAAAACCATTTCAGCCATATTAACTCAAGTTAATGATGAAAATATTTAATAGGCAATTGCTTTCTTTTGGAATGGCTTACATGACTATGAGACAAGGTACACTTTTCTTAAAAAATAAGTACTTTTTGTAGTTAGAGGATTAAATAATTTCAAGTACATGCTTTCCAATAATAAGATACATGTTTTAGTCTCTCATCCAAGTGTTAAAGCGTTCTTATTAAACAAAGAACTGAATGAGAAGAGAGCAGGCTAGATTACAAAGGTGATGGAGTATGATGTTGACATCTGTTTTGTAAAAATAGTTCAAGGTAAAGGATTGTGTGAATATCTGATTACGATATAGAAAAACAACAGGTTGTAGAATCAAAAAATTCATTACAACATGCTGAAATCACATATCAACAATCAAAAATCTTATTACATCTCGATAATCGGTAGAACTTAACTCAATCCAAAAGTTTAGGGATCAAGATGGATGAGTAGTTTGATTAATTACTTTCCACACAAGATTTATCTCGGATGGTATGGACAAGAATAAATGAAGATATTTCATATTACAAGTTGTACCTTATGTTTTCATTGATGGTGCATTGTTCAAAAGGGATATAAATGGAATATTTCTACGATGTATTGATTATGATAGAGTGTAACAACTATTATTTGAGTTTCATGAAGGACCTACATGAGGCCACTTTTTCAACACGTACTACACCCTTAAAAATTATTAAAGCTAGTTACTATTGGCCCAACATATTCAAAGACTACTTCAATGGATTATAAAGTGTGAGAAGTGTGCCTTCTTTATTGGAAAAGAACGCTTAACTTTGTTACCCCCGCACTGCTTTTAAGTGGATCAACCATTCATGCAGTGGGGTCTTGACTTCATTGGCATGATAAATGCACCTTCATCACAAGGAAATAAGTGGATCTTGACTACCATGGATTATTTCACATGTTGGACTAATGCAAGAACTTTGAAAGAAGCTAATGAGACTACAATCATATCATTTTTCGAAGGTATAATTTATAGATTTGGTGTTCCAAAGAACCATCATTTTAGATAACACCTTAGCATTTCTTAGTACAAATGTAATAGATCCGGTTGTCAAGCATGACATTTATTTGAGTACTTCGTATAATTCTTACTCATAAGGTAATGGATTAGCTAAAAGTACTAACAAAAATGATTTAAAGATCATTAGAAGAAGACTCAAGGATAACCGAAGAGCTTGGTATCTGATGTTAAATTCAACACTTTGGGCTAACAAAGTGACTCCTAAAAGATCATTTGGTAGTTCAGGGAACAAGCTTGTTTATATACATGAGGTAAGAATTCCCATATCGGTTGAGTTGCCCACATTGGATTTACTACATCGATGGAAGTGCTTAAGAATGAAGCAATGCATGCTCGTTATGTAGAATGAATGGAACTACAAGCGTTAAGAGATCAAGATCATCTCAACATGGAAAAAAATTAGAGACATATCAAGAGAACATCAAATAAAAAGGATAAGTTTAGAGTCTTAAATGAAAGAGACATTGTGTTGAAATGGGATGTTGATTGTGTAAAGCCAGAAAGCACATGATATTTGATATAATTTGGAGTGTTTCTTACAAGATTTTATCTTACAAAGAGAAAAAAACATTTCATCTTTCAAGGTTAAATGAAGAATAACTTCCCATTCTCGTGACGGTATGTTTCTTAAACACTCATTATTGAAAATCCTACAGTCTCTCTTGTTAGAGTGGTATTTCCCTTTCAATAAGTGCATTTTATGCAAATTGAAGCGTTTTTAAATTCAATAAGTGCATTCATGTATGTGATTTGGTTTAGCAGATCCTTTCCCAACTTTAGTTTTTTTTTTTCGAAGGGTGAGATTTTCAAAAAGACATATTTTGGTTATATGCTTCGACTTCATGCCAAATGAAAAATAACAAGGCACTAGTCTTAAAGCTAGGAGGAATATTTTCTGGCAAGATCACTAGAATTATTGACATGTTTACACTCATGTAAAATGGAAACTCGAAACTTTTTTTCGATGGAAGGCATTGATGAAATGGACCTAACTAGGGGAAGTCATACAATTTTCATTGTGTTTTCAGTTGCATAGTAATTGATTAACAACATGCAATCTGTAGCTATGTGTGCTGTTACAGAATGTAACACCTCACATAGGCTACTATTCAATGTTCATCTTCAACAAGGAAATACAAAATCCCCGAAGGACCAATGCATTACCTTGATGAAGGCAGAATCACAATTTAGGTGAAATTTTTACTCATAAAACAACAAAAAAGTTACTTCTTACATATTGAAGAGTTTATTATTAAGTTACAGGTACATCAACTCACATTATTTATTTATGTTTAAATATTATTAATCATGTGATTGAGTTGTTTATTTTGTTATACAATCAATACATATCATAAAATCTGAATGTAGAAAGAAGTATACAACTTAGTTACAGAAATTAATGTCATTTATTAATCAAGAAATTTAATGTTTCCCACACAAGCCAAGGTATGTAGCTTATGACTATTGAATGATATATAAATGTGCATAAAGCTAAAGGCAAAAGAGTATAGAAGAAACCCATCATTGCCTTGGGTTTTCTCCTGGTCTTCATTGCTTTAGTTCCAACTCCATCTTTATCTTCTACATCATCTAGCCCATCAATGTACCTGAAAGGAAAAAATAAAATACATCAGTCAAAGAGCTCAAGGTTTAATCTGTACTCATGTGTTATCTAGCTTCAGGAAAATGGATCTCCTAAGATCAAGAGGCATAAGGTACATCAAAGTAATAGATATAAAATTGAAGAGGCTTATGACATTAAAAAAATCACAACAAACAAAAAAGAAAGAAAAGAATAAATACTATGAAACTAAAAGAGAGGCCAATCGCCTATTGTTTTCTAACTATTTTGTGTAAATGTGTAGGTACAAGTAAGAAGGAATAAATAATAATAGTTATATTTTATGAAAAATTGTATAATTTGAAATATTCAAATAAGAAAGTACTTGCATTTTGGAAGTTAAATCAAATAAATACATTCATCTCATATATGATCAAGTACAATTAAGGTCAAGGTCCAGTTTAAGGTGAAAGTACATCTTGTTCACACTATACAAGCACAAAGCCTTATCAAGTTCATTACAGCTAACTAAAGGAGATTAAAACAGATTGCAATAAATATCACTATTTATTTCCAGCTGAAAGGGATTGCCACTACCCTAAGATGATATAAAAGGAAACCATCAGGCCTCATAACATAGTTGCATTGAAAATAAGGTACTTCAAGGTCTTCAAGTAAGGAATCATAACCAAGGATAATATAGATGATAAAGTACAGATTGATTCAAAAGCTACAGATATTCAAGAAAACAATTCACAGATCAGTATCATCCTTCAAGGTCATTCTAGATTAGCTTCATGTTTTAAAATGAATAACTAAGTATGGTTTTGAACTTTTTGAAAGGGTAACTTATTTAAGTTGCAAAATCATCAAGTACATGAAACCATCTTGAAAAAGCATCAAGTATAGATTTCAGAAAAAATCAGAGTACAATTAAGTGTCCTAACTTAATTGGATAACATAATTTTCAGAGTAGAAAATCCTTAAGCTCTACGAGGAAGACATTTCTATCAATGTAAGTACAACCTTAGATCTCACATTCATTCAGTAAAGCATGTATCAAAGGATTTTCTTCAACCATTTCATTTACATTCATAATCAATGTATCAAGTAGTGAAGACACTTTTGCCTTTGAAATGAAGTAGATAACATGTGGTCACAAGATTCAAATCATGACAACAAGATATAAGGTAAAAGTTATATAACAAGAAGTTGTATGAGCCAAAAGAGTGATTTTCCTTCATTATCTCCAAGTAGAGTGTATTAATACATGCTCTCCGAATCCATAGAGGCATGGTATAAGTTTAATAAAGACATAAAGAAGAATGAAGGAAAATTTGAATAGTCCAAGATACAACTAACAAATGTAAAACTATAGAATATTTTAGTAAAAATATAAAATCAAAGATCCCTTTGAAATCAGATCATAAATTACAGAAACTTAAATAAAAATCTATTTCTATAAACTTTCCAAATTAGGGAACTACGTTGTTGCATGGCACATACAATTACCGATCTTGAAGATAAAGGAGGAACTCTGAATGAGTAGCATCTGAACAAAGTACAAAAATCAAATACAGTTTACATTATTACCTTGAAAACTTGTTTCAATTTTCCATTACAAGAAAAGTACAAAGCTCAATATACATCTTTAAAGTTTAAAGATCAATCACAATAGGTTTCCACAAAAAAAATACAAATTTATAACTACTTTCATAGAGATTTAAAACCAAAAACTTCTAAAATAAAGGGATAATAAGTAAGCACATTTCATACAACAATTAGTGGAGAAGAATCATGGAAAGGCTCAACCATCGAAACCCCAAATCTCAACACTAAAGCCAATAAAATATCTTCAAAAAGTCGAGCCCTCAAGAACAAACTCAAGAGAAAATATTAAATCTCTAAATACACGTAACTCTTATGGGAAAGCTTGTGTTCTAAATTAATTTCATCAATTTAAAGTAGATATAAAGATGGGTATGCAAACTAATGAATATTTCTTAAAGGCACAAAGCTCCAACACCAAAATATCGAATACCCATTAACAAAAATAAAAGGTTACAAATAGAGCTCAAATAGAGTACAAGATATATGCATTTTTGAGAAAAATAAGAATACACAATTGAAACTTACCAGTTCAAGTAAAGAATAAGTACAAAGTTTTAAAGTTCCTTTCATATTTTTCATATTAAGTGTTACCAGTTATCATATGTAATCAAAGGTATATTATAACAAGCTTACAAAACATAAAGAACCAAACATAATACAAAGCACCCACTATTATCTTCAAGAAAATAGTCAAGGATGCATAAGGTTTGAGTTCTTTTACTTAACATATTACAAAATTTCATAAAATTTGTAGATATTCATGTCCTAAGTAAAAGAGAGAAACCTCCGATATTTTTGACACGAAAACATAATGAAAATTTCCTAGTTTAAGAGAAAATTAAACTCTATTTTTTTCAATAGCCATTTCAAGTTCCTCAAGTTTTACAAAATATTTCGAGCAAGGCACAAGGATGAATTTTTGGATGTACGAGTCATGAAGAAAATTTTTCCAGCTTTTTTCCTTTGAATAAGAACCAATTATTACCTTTCCAATTATTTACAAAGTGGCGTGTATCTTTCTCATTATCTCTTGTGAATGTCAATTCCCGATTTAATTATCCTACCTTACTAAAACTCGTATTTTCTACATAGTCTTATAGTGCTAGTTTAACTTGAAGTGTTATTATGATTTATCCCTTAGTAGATAAGTGTTTTGCCTTTATATTTTGATGAAAAACCATTGGTTCATGCATATGAATTTTTTTCTCAATTTTACTCTGCAAGTACTTAGCCAAAGCCCTCAATACATTTGATTTATCACCCCATTTCAATTTAGTTACAACAATATTTTTAACCTCAAAACCCTAAAAAATTAGTTTAGGATACATCAATAAGGAACTGGTCTTGATACTAGAGACTCACCATAACAATAGGTATACCCACATACCCGATTCATTTCCATTGTATCTACGGTAGTGATAGATAAAGAAATCTTAGAACCCCTATTATCATCTCTAAACAAGGGTGCACTTATGAGAGAAAATATTTTTGATATACCCAAAGGGGATAGAGATAATATTTTTAATAGATTACAATAATTTACAGGAAAGAAAGTCACTTTTGGAAGAACGAAGCGCATCTATCCATCGAAAATAAGAAGAAATTATGTGTGGAATCGGAAATGCTGATTTCAGACCAGTTTTGCAAGATATTCCATGCCTAAAGTGATTACAAGATCATCGTGAAGAGGACATCCTACAAATTTTATTTCATTACCTTTAAATTATGTAAGACGAAGAATATTTGGCAATACCTTACCTTATAATAGGCCTCATTTTGGCAATCCTCCCCTTACCTCACCACGTGTTAATATTTTTATTCAAATCCAAATAATCATGCATCAAACAACATCATCACCTTGAATTTTTTTGACATTTACTAATTCCATTCCTTTAGCAATTCAAGTCTATCGGGATATACCTACTACTACCTTGAAAGGTTTACCTTCATTTACCCGTGAAAATAAGATTACCCGTATTAAGCATATTAAAGATATTGTAGCCCTTTTTGCAATCCATAACATAAATCATGAAGATGTAGCCTTGAGACTCTTAGTTGCATCATATAATGTCATGCTTTGCAATGGTACAAAACTTTACCGATAGGGAGCATAAAAACTTGGGATGAATTAGGGGAGAAACTACTTAAGCAATTTCAAGATAATTTTGATCATTTATCTCTCATAGAATAGTTGTCTACAATCAAGAGATCTCCTCATGAATTTATGGCTAGTTTTAGCATTAGATTTGCTAGAACTTGGGAAAGAATTCTAGCCATTGTTAATCCTCAAGCTGATCATGCATTTCTATACTATCTTAGAGCTTTAAATAGTGACATTTCAGCCATGATATAGTCTATGGGAGGAACTATGCTCCAAACAACTTATGATACTACTATTAGGGCTGAAAACAACCTCATTCAAGCTAGTAAATTAGCCCCAAGAGCTTCTATGCCTTTTATATCAGATTTGGCACCTATACCATAGTCTATTACCATAATAAATCCTACTATTATAGCTCCATCAAATGATGTATTTATAATGTAGCCAAATTAAGAACAACCAGATATACTGCAATAAAATGAACTCCAAAAGAAAATAGATCTCCTTCTTCGTTATCAAATAATGAATTACAATGTTTCCTAAATAGGAAAATAACTCCCAACTCGAGTTGCCAAGTAAACTCTAGCTAACTCTGACTAAATCTACTCTAGGTGGTGGAAATTACTATTTTTAGCAGTTTACTAGAACCTGCTATTCTTAGTAAGTTCGCATGCTTATTCCTACGGGCACAGAAATTGCCACGCATCTTCTACATCCCTAAATTAGAGGAATTTCCAACTTTCTAACTCACAATGCAATTAATAGACTAAAATTAACTAATGCTCAAAAATAGGAAAAAACTAAACTATAACTTAAATCCTAATTTTTGGCCTCAAGATGGTGGATTTAGGGCCCGAAAATGTGTCAAAACTTGCCCCAACTAGTATGGAAAGTTACCGCTGCATTCATCTCATCAAAACATGTGGTTTAAAAAAAAAAAGGACTCAAACGGACACCCAAAGCTCAAGTTATGACCTTGTCAAGTTCCTGCTAATTCTGGCGCATCATTCTCCCCTACTTGAAAAAAACGCAGCTCCTGCAAGTTGTCTTCTTCAAACTGCTTCCATTTATCTACATCCAACTTCTGAATCTCCCACTCTGTGACCCAAGTATTGTCCTCTTGTTCCAGTCCTTTCCAATGTACCAAATATTTGTTGTATTTCCCATGTCGCGTGTCCATTGTTTTCTTATCTAGAATCTGATCCACTTCTTCTTTCTTCTTCACTGGAACCTGCTACCGCCAATCTACTACTTCATCAACATCATCCCTTTCTGCACCATCCCCATGAAAAGAATACAAATCTGAAACATTAAACACTGGAGAAATATCAAAATTCCCTGGCAATTCTACCTCATAAGCATTATCGTTTATTTTTTTCACGATTTTGCAGGGTCCAATCTTCTTGTACTTCAGCTTGTTATAGGTTCCTCTTGGAAACCTTTCCTTCCGCAGATATACCATAACCAACTCACCAACTATAAATACCTTTCTCTGTCTGTGCACATCTGCTATTTCCTTATACTTATCATTACTATTTTGCAGCTTCTTCTTCCTGTAATTGTTGTATATGTTCGGCAAATGCTTCTGCATCATCACTGACTCTGCCATCAACGGGTAGCTGTACCAAATCTAATACCCCATTTGGATTACTCCCATACACAATTGAAAATGGAGACTTTCCCGTGGATCTGTTTATGGAACTGTTATATGCAAACTCAGCTTGCGGTAATGCTAAGTCCCATTGTTTCGACTTTTCCCCAACAATGCACCTTAACAGGTTTCCCAAACTCCTATTTACCACCTCTGTTTGCCCATCAGTCTGTGGATGATAAGCACTACTGAACTGTAGTTGAGTACCAAATTTCTTCCATAAAGTCCGCCAGAAGTGACTTAAGAACCTTGTGTCCCTATCTGAAGTAATGGTTTTTGGAACACCATGCAAACGAACAACTTCTCTGAAAAACAAATCTGCTACGCCTGTTGCATCGCTTGTTTTCTTGCAAGCAATAAAATGAACCATCTTAGAAAACCTATCAACAACCACAAAAATGGAATCATTACCTCGTTGTGTTTTTGGTAATCCCAAAACAAAGTCCATACTCAGATCTGTCCACGACCCTTTAGGAACAGGCAACGGCATATACAACCCTGTATTCTGTGCATGGCCTTTCAAGACTTGGAAAATTCAACATCTCTCCACATATCTTACCACATCTCTTTTCAGCTTTGGCCAATAGTATTTGTCTGCTACCAAGGCTATCATCTTATCCTTACCAAAATGCCCAGCCAACCCTCCGCTATGCAACTCTTTCACTATATTTTCTCTCATAGACCCAACTGGAATACATAGTTGGCGTCCCTTGAATAGGTAGCCATCCTGTAAAATATACTCATCTAGGACATCTCCTGCATTGTCTGACAATGGACTAATTAGTCTTTCAACAATATCCTTGAAATCAGAATCAGAAGAATACAAACCCTTTATTGCTTCAAAACCCACCACCTCATTTTCCATAGTGGTAAACATAGTCACATGCCTACTCAATGCATTTGCAACTTGATTCTGTTTTCTAGATTTATGTTTTAGAGAAAAAGTATATCCCTGCAAAAATGATACCCACTTTGCATGCCTACTATTCAACTTCTTTTGGGTATTCACATACTTCAGGGCTATGTGGTCTGTAAATAACACAAACTCCTTAGGCACTAAGTAATGCCTCCAATGCCTTAATGCTTGTACAATTGCATAAAATTCCACATCATAAGTAGAGTAGTTCTTTCTTACCTCATTTAGTTTCTCACTAAAGAAAGCTACTGGCTTTCCTCCTTGACTTAGAACAGCTCCAATACCCACATGTGAGGTGTCACAATCAACCTCAAACACTTTATCAAAATCTGGTAGTGCCAAAATGGGTGCCTCTGTCACCTTCTTCTTCAAGAATTGAAAACTATCCTCAGCTGCCTTTGTCCACAAAAACTCCCTTCCTTTTGTGCAATCTGTGATAGGTGCTACAATACTGCTGAAATTTTTAATAAATTTTCTGTAAAATGTTGCTAGACCATGAAAGCTCCTTACCTCTGTTATACTCCGTGGAGTAGGCCATTCAATAATTGCCTTTATCTTTTCTGAGTCCATCTGTACCCCACCTGCTGAAATAATAAAGCCCAAGAATACCAAGCTCTCTTGCATAAATGTGCACTTCTTCATATTTGCATAGAGTTTCTCTTTCCTTAACACTTCAAATACCAATCTTAGATGCCTCAAATGTTCTTCTTTAGTTTTACTAAAGATCAAGATATCATCAAAATAAACCACAACAAACTTACCATTATACTCCCGTAGCACGGTGTTCATCAATCTCATAAAAGTACTAGGTGCATTGGATAACCCGAATGGCATCACCAACCACTCATATAATCCATTTCCTGTCTTGAATGTTGTTTTCCACTCATCTCCTTCTTTGATCCGAATCTGATGATAACCACTTCGAAGATCAATCTTGGTGAAATAATTAGATCCAGCAAGCACATCCATCATATCATCAAGGTGAGGTATTGGGAACCGATACTTGATTGTAATTTTATTGATCGCTCTGCTATTGTGCACATTCTCCATGTTCCATCCTTCTTTGGTGTTAATAAATCTGGTGTTGCACATGGACTCATGCTCTCCCTTACGACCCCCTTTCGCACGAGCTCTGCCACTTGCCTATTCAACTCTGCATGCAATGTCGGGCTCATCCTATAAGCCGCTTGATTTGGGAGTGAAGACCCTGGAATCAAATCAATGTGGTGTTGAATATCTCTTTTGGGTGGTAATCCATCTGGTAGCTCATCAGGAATAACATCTGAAAATTCTTCTATTAATTCTGATGTTTCTATTGGTATTTGAGCACTTACAAGTTCATCCTTATTTGCAACTAGTGCATAACAAAAACCGGTTGCCTTTGCCTCCTTCACAAATTCCTTTGCAGAAAGCATATTTTCAGCCTTCCCCTCTTCTTTAAGAGGTATCAAAACTATTTTTGTGCCATCCTTCCAGAAAGTATAAGTATTTTTTCCCCCATCATGAATAACTTTTCTATCAAATTGCCATGGTCTTCCTAGCAGCATATGACATGCATCCATAGGAATAACATCACACCAAATCTCATCCTTATAACTGTTCCCAATAGAAAAGCTTATTAAACATCTCTTATCAACAGTAACTTCATTACCCTTCTTAAACCATGCAATACGATAAGGGTTAGGATTCTTCTCACAATGCAGACCCAATTTATCGACCATCTCATTTGAAACCATGTTCTCACAACTACCACCATCAATAATAACATTACATACCTTTCCTCCTGAAGTGCATCTTGTTCTGAAAATATTTGTACGCAGCCATGCATCCCCCTTGACCTCCTTTCTTGGAGCAATCATCGTCCTCTTGATCATCAGAGTTTCTCCAACATCTGGTGGAATTTCCAGGTCCTGTTCATCTTCTACTTGCTCAGCTTCAACAAGATTTACTCTTGGAGCATCTCCTTTCCTTTTGTCATGTGTATAAGTATGTGGGAATTCAAAAGCCCGATGCCCTTCTTCACCACATCTGTAACAAACAAATGGTCTTCGTGGAGCCTTCCATCCTCTCTACCCCTAGAAAATCCTCTACCTCTTTGTTGATTCTGGAAATCTTGTCTCGTATCCTCTTTCTTTTCCAATCCACGAGATGATTCTCCCCTACCTTGGCTGAAACTAGCTCATCCCCGAAAGGAAGATGAGGCCCCCTATTCATTCCAGGTGATCTCCTAAAACTTTGACGATTTTGTTTTTCCTCAGCCTTTAAGGCTAATTGATAGGCATCCTCCATGCTTTTAATCCTATGCATACTTATCTCATCTTGAATAGAAAATTTTAATCCATTAACATACCTTACAACCATTTGTTCCTCAGTTTCTTCATGCTCTACACGAATGGACAACTTGTAGAACTCATTTGTGTATTCTTGCATTGTTTGTAAGTTCTGTCTGAGATTCTGAAACCTCCTGTAAAGGGTTTGTGCATAATCCACAGGGAGAAATTTATCTTTCAGCTTCTTCTCCATCTTACTCCACGTCCTAATTATTTCTTTCCCCTTTCTTGACCTCTCTTTTTGTAGGTGATCCCACCATAACATAGCATGACCTTTCAATTTCGTGCATGCAAATTTTACCTTCTTTTCTTCTGACATAGCCTTCCACTCAAAAACTTTTCCCATGCTAGTCAACCAGTCTATCAGCTCCTTTGGTTTTAGACTACCACCATACTCTGAAACATCAACTCTTATCCCATCATTCTTTCCTTCTAATGCTCGAAGCATCCTTTCTTCAAAAGCTAATGGTGGTGCTTGCGTTTCCTCCTCTTCACAAACTTCTTCTTCATCTGTGTCATCTCCACCTTGATTTCCTCTTTGGGTTATCATTGCAGCAAGCGCAACAACTTGTCTCTGCAGATCTTGCATATTTCTATTCATCTGGGCAATACCACCTCCTCTTCCTCTTCCTCTTCCTGCCATTTTTAAACAAAATACTTCGAACCAGCTCTGATACCAGATAATGTAGCCAAATTAAGAACAACCAGATATACTGCAATAAAATGAACTCCAAAAGAAAATAGATCTCCTTCTTCATTATCAAATAATGAATTACAATGTTTCCTAAATAGGAAAATAACTCCCAACTCAAGTTGCCAAGTAAACTCTAGCTAACTCTGACTAAATCTACTCTAGGTGGCGGAAATTACTATTTTTAGCAGTTTACTAGAACCTGCTATTCTTAGTAAGTTCACATGCTTATTCCTACGGGCACAGAAATTGCCACGCATCTTCTACATCCCTAAATTAGAGGAATTGCCAACTTTCTAACTCACAATGCAATTAATAGACTAAAATTAACTAATGCTCAAAAATAGGAAAAAACTAAACTATAACTTAAATCCTAATTTTCGGCCTCAAGATGGCAGATTTAGGGCCCAAAAACGTGTCGAAAACTTGCCCCAACCGGTAAGGCCGGTTGCCGCTATGTCGTCTCATCGAAACATGTGGTTTCAAAAAAAAAAACGGAGTCAAATGGACACTCGGAGCTCAAGTTATGACCTTGTCAAGTTCCCTGCTATATCGGGCGCATCAATTTAGTGCCTTACAAACTATGGGAAATAAATTGACATCAATTGAGAACAAATTAGCTCATCCTAGTAGGCCTTACCAAGATTCATACTAGCAAAATTAGCGAGAACAAGCAGCCATTTTAGCAAAATAGGAAGTATAGACAACCTTATTAGCTAAGTTAATTTAGCTAATGATCCTTTCAATTGAAGCAATTTCATAGCTATCCTTTCCTCATCATAAGAAAGCATTACAAATTTTTATAGGAAATATCAACATTTCTAGAATATTTGTTCATGATTTTGTGGCATTAGTCAATCCATTAACAACCATGTTAAACAAAGGTAAAAATTTCTCTTGGACCAAAGAAGGAAGAAAATTATTTGAAGCTATCAAGATAGCTATTTCACAAGCTCATACTCTAACGAATCTAATTTTTGATAATAATTTTATGATGTATGCACTTGCAGGTGCTCAAACTATTTATTCCATATTAACTCACGATAATGAGGAAAATATTGAGCAACCAATTTATTTATTTGGGAAGAGATTAAATGACTACGAGACAAGGTACACTTATCTTTAAAAATAGTACTTGATGTAGTTAGAGGATTAAATAATTTCAAGTACTTGCTTTCCTATAATAATATACATATTTTAGTCTTTCATCCAATCATTGTTAAAGCATTCTTGTTAAACAAAGAACTGAATTAGAAGAGAGGAGAATGGATTACAAAGGTTATGGATAATGATGTTTATATCTATGTTGTAAAAATAGTTCAAGGTAAAGCATTGTATGAACATCCGAATGCTAATATGGAAAAAATAGGCTGCATAATAGAAAAAATCATTAAAACATTCTAAAATCACATATCAGTAGTCAAAAATCTTATTACAACCTAAAAATCCACAACCAGAACTCAATCACGAAGTTCGGATCAAGATGAATGATTAATTTGATGAATTACTTACAACACGGTACTTATCCGGAGGGTATGCACAATAAAAATGAAGATATTTCAGATTAAAATTCATAGCTTATGTTTTCATTGATGGTGTATTGTTCAAAAGGGATATAAATGGAATTTTTTTGCAATGTATTGATTATGATAGAGTGTAACAACTATTATCCGAGTTTCATGAAGGACCTTCAAGAGGCCACTTTTCAACACATACTACAACCTTAAAAATTATGAAATTTTGTTACTATTGGCCTAACATATTCAAGGACTACTTCGAATGGATTAGAAAGTGTAAGAAGTGTGCATTCTTTGTTGGAAAAGAACATTTAGATTCACTCTCCTATGCAGCCTATTTCGGTTGATAAGCCATTCATCATAACACCCCCGAATGGCCCGGGTGTGAAGTGGGGAATTTAGTGTGATTTCACAATATGGGACCATCTCTCAAGCTATGGGACTTGCAAAACTTGAGATGGACCTCCAGAGAAAGCTAGTTTTTATTCCTAATCTATTTACCACAAGCTACTCTAGTGCAAGAAGATCCTATTCTATTCTAATCTAACCATTCCAAGGGGACAGAGAGAGAGGGTGAAAGAGACTACAATAAGTGGTGATACACTAGAAAAGGAAGTGGATGATCACAGACCCATTGACATTGCCTAAAGTATAGAGAGGTGTGCATATGAGAGGGTGGAAAAGATGCACCACAGACTAGAGATAGTTTTCACACAGAACACCACTTCAAAACCCATTAATCATAGCTCCCAGGACTTGCAAAAAATATCAAAGTATGCATAATATACCTTGCAATGATGAGAGGTAAGAAGATATAACAAAATAAGCCAAGATGGACAGATGCATCACAAAACAAATTTTATTGCTCCAAAATGTTACATGGTACATCATCAGTGGGCAAGAGGCAATAAAATGCCACTATAGAACCATGGGAGGAGGCTTAGACTCGCATTCTACCCTAAGGAAGAAAGAGAGAGGGGGCAGAGGAGAAATGATGACCCACTGTTTGAATATGCCCCTCCTTTACAATATATAGGAAAAATAAGAGAGAGAAGAGGGAAAAATTTGAATCCTGCTTCAACCACATTGAGATACACATTGAATCCTTCTTTGAAAGCTCAACCACCATTAATCAATGCTCCTCTCAAGTCCACCTATAATATGTCAATTCAGGCTCCCGATAAATCAAAATTAAATCTAGTCCGTAGTTGGATAAATCAAATTATGTATTAATGGTCTAGAAAATGTTTTCCCCCTTTTAACCCACTAAATCCTACTAAGAATGATATTTTATGTTTCCATGGCATAGAGGGCATAAAGATGTTTCCAAAAAGTCTTCTCCTGCCCAAATTTGAGTTTCAAGTCAAATGTTATGGTTGTTTGAATATTTGGGTCACGAACGCGCAATACTTAAAGATTCTATTTGTAACGGGTCCATGTGGCAATGTCGCACACCTTGAAGATTAAGCCCCCGATTTTTCCTTCAAATTGAGCTAGATTGATACGTGGTGGCTTTCGCAGGCTCTTTGGGCTCCTTTGTATTTTTCCTGAATCTCTTTGCTTGGTGCGGCCAAAAGTCTGACCCTGGACACATGGAGGCTTGGCACTTGTTTGAGTCTCCGCCTTGGGATACCATCTTGAAATTGCACCGAGATGACACTTGGTACCTTCCACTGAGTCAAATACTTTTCAACGGCTAGTGAAATTTTTGGGGTTCTCGACACGTGGAGGAGTGACACTTATTTTGGTCTCCGCCTGGGTTTTAATCTTTAGAGGTGCACCATTTGGACACTTGGAAGCTTCCATTGGCCTACCTCCGATTTGACTATTCAACCTCAACTATCTCCCTTTTTTGGGCTAGGGACATGTGGAATCCCCATTCTCATTTGAAAACCACCTCAAGATTTTACCTTTGAAGGAGTGTCGTTGAGACAAGTGGCACGTTCCACCTCCACTCCTATACTTAGTTGTTTTGAGCCCACTCTCACTTTTGGATTTGACCTTTGTTGACCATTGGCCACATGGAGGGCTGGTGCAAGTTTGAGTCTTCGCCATGGGCTCCCATCTTGAAATTGTGTCGAGTCGACAATTGGCACCTTCCACTGAGTCAAAGAATTTTCAATGGCTGATGCAAATTTTTGGGCTTTGGACACATGGAGGCTTGGCGCTTGTTTAGGTTCACTCTTTTGAATTTGATATTTGGAGGTGTACCATTTGGAAACTTGGCAGCTTCTGTTATCTCCTCCATACTTATCCAATTTATTAAACTATTTATAGAGCCCAAAGACTTTAATCCTTGGTCGTTTCTTTTCCTTTGAGCCTCTTGTTCTTTGACACTGTTTGCTCCTTCCCTGACCCTACCATTCCATTTTAAATCCCACCTACAACTTTTTTATTGTATTTGAAGCGTGGGTTCATTTGACGGAACCATTTCTTGAATTTATTTCCTACACGAGGTCGTGTTTGATCCAATTTTTCTAGGGGGTGAAAATTAAGATAACAATTGGTGACTTGCAGGGGACATCTGCGCTAGATGAAGAGACCATTGGTCATGGAGTCAATAATGATAGCTTGATACTTTTGATCCTCGAGCCATTGTAAGGCCGAATGCTTGCACTTGGTGACCATGAACATTTCCTTAAATGGATTTCCTCGAAAATGTTTTAGTTCCTCTACATTTATTTTATTTTGAAATTAGCGAATGTTACAGAAAACTATGGGTATTTTGCCATGAATACTAAAGGTCCTGGCCTCATGCACCTCCGGTGCAATATGAAAAAAACTTATGTACAAAGAAAAAAATCATACATGCCTCAAATGAGACATGCAGATTGTGCACAAAGAATTCTTCTGCTGAAAATAAAGTCTACTCCTACTCCTAGACTAACCAGAGAGAAAGAAAATCTTAAACAAATCCTTCCATGTAGCGGGAGAAATAACTTCCTTTTCTCAAAAGGGGCAGCCATGCAAATGATTTGACACTAAATATGGCTGCTTGGATGAGTGAAAAACTAACTTTAAGATGATCCTCCACCCATATCATCAAGGTATCTACATCAACAAATAATACCTCCTCAAGTTGGTTGATATTGTAATCTTGGAGGTGCTGATGATGAACCCTGTACTTTGATACTCATCCTCATGCCTTGAAGTAGGTATGACTAGTTTTGTCTTCTCCTTGCTCTAATGAAGCCAAGTACTGATTGGGCAAGGTCTAATCCTTTGGATGTGCCCATTGCTATGAAATTTAACTCTAAAAAGGAGTCTTTTTATGGAACTTCTTGGATGGATGGTGTGAGAGGGATGATGACATCCTCTTACCTTTTCTCTTCCTCATCCAAAGAAGAACATGGAGGACTCATATCTTCCAACCTTGGCTCTAGAGGGTTATAATGAAGAGTAAGATGTTGTCCTTAAATGCTCTCATTCATGGAAGTAGGCTCATATGCTTAGAATGTGGAATATGGAGGAGTAAGTGATGTAATTTCCTTAGGCTCCTCTATATCAAAGAAATCCTCCAAGTCAGACAGATAATCTACCTCCTTTTTGTCTTACTTTGCATGTGGTCACCCTCCTCCATGGTGTCCTCCTGATCTGCGCAACTAGCTCACCATGGTTCCCTTCATCCTCAAACATGAATTTTGAAAGATCAAACTCTTCTTCAACATTAGAGCTCGAAGGGGATGAAGTGGGAGGAAGAACTAAAGGTTCTTCTGTGGCTTGCTCCACACTTGGGGCCTCTGAAATTGTATGGTCCTCCTCCATCATGGGTTCATCAATCAAATCAGGCCCTTAAAATGAAAGAAAAAAATCTTCAATGATGCCTTCTTCATTGAGTGGCTTCAACTCTGATTTTATCTCTCCCATCTGCTCCTCTTCAATGGGACTTAGAGCTGATTGTTCCTCCCCCGCAACTAGTTTTGTAGATTGGATTAGATCAACATCTTCTTTAGACAGAGTACCATCATGGACACAACATTCAGAGAAAACAAACTTCTGATCTTCTCCATCTTATTTTTTTTTCCTTCTCTGCTACAAACGTAGCCTTAGCCACCACTAGTTCTTCAACCTTGACCTCCTCTATTGGCTTAACCATCAAGGGGATCTTTGTAAACGAAAATTTGGTAGCCCAAATCTTCATATTTTCTATCATTTCTTCTCTGTTGGGCTCCTCTTCTTATTGTTCTCCTTAACTGGATTCTTGTGTCTCTTCCAAACATGGACTTGGGAATGCAAGAGGAATGATAGGATGGGGTTCAAACAACTTTGCAATTTTTGTGGTTGAGAGGGAAGTGGAACTTATTATCTCTTTGGAGGTAATTACTGGTTGGGAAGGAAAAGGGGAGAAGAATTGAAATGGGGTGGAAGACCAAGAGATGGAGAAGAGAAATAAACACTTGGGGCAAAAACTGAGGGGCTTGACTCTTGATCATGCTGAAATGATAAATCTTGAGAAAGAGAAAATGAAGGACAAGGAGCTGGTGATTGACTTACCCATTGACAAGGTTATCTCACACTTTTCTCATAAGCCTCAATGTCCTCAATCCACTTTGTGTAAGTTGAGGCAACACTTCAACCATGAAGTCAAGCTTCTCCTGAGGGTTGTAATGTCTTGAAAAGGGCCTCCCCATGGACAAGGTGCCCTGCAACCAATCTTGAATGCCTTCATTTGTGCTATGGCCCTTGACTGAACCATGCCAACCTCCATTTTTTGAATCTTCTCTAGAAAACCAACATTCTCCACATAGTTGTCACCATTGTATGTGTCCCCTTGTTCTTGATAAGCTCCATGGCCAAACTGAATTTGACCCTGCTCATATGGGTAAGCATAATGGTCCTGGATCTGATTATAATGCTGATTTGGAGGAGTTGGGAAATGCATTGGAGGTGAACTGCATTATTGTTGTAAGTGTGAGTTCCATAAAGGGAATGAAGTCATGATTGCACAACTTCATGGAATGGGAGAAAATGAAAGAGATGGAAGAAGAAAATGGATAAAAATGAGTGGCAATGGATGGAAAAGGTCTGCAATTCGAGAATGCATTACTAACTAGATGCGATCACCGAGATGTGCTTGCATGTGCCTCAAAAGGATGAACCTTAATAGGAACACACCAACCTTCTAAGATGAAGTGGTAAGGTGCTTCAGACCTGTGCCACCAAGCATTGCAAAACTGTTAGTGCAAAATCACAACACCCTCGAATGGCCCAGGTGTGAACTAGAACATTCGGTGTGATTGCACAACATGGGACCATCTCTCAAGCTGGGACTTGAAAAACTTGAGATGGACCTCTGGAGAAATCCGGTTCTTGCTTCCTAATCTACTTGCCATAAGCTACTCTAGTGTAGGAAGAACCTATTCTATCCTAATCTAACCATTCCAAGGGGACAGAGAGAGAGAGAGAGAGAGAGAGAGAGAGAGAGAGAGAGAGAGAGAGAGAGAGAGAGGGTGAAAGATCCTACACTAAGTGGTGATACACCAAAAAAGGAAGTGGATGATCACAAACATGACTCGCTTGAAGTGGAGAGAGGTGAGCAGAGGAGAGGGTGGACAAGATGCACCACTGAATATATATAGTTTTCACAAAGAAAACCACTTCAAAACCCATTAAGCACAACTCCCAGGACCTACAACAAAAATTAGAGTATGCACAGTATACCCTGCACCGATGAGAGGTAAGAAGATAGAAAAAAATAAGCCAAGGGTGGAAAAATGCATCACGAAACAAATTTTATTGCTCCAAAATGTTACACGTTACATCATGAGTGGGCAAGAGGAAATAAAATTCCATTACATAGCCATGAGAGGAGGCTTAGACTCCACATGCTACCCTAAGGAAGAAAGAGAGAGGGGGAAAAGGAGAAATGGCGACCCACCATTTGAATATGCCCCTCCTTTACAATATATAGGAAGAATAAGAGAGAGTAGAGGAAAAAATTTAAATCCTGCTTCAACCACCTTGAGATATGTATTGAATCCTACTTTGAAAGCTCAACCACCATAAATCAATGTTCCTCTCAAATCCACCTATAATCTGTCGATTCTGGTTCCCGATGGATCAAAATTAAATCTAGTTTGGTAGTCAAAGAAATTAGATTATGTATTAATGGAATAGAAAACGTTTTTCCATTTTTCACCGACTAAATCCTACTAAGAATGATATTTTATGTTTCCATGGCAAAGATGGCATCGAGATGTTTCCAAAAAGTCTTCTGTTTGCCAAAATCGAGTTTCCAATCAAAAGTTATGTCTGTTTGAATGTTTGAATATTTAAAGAGTATGTCCGTACCAGGTCCACGTGGCAACCTCACACACCTTGAAGATTCGACCCTTCCTTCCACTTCTGAAATTGTGTTAGATCGACACGTGGTAGCTTCCATGGGCTCCTCAGGCTCCTTTGTATTTTCCCTGTATGTCCTTGCTTGGCGGGCCCAAAAGTATGACCACTGGACACGTGGAGGCTTGGCGCTTGTTTGAGTCTTAGCCTTGGGCTCCCATCTTGAAATCACACCGAGCCAACACTTGGCACCTTCCATTGAGTCGAAGACTTTTCAATTACCAGTGCAAATTTTTGTGTTTTGGACACGTGGAAGCATGGCACTTATTTTGGTCTCCTCTTGGGTTTTAATCTTTGGAGGTACACCATTTGGACACTTGGCAACTTTCCTAGCCTACCTCTACTTTGACTATTTATCCCTCCGAATCTATTCCTTTATTGGGCTTGGGACACATGGAAGCCCCGTGCTCATTTGAAAACACACTCGTAGATTCTACCTTCGAAAGAGCATTGTTGAGACACGTGGCACCTTCCACGTGATCTCCTATACTTAGTCATTTTGAGCCCACTCTCACTTTTGGATTTGGCCTCTGTTGACCATAGGCCATGTGGAGGTCTGGCACAAGTTTGAGTCTCCACATTGGGCTCCCATCTTATGCCAAGCCGACACTAGGAACCTTCCGCTGAGTCGAAGACTTTTCAATGGACGGTGCAACTTTTGGGGATTTAGACACACGGAGGCCTAACACTTGTTTCGGTCCCCACTTTTGGATTTAATCTTTGGAGGTGCACCATTTGCACACTTGGTAGCTTCCTCTATCTCCTCCATACTTATCCAATTTTGGGGTTTGCTTTGAACTATTTATAGAGCCCGAAGACTTCAAGCCTCCACCTTTTGTTTTCCTTTGAGCCTCTAGTTCTTTGACATTGTTTACTCCTTCCCCAACCTCGCCATTCCATTTTAGAGCCTCGCTGCAATCTATTTGTTGGATTTGAAGCATGGGTTCATTCGATGGAACCATTTCTTCAATTTCTTTCTCTGCATTGGTCGTGTTTAATCTAATTTTGTCAAGGAAAAAATTTAGATAACACATTTCTTGGTACAAAGTTAATAGATTGGGTTGTCAAGCATGAAATTTGTTTTAGTACTATTATCCAATTTTATCCCTCGGGAAAAATTAGATGAACAAAAATTCCAAGCGAGAAAAAATTGAGGATTTTTTTCAATGAAAAGGCTTGCATTTCAGATTTGGGTGAATAAAGTTAAAGTAGGCTTGAGAAAGTTGCAAATATTTTGGGAGAGGAAGAAGTCCAAAATTTGGGTTTTGGACTTGAGAGGAGGATATTTTTCGAAGATCTCAAAGCAAGTCAAATGTTACTGAAACCCAAAACTTTGAAAGTTCAAAATTTAGGACTTTCGGGTTTCGGTGATTTGGAGATCTCGGAGCGTGAAGTTGGAAAAATAGAGGAAAGGTTCTGAAACCTGAAACCATGAAAGTCCAAAATTTTAGAATTTTAGGTTTTGGGGTTTTAGAAATCTTGTGATCATTAAGGGAAGCAGGAGTAGCAAATTCCAAAGTATGAAGTTTGAAGGTCTAAAATTTAAGACTTTTGGGTTTCACGGTTTCGGGGATTCAGGATTCGGGTTTCACATTCTTCAACAACAAAATTAGAAAAGTGAGGTGAAATGTCTGAAATATCAAAAGTCTCAATCCCAAAAGGGTTCAAATTTCAAAATTCAACATAGTTTTTGGGGTCAATGCACAAGCAGCTTCAGGTTTTAGAGTTTCTGAACTTCAGGTTTAGGGGTTTCGGAACTCTCAAAGTGATTTGGGTGATGAATAGTAAAAAGGTTCTGAAAAGGAAAAATGTCTAAAAGTAAAAAATTTTGGACTTTCAAGTTTCAGAGGTTTGGGTTTCAGATTTTCAGAACTCTCAATTAAATTTGACGGATGAACAGTGTTTCAATCTCCTAAATGGAAATGTCTAAAAGTTTGAATTTTTGGATTTCGGAGGGTGCATGCATTTTGGTCTCCGAAATGTTATAGATCAAGAACCAACCATTTTTGTAGAATGATACGTCGACCTTCATATCGCCATAAATTTTGACTAAGAGCTTGGATTTGCACAAGAAAAGATATCTTAAAATTAGTGGGACTAAGTTATTAAAAATTAATAAATACACTCCACCATTTTTGAAGGTGTCAAACTTCCCACCTACCCGAATAATGAAGGTATGGGCTTCTTTTTTTTCCCAACAAGGAAAAACACATGGAGGCATGGGTTTTCTAGTAGAACACATCATTTTTGTAGGTGAATTCAATGCATTTCTTGGGTGGTTGGAGTAGTATTTCAGATTATTCTCATCTCCTTCTCTCATTCTTCCTATATATTATAAGGAGAGCAATTTTTCTAAGGATTAGACAATTTGGCTTTACACCCTCCCTTCTTCTCTTCTCTACAGAGGATTTGTTGAGTTCAAACCTCCCATCTAAGTAATAAATGTAATCTTGCCTCTTGGTAATTGTAATTCACTATATCAAATCTTTGGAGCAATAATAAAAGTTTTTGGATGATTTTCAACCCTTTCTTATGTTCATTTCATCTTCCTGATCTCATTGCAATCTTGGTTATCTTTGCATGGAAGTTTTATTACAATTTTTAATGGTTTGTGTTTATTGGAAAAAATGGTATTCAACATTCCTTTGTTGCATCACCTCTGTTAGTTTATGTTTTTTTTCTTGCAATCTTCTTAACCCTGTCTCCTTGGAAAGATAGAGTAGGTTTTAGAGTAGATCCTCTACAATTTGAATGTGTGCATCTGAATAATGGAATAGGGACTGACCTTAATTCGGAGAGCTTTCCCAATTGTAATGTCCCACACTTTGGGATAAGATGCATGTTATGAAATCACACTAAGATTTTCAACCTATCAAGTTGTATACATTCGGGGTGATGTGATTAAACATCACCAAGTTCTTCGTCTAATTATTACCCACAAGGTAATGGATTAGCTGAAAGTACTAACAATTTTTTTTTGAAGATCATAACAAGAACACTCACGGATAACCAAAGAGATTTATATTTGAGGTTAAATTCAACACTTTGGGTTGTCAGAGTGAATCCTAAAAGATCATTTGGCAATTCACCATACAAGCTTGTTTATGGACATGAGGTAAGAATGCCCATCTTAGTTGAGTTTCCCACATTGGATTTACTACATCAGATGGAATTACTTGAGAATGAACCAATGTAGGTTCATTATGTAGAATTAATGGAGTTGTAAGAGCTAAGAGATCAAGCTCATATGAACATGGAAAAATATCGAGACACAAATCAAGAGAACATTTGATAAAAAGGCTAAGTTCAAAGTCTTCAATGAAGGAGACATTGTGTTGAAATGGGATGTTGATCATGCAAATATAGGAAACCACACAAATTTTGATACAATATGGAGTGGTCCTTACATGATTTCAGCTTACAAAGAGCACAATGCATTTCATCTTTCAAGGCTGAATTGAGGAGAACTTCCCATTCTGGCGAATGGTATGTTTCTTAAACACTATTAATTAAAGTCTTACAATGTCTGGTTAGAGTAGGATTTCCCTTCCAATAAGTGTATTGCATGCACATTGTAATGTTTTTCAATTCAATAAGTGCATTCGATCATGTGACGTGGTTTACCGATCCTTTCCCGATTTAATTTATTTTTTAGAAGGGTGAGTTTTTCAAAAAGGCAAATTTTGGTTATATGCTTTCACTCCAGGCCCAATAGATAATAACAAGGAACTAATCTTGAATCTAGTAGGCATTTTTCCCCATATGATCACCATAATTGTTGACATTTTTGCACTCATAACAAATGGCAACTCACAACTTTGTTTTCGATGGAAGGCATTGATGTAATGGACCTAACTAGAGGAAAGTCATACCGTTTTCATTGTGTTTTCAGTTGCAACAATTGATTTACAACATGAAATATACAGCTATGTGTGTTTTTATAGAATGTAAACGCTCACATAGGATACTATTCCATGTTCTTCTTTAGCAAGGAAACAAAAAAATCCCCGAAGTACCAATCCATTACCTTGATGAGTGCGGGAATCACATTTTAGGTGAAATTTTAAACTCAAAATATAACAAACAAAGTTGTACCTTACATGCAGAAGAGTTCATTATTAAGTTATAGGTACATCAACTCTCATTATTTCTTTATGTTTAAATACTATTAATCATGCGATTGAGTTCTTATTTTGTTATAAAATTAAAACATATCATAAAAGTTGAATGTGAAAAAAGTATACAGCTCCGTTAGAGAAATTAATTTCATTTATTGATGAAGAAATTTAATGTTTCCCACACAAGCCGTGGGATGTAACTTATGACTATCAAATAAAATACACATGTGCATAAATATAATGGGAAAATATTATAGAAGAAACTCATCATTGCCTTGGGTTTTCTCCCAGTCTTCATTGTTTCAGTCCAACTCCGTCTTTATCTTCTACATCATCTAGCCCATCAATGTACTTGAAAGGACAAAATAAAAGACATCATTCAAAGATCTCAGGGTTTAATCTATACTCATGTGCTATCTAGCTTTAGGAAAATGGATATCCTAAGATCAAGAGGCATAAGGTACATCAAAGAAATAGATACAAATGAAGACACTCATGGCATTCACAAAAATCATGACAAACAGAAAAGAAAGAAAAGAAAAATACCATAGAACTCAAAGAGAGGCCAAAAGACCTATTTTTTTCTAACTAGTTTTTCTAAATGTGCAGGTACAGGTAAGAAGAAGGAAAGAAATACCAACTGTTGTATTTTAAGAACAAAAATACTTTCCAAGAAGTTAAATATTGATGAATACAAAAGGAATTCATTGCATACTTTGAAATATTCAAATCAAAAAGTACCACATTCTACAAGTTAAATCAAATAAATACATTCATCTCATATATGATCAAGTAGAATTATGGTGAAGGTCCAGTTTAAGGTTAAAGTACATATTCTTTACACTATATAAGCACAAAGCCTAATAAAGTTCATTACAACTAACTAAAGGAGATTAAAATCGATTGTAGTAAAGATCATTGTTTATTTCTAGCTGAAAAGGATTGCCACCGTAATAATATGATATAAAAGGTAACCATCGGCCTCATAACATAGTTTCATTGAAAAGAAGGTACTTTAAGGTCTTCAAGTAATGAATAATAACCAAGGAGAATATTGATGATAAAGTATATATTAATTCAAAAGCTATGGATATTGAAGAAAATAGATCACGAGATCAGCATTATCATTGATGGTCATTCAATATTAGCTTCATGTTTTAAAATGAATGACTAAGTATAGTTTTCAATTGTCGAAAAGGAAACTTATTTTAGTTGCAAAATAATCAAGTATAGGATACCATCTAGAAAAATCATCAAGTACAAATTTAATATCAAATTAGAGTATAATTAAGTATCCTAATTTAATGGTATAATATAATTTTTAGAGTAGAAAATCCTCAAGCTCTACAAGGAATAAATTTCTATTAGTATAATTATAGCCTTAGATCTCGAAAGAATTCATTAAAGGACAATCATGCTACTAGTCAAGATACATTGAAGGATTTGATTCAAAAATTTAAGTTACATTTAGAATCAAATTATCAAGTAATGAAGACACTTTTGTCTTTGAAATTAAGTAGACAACATGTGGTCATAAGATTCAAATCATGATAGCAAGGTACATGGTAAAATTTATATAAGAAGAAGTTGTTAGAGCAAAAGAGTGCATTTCCTTTATTATCTCCAATAGGGTGTATTAATACATGCTCTCATAATCCATTGAGGCATTGTATAATTTTAACAAATCTATAAAGAAGAATGAAGGAAACTTTGAACAGAAAAAGATACAACTAACAGAGGTAAAACTCCAGAATATTTTATTGACAATGTAAATTCAAAGATCCATTAGAAGGAAGATCATCAATTACATACACTTCAACAAAATATACTTCTATACACTTTCCAAATCAGGGAACTACATTATTGCATGGCACAAACAATTACCGATCTTGAAGATAAAGGAGGCACTCTAAATGAGTAACATCTAAACAAAGTACAAAATCAAATAGAGTTTACAATGTTCCCTCAACAACTTATTTCAATTTACCATTACAAGAAAATTACAGGCTCAAGATACATTTTCAAAGTTTTAAGATCAATCACAACACATTTCTAGATTATCAAATAAAAATTTATAACTACTTCCATAGATATTTGTAAAAAAAAACTTCAAAAATAGAGGGAAAATAAGTAAGAACTTTGATACACCATCATCGGAGAAGAATCATGGCAAGGCTCGACCATTGAAGCCTCAAATCTAAACACCAGAGCCAATACTAATATTTATAGAAAGTCATAGCCCTCAAGAACAAACTTAGGAGACAATATTAAAGCTCGAAATCCATAGAAATATTATGGACAAGATCATGTTAAAAATAAATCTCACTAATTTAAAGTAGATTCAAACATGGGTATGGAAAATAATGAATATTTCATAAAGGCACAAAGCTATACCACAAAAATATCAAATACCCATTAAAGGAAATCAAGGGTTATAAACAGAGCTCGAATAAAGTTCTAGATCTATGGATTTTTGTTTAAAATAAGACTACCCAATTGAAACTTACCAATTCAAGTAAAGCACGAGCACGAGTTTTTAAAGTTCCTTTCAAAATATTCAGATTGAGTATTATTGTTGTATATATCTCCCTCCCCAGGTAAATATAGACAAAGCAAAAGAATATGGAAATCGAAGAAACTCAAAACCCAACATTTATTTGCACTAAAAAGTTGTGCCCTAGCACAGGTTGGAGGTGCATAGCAGAAGGTTTAGACATGGAAAAATTTGTGCCATGGCGCAGGTTGGAGGCGTATAGCGAGAGGTGTCGACACATAAAAAGTTGTGCCCTGCAGTGTAGGTTAGAGGTGCATAGCAGAAGGTGTCGACATGGAAAAAGTCACGCCCTAGTGTAGGTTGGAGGTACATAGTAGAAGATGTTGAGATGGAAAAAGTCACGCCATGGTATAGGTTGGAGGCACATAGAAGAAGATGTCGACATGGAAAAAGTTACACTGGCGTAGGTTGGAGGTGCATAGCAGAAGGTGTCGACACATAAAAAGTTGTACCACAGCACAGTTGGAGGTGCATAGCAGAAGATGTCAACATGGAAAAATTCACACCTTGGCGTAGGTTGGAGGTGCATAGCAGAAGATGTCGACATGGAAAAAGTCGCGCCCTAGCGCAGGTTGGAGGTGCATAGCAAAAGATGTCAACATGGAAAAGTCGTGCCACAGCCTGCACAGTTGGAGAGTGCATAACGAGAAGGTGTCGACATGGAATTTTCAGCACCTATGGCACACGTAAGAGTATGATGACATGAGGATGGATGTGCTGAGGCGCATCTTCAGGAGGCGTAACATTTTGAGCGTTGACACCCCGATAGGAAGCAAACCCTGACGCAGATATTCAAATGGCCATAAATTTTCACAGGGAGCTCGGATTCATGCAAGGTTGGACTTTTCGAAAAGATTATAAGGTCCTCTATCCAAATAAGACTAGATATATTTAATCGGGTGAGAAAAAGTTCTTCAAAAATAAAAATACAATTCACTCATTTTTGGGTTTGCTAGGTTCTCACCTACCACCATAATGAGATGAATTAAATACAACTTAGAGGTGGTTGGGGTAGATTTGGGATTCCTCTCTCTTCCCTCTCTCATTTTTCCTATAAATTGTAAGGAGGGGCTTCTTTTTAAAGGTTGGACATTCTTTTTGTGCCCCTACCTTCTTCTCTTTAGCAGTGAATTTGTGGAGTTCAAACCTCCCATCTAAAACTGTAATGCAACTTTGTCTCTTGGAATTTTGTAGTGTATTATATCAATCTTTAGAGAAAATAATGCATGTCATGGATGATTATAAGCCCTCTCTATGTTAATTTACATCCTCCCCGATCTTTCACCGCAAATCTAGTTATCTATGCATGATCTTGCATTACATTTTAATGGTTTGTGTTTATTGGCAAGACAGATGTTTCTTCATTCCTGCATCACCTTTGTTAGTTTAGGTTTATTTTTATGCATCTTCTTACCCCGTCTCCTTGGCAAGTTAGATTAGGTTTTTAGTAAGCCCTCTACATTTTTATGTGTTCATCTAAACAGAGAGGAATAGGAACCAACCTTCATCAAGAGAGCTTTCCTAATTTGCAAGGTCCCACACTTGGGAAAAGCTCCATGTTATGCAATCACACCGAGACTCTCAACCATCAAGTTACGAGACATTAAAGGGTGCTTGTGATTCGCCACCAACAATTACCAATTATCATTTGTAATCAAAGTTATACTATAGGAATCTTACAAAATTGAAAGAATGAAACATAATACAAAGTACCCACTATCATCTTCGAAAAATAGTCAAGTATGCACAAGGTTTGAGTCCTTTTACTCTACAAATTAAAAACTTGTAGAAAATTTTTAGATCTTCATGTCCTAAGTAAAAGAGAGAAACCTCCAGAAATTTTTGACACAAAAACATAATGCATATTTCCCGCTTTGAGAGAAAAAAAAATTAATTTTTAAACCAGCCATTTCAAGTTCTTAAATTTTTGCAAAAGATTTGAAAAGGCATAAGGAGGAATTTTCGGATGTAGGAGTGCTAAAGATTTTTTTCCAGTTTAGCCCTTTGGATGAGATCCAATTATTGCCTTTCCAATTATTTGCAATGGTGTGTATCTTTCTATTATCTCTTGTGAATGTTAATTCCCTGATTTAATTATCTTACCTTGTTGTAACTATGGTATTTTGTGCACAGTATTAGTTTGCATGCTTAACTTGATGTGTTGTTTTGATTTATCTCTCAATACATAATTTTTTTCCTTAATATTCTGTTAAAAATGTTGGTTTGTGCATCTATAATTTGTTCTCAATTTTATTGTGCTTGTACTTAGTCAAATCCCTCAATAAATTTGGTGTATCACCCCATTTCAATATAGTTACATCAATCATTTTACCCTTAAAACCCCAAAAATTAGTTTAGGATACATCAATAAGGAACCAACCTTGATACCAAAGACTCACCTCAACAATAGGTTTACCCTCAGACCTAAGGTGTTTCCATTTTATCTACGGAAGTGAGAGATAAAGCAAGCTTAGAATCCCTGTTATCATCTCTCAACAAGGGTGTACTTGTGAGAGATAACATATTTTTCTAACGTACAGTTCACTATGGTCTAGAGTATCAGAATAACTCCCATTTATAATTGTAGGGATATACCAACTCCGACTATGATGGATCCGTTGATCACGTAAAATCAACTTCAGGTTATATTTTTCATCTTGGGCCTTGACCTATCTCATGGGTAAGTAAGAAGAAAAGTGTTGTTTCTCTTTCATCCATTGAGGCATAGCATTGCGTGACATGAGGATCTGTGTGAAATGATTTGGTTACATCACATTTTTGAAGATATGGGTATTCCTAAAGAAAATCATCCCATCATTCATCTGCGATAATCAGGGTGTGTCAAAGCTAGTGAATAATCTATTTTTCCATGAGAGAACAAACCACATTGAGGTAAAATTCCATTACATTCAAGAAAACATCGTGCACCACCACATACAACACCAAGATCAAACCCGATAGATGATCAAATTATAGATATACTCACTAAGTCTTTTGACAAGGTGAAATTGAATTGTTTGATAAGTACATTTGTAAAACCAATGTATTAAGGGGGAAATATTAGTTTAAATTAAGAAATAATACATTTTTTGAAAACCATCCATGACAGTTCAGAATTGTAGCATATTTTCTTCTATTTGACAGCCCCATGAACTGTTTGGGTGTATGTATTTATTTGAGATTTTTGGTACTCACAATATCAATAAAACATTTTGTCTTCTCCTTATACTAGCACTTCTTATTTATCCCGTTATTCCTATAACACTGTTTGACAAACATCTATTATCAACTAAGTTCTTTCATCTCCTCTATTGAATATTTGGGTTTTTATTTCATTTTACATACTTTCTTAGATCATTAAAATATTTCTTTATTACATTTATTTACTCTAGTACAACTCTTCATAGCTTAGATTAAATATCTTCATACTACCTAGTTAGTTCAAAATTATTTAATCATTGTCATGAACATGACTCAATCGTTCACACTTCTTATTACATCTTTCATTATAGGATTTATTATTCTCTTGCCATGACTCACTCTCATGAGGAGTTTACGTAAGCTTAGCTTAAGGCTATCAATGATCACCTTGCTCAAAGATCGCTAAGATCTAGATTTACTTTTACATGTTTCTTGTGAGGAAGCTACTTAGTCAAACTCACCACTTTTGCAGCCATACCCACTTCTATTTCCACTCAACCACTTTCTTCTACTCTTCCTCCTATTTCTACTATTCCTATTTCTATCCCTACTCCTACCAACCACTTTACACCACCTCTAGTTTCTCATGTATGACAGGTCTCATCTATTGGAAACCAAGACTTAACTTCTCTTTATCATGACCTTCAAGCTCAAATTTGTAAGTTATAACAAACCACCTCTCATGCATCACCATCCTTGGATTCTAATTTTTTGTTGCATACTCCATTCACTCCTTCCATTTCTACTTTTCCACTTCCTCCTAATCTTCCCATCTTAAATGGGCATGCGGATACACAGGAACATCTTAGATCATTTCATGTTTATTTTCTTGAATTCACTAATGATCATCTACTTTTAGCTAAGATTTTTCCTCATAGTCTACACGATTATGCAATGCGTTGGTTTTATGCCTTACATGTTTACTCAAGAACTTCCTCTACAAATCGACTGGATCCATTTCTTACTCATTTGTCTATCAACATTGTCTCTAATATTTTTAAATGCCCAACTTGCATAACTTAAACAAGGCTCAAATGAACACCTCACTAATTATGTTTTAAGGTATATAAATAATTTATCTAAGATGAAACACGTTCTTGCTGATTTTGAGCTTTAGGATTTATTAATTTAGATTATATTACCAGCTCTAGAAGAAAGTGTTGTTTTCAAATCCTCTTATTTATTTGATCAACTTTGTCACACTCTCAAGATTCATGATATTAAAATTTTATCCATCAAGAAGTTTAATTATCATAAAAATACCTCATATTCCACTAACTTTTCTAACAAGATGCCATTTAAACCATCTATAACAAAACCAACCGAGGCTAAAGTTACTATCAACACTATCACTCCTTCTAAGGAGGTTCAACCACACCAACCTTGACACACATTTAGCACCCTTGCCATCGATCTCGTATATTATATTGAGACAACTTCTAGAAAGTAACCTTATTACACTTCCCCCTCCCCTCGAGTTACAACCATCATGACGAAAAGCTAGGAAATACAATGATAATTTTCATTATGCTTATCATCGATGGATAACACATTCTACAAATATATGCCTAAATATGTGAACAATCTTCCAAGAATTTATTTATACCAACAAACAAGAGTTCCCAAGTGTCTTCTAGCTCCACCCCAACCATTGACAAGGAAAACTCAATATTTTTAATAATTACTCTCAACAACGTGATAAGCGCACAACGAGACTCTTCCATTAATCATGAATATCACACGGTATCACCTCCTGAGATCAGGATATCTAGAATTCTTAGTTCTAACACTAAGTTTTTCCACCAATCATTTCCTTTTGAAACGTCTATTATTATGCCAAGTTTATATCTAACCATTTTCACATTCGTGCATCTATTGGCTCAACCTTTATCAATAACATTAAGGTTGACCCATCATGGCCCATTAGTGAATGTCCTATTTCACTCCTTAAAGCTATCGTGTATCGTTGATCTCAAGTCAAATACCCTTTCAAAAACCCTTTGTGTTGTTAAGATGCATGTTACAGTTGGACCAATTGCTACATTTGTACCCTTCCTCGTCTAAAACACAATTGAGGGATGTAAAAAGCTTCTCGACCTAAATTGGCTTTCATCACTTAAAATATATCATTTCTATGAATCATCTATAACTCAAATTCATTTGCAATAATCAGGTCATCTATATTGATGGTGTCCCTCCATCTACTTCATGGCCACCATCACTTCCTTGGGTATTTAGCACATCCCCTACTTCATTTGGAGCCTCACATTTTATCCTACTTAGACCACAATCTGCTCCTAGTTCAACTACTCTCTTATCATCTCCATGACCGTATCACTCCACTAGCCCTATACATTGGTAAAGGCCTCTCCCTCACACAATTAGTGCATCTCAAAGCATAGATATCCACCTCATTTTGTTCCATGTGGGTCTTCTTCTTCTTTGCATTTTGTATCACATACCAACACATTTTTGATGTCAAAACCTTTTTCATACATTCATCCGCCACATGCGCATAGGTTTAATTCAACACTACAACATATTTATACTATACATCCATTATTAGAGCATGATCACGTGCTTTCACCTTGTTCATTTGGGGAAGAACATTCATCCTTCACCATCATTGGATAGTGCATTCATTCACACGTACTTGGGGGGCATAACACTCCACCTTCCCCTATCTAATATTATCATAGTCACAATCATCATATTTTACATCCTTATACATTTATATCCTCGCATTTGGCATATTCATCATACATTCTAGCATCATTACCTGATGACACACTATTGTGCTTCATTTACACTTTACTATTGAGTCCTTAGTACATTGAATCCCACACACTACACTATAGGATATACACATCACATGTAACACGTCATACACTCTACATTCTACATCTACTTTATATCATTTTGACATTTGCACACCTATACATCATTTATTATACTAGTCTTCATCATATAGGAGTTTAATAGTACATTACTATTCTATATACGTAAATTACATATCATTCTATACATTACATTTTATAGATTCAAAATTTTTGCATTGTATTATACACACCACTGTATTTACACATTCTACTTATCACATGGTCATCTTTCATCATCACATTGTCTTCTACATGCTACACTCACTACTCGATGAAGAAATTTAGTTCCTCACCCATACTCAATTGGTAAGGGTTTACAAATCAAATAGACCTTATATTCATCACATGATTTCAAATTGACCTATCATCATGTGACATTACTAGCATAGTGACATATGCTTGAGGCTAAATCATCACCTATTCCATTATATTGTAGTGTTATACACCTTAGGTTATATCATACTGACATACACCGTAGGATAAATCCTCACATATTCCATCAGATTGTAGTTGTATACACCTTTTGTTACATCACCACTCCCTCCTTTCATTATTGTAGTGATATACGCTTAGGCTAAAACATCACTTATGCGTTCATCTATTCGTGATATATGCTTCATCTATATGGTTCATGCATACATCCTCATTAGGTTATGTATCATCAATCTACACATACACATTCATCACAACATATAAGACACAACACCCACTATTTGACCATTTATGGATGATGCACTCTCGTTTATGGTTCATTATTGACTACTTAGGGGACAAAAATATTAACCTCATTGCATACATTTCCATTCCCTTGGGGGTATGTGGTTCCTATAACTCCAACTTGCATTCCATTCCATCCATAAATAGCATACTGCATATTATGGTTACTCTTATTCTTGCTTACTCTTTCTTGTTCATGGTCACTTTATTACATATGCTAGTTAACTTACTTGTATGTCATTTATTTATATCATACACACATCAACATTCATGCCTTTTTCTAGTTTTGATTACGATACAAGTCTCTTATGCGCAACATGGATGCTCACCTTATACCCTTCCCACACTAGTCATTAGGGGCATCCACATTCCTCTATTTTGGCTGAATCTTTGTTTCATTTTGTGCTTAGAAATTTTCACTACTTTATTATACACGTTTTTGACATAACAGTTATCTCTCTAACATGCTAACATGTGCTTTATGTGTAATAGTTTTTGTGTAGGGAAAATTTCTTCTATACTTGTTTGTTACATTATCTGTCATTGTTTGTATTTGTATGTGGGTTTTCCTATGTTTGGTGTGTAAACTTGTTTACTTTTTAAACTGAATTTTTTTAGTCCAGTAGAATTTATGCTCTTATCCATAAATGTAATATCTATGTGGTTATTGAACATAAACTTATTCTTATAGAAAACCATTCAAAAATTGTTGACTTGACATCGATTTCATATACCTTCTAGTTGTTCCGAGCTGCTATGGCTAAGAAAGTTCTTACTATGTAAAGTCTAGCCACCAAAGGGAAAAGTTTCATTGTAATCAATTTTAGGTTGTTGTAAAAACCCTTTGCTACTAACCTTGCCTTTTGTTTTTACACATTACCATCTGCATTGAATTTGGTCTTATAGACCCACTTAACACCAATAACATCCTTTCCTTATAAAGCAGATTGACTAAGTCCCAAGTTTGATTCTTCTCAATAGAATCCATTTCTTCATCCATAGATTTTATCCATTCTTCATTTTCTACAACATCTTCAAAGTAAACATGATCAACTTGTTAAAATAATGCAAAATAAAAATATAGTTCTTTATCTTTCTCAACTTAATCATGTTGCACCCTTTTGGTTTGTCAGTCGTTGTCATTATGATGTCGAAAGCATTGATGGAAAATGGAGAGTGTAAGAGAAATCTTCTTAGGTGTTTCTCATAGGTTCAAAATTAATTCATGAGGTTTCAACAAGACAAGGTCTTGAATAGTGAGTGGTAGTGTTCCTTCATTGTGGTTTCAGGTACCCAAGCAAAAACAAGTTGCTACTGTGCTAGAAAAAGCATGAAAAAGGTGTTGAGATAATATCTACAACATGTATGAGTAAATGTTAGGATCATCTCAGCTCCAGGAGTGAGGTTTTTATGTTACTAATAATTTCAATTGAGAATTGAGAGTGTTCATAGCTTTAAAAGGAATGATAACTATATCGTACTCAAGCCAAGAACATAGATGGTGATCAAACACCATGATCAATAAGATTAAATAAATTCCCCGAATAAATTTACATTAAACCTTTGCAAACAAATGAGAAACAATATCTTATATTACTATGGAACTCAATAAAATACAATGATAATGGGCCTTACTTATATATGTAAGGAATAACAATCTAAGAATAGTCAAGGTTGTAGATCAATCCATAAATCAAGGAAAGAACTAGTCATCAAAGAACTAGTTAAGTCCATAGATTTAAGAGAGAACTAGACATCAAGGATCTAGTCATTACCATAGATCAAGGAAAGAACTAGTACCTAACAACTAGATAATATCCCCATAATATCTAAATAAATAAAAAGAAATATCGACACACATACGTGGGTGAGGATAAATACAATAAAGGTGAGTAAAGTACCTAGGTGAACATGAGCTAAGGTAAATACCTACTCTAACACCCCCCTCAAGTAAAGATAGGGGCCAAAATAGAAGTGGCATGTCCATAGTATGAGTCCTAAAAACTAGGCCTAATGAGGTACTCATGTACAATATATCCATGAAGAAATATCAAACCAAAAGAAGGAAAGAATCTTACTATAAGGAAAGAGAAAGAAGAAGAATAAGGAAGATGTTCTCACGAACACCCCCAAGAACAAATTCTAAAACCCCAAGCATTCCACACAACTCAAGGTAGTGAGGTGATGCAAAAGGATTTGTAAAGATGTCTGCAACCTGCTACTAAGTCGAATGTACTCCAAGAAAAGAACTCCATCTTGAATGTGATGACGAATGAATTAGATGTGTATCTCAATATGCTTGGTCCATTTTTGCTCAACTTGGTTGCGAGAAATTTTAATTACACTTTGGTTCTCACACCAAAGTATAGTTGGTGAATCCTATGGGAATCCAAACTCTATCAATAACTATCAAAGCCAAATAATCTAATGACTTGCTATAACTATTACCCTATACTCTGCCTCTGAAGATGAAAGTGCAATAGCCTATTTATTTTTGCATGCCCAAGCAACTAGAGAAGAACCAAGACAAAATAGATATCGAGAAGTGGAACGTCTGTCATCAATAGAACCTACCCAATATGAATTAGTATACCCAACCAAATGAGTAGAACCCTTAGTGCGCTTTAGGCCAAAGTGGGAAGTTCCTTATAAGTAGAGAAAAATCCTTTTAGCACCCTGTCAGTGACTACTATGAGGACAATTTGCAAACTAAGATATAAGCCCTATGGTAAATGAAATATCAGGCTAAGTATGGGTCAAATACATGAGACTTCTAACGAACTTCCTATACAATTTAGGATCACCAAGTGGTGTGGTACATGTGGAAGTAAGAGTAACTCTAGACTGGAAAGGAGATAACATGGGCTTGCAATAAGCTATATCAAAGCACCTAAGAAGATCATGGGTGTACTTTTGTTGACTCAAATTAATCCTTGAATATTTCTCGAGAAATCTACAAACCAAGGAAATAATACAATAGCCCAAGATCTCGTCATGTCAAACTCGTGTAAAAAGATCCCGCTAAATAGTCTAAATGTGGGAAGAAGAGCTGCTAGTAAGTAACAAATCATCAACATACAAGACAAGTATCACAATATCCTCACCAACATGCTGGAGATACACTTTATGATCAGAGTGACAATGAACAAAAATAATAGATAGAAGAAAAGAATCCATCTTCTCATACCAAGCCCAAGGGGTTTGTTTGAGACCGTAGAGATACCTTTGGAGCCTACACACAAGAGAAGAATCTTGAACAAATCTAGCCAACTACTCCATGTATATTTCCTCTTATAGTTATCCATTTATGAAGGAACTCTTCATGTAAATTTTATATACGGACCACCCCTATGATGCAGCAATAGAAAGTACAAGGCGTACAAAATACATCTTGGCAATGGGTGCAAAAGTCTTAGAGTAATCAATACCTTCAACTTGTGAAAAACCTTTTACAACAAGACGAGCCTTATACTTGTTAATGGACCCATAAACTATGTATTTGGTTCGATATACCCACTTACACCTTACCATATTTATTCCTTTTAGGAAGAGATACCAAATCCCAAGTATGATTCTTCATCAAAGAAAAATACTTAGCTTCCATCACATCATCCCACTCCTATATCCCATGAGCTTTTGAAAAATACTGTGGATCCTTAGAAACTTCCTGACATAAAATTAAAGAACCTATAGAATGTGTGTGATGATGCCTAGTTGGTGGAAGATCCTGTATGAAAGTTGTTACCTCGAAACTATAGTACGAGCCCACTTAGGCCTAGTGACAATATCAGTGGTAATAGGATCCTCAACAACATCTATAACCTCCTCATAAATATCTTCAAATAAAGGGTCCTCAATATGATGTGAAGAATAAGAAGGATGTATGGAAGAAGATGAAGAATCATTAGGAGTGAAGCGGTCATCAAACTGAACATGTTTTTGAAAAAGAACGTCATGTGTATCAGATCATAAATTTGATAATCTCTCATGTCCTCACAATACCCTAAAAATATCAAGGGTTTACTCTTCTTATCCAATGTTTTCCTTTTCTCATTTGGCACAAAGGCCAAACTCGGCTCCCAAAGACTTGGAAAAATGAGACATATTTCTTAGTGTTGGGCCAAGCTTCCTTTGGAGTGAAATGCTCAAGTGCTCTATGTGGTGTGTGATTCTAGATGTAGTTAGCATAATTAATTGTTTCTACCCAATAGATAGGAGGTATATCTCTAGAATGCATCATACGCTTAGCAATTTCCTTCAAAGTTCTATTCTTCTATTCTACTAAACCATTATGTTGTGGAGTATGAGGAACAAAATTCGGGTGAATCATGCCTTGAGTTGTAAAAATTCGAAAAATCATTGCTGAAGTACCCCCGTTATCTCGTATGAAGGTTCTTTATGCAACTAGAAGATTGTTTCTTGACCAAAGCCTTGAAGAATTTGAAGTGTGAAAAAAAATCACTTTTGTACTTGAGAAAATAAACCCAAGTATGCCTCGAGAAATTATCAATAAAGGTAAGTTCATACTTAGCTCCATTGAAAGAGGGGGTTGGAAAAATCATCAAGTCACTATGCACAAGCTCAAGTGGTGAAGAAGCTCTCTTAGAAAAATTCTTAGGAAATGGATCTTGGTGTTGTTTCCTAATTTACAGATAGATAAAACTCCCTCAAGATAAGAAACTCTAGGAAGACCATCTACCATACCATGAGTGCTCAACTCCTTTAAATATTTGTAATTAAGATGTCTAAATATTTCATGCAAAAGCTTACTCTCTGAATTTGCATGAGAAACCAATCATGTCCCTATAGAAGAAGTTTCATAAAAACCATCAAAGTGATATAGTCTAGAACTATGATCAATAATACCATGAGTAACAAGTGAATAAGGCTCCAACAAAGTTCTTACTTCTACCCCGTGGTACAAAATTCACTTTTTCCCGTGATGAGAATGACAAATTTGATATCGAGAAAGAAAAATTGTAATGATGTTAAGAACATATAGGGCATCTTGTATACTACCATTATCAAGTTATATATCACCTTTTCCCTTAACGAAAGAAAGGAAAAATATCCAACCTAAATTTTGGAAGTAGAACTCAAACCTAGAGAAACAAAAAGACTACTTAGAAGAAGTCATGTGATGAGAAGCACCAGAAATCTATAACTTAAGCTATGCCTGGACGGTGAGTGCACCAAGTTGGGGGGCCAAAAGGGGATCTTATGTGGATGCATTTTTATGAAAAAAACAAAAACTTCAACTTGTATTAGTTTTTCAAAATATTTACACTCAAAATTGGAAGATGTAGAAATATGAATCGTAGAATTTTGAGTCTAGTTTCTAAGCTACTAAATTTTATTAAAAATGGATAAGTTTGAGTGGGTCAAACAACTAAAATACCAACAGATGCTCCTGTTATTGTTAAAAAATAAAATAGAGTGACTTTCGTGCCCCCACTATTTTTTTAGCACCATTTAGTAGTTTTGAAAACCCATTGGTAGAAAGATAGCTAGGAGCATCTAGTTTGGGCTCCATTTTTTTATAGATTTTTTTAGCAAATATTTTTTTATTTATGATTTTTCTAGTACAAAAATGTTATGTTTTGAAAAATAACGGAGCTCCAACCGTGGCCCCCCCCTAAGTACCTAAAAAAATATCAAAAATTAGATTTTTTTAATATGTATAGAATTATTATTTGTTTGGGCTAGTATATATATTTTTAAATTTTGATCACCAAAAAAAAAGATACACCATGAAAGATAGACATATTTACACTTCAAAAAATAACTATAAAAATGCATAATTAGAAAATAAATAATAGGGAAACCTTAAATTAGTCGAAAATTTTGAAAATTAAATTTCTAGAAAGAAGAGACTCTGCTCTACTTTATGGTATAATTTTTAAAAATGGATCGATTGTTTTATTTTGATTTATCATAGAGGAATTGTCATTTTTACATTTTATTGTAAAAATCGTTGTTTGCTAATTTTGTGCGAGTCCATGCCTCGGGCTTGGGATCCAATGGATCCCAAGCCTTGAGGCATGGCTTGAAAAAAGAGAAAACACAAAACACGTACGTGTTATCTAACGCGTACATGTTACATAACACATACGTGTTTTTGTTTCTTTTATATATTGAGGCCCCTCCAACATCACTTTCATTTCTTTGGCGACGGGAATTCTCAAATATTCTATTTTGTTTGCAATATTCACTACATTATTGCACATTTTTTAGTATTTCATTTTTCCCCTACCCCACTAGTTGATTTTTTCTAATCATGAGTGATAAACGTCAAGCTAAGAATAAGAGGAAAGTCAAGAATAAGACACTGGTGTAATTGGAAGAGAAGAGAATAAATAAATTGAAGAGAATGTAAAAACTTCGAGCAAGGCAAGGTACATTCGTTATATCAAATGTAGCTAATGTATTAGAAAATTGGGATGAAATACATAATGAAAATGTAGAGAATAATGATTTTTCAATGAATAATGATATTGAATTGAATGATAATGTTGGTATGGATGAAGAAATTGATATGAATCCAATTGTTGAACCCTTACTTGAGAATCCAAATGTTAACCCCAAAATTTGTATGAAAACACTGAATGAAGAAAGTAACCTTGTAAACGAATCTTCACCTCTAAGAGCACCTCCTTTCATTTGACGAAGAAAACCAATTCACTTAATTGAAATTGATGAAAACATTATAAAACCAATTCCTAACAAAATGTCCAAAAGAAATGTGAGAAGAAAAGCTAGTGGAATTTGGGATAATTTCTTTGAGAATTTAAATGACACACAAATATGTCAATTATTTGTTTCATTAATGAAATTAATTAAGATGAGACCATAATGAAGACCTCGGTGTTAAAAACATCTAATGTTGTAATCAAAATGTGTCAATTGTTGAAAACATACATAAAGCATACCAAATTGTAGGTAGTAAAAGACACACCAAAGATAGTAACGCTACACAATGTGAACTAACTAATTATATAGTAAGTGATAAAATAGTTAATAAACACTTGATTAGAAAAACAAGCAGTTCTTTGAAGCTAAACAGAAAAACACTAATGAAAGCAATAGAGAGATGTAAACGTCTCGAGTTAGTCAATAACATTGACTATTGGGCTTCCCTTAGCATACTTCCATGAAAAACAAGATTACATCTGATATTCTAAAATAATTAATTGTAAAATTTTGGAATGAGAACACAAGGGTGTCACCGAATAGAAGAGATACAACAAAAGAAGAATAGGTTCTCGTAATAATGAATTGTATGCAAAACATTTCTTAGATGTGACTCAAAAATAATTGTTCTCTAAGTTTAAATATGAAAATCCACAAATTAACATTAGCCAAAGATTCTTTGAAATGAGAAAACCCTTTTATGTGAAAATCAATCACTCATGTACCACTTTTTATTGCAGGCATCATGTTGAATTTTCAATGCATTATGATGTTTTTTCTCAAATATGTCATGTTTTGCATATTGACATCATATTGCAGGAGTGTGGAATAAATTTCCCACAAAAATCTTCAAGGGAATTTATTCCAACAATATTTTGTGAAAAATCAACAAGACAATATTTTTATAACAAAGGATGTTTGGATGGAATGTGCAATATATGCGGTGGTTTGTCAAATCTGAAAAAGTTTTATCCACGAGGAGAGTACATATTCAATAGGAAAAGAATTGGTTGATTTCACCAAATATAAATTTTTGGCATATCAATTAAAAGATAAGAGGTGTGAGCTCGTTACAAAATAATTACATGTATCAAAATATATGGTGAAATTCGTGAGAGGAATTTTTTTGTGAGTATGCAAGGCACACACATAGAGCTTGATGGTTGGATGAAAAATTCAAGTTAAGAAAGGACACATTCCCACTTAGTACTATTGTTTCAATAGTTTACTTCACAGAGAATTACACATTGCAGCTACAAATGGAGGTTCAGTTTTAATATTATAACTCAGTGAAAGTTTCTATTTTCATGCATATAACATTCATGCACTCTCCCGATAAAGCACTGTGCAAGATCAAAAAATATTGAGTGTCATTTCTACATTAGTGATGATTGGACACATTCTACGAATATGTACAAGGGTGTTTCAGTGTGTTTTATGCGAACTTGAATGAGAGGAACATTAGTTTCGATCAACATTACATTTGGTCGACAACCGCACATCAAAATTCAAGAATGCACGATGTTTTATTGGCTAAAAGGATGCACAAAGAAACAAATATACAACATATATATATTTTTACCGAGGCATGGCATGCAAAATGAGAGCATGTTGGTGCGGGAGCATGTGTGAAAAGAGCACTTGCAAGAGAAGAGTTAAAGTTTAATGATGGTACTAAATTTAGATGCAAAAAGCATTGTTGATTGGTGTGTCAAGAATATGGGCCATGAATCTCAAGAGAGATCAATGGTTCATAGATATTTTTGGTTGATAGAGCAACAACATCTAAAAAACTTTGAAGATTATATGACAGTGTAGGATCAAGTGATATGCACTCATTCTATAGTTCGATGCAAATACTTGGACTATTTATATTAGGTACATGACATGTTTTCGTATATCATGCATTGATTTTGCATGGAATGAATGTGAGTCATAGCGAAGGGTGGATGAATGGACGTGTAGACCTCTAATTCCACTCGACACACATCAAGTTCCACGAGCATTACAACTTGAAGGGTCTTCGATCAAATGACAACATCACCTAACTTTAACCAAGTCTCGATTTAGTGCAACAAGGTACATACATATATGCACATGCCATGTTTTAGACTTATAAATTATTAAATGGTAAACACTTAATGTATTTATAAATTGATTAAACAATTTTAGTTTGTGATACACAAGGCACATTTTACGATTATTGCGATGGAATTTAATGAAGAAGGAACAAACTAATTCTTATCTCATTCTCAGTAGAGGGAAATTTTTCGACTTCCAAATTGATGGTGAAGACCTTGAGTATCCCACTAGATTAGTGCTAGTCACGGGGGCTTGGCTTCGACGATATCCTTTTAAAAAATCAAACATTTGGTTGTTTGAAGACTATGAAGTACATCAAAAGATACTTCACTATTCACATTTGGTCCTTGAAACAAATATTAAATTGATCAATTATCGAGGTTGGCCATCAAACAAAAATTTGTGGAAGGTTCGTGAATCAGATCATGAAGTAATTACTGCTACTGTTAAGAATAGAGTTGATCCTTGCGGTTCATTGGATTGAATTTGCAAATGTATGTTCTTCATGAATTTAATTTGAATATTTACTTAAATGATTTTGTTTAAATTTTATTTGAATATTTATTATTCTCGAAGCCAAGAAAATCTAAGAAAAATTAAATATTAGAAAGGAACAACAAATAGAAATTTTCATTTCACCACCTATATTGTTAAAAAATCTTATTAAAATTCTAATTTCACCACCTATATTATATGAACCACCTATATTATATAGGTGATTGGAAATGGACAACCTTACACCGACTTAGTCTAAATAGAGATGGAGAAAACTATGAAAGTATTTTGTAGTTGGCACCGACGTGGAGCTATCCGATCTAACATGACGTCTCTAGGTGCCATAGAGTCCGAGAAATCACTCGTCGAAGATATGGTATGATTGGGCCTCAGGGCTCTTAAGCAACTACGCCTGGATGAGGTAGCACAGAAAGTATGGGGAGCATAGGGAACCAAAATAAATGCTCCACTAATGTTCACCAGGCCATGCTGACGTGTTGGCATAGTTTGTTTGGTCCCACGAGATTCCATTTGAAAACTATAGCCTTTGGCAGCCCTACACTAACTCAAACTCCACTATTTCTCTCATTTACAAACAATAGCATAAGAAGAGAACCAGATGGAGATAGAGAAAACCACGAGAGGATTTCATAGATGGCTTCAACATGGAGCTCTTAGATCTGACAAGACATCTCTAGGTGCTACGAGTTTGATAAATCACCTGTCATAGATATGGCGTGATTGGGCCTCGGCGCTTTTAAGCGACTACACTCGGCCCGAGGTAGACCGAAAGCACATGGAGCATAGGGAACCAAAATGAATTCTCAAAAATCATTCACCAAGCCACCCCAATGTGTTTACATAGTTTATTTGGTCCCACGAACTTCCATTTCTAAACTACAGCCTCTAGTGGCCCTACACTCGACTCAGTTGCACTATTTCTGCATTTGGAAAGAATAGCACAATGAGAGAACCAGATGGAGATGGAGAAAACCATGGGAGGCTTTTGTAGAGGGCTTCAACATGGAGCTCTTGGATATTATGAGACATATTTAGGTGCCATAGAGTCTGAGAAATCACCCATCAAAGATATGGTGTGATTAGGCCTCAGGGCTATTAAGTGACTACACTCAATTATCAATACTTCATTGCAGTTTTTCTTGCCAGTATGGTACTTTTGGAACTATCTGGTTTGATTTGTGAAGTTAAAGAAGCTGGGATTAATAAAAATAATCAACTTGGCATGTTGTTCTTAAGATTATCCATGATTCTATTGAAAACATCACATAGATCTTCCATTCTAGTTAAGTTGTGATCCTTCCACGCTTCCCATTTTTCCTTTTCTTCCACTTGTATCTTCTCTTTAAGTTCTTCTAGATGTTTTTGGGTAATCAAATTGACTATTTATGACTTTCAAGATGCATTTATTTTTGAATCATAGTGACATCTTCACCTAATTGTTTTTCTTCACGATGTTCATTGTCATCTAAAGTTGAAGACTGAATATTTATATGGCCTTCGGCTTCTTTTTGGGCACAAACAACCTTTTGTAATGTCCAAAAAAATTCAGGCTCTTCATTCTCTGTTTGATTGAAGATATTCATTCTTTCAAAATGAACAGTTGGAACATTGGTGGTCTCCCCAAAAAAACTAAGTTCATAGTTTACATAGCTACATCCTATGGCAAAATCATTGAACAACGGTGGTTCCCTCGTGATCCCCATGCTTTTGGGCTACCTGTCCTCAGGCGTAGTCGCTTAAAAGCCCTGAGGCCCAAACATGCCATATCTTCAACAAGTGATTTATCAGACTCTGTGGCACCTAGAGATGTCTCATCAGATCTGAAACCTCCATGTTGAAGCCCTTTACGAAATCCTCTCATGGTTTTCTCCATATCTCTGTCTAGTTATTTCGCTTTGCTATTATTTGCAAATGTGTAAAATAGTGTAGTCTCAGTTAGTGTAGGGGTCTGCTAGAGACCGTAGTTTACAAACGGAAGCTCATGGGACCAAATCAAATACTCTAACATGTTGGGGTAACCTAGTGAACACTAGTGGAGCATTTGTTTTGGTTACCTACACTCCCCATGCTTTTGGGGTACCCCATCCAAGTGTCGCCGCTTAAGAGCCCCGAGGTTCAAACACGCCATATATTCAATGGGTGATTTATCGAGTTTCCGTGGTACTTAGAGACATATTGTCAGATCTAAAAGCTCCATGTCGTGGGCCCTTTAGAAATCCTCTCACGCTTTTCTGTCTCCATCTGGTTCTCTTGTTGTACTATTGTTTGCAAATGCGAGAAATAGTATAGTCCGAGTCAGTGTAAAGGCGGCTAGATGCTATAGTTTGAAAATGGTAGCGTGTGGGACCAAACCACCTGGGAAAACACATCCAAATGATTTGGTGAACATTACTAGAGGCTTTTTTATGGTTCCCGCTTCCCATGCTTTCGGGCTACCCTCCCGAGCGAAGTCACTTAAGAGCCACGAGGCCGAAACACGCCATATCTTCGACCGGTGATTTATCAGACTCTGTGGCACCTAGTGATGTCTCATTAGATCTGAGAGATCCATGTTGGGGCCCTATACAAAATTCTCTCGTAGTTTTCTCTGTCTTCATTTGGTTCTCACAAGTCGTTGTCTTTATTGTTTGCAAACACGTGAAATAGTGCGAATGAGTCATTATAGGGCTGCTAGAGGTTGTAGTTTACAAATGAAAGTTTGTGGGACTGAACCAACTACACCAACACATCATGGTGGTCTGGTGAATGTTAGTGGAGCATTCGTTTTGGTTACCTATACTCCCCGTGCTTTCAGGCTACCTCGTTCGGGCGTAGTCGGTTAAGAGCCACGAGGCCCGATCACGCCATATCTTTGACGGGTGATTTCTCGAGACTCAAGTGGCACCTAGAGACATTTCATCAAATCAGAAATGTCCTTGTTGAATCCCTCTATGTAATTTCCTCATAATTTTTTCTTGTCTCCATCCGGTTCTCTCACTGTTCTAATGTTTGTAAACACGTGAAATAGTGCGGTTGAGTCAATATAGGGCTTCTAGAGGGTGTTATTTGCAAATGGAAGTTCGTGGGATCAAACCAACTATGCCAACACATTAGGGTGGCCAATAAAATGCTATTGGAGCATTAATTTTTGTTGCCCATGCTCCCCGTGCTTTTGGAATACCTCGTTCGGGTGTAGTCACTTAAGAGCGTTGAGGCCCAATCATGCCAAATTTTCGATGAGTGATTTCTTAGAATCTGTGCACTGGAGACATATTGTCGAGATCTTACAACTCCATGTAAGGGCCCTCTAAAAAATCCTATTGTGGTTTTCTCCATCTCTATCCAGCTTCTCTAGATGTGCTATTATTAGCAAACGCGAAAAATAGTGCGATGCAGTCAGTGTAAAAGGCTGCTAGATGTCAGTAGTTTGTGAATGGTAACATGTGGGCCCGGACCATCAAGGCCAACACATTCAAATGGCCTAGTGAACACTTGTGGATCAATCATTTTTTCCGTATGCTCTCCATACTTTTGGGCTACCCCGTTTGGGCGTAGTCCCTTAAGAGCCTTGAGGCCCAAACATGCCATATCTTTGATGGGTGATTTCTCAAAATCTGTGGCACCTAGAGATTTCTCATTAGATCTAAAAATCCATATCAGGTCCCTCTATGAAATCCTCTCACACGGATTTCTTCGTCTCCATCTAGATTTCTCGTTGTGCTATTGTTTGCAAATGTGAGAAATAGTGTTGTCTGAGTCAATCGATGTAGGGCGTGCCAGGGACGTTGTAGTTTGCAAAAAAAAAGCTCATGGGACTAGACCACCTATGCCAACACATTAGGGTGGCACTGTGAATGCTAGTGGAGGATTAATTTTTGGTTTCCTACGCTCCCGTGCTTTCAGGCTAGCCTGTCTAGACATAGTCCCTTAAGAGCCATGAGGCCCAATCACACCACATCTTCGATGGGTGATTTCTTAGACTCTGTGGCACCTAGAGATGTCTCGTAAGATCTGATAGCTCGATGGTGGAGACCTTTTCGAAATCCTCTTCTAGTTTTCTCCATCTCTATCTGGTTCTCTCATTGTGCTATTGTTTACAAACTTACGAAATAGTGTTGTCTGAGTCATTGTAGAGGGCAGTCGAGGCGGTAGTTTACAAACGAAAGCTCGTGGGACCAAAACAACTATGCCAACACATCGGGTGGCACTGTAAATGCTATTGGAGTATTTTTTTGGTTCCCTACACTCCCCATACTTTCGAGGTACCCCATTTGGGCGTAGTCACTTAAGAGCCCCTGAATGACTAGATTGGCTTAAGAATGAATTTGATAGGGGTATGTCTAAGAACACATTGGAGTTATCAATTTCCTAGTAAATATTTCTTATTTAGTTATGGATCGGAGTCACCGGCCTATGGCTTAGTGACCTTCCAATCATTGATAATTTATGTTATGATATACCCATGGATGCTTTCAAAAGCGCATTAAAAGGATAGGGGTAGTCATCAAACCTAGTGAAGGGTGTGATGTGATTTCCAAATAACTTGAAATGCCTACATATTTAAAGGTAATAACAATAATTTGACAGATTAGACAATCAAGAATGATTGAGTGTCTCGAATAAGAATGTCACCGCATCTAGAGACATTCTCAAGCATTGGAGTAATGTGTTTGGAGAGACATTCTCAAAAAATCAACAGATGAAAGGCATCAAATTGTGATGACTGGCGGGTGTTTTAACAGGGGATAAGACTATGAACCATAGAATAATGTAGTAATTGTATGATAAGATAGGAACCAGTACAAAGAGAACATGAGCAAGAAGAAGCACAAGTAAGGTAAATAAACATATACACATTGTTAAATTGAATGAATAATTACTCAAATTAGGTAACCTTTATATACATACATTATATAAATATTGATTTCCAAAGTTTGATGCATATTATACATTTAAAAGGCTAGTACATGTACATCACCAATAAATGAAAAAATAATCCATAATGTCTTAAATATTGTCAAGTGCACATCATATTAGATTCATGCGAAAATAATCTAAAAAACGTAAGGTCTCATACAAAATTATCAAGTTCCAAATAGTATTTTAATGTGCATAATAAATACAAAAATTCCCAAATAGGTCATATACCATCAAGTTCAAATGCCATATAGGTGTACATACAATGCCATGCACATAAGCAAACAAAAACAATTTCATGAAAGACATATATATTTCCTACTCATCAAAATCTATCCCTCTCTTGGCCTTTCTCAAAGAAGGCCCTCCCTTAGACGAAGATGGAGATCCATGAGATGAATTTGGATCGTTTGAACCCATGCTTCGAGTCCTCTTCTTCTGAATACTTGCCTGTAGATGAGTCTCAAATGCAAAACAATGTTTTTCTGTCAAAACTTAATTTATATATGTTTTCAACATGTATTTAAGACCATGCTAGAATGAAAGTATTAACATAAATACACAAACTTACTGCATGTTGTTGATCATGCCGAATTTCCATCTCACACTCGGATGAGTCATCGAGTGCTCCTACGATCTTGCACTTGGGTACGAAGATAACAAGATTGAGGAGTTTGTGCCCTCGAAGTCAAAATGGAGGGTTGAAGTTCCCTACATACACATAAGATCAGAAAATTTAACATCAGAATTAGTGAAAATAGAGCTAAGTACATGTATCTACATAATGACAATATATTAACTAATTTTATCAATATAGAACTATTTTGTTTACCTACCATGCACGTGAATCAAATGAATAGGGCTCTTTACCTATCGTAGGTAACTCCTGTATATACACAATGAAGTACATTATTAACATAATTTAATAATTCTATAATGAAAGACATTACTAACATGTAATTTAATATAATATGAATTACACGAGAAATTTAACAAAATTTATGTGTTGTTTGAATACCTCGGTGAGTTGCTTGTGTAGATGAAATCGCAGGTGTAACATCTTTATCAAACATGTATATCATGTGAGTTAGATGGACATACAAGAACATACATATATTTGACTTCAAAACTAATATATATACATGCATATATGTGTGTGTGTGTGTGTGTGTGTGTGTGTGTGTGTGTGTGTGTATACACATGTATGTGAAAATTTTACATGATGAACATTACGAATTACCTCTGTGAATGTATGTGTATGCATGGTCCTCACCACCTATTTTCGGGATGAAGATACACCTCCCGTGCACCGTAATATCAATGCATGTACATGTACAAATATAATTATTTCAAAATTTAACATATATAAGTAAATCGGGTACTCCAAACTTTTTGTAACACATATAACAAAACATAAGAAATTTACTGCGAAGGTGGCCTTGAATGTAATCCAAATTTCTCACTCAAAAGGACATTTGACATAGTGACATTATTGTGTTCACCCCTAGAACCAGTGCACCCAAATCAGTATGCATAAATGTATTGTCCTCCTCGAGCTATAAACATATGCTACCACATGACGAAAAAGATGTGGCCGCATACTAGTACCTCCGAGGGAATAATTTGTGTACCTCCACGAGCATCGGCTTAGAAATCTCCCTCGTATGTCAAACGAGGGTCGTAGATATCCCCTGAAGTGCATGGAGTGTATCATTCTCTATTGTCTCCTTCATTGCTTGAGGGATAATCTCAGGGTGAGGGGTTTTACGTGTGGGAATCTACCCCTGTTGAATAGGTACACATTTTGCACCTAGTCAATCCTGTGCAGAACCTTTTCCTTGGCCTTAGAAATATCAAAAATCAAAATATTTTGGGATCTCATTGAGGGTAAACTCACAATAGAGTTTCCTCAGAAAGTATAGTGGCACCTCGTTGTTATTACAAGTGGAAAATCAAACATCATCTACCGTCAGTCCCAAAAATTGTTTTTAATCCAATTATTATTGCACCAATGGATGGGAAATCATTTACATGTCAGCGGAATAGGAAAATTAGTGTGGGGGTCCATGAATAAGGCGCATATGAGATCTTTTGAAATTTATTTTTTCTTTACATCCACATATGACAATTTGTTGGAATAATAAACCCTACAACCCTCTCTGTAAGTTGTCCAATGATCAATTTACCCCATTGCCATGTCAATTTGAACAAGTAATGCCTCCAATGTGTTTGAAAGAGAGGTGCGGTGGGGGTTTATAGATTGTGCATCCCTCATTGTTTTGATTAAATCCTCAATTTAAATTTTGTTTTTAACTATTTGGGCTTCTAAATGTTCTTGACTACCCGAGGGATGTTGAGCAACCGTGGGAGTGTTGGGTGGGATGACAAGAATAAAAAGGTTTGGATATGGTTGATTACCTTAGCCTCTAACTATAATAATAAAAATATGTATTCTATTCAAATTTTAATCTATAATTATCATATTTCAATGAAATTTTGAGAAAATAATTGTGCTTACCTCTTCTCTGTGGCACCATCATCAATTCGAGATCTTCCTAGCGATCCATAAACGATCCTTTGAGTTTGATATCCCATTGAATGAAAAACGTGATGACACGGTTAAGCTCTAAAACTCATGTTTGAGGGAGGAAAAATGATAGAAGCTCGAGCCTATTTTTATTTATAATAAGCGTAACACATACACATTATTATTTGGTGATTCCCAAGCCAAAAAAATTAAAATACGAGCCCGTTTTAACACAACACATGCATTTTTCTTTTTTCAGATTCTTGTCCACTTTTTGGCCCCCTAACTTGGTGCACTCACCCCTGCAAGTGGTGACTGAGATATCCCAACAAAATTAACTTATTTTCCATGCTGATTAGAAGGCGGTGGAGTGGAGATGGAAATTTTGTGTTTGTTGACTACATCATCTAAGGATTTCCTTCATTTATAACACCTATGTTCTTCACAACCAATACCCCCACAAAAAGAGCATGAAAGGATAGACTTATTCTTGAATTTAAAAGACTCCTTGGGTTTAGATTTATTTTATTTGGGTTTAGGAGCACTTTGAGATGGAGAAGGGGTGGATTTGGTTTTACTTTTTGGTTTTCCCTTGCCCTTAGGATTAGATGCAACTAATGCCTTTTGAGAGGTGGAAGACTCAAGGTGAGACAATTTTGATTCTTCGCTAGTAATTCTTTCACAAAATGTTTCTAATTCAGACATTTTGAATGTGTCACCGTAGACATCCATGCGAGAGAAAAAGGTAGAAGAAAATATTTGAAATAGTCCTCTCAACTTGGATAGTATTAAGTAAAAACACTCTTCATATTTCTTATCTCTTCGACTCCCCTTCAATTGTGTCAACAAATGCTTGAACTTGGTAAAATAGTCTATAATTGTTGAAAAATATTCATGATTAATAGAGGTGATATCAATTTCAAGTTGCATGGCTCTCATATGATCCACCTTACCAAATAAATCCTCCAATTTCTCCCATATTTTGAAAGAAGAGTCACACTTTTCCAAATGAAACAAAATACTACCACTTACATAAGTTCCTATCAAACCCATACACTCATAAAATTTGCATTGGTACTAAAATTATCATATTGTGTAGTAAACATTGGTTGTTCTGAAGAAGTTAAAGCCCATAATCCTTTCCAAATAATTTTTGTTTCCATTCTTGGTTTCCATGTGTGGTAATTATGTGTTGTTAATGGCTTAACATGATCTAATGTAGAAGTAGATGCCATCCTCAAAAAATCACAAAAATAAATGCAAGAACCAAACAATGCACAAGATCCCCCATATTTTAGCACTTTATAATTATAGAGTGATTCTCAAAATAAATATTTCCAATGGAAATGGCATAAAAACAAGCATCATTGAAAAATGACTAAAATCCGAGCTACCAATAAAAAGTTACAAGCTTTTCAATATTATCCTCTACTATTTATTTTAGTTGTCACTTCAACAATGAATAAAATGCTCTTGCCTTCACCACACAAATAAAATGAAAGGGGTCTGGAGTTTAGCACCTAGTAGTACGAATCACAAGCTTTAAGCCCTCATATGACCATACCATATGTCCAACGACTAAGGGATAAGTATTTTAGTGGGTTTATGCACCCATAGAAATAAAACCCAGATCCAATCTCAAAACCTTACAAAACCCGAAAATGATTGATTGTTTTTCCTTCCCACCAACAAGAATCCCTAGACAAACAACCATGTTTCTCTACACAACAAAAAAACAAAAAAATGATTGCCTCCGAGAAATGGTTGAGTTTACGATCAATTTTAAAGTTTTTCCATGTTCTAGATCAAATGGAAGCCTCTATTTTGCATAAAAAATCATGCAGCAACAAAATATGAGAAAATCCTGAATATATGAATATATAAAGAATTTATTTGCAAAATAAAACTTACAGATGAATGTCAATAGCAATCTCCTCTTGTAATGGGAATTTTGAGATATGCAAGTTGTTTTTAAAAAGGCATTATGAGGCTCCTTGCTTCTTATCCCTCAAGAAAAAATATACTAGCTCCTTCTAATAAATATTATAATTACTTTTTGGATCAAATTAGCATAAAATTCTTGTGAAAAATAATATTGTCAAAATGCTCGGTGTAGTTAAAAAGTTATGACCATTATAATGGAGTTGTTCTCTCTCCTGGGGTGTGCACAAACTCAACAAGAGCAAGAAGGGTAATTTGGTCTCCAAATCTTGTATTATCCTCTCCAGAGATCTTTCACAGGTATTTTTCAATGTACTTGAGCTTCCTCAAACCCTTATTAGTTTGGTCAGGCACATAATCCTTGCAAGTTCAGTTTTAGTCAACCATGTCAATAAAAGGCTCAATTAAGGCATCATGATCCATATGTGAGTTTGAGAGTGAAAATTTAGTTTTCTTTCTCAAATGACAATTTTTTAGGTTATTGGAGCCTATATGTCACCATGTAGTATGATGAAGAGATTATATCTTCTATCTTCATATAGTATTGAGGTCATTGTCAAGAAAACTGAGCTTAAGAGCATGTTTCTCTCTAACTACACACTATTGCACTCAAATTTGTTGTTGAGCAAAGACAAGGGGTACTTCAACATCAAATCCAGATGAAAATTCAATGTAGAGCTTACCCAAATTGGTGACTAGGCCAAATTTGAAGATAATTCCATTGTGTAAGGTTGAAAAGAGTCAAAGAGAAGACCGATATGCTTCTGGAAAGTTTGAAAAAAGTATACATATGGTGTCTAAATCAAATGATGATGGTTAAGGAGCATTCTAAGGTGTCTGCAGTCAGCTCTATCTTCTTTACAAAGGTAAAATTTTTGTCTAAGACCCTTGTATAGTCATAATGCATAATCTTTGTGCACTATTTTCTATAGTTTCTAAGAACATGTGAAGATCATTCAAGAGTGGATATGATATTGAAAGGATGGAAAAAAATTTCACAAAGCTACTTGATCAATAATTATTGAATTTCATGAAAAAATGAGAGATAACTCCTTGTTTTAGTGTTCTCAGGCTCTAACTATGTATATACCCCGGTCTAAGGTTTTAACAAGAGGAAAATGATCAAATAGAGAGTTTCAACCAGCCAAATCTCATGAAATATTGGAATATTATCTTTAAACTCACTCTAAATCATTTGCAAGAGTTTTTAAGTTGAATCATTAAGTATGGAGGGAATCCTACTAGTAGATTTTTCAAAACCCATGTGGACTGTTAAATTTACACAGTTTACAAACTTCTTGCTATCTGATCAAATTGAGAAAAGTCATTGATGGTGCAAATTTATAGAAGGATGCTAATTGATTGGATATCATCTTGGTTGAATTAATGTTTCTTGTTTTGGAAAAATTAGTTGGAAATGTTCCTTATATTAGTGCACAGCCCCTATCATGACTCAGAAACAGTTTTCTATCTCATTGAAAGCATTTATTCATGGGTTGGACCTTGAGTCCTTGGTTTTCCATGGTTCTTATAGTATTGAGGAGTTTTTGTAGTGGTTATTTCAACTTGAGAGTGGTGTTCCCTTCAAAAATCAATCTTCTTATGCACATTGGTATGAAGACTTGGATGGTAATAAATTCTCTTGCTCAAGTTGAAACTTTAATACTTGTAATCTCATTGTTTAGTCTTCACTAGTGTTCTTTGCCTCTAAATAAATTTTAGAACCTCAATAAGGCGAAGTGTTCTAGCTCAATGAGAGAGCCTAAGAGACAAGAGTGACTTCTTGTATTCTCTTTTAACAGTTAAAAGTCACTTGCTTTGTCATGTTGGAATCTAGAAATGAAATTGAGTTCGAATGGAAGGCAAAAAGGTTGGAAAGGTCAGTCAACCTTCTTTGTTGAAGAAGACTTTTCATGTTCCAAAGAAATATATAGTGTTTTGCATTCAAATTAAATAAAAGAGACAAGGGTAAGGAAGCCAAGAAGATATTTTTGTTATGACTCTTGAAGAGTCATTGTGAAGTTGAAAAGGTAAGTCAAATTTCCTAGTTGAGGAGTCTCTTCATGTTCCAAGGAATGTCCTAGTGGTTAGTATTCAAATTGAGGAAATAAAATGAATGAGTGGTTGATTGATGAGAGAAAAATACAAAAGTATGAAGTGATTTTTAAATCAAAGATTTTGTGAAATAGTGTATGAAACTTGTAAAGGTGTGAGACAACAAAGAAGAAGCTAAGATAGAGTTGATACAAGTGCATCTTGTAAAAGAAAAACTGAAGGTGGAAATGAAGAATCTCTAAGTAAGGTAAAACAACGATCAGGATATAGATGTACCTATAATAGAAACTAGGACTATGATTGTCCCTCACAGAACTTTGAATATTTAGAAAGTACTGAAATGAGACTATTATGAGTATTTGATGATCTTGATAAGCAAGAAAATTTCATACTAAAAAGAATTGAGAAATCAATGACATGAATTCAAGGCACATGGTGTGAGAAGACAAGTTAATAAGGTTGGAAAAGACATGAAGATTATAGTGATCAAGGCAGAGTGAAGAATGAAGAAGAGGTCTCATGTGTATTGGAGAACTGGAAGACCTAATAAATAAGATTCTCATAGATAGAAGGACAATGAACAAGTTTAGTAAATAGTTGATATGAGCAATGTTGGATTGGTTTAGATTTAGTTGAATAAAGAGCATAAAATAGCATGAGTGATATATTCTTGAGCTGAGAATATCATGAAGTTGACATAGGGGGCATAATAGATAAGCAGAAGTTGAGTAGAAAAGTGTGCAAATTTAGCGTCATCATAAGTTATAGAAGACAACATTTTATGTGGCAAAATATTGTTGAACAAGTCTAAGTGGCAGCTTAGCAGTTGGGGAGTTGAATCTTACCTATGAGTTGAAGCTCACTAAAAACTGGTAGAAGCTTATTGAATTACAAGGGGTTGAAGACTCCAGATCAGGTAGCATCTTGGTAAAATTAAGGAGTAGCAACTCCAGATTGAGTTGAAGCTCAATCTTGAAACTATTGTAACATAAGCAGGACAAATTAGTCCTAAGTATAGTTCATATTTTCAGTGGGTTTTCTTCCCATTTTGGGTTTCTCACATTAAACCTTGTGTCATTTGTTCTCTCTTACAATGTTCTTGTGTGTTTTATGGTTTTATCAAACATCTATCCTAAGTCTAATTCACCCCATTATGTTTTACCCCTAAGTAATTAAATATTAACTATTTAATTACACCTTTTACATATATCCTAACCACTTATCTACGCCATATCAATTTCTAACCTCCCATATCTATTCTATCCATATATTCCCACTATTTCTCCTCCTCCCAAACCAACCAAAGGGGATATTTCCTGTATTTGAGGTGGAGGGATCAATCTCATCTTTCCGAAATTGCTCCTTTTGGCCAATTAAGGGAGTCTGTTCCCCGATTGACACCGATCGGTACTCGGTCAACGCCAAGTTTTCGGAATGGCACCGATTTCATCTCGGTCGGTGCTAATTACAAATAGAAGGCCAGAACTTAGTTTTGGTTAGACAGTGAGATGGAGGGAGAGACACAGAAAGAACGAGAGAGTTTTGAGCATTAAGTCTGAGAATTGTCTATCAAGTGAGAGTGAATCCTATCCAAACCAATCCTTGAGAGGAGTACCGTTACTCTGCTCCCACCACATTGACATCATGAGTCTCCATCGATCTCTTGGTGACTCTGTTCTTGCATCCAAAGACAGTGGAGCCTTGTCGATGTCGCTACGGCTCTTGCGGATCTAGCGGAGATCGACGATCTAGCTTCCACTGTTTGTTTCTCAATCTTCCTGTAATTTTTTCCCAAGTCGACGCCGATTGTACCCAGTCGACACCAATTCTATGTAGTCAACGCTGATTCTTTTCAATCGCCGTCAATTTTCCTAATCGGCGCCGATCTACTTGTGGATAGGTAAAATAATTTAGGGAACACAAATCCAACATTGTTTTCACACTTTCCTATTTTTATTGGTTTCTGTCTACTATTTATTTTGTTATCTGTCATTTTTAATCAAAATATAGACATTTACTTACATCTTTTATCATGTATGCTTCTTTCCTTAATTAAAAATGTGGATTGACATCCGCCGAGGGAGCTTATCGCTTCTTGGACCCACTTTTTGGGCAGTCCACCCAAATATATTTTAACGTGGTCTTTTACTCGTCAAGGATCTGTCTCGCAGAGTTTTACGGATCTACTTTGCAGGATCACTCATGTGCACCCATCTTGTCTACATCGGATTTCTTTTCCATCTACATCTTCAGATCTTGTCTTTCAGGTATCGATTTCATTTGAGTTTTTCAAGGTTTTTGTGTTTAGTTTGGTACATTAACTTGGACAGGTAACAAGCGCGAAATTCTTGATCTACATTCTGCATGCACTGGTGGGACCCAACCAAAGTCCCTTATTGGTAAGTTCATTTCTTTTCCAGTTTTGAGCTTCTGTTCTATTTCTTCGCTGCTTTTCGTCAGTTCTCCGTAGCATTTCCTTCTTTCATTTTGGTCTTGCTTCTTTCACTTATAATTCGCAAAGTTAAGGTTTCTTCTTTCTTGCAAAAATAAATTCTAATTCCTATTCCAAAGATCAATAAATCTTTCATTTGATTTCAAAATTGCATTCTTGATCCGTCTTTTTACAAAATTGTTATTTTATTGAAAGTTTTCTAGTTCTTTAAATAGAAATTTTCATTCTACTATCATCTAGATATATCTTTCTGGAATTGTTGGGTGTTTGCTTAACCTTTTCTTGCGGAGCACATTGCTTATTCGTGGGGTTGTTTGAGGGGAAGAGCTCAAAAACGTGATTTTTGAAGTCCACACACCTTGGAGAGATAAATCTACGGTATTCCTCTTTATGGTGTTTTCTCCTTTTCTACGAACTTAAAAAGAACTTGTTTGTTTGTTTTCTATCACATTTAAAAATTTCAGTTTTGGTGCTTAAAAAGAATTTAATCGCATCTCGGGAAAGAATTTTTTGACTTATCTTCATCGAAATCCAACACTTTGTTCTTAGTGCTTAAAAAGGACTTTTTCTTTGTCATTCTTGTTGTATGTTATTCATCTAGTTTTCTAAATAGGCTGGAAAAATTAATCAAAATCGGTAGTGACGCTATTTGATTTTATTTTTCACCCTTGCACACAAAGCCAAAATCACTAGGTATAAAGCATCAAAACAAAATTCCTCCCCCGGCCTCGCCTACTTGGAAGTGACATCTAAGAGGAAGAGCCTATCTTTACTCGGGTTGTCTTTATATAAGTTCACGGAAGTTACGCATATATTGGCAAAGCACCACTCCCTTATCGCGGTGGTGTGTGAAGTGTGGGGTAGGCCCCTATATCAAGCCATGTCTTGGTGTTTTACTAAAATGCCTTCGGACTCCTCACCAAAACATTCCCCAAAGCATCCTTAGTTTGGCTATCTGAGTAGTTCCTGTTCTAAAAAGCCTTCCCTAATATTTTCTTTCTTAAAAGCGGTAAAATTTAAAAGAGATAATCACCTATCTTTGCTTGAGTTGTGCATTGCATTAGTTAGGTCAATATTCTTTTTCTATATTTCTACTTGTTTATGATGGTCATCACTCGGTTACAATATAGAAGAATGGCTCAACTGGCCCCTTCTTCCTCCGAGATCACAACTAATGTGGATGATTCGGCACCCCTCAGGTCTTCCTCAGGACCACTATTAGTGGGTTCCCCATCTTGGTCATATAATCCTTTCTATCAGCCTAAAGCAATCCCATCACGTCCAGCTTCCCCCAGTCCTTTAGAAATATCATCTACTTTTGATATAGAATATGTTCCTCATGGGGATCCTAAATTTCAAGCCCTCCTTGATCGCAATCCGGTAGCCCTTATGGACTACCTAGTACATAAGTCCATTCAAATATATGATCAGGGACCACCAATTCAACAAGTTTATGATTATCCTCGTGAACCATCCCAGGATTTTGTAGAACAGTTAGCATCCTTTTTCTCACCTCAAACCACGAAAGAGGGTGTCTCACCTGTACCTCTTCTTTCTCTTCCACTGACCATGTCGACTAGTTCTCAAATAGTCTTGCCTATTCCTAACGCCGCAGTTACCTCGACTATTCCACAACCTACTTCTGAGAAGTCCTCTTCTCTGGCTATAATGGGCGTGTCTACGCACCCACATATTGTTGTTAATTCTTCTATGCCATCCATTACGTCCCAGGGTTAGTACCTCTTTATGAGTCAACCCCCTTCAACGAGTTAGTTGGTTCCTGCTTCTCGTCCTCTAGTTGGTCTTTCTTCCAATGTTCCAGCAACAGTGACCTTCACCCATCCTCTAGCATCGGCACCCTTAATAACTAATCTAGCAATCAAAAGCCTCATTCAAACCTTGTTCCCCACCATGTCCAACCAAATCAATACCCATGTTCCTCAACCCATTCCGATTTAGTCGAAAAGTGTAGGATCCCACCAATCATAGGCTCTGCTTTCATTCACCCACCTTTTTCTCAACCGCTTGTCATCTCACACCTATTTATACATAGGCTCCTTCATAACAAATACCTCACCAGAATCACCCAGAACACTTGGTTATTCCTCTTACCATCTTGTTAATCAACAAATGAATCCCCCGTTGACGCCTCAACAAAATCCACCATTCGCTTCTTATGTAGGACATACTAGTATGCCTCCTCCTCAATTTGACGTGGTCCAAATTCTTTTCAAGAAAATCACAGACTTAGAAGCTTCCACTAAAGAGGCTTGACCTTCATACTCTTTTGAAGAAGTGTGTAATGAACCCATTCATCCATCAGTGGCTTTTAAGACTTATCCCCCTAATGGGAACTTCCTAATTTCTCAAATTTCATAGTGGGAGGATCCTCAATCAAAGCCGCGAGCATTTAAACACGCTTGATACCTAATAGTCCAGGATCAAGAGCTTATGCTCCATAATTTTCCTATGTCTCTAGTAGGGCCTGCTTTAGACTGGTACAACAACATTCCTAAACATTCCTTGTTTTCTTTTTCTTAATTGGCCCAGATTTTTGTTGAAAAATTTTCAATAAACATCGCACATAAGATCTCGATTACAGATCTTTATAAGATTCATCAATTTGATGATGAGTCTATTACGGACTTTGTCACTCGTTGGAGAGGGATAATAAACCAATTGTCCTTCTCCCTTCTTCAATCTCAACAGATCGAGTTGTTTACCCGATCTTGTGCTAATCATATTTCTTCCACTTTAAGGATCCAAACTTTTCATACATTTGAAGAAGCCTTTACGATGGCACGTAAACTCGAGTCCGTGCCATTGAATAAGGGAAGTTAAAACTTCACTCTAAATCTAAACCAGATTTTTCTCGGTTTACAAAATCAAACCCTTCCACTTCTAAGGACAAATATCAAGGATCCACTAACACTATCGTATTAAAGACACCACGTGCGATAACATTTCTAATCAAACACCATGGATAGACTCCTCATATTCTCGAAAATGACCCTCATCGTCTTGATCTTTCACTTTGTTGGGGGAATCATATGCTTCTATATTAGAAAAAATGTTGAAGTTCACATGATTGAACTTCCTCCCATTAGAAATTTTGATGAAAGACAAGAACACCCATTCGGTATAGGGAAAATGACTTGTCATTATCATAGAACCAAAGGCCATGACATTGAGCGGTGTCAAACCTTCAAAACTCTTGTCTCGAAATTCATTGATAAAGGTGAGCTCGTTCGGATAACCCAAATGCTCCCCAAATTAGGCGCTTGATGTTTTTAAATAACATTTTCCTAATCATTCCTGAATCATGATGCTTGAGCCTCAAAATCAAACACTCAGACTATCAGCTTCATTTCTACTGAAGAATCTTCTTCTAAGCCATCTACGAACACATCGATGAATCGGAACCTCTTACTTGATCCGCTAATCACTAAGATTCCATCATCTTCGAGACACCCCTTCTTTGAATATTCCCACATTGTTAGAGACAGATTCATCTCCCTCTTGCCACTTTATCGATCTTACCTATACCCGAGACAGTGTCATCCTCATCTATCTCATCATCAGATATTCTTTCGATGCTCGAGGCAATTACATCCCTTCGAGTTTCCACCGCAAATACATCTACTTCTATTTCTCCCATTTTTTTCGTGACTATGCCATTAGTAAACATACCTATAGTTGTACCAACTTCAACGGAAGCCTCTTCGACTTTGACCCTTCTGTTTCCTTTCCCATAGTAGTTACACCTATGATTAATGTACTAGAAGTACCTCCCTCGCAAGAACTGTTTCTTCATCATCCACTCCTTCCATCATGGATACTATTTTTCCTATTAAGGGAAAATCTAAAGAAATAGCACCGACACCTACACTCTCGGTTCCTGAACATAAACCAAGACAACTAAAGTCTAACATTACATCATCAGTACCTCCTCATCTCCTTCCCCCTAAAAGGCTACAATCACCTTATGTGGTTGAAGCTGTCACCATCCCCAAAAATGGAAACCCATATTTCGGACTATTAAGACTCTTGGTGCTTTCCCTCAAAAATATCTTTCTACGCCTCATAAAAGATTGGATTTATCAACTGGGAAGGCATCTTCTTCTCCAATTCCATTGGAACCATCATCTTCTTCTTCTACAACACCTTCTTTGATGATGCCTTGTAAAGCGAATTCACAAACTAGGAAGGCATCACTTCTTTTATCAAGACCATCACCTTCTTCACCCAAAATCAAGGTACCCTCTGTTCCTCTGATCAAACCTACTTTGGGAACTCCTCCCTCATCTAAATCAATATTATCTAAATCGTCATCTGTTTTGATCAAGTAATCTTCCCTATCTCTAAAAACCACAACACTTGTCACATCTTCATCTTCTTCAAAGTCTATCTTAGGAGCTCCTCTACGAAATCAATCATGCCTCACTTGCTTCCATCTCAAGTGTTCAAGGGCTGCTTCTCCCGATGTTTGAAAAGGAAAAACAATCCCTAAAAAGACTCTCAAACTAGATATGTAGGTTCTTTTACCTCAGGCGAGTCCATGGAGGTAAGAGAGGCACATCCGTCATGTCTGTCCTCATATTTGTCTACCGGATTCTATATCGAGATTCTTCACCAACTTATCCAGTCTTCATCCATATCCCTTCCTCCAATCAAACCCTATAATCCTAAAGGAGTAAAACCTTCTGGTTCAACTCTGATTTAATTTGTGCTTACCATCGCACTCCAAGACATGACAACGAGGGATGTAAAGCCCTTCAACATCATTAATAGTCTTTTGGAAGAAAGTGATCTTCTGCTGGAAAAGAGGAGAAATAAGTATCTCCTATCAACTCAACCACATCGAGCCTCGATGATCTACTTAGGCCCCTAGTTCTACTAATGCCACGCCGGATGGTCTTCCACCTTCCCAAATTGACACGATTCATATCGCCACTAGAACACAACAATATGATAATCTATCATCATCTCGGCCACGGGTTGTCATTTCTGTAGCCCCTGAAGGCATTCCTCCTTCCACATCAGCCTCAAGACCTAGGGTCTCTATTCATGCTTCACCTCAGGCTCAGATTCCCGTGTCAGTAGAGGAGAGTGTTATGAAACAACTTACCCATGCTCCGGTCAAAATGTCTCTTTTTGACCTTATTCAATCATCTCCACAACATCGCCAGGCTTTGATTGATAATCTGCGCCATATCGCAGTGAATTCAGATGAGCCCCAGCCTTTCAAGATGATTGTTGGATTGAATAAACCATCAACCGCCATTTCTTTTGAAGATTCGAAATTCCTTCCCTTTCTTCTGAGGATTTGGAGGCTCCCCTCTTTATCATGGTTCAAATCAACAACACTATGTTAAAACGCACTATGATTGATAGTGGTGCTGCACTTAACGTCATTTCCTCACACACATTCGAGCAACTTAAGTTACCAAAGAATGTAGTGTCACCCCACCTTTCGCCCTTTGATCATTTAATGATCAGTTGGTAGTTACTTTAGGAACTGTGGTCCTGCCCATTCAAATAGGTAAGAAGCTACTTCATGAATTATTTTACATTGTTGAAGGGAAATTCCACTACAATATGATCCTCAGACACTCCTATATTCGTGCAATGCATTGTGTCCCATCAACCCTCCATCGATGCTTAAAATATCAGTATGAGGGAAAAATCTATACTCATCCAGGAGATCCTTTTCCTTCTGCACAATGCGACATGACCACAGGGTCTGCCCCTCTAAAGGAGAATGCTTGTTCTCCTGATGAGGCTTCATCCTCTTCCATACCTGTAACAAAACTACCAAATTTACAAAATCTAGAAGAGACATTGCAGCATTTCTCACTAGGAGAGATTCCTCTTCTTTCTTTTGATGCCCATCTCAAACCTAATGAGTATGTAGACCGGACAAACAACTTTGAATATTAGCTAGGTCTCTGTCATGTCATCACCATTGGTCTACCCAATCAATAGACTAACTTCATTTACGGTGGTCTTGATACACCTCACTATCACCCAAATTCTCCTCCTAGGGCCAAACCCTATTCAACGGGTTCTATTATCTATAAAATCCCACGTTTGCAAAAACTTATTTATATCGGTGCGTGTGGAAGGGTTTTGGCCTTGGAAAGTATGAGCAGGGTGTGCATGACCTTGCATCCATTCCAACTCTCAAACCACATCAAAAATTTCGTTTAGGATTTAAACCTCTTTCAAAAGCCACCATCACTATTCTCAATGAACCTCTCCCTATTGAGGAACCATCTTCTCTCGCTAGTCGTCAAGCATCATTTGATTTCGATGAAGCCATTTCCATCCCGTCTAATTTTTTTTTTTATTCAATACCATTTCCTTAGGGCCACTAATCTATAAAACTAATAACAAATCCATGTCCATACCATTAGTCTTCCTGAAATAGTTGGAGATGACTCTCCTACTATCAACACTATCCACTGTGTGGATGATGATTCTGTCCTCACCTATCTGGGGGCAGAGGATTCTTAACTTCCTAACCTTCTTTACGACACATCTATGCTTCTTAACGAAGCCACTATCGATCTTAATATAGGGACTTCTAAAGACCCTCGCATCATTAAGGTCAGCCAATCTCTTAATCCACAGGAGTTAGGAGACTTTACCACTTTTCTTTCGAACCATCATCAAGCCTTCACTTGGTCATACGAGGATATGCCAGGACTCGATGTTGATATCGTGGTCCAAAATATCGTTACTCTTCCCGACATCAAACTAGTTAAACAAAAATTTCATAAAATGCACTCTCAAGTTGCCCTTCTTGTTGAAGAAGAGTTGTAACGTTTGATTTCTGCTAACTTCATCCAACCCATCGATTATCCACAATGGGTTTTGAACATAGTACCGATAACCAAAGCTCTTTGGGAAAATTTGAATTTGTACCAACTTCTCGGGATATTAACCTCGCTTGTCCAAAAGATGATTTTCCTCTACCTAATATCGACCAAATCATGGATTTAATGGTAGGTCACAAGATGCTTTCTCTTATGGATGGTTTCTCTGGGTATAATCAAATTCTTATCACACTAGAGGATCAGCATAAGACTTCCTTCATAACCCCTTTGGGGAATTTTGTTATCGTGTCATGCCTTTCGGTCTTAGAAGCGCGGAGCAACCTATCAATGAGCCATGACCTACATCTTCCATGATCTCTTGCAAAAAAGCTGTAGAAGATTACGTCGATGATCTCCTCGGTAAATCCAAACACCGTTAGTATCATCTTTTCATTCTTACACCTCTCTTTGAGAGGCTCATTCACTTTTTCTTCACCTAAATCCATCTAAGTGCGTGTTTGGCGTTCTCACCGGTAAACTCTTATGCTTTATCATTTTTGGTAGGGGTATTGAAGTTGATCCATGCAAAATAAAATCTATCCTTGAGATGCCTCCCCTTCTAACTTAAAGCAACTCTGTGGTCTTGAGGACACCTTCAATCAATACATCATTTATCTCGCAATTGTCGAGATCATTGTCAACCTTTTCATCATCTCCTTCATAAGAATTTTCATTTTGAATGGGATGAGAGTTGCCAAAAGGCATTTGATGATCTCAAAGCTTATCTTCTTTCCCCACCTATGCTTACACCTCCACGCGCGGGGGAGCCATTCTATCTTTATATTTCTATGAATGACCATACTTTGGGAGCCATGATCTCGCATCGAGATGCTAACGGTAAATAACAGGCCATATATTACATCAGTCGCACTCTCCATGAGTATGAAACACGTTATTCCGAAGCTGAAAAGTTGTGTTGTGCTCTCTTCTTTACAACTTCTAAGCTTCATCACTACCTCCTCAATCACAAAACTTACATTGTCACAAGTGTCAATCCACTCAAGACAATGCATGCGAAGCCTTATCACAATGATCGTATCACTTGTTGGCTCATGCTAATGACAAAATTTGATCTCGAGTTTATTCCACAAAAATCTATCAAGGGTCAGGTCATTGCAGATCAATTAGCTGATGCTCCTCTTCCGAACACTCAAGTCCCCCTTACTCAATTCCCGATGAGTATGTCCAACAAATTTATTTCGGTCTTTCTCCATTTAAAGTAAAACTCTTCTTTGATGGATCTAAATGCCAGCAAGGGGGAGGTGCAGGTTTCGTTATGATTCCTCCTTGGGGTGCACCTATCCCAGTTGCACACAAACTTAACTTTGAGTGTACCAATAATATGGTTGAATATGAAGCTCTTGTTTTAGGTCTTCAAAATGCTATTAATCTTGGCGCCTGCCATATCGACATCTTTGGTTATTCTAAACTCATTGTTAATCAAGTCACGGGTGTCTATCAATGCAAAAATGATATCCTTCAAAAATATCATGATATCGCTCTTTTCAACTCCAATATTTTGATAAATTCACTATCCAAGATATTCTTCATACTATGAATTGATTCGCCGATATGATGGCTTCTTTAGCCTCGCTTATTCCACCATTTACCGAAGACTCGCGACTTTATGTTGCTTTGGCGCGTGATTAGATCAACCATCTCATCTCGGAAACTTATTTCAATCGGTGCCATCACAACCAATACTCAAGATGAGTGGTATCAATAGATTGTTGATTATCTATCTCATTCAGTGCTTCCTCTAGATCTGACTTCCAATGGTAGAATATCTTTTATCCTACGCACTAATCGCTATACTATTCTTGGTAGAATCCTCTACAAACATGGTTTTGATGGTATTTTACTTAAGTGCCTCAAAACCCCTGAATCATCTAAAGCCATCCAGGAAGTCCATGATGGTATATGTAGTGGGAATTTTAGTGGCTTGGCCGTAGCTAAACGCATCTTACGTTTAGGCTATTATTGGCCTTCTCTTAATCGAGATTGTTGTGAATACACTAAGAAATGTGTCAAGTGTCAACAACATTCCAATCTCACACATATCCCTAGTCAGGCTTTGCAACCTGTAGTGGATTTGTGGCCTTTTTCACAATGGGGTCTTGATCTCATCGGTCTTATCAATCTCTGCTCATCACAATGTCATCATTCTATCATTACTGCCACAAAATACTTTACTAAGTGGGTGGAAGCTATTCCTCTTTCATCGACCAAAGTTAAACCGATTGTTGATTTTGTCTATCAACATATCATTTGTCGCTTTAGTATTCCACACAAACTCATCACGAGATAATGGTAAATCTTTCAAAACATTTATTTGTAGAATATTTGTGATGCTTTCAATATCAAACTCAATTTTTCTTCTCCATACTATCCCCAAGCTAACGGCCATAGGGCCGAGGCTTCCAATAAAACTTTATGTAATATCCTCACAAAGGTAACTAGTCGAGCTAGTAGGGATTGGCATTTACATATCCCTTTTGCTCTTTGGGCTTATCAGACTAGCATTCGTACTTCTATGGGTGCTACTCCCTTCTCTCTAGTCTATGGGTCGGAGGTTGTTCTTCCTTTGGAAGTTCGGATCCTATCTCTTCATGTTTCTCTCGGAGAATTTGTCTCGATGAGGACTATCATCAAAATTGTTTAGCGCAACTTGAGTTGCTAGATGAGCGGCATATCAATGCTCTTGAACATCATCAAGTCTATCTTGAGTGTGTCAAACATGCTTATAACAAGCACTTGCAACACACGTGACTTCAAAATTGGTGATCTTGTTCTTAAACAAAACCAAAATGTCACTACACTAGAATGGAGTCAACGTGGTAAGTTTGCTCCTAATTGGATGGGTCCATACATAGTTACTCATAAATATGGAGTGCAGGGCTTATCGTCTATCCTCCATGGATGGTGTACTTGAAATGGAACCTCTTAATGCCTTGCATCTAAGACCCTTCTACTTTGTTAAAATCTATCTTACACGATCTTAGTCACAAAACAGATCTTTCATCCATCTAACAACCAGGTCATCTATTTTCATAGTGATTGTAACTATGTGGTCCTCCACGTTATGTCTTTTCCACCTTAAATATGAGTATCACGGCTCTACTCATAGCATTTTCCTTATGGATATGTTCCTCCTCCTAGTTGGGGCACCTTAATCACTTCTTCATCTATCCCAAGTATCTATCTTAATCGAATCTACTCGGGGCATGAATACGTGCTTTTTATGCGTTTTTTCCTCTATATAATCTATCCGGTCTACGCTCAACTTCTTTCAAAACAAAGCTCCAAAATCTCAAAAAATAAAATAAATAAATAAATAAATAAATCCTAAAAGATAGTCTGATCCCTCGAAGGACAGTTATCTATGCATTTTCAAAATGAATTAGAAGATATAGACCATACCCTTGAAGGATGGCTACATGTGGAATATAGACCGATCCCTTGAAGGATGGCTGTTTGTTTGCTTCTTAGCATCATTGAAAGAATTCCCGTATCGATCAGTCTTTCTATATCTAGCAAACTTCCCGCATTGATCAGTTTGCTCTTTTGTCAAAATAGAAATCATGAAGTTGAGACATAAGACCTTTTGACGATCATATGGAGAATCCTATTTTCTGAATGGGAGCATGTATATCCATCCTTTGTAAATTTTTACAAGATAAATACTTACTTCTCCTTCCATTTACCTTCTAGATCTGGTTTGCGACTAACTAGTGTCAGGTTTATTTTAACCTCATATATGGCCTTGTATGCATGGTCTTTTGGGCTTCCTATCAAAGTCTCTATTTATGGTCGGTTAGGGGCCTAGCTTATCATTCTTTTTCTTATCTAGGTGTATTTCCTTTATTTTTAATCAAGGTCATTTCGTTACGTCCTTGACTCTTGCAGAGATTATTTCCCATTATTATTTCTTATTCATCTAGTTAAATTGACATTTAACATGTTAATTTAATCAAAATCTATCATCTATCTAATTTCATCTTATCTACTTTGTCCAAAACACATATCATAGCATGTATTATCAACACATGTGGATCTACTTATCTATTTTCATCAAAATTTAATTAACATCTCAAATATATCAAATCTATCAATCACATCTATCCATCTATCCATCAAAACATCTAAAAATGTGTACATCCAAGTTACACTACATCTATCTATATCTATTTTTCATCAAAATTAAACCCACATATCAATCACATCAAATCACATCACGTCTATCTATCCTCTATGTCTATGTCTACCCAATCACATTTATTTATCATCTATCAAAGCATATGTCTATATCCATCACAATTACGCTACATCTATCCATGTATATCGAAATTAAAAAGCATTAAAAGCATGAGTACCCAATCACATTTATTTATCATCTATCATATCATATGTGCCTATATCCATCACAATTACGCTATCAAAATACATCTATCCATGTCATATCCATGTATATCTCCTCCACCCTCCTCTGACCGGAAAGTGTCTCTCCTGACCACCACCTATCAAACTAGAAGCACCTGCTGCTGGGGGCCTGCCTCCACCTCGCTCTCTCCTGGTACTCCCTCCCTCTAATGCACCACTAGCTATGGCTGTCGCTGATCTCCTCCTCACACCGTAACGAGGCACCTCAGGGGCATGCTGTGCTAGGGCATCCTCATAGTATCTCACCTCAGCGAGGAGAGACTGATAAGTACTCAGGCTCACCGTACCAGGTGCTCGTAATGTTGCTACTAGTGCTGCTTGGTGGTGGCCCTCCTATGGTCATACCCTATGTCCCGGACTCTGACATAGTACCTGTATCACCATATTTGGCCCTGAGGGCCTCTCTATGCCGATGGTAGTGATCCCTTTGCTGGATCGTTGTATCTCACTCCTAGCGAGCTGTGTCTCTCTCCAATATCAAGGCATCCCTCTCCTCTGTCAGAGCTTTGATCTCCTCGAGGGCCACCTGGTGTGTCTGTGTCAGGGTAAAATGCTCTCCCTCCAACCTCTCCAGCACTGTGGCTATATCCTCCTCATCGACATCTATGGATCTTTGGAAGGTATAGTGGTAGCTCTGTCGAATACCATGCTGCATAGCCATCATCCACTCTAGCATCGTCATCACTATTTGCGGAGGGTAGGGCCTCCCTCAATGGATCTGTTGGGATCAAAATCGATAGATCAGTCTCTCTGCTTTGTCTCTCTGTATGGCTGTAAGTGGTCGGCACTTTCGAACTAGGCCAAACTATCTCAATACCCGTATAAATAGGATGTGCTCCCACATATTAGACTGCGGCCCCTAACCACCTTACTCTATCTCAACCCCACCAAGTGAGCATCCTGACCGGCCCATGTCGGGTAGACCCGATATGGTCTCCAGATGACCTGCTCTGGTGTCAGTGTCCTGAAGCACTCGGCATACCAATCTGCGGATCTCCCTATATCTCCCGGGGCCATGTCGGCCACCATCGCCGGAATCCATAATCAATGGCCCCCACTGCTGCTGGCATCCATGGAAGCTCGGATGGCCTGATCACTGCTATGTGCTCATATGCCCAGCAATGGAGCACAAAACTAACATCGATGCCTGTCTGCCTACCAATCATGTACATCCATAGCTCATAATATATCTGCACTATCAAGGCATTGGTAAAAGTGAACACCTGTCTGAACTGTAGGATGTCACACACACAGTCTAGTAATAACAAGGGAAATCTCCCACCTCCTGAATCTGGCAGAGCAAAGTAGGAGATCGCCATCTGAATAAGAACTATCCATCTGCTCCTGGCATCATCCTGTCTATACTGTGAGGCTATCCTCACTACCCTAGACACTATCTCTGAATCGTCTACCCTGTCTCCATATAATCGTCCTAGGGCCCTCTGCTGCTGCTCTCGTGGAGTAATCTCAATTGGGTCCCCGGTGATTGGTAGCCTCAGAATCCTATATATATCCTCGTGGGTGATAGTCATCTCACCCGTCCCCGGACCAAAATGTGCAAGTTCAGCTATCCCATAGTCGCACTAGTGCTCGCATCAGCTCTAAATCCCGAGGCACTCGTCTCAGTAGTACCGAAAGCCCCCAAACTCGCCTAGGTCTAGGTGGCACCAATCTGCGTCAGTCACATCAGGGAGAATCATCTCTAAAAGCTTAGGAATAGCATCCCGCATATGCAAAACCTCTCGTGCCTTCATCACACAACATCAAGAGCAATGTTAGCTTCCTATTTATCCAAATCTGAACATCCAAAACACATTTAATCACCTTATCAATTCATCTGGTCCAATCGGTGTCGATTTCTTTTCAGTTGGCGTCAATCTAATATAGTCGACGTCGATTGAAGTGAATCGGCGCTGATCTAGTCTAATCGGAGTCGATTTTTTTGATCGACGCCGATCGGGAGGCAACGGCGTGTCGAAACACTCGGCCTCCCACTTACTTCATTTTTCTCAACAAAATAATAATGATAATAAAAACATTATTATGAAAAGTTCAGATAGATTTACTTACCCCCGGTTGTGTCCTCTTCCACTTCTGACTGCTCCTAGAGGCTTCCATGGTGCTCAAAACTAGTTTTTGACTCTCTCTAAATCAATCGTCATGGTGAAAATAAATTGTTCATGTTTTCCGTTTGCATATTTATATGTGCTCGAACGGTTGGTGCCGATTGTTACGGTCAGCGCCAATTTTCATGGTCGGCACCGATTTTTTGATCGAAGCCAATTTTTGCCCATTCTTGTCAATGGCTTGCAATTTGGCTTTTCCACGTCGCCTTCTTCCATCTCCTGATCTTCTTGCCATAGTGTTGATGCTTGGCTTATTTATCTGGTCATTATTGTGCCCTGAGTGTTACCTTTTGGCACATACTTTCGATATTATCATCCATTTCGAGCCTCGCTCCTTGTCCATGGGGCACTCATTTTTTTTGGCAGGTTAGAGTTAACGGGTCTGTAGGCACTAACGTCGTCTGCTTTGCAGACCATAAGGTTGTCCCTACCAATGTGTCTCTTTTAGGCGCTGACTATGTTGCAGCCCTCCTTACACTCATGGGTCTATAGATACTAACATCGTCTCATGCGGAGACCATCTAGTCTGCCCTACCAATGTGAGTTCCTTAGGTTGTTTCCTTTTTATTTTATTTTTGTGTGTCATTAATGATCGGATCTACTCTAGGCATCTAGCTGGGGCATCCGGCGTTTTCATCTACCTTTTTCAAACTTGGGATCATTTTCTCTTTTGGGGCCGATCCCATCCCTAGTTTGAGGGGGATCACATCATCACTTTTTCTTCCTTTCTTCCACCTCCTTGTTTTTGTCTTGCAACTTTTCTTATCGCAAGTTACTCGACAAAAAGGGGAAAATGTAGACACCTAAAATTGGTTACCCAATTTAGTGTCCCCCACATTCGTTTACCTTCTCGGGTAACCTGGGGCACGTTCATATCATCACTGCCCCCTTAGGGTATTATTCAATATTTGCTTTAAAACATCTATCCTAAGTTTAATTCACCCCATTATGTTTTACCCCTAAGTAATTAAATATTAACTATTTAATTACACCTTTTTACATATATCCTAACCACTTATCTACCCCATATTAATTTCTAACCTCCCATATCTATTATATCCATATATCCCCCCTATTTCTCCTCCTCCCAAACCAAGCAGTAGGATATTTCCCGTATTTGAGGTGGAGGGATCACTCTCATCTTTCCAGAAATAGCTCCTTTTGGCCATTTCGGGAGTCTGTTCCCTAATCGGTGCCGATCGGTGCCAGTCGACGCTGATTTTTCAGAATGGCACCGATTTCATCTCGGTCGGCGCCGATTATAAATAGAAGGCTAGAACTCAGTTCTGGTTAGATAGTGAGACGAAGGGAGAGATACAGAAAGAACGAGAGAGTTTTGAGCATCAAGTCTGAGCATTGTGTATCAAGTGAGAGCGAATCCTATCCAAACCAATCCCTGAGAGGAGTACCATTACTCTGCTCCCACCATATTGACATCGTGAGTCTCCATCGATCTCTTGGTGACTCTATTCTTGCATCCAACATAGGTGGAGCCTTGTTAGTATCCCTATGGCTCTTGCAGATCCAGTGGAGATCGACGATCTAGCTTCCACTGTCTGTTTCTCAATATTCCTGCAATTTTTTCCCAAGTCGACGCCGATTGTACCCAGTCGACACCGATTCTATCTAGTGGACGATGATTCTTTTCAGTCGCCGTCGATTTTCCTAATCGGCGTCGATTTTCCTACTGAGACGAGTAAAATAATTTAGGGAACAAAAATCCAAAGCATTGTTTTCACACTTTCTTGTTTTTATTGGTTTCTCTGTCTTTTATTTTGTTGTTTGTCATTTTTAATAAAAATATAGACATTTACTTACCTCTTTATCATTTATGCTTCTTTCCTTAATTAAAAACATGGACTGACATCCTCTCGAGGGAGCTTATCGCTTCCCGGACCCACTTTTCAGGCAGTCCACCCAAATATCTTTTAACATGGTCTTTTTCTGTCAAGCATCTATGTCTCGCAGGTTTCTTGGATCTACTTTGCAGGATCACTCGTGTGCACCCATCTTGTCTACATCAGCTTTCTTTTCCATCTACATCTTCAAATCTTGTCTTTCAGGTATCGATTTCATTTGAGTTTTTCAGGGTTTTTGTGTTTAGTTTGGTACATTAACTTGGACAGGTAACAAGTGCAAAATTATTGATCTACATTGAGTTAGTGTAGGTTACTAATTAGTATAAAGACATGAAAATAAAACAAGGAAATTATAGTGGAGTAGAACATGAGACATGTCAAGAAGTCATACATGAGAAGAGTGGAGAATATGAAACAATAAGCTGCAAAAGTAAAAACTCTAAAAGAATAGCTGGAAAAAGAAAAGAAAAAGGATTTGAGAGTTGAATCAAGTCATACTTATTGTTGAGGATGTTATCACCACAGGTAAGGACAACAAAGAGCACAAAAAAATCTTAAGGAAACCGACTGTAACAATATTATCAAGTAGGTTTCATGGAGTGTGTTTTTCATGTAATATATTTGGACATAGAGCTAGAGACTATAGAAGAAATGTAGATGAATACCATCCATGAAAGGTTTTCAAGTCTGACTATGGAAAGAACATAATTTGTTTTAATTGCAAAGGAAAATACCATATAGCCATGTACTGTATGGAAGACCTAGAAAGTCAACTGTATATGGTCATGATATTAGTGAAAAGTCTCTGTCACGACATAGAAACATTTGTTTATCTCATTCAATGCATTTCTTCATGGATGCGACCTTAAGTCCTTGGTTTGGCATGGTTCTCGAGTATTGCGGAGTTTGTGTAGTGGTTATCTCGCTTGAGAGAGGTGTTTTGTTCAAAGAATCAATCTTCTTATGCACGGTGGTATGAAGACTTGGATGCTATTAAATTCTATTTCTCAACTTAAAACGTTAATCCTTATAATATAATTGTTTATTCTTCACTAGTGTTATTTTCCTCCAAATAAATTTGATAACCTCAATATGGTAAAGTGTTCTAGCTCGATGAGAGAGCCTAAGAGACAAGAGTGAATTCTTGTATTCTATTTTGACAGTGAAAAGTCACTTGCTTTGTCATGTTGGAATATAAAAATGGAATTGAGTTTGAATGGAAGGAAAAAAAAGGTTGGAAATTTTAGTAAACCTTATTTTTGATGAAGAATCTTCATGTTCCAAAACAAATATATAGTCATTTGCATTTGATTTAAAGAAAGAGAAAAGGGTAAGGAAGATGAGAAGACATTTTTTTATGACTCTTGAAGATTCATTGTAAAGTTGAAAAGGTAAGTAAAATTTCCTTTTTATAAGTCTCTTCATGTTCCAAGGAATGTCCTAGTAGTTAGTATTTGAATTGAGGAAAGAAAATGAGTGAGTGGTTAATTGATGAGTGAAAAATAAAAAAATTTGATGTGGTTTTTGAATTGAAGAGTCTATGAAACAAATTTTACTATTTGTAAAGGTGTGAGATAAAAAATAAGAAGCTGAGATAGAGTTGATATAAGCACATCTTGTAAAAGTAGAAATGAAGGTGGAAATGAAGAATCTCTAAGTAAGGTAAAAATGTGATCGGGATATGGACGTACTCGATAACTAAAACTATTTTTATGGCTGTCAGTCACATAACTTTGAATTTTTATAAAGTATTTGAATGAGACTATTATGAGTATTTGATTATCTTGATAAGCAAGAAACTTTTGGATTGAAAAGAATTGAGAAATTAGTGACATGAATTCAAGGCACAGGGCGTGAGAAGAACAGTTAAGAAGGGTGGAAAAGATAGGAATATTATAGTGATCGAGGTAGAGTGATGAATGAAGAAGAGGTTTTAGGTGTATTGGAGAACTGGAAGACCTCATATATCATATTCCCAAAGATAGAAGGATAGTGAGAAAGTATAGTTAAGATTTTATATGAGCAATGGAAGAGATGTCTAGATTCGGTTTAATAATGAGTAAATAATAACAGGGAGTGATATATTATTGAGTTGAGAATATGATGAAGCTGCCATAGGGAGAAGAATTGAGAAGAAATATTTGATTAGAAAAGTGTGCAAATCTAGTGTCACCATCAGTTGTAGAAGACAACATTTTATGTGGAAAAATATTGTTGAACAAGTCTAGCGGAAGCTTAGCGGTTGGGGAGTTTAATCTTCCTTGTGAGTTGAAGTTTACTAAAGATTAGTAAAATTTGCTTGAATTGTAGGGGGTTGAATCCTCCACATCATGTAGAAGCTTGGTCAAATTGAGGAGTAATAGCTCCAGTTGAGTTGAGGTTCAATCTTGAAACTATTGTAACATAATCAGGACAAATTAGTCCTAAGTATAGTTCATAGTTTCAGTGGGTTTTCTTCCCATTTTGGGTTTCCCACATTAAATGGAAACCTTGTGTCATTATGTTCTCTATTACAATTTTCTTGTATGTTTTTATGGTTTTATCATATCAATTTTAAGACGGTAAATTGTGAAAACACGTATTCACCCACCACTCACTATCATAGTTTCTAATAGATCATATATCTCCCTTATAATTATTTTTCTTGGAAGCATTATTGAATCGATATCCGAGTTCTATCAATGTTGGGTTGGATGAATCACTATTTTGTATACTTATAATTCTGTATGCCCTAAGGATTCACATAGGTGATCATATGTTCTAGGTATCTATACATTATGTGGAGTAAGGGTCCTTCGATTGTCTCTTGAGTGATTTATTTTTAGGTTGTAAGTTGTAGGTACATTCTAAGGAGTTACTAGTGAACTCTTTTGACCAGCAGGGCCATAGACTAGAGTTACTACTAGAGTGAACCCTTGTGGAGTAGTTGATGGTCCTATGCACCATTTTCATCAACTTCATACTCTTCATGAGATTCCTCTATAGATATACCTATATCTTTATCAATACTTCCATCCCAGGATTCATTCTCTATAAAATCAACATCTCTACTAATAATAGCCTTCTTGGTGATGGGATTATACAACTTATAGGCCTTTGAATACTCACTGTAACCTACAAAAATGCATTTTTCACCTCTATCATCAAGTTTAATTTTTAATTATTTAGGTATTATTTCTGATCTAAAAATGGATTAGGAATAGCCCAATTTTATGTAATATATATATTAGGTACTTTCTCTACAAGTTCTCAACATGCTTATATCTTGATAGGATGGTCTAGTCGGGGCCCGGGTGATCCAGGACACCTCATAATCACATTTGGGAAACTTAAACACCATGAATATGTCATCAAAATCTAAATATGGTTTCATATTTTTGTTCCTCTCAAAAGATCATACAAGTTCACAATAAACAACACTAGTTTTTGAGTTTGTATGAAAACGTTATGACCTCTAAAAGGTAGTGGAATTTGTATGATGACATAACCACCCCCGATGAATGGTCATGGGTTTTAACCACCTTTCTACACTTGATGGAATTTTTGTAACTTCTAGTCTCGCATAAAGCGATGATTTTGTAATTAACGGTCCAGAAACATGGAAATCTCAATAGCTGCAAATGTTTGGGCTTTGAGATGGTTAGTTTCAGATTTCCACACCTTCTTGACCTTAGCATCTATAAATACAAGCATGTTTAGGGATTCAAGCAAATGTCTTTGGGGAATTCAGTTTGAGCAAGTTTGGAGAGTGGGAGTCTTTTCATGTTCTTTACTATTAGAGAGTTCTTGTTGTTGTAATAGTTTGAGAGCAAGTAGATATAGTTTGAAGGAATTTTAATTCTTTTAAAAGGATAATTTGGCAGTGAACTATGTAATTTGAATTTTAATAGGAAAGGGGAGCTAATATTCTCATATAGCTAGAGGTTTCCCACATTGGGTTTCTCTAGGATAACTCTTATCTCTTTGTCATTATGTTTCTCTCGGTTTATAATTTAACTATGATTAATATTTCAAATTAATTGGTTTGGTAAATAACTCACATATTTCATTCAAATTCACGAGCATATTGGTCTCCAGAATTTCTTAAGTTCATAGTTTATAGATCATATTAGTATAAGAGTTGGTTAGATTTATTTTTGTGTGATTATTTTGTGTTGAGATTGGAGTTAGATGCCTCTTACCCGAAAGGAAAAATGAAGTGATGAAGGTAGCATGATTTCCTTTGAAGCAGAGATTTCTAAAAGAAAGGGGAAGCAATGAATTCGTGAGATGGCTCAAAAGAAATTTGGATCATAATGGAGAAGAAATTTTCTACAAGATGGAGGAGAATGTGGCAATTCTGCTCAAGGATGTGGGCATAACTTCATTGTCCATTGGGAAATTGGAGTCCATCGTGGGAATTCTCATGGAGAAATTTGGTGTTACGAATGAGAGGTGAAAGATCGTGAAGAAGAGGTTCATGAAGAAGAACCATCTCATGCCATTGTCACACCTCCTCCATTCATAGTGGAGTACAAGATTGATATTGAGCCTTATTATGGAGACATGAACACCGAGAAGGTAGACAATTGGCTAGCTCAACTAGAGGTATATTTCAAGTTGCATCGAATTAATGAAATTCAACAAATTTCCTTTTCTTGGTTGAATTTGACCAATCATGCTTTAACTTAGTTTGAAATTTATGTTCATTTTTTGGTTATTAATAATCTTCCTCCTATTACTAAGTGGGATGAATTTAAAAATATAATCACAAACCAATTCTATCGTATTTGTTATGAGGAATAGACGTCATATATTGGTGGTATCTCAATCAAAATTAGGGTCGAGTGTGCAAGAGTACACTAGTGAGTTTTAGAAGAAATCTATTCAGATGAGAAAGGATGTAGGAGACCCATACTTTTTGATGAAATATTTTGTTGGACTTCATAGTCATTTAAGGAGACTCATCCTCTTGGCCAATCCACCGGATGTAAATGAGGCTTGTATGTAAGCTCACTATTTAGAGAAGGACAACAAGAAGAGTACCTCTCAGTATGCTTCAAACAATGAATATGACACCAAGAAGAAGGGAAAGAAAAAAGGGAAAGGTAAGAAGAATGCTACTTCTATATCCAAAAAGATACTAAAATTCACTGTGGGCATTGTGATGTTGACACTCATTACGAGGAAAAATGTTGGAAGCTCCACCTGGGATTACATCCCTTCAAGAATAAGAAAAATAAGAAGAAGGAAACAGCTACCCTCCTCGGAGAGGAAGTGTTTTGCAGTTAAGAGGTGGATGAGACCATGTGTTTTTCCTCCATTCGTAAGAGTTATGTTTTGGTAATAGTAGTATTGCTAAAGAGAATGAACTTCCTACAATCTTTCATATAAAAATTAAGTTGAATAAGACCAAAGTGGATACCCATTTTTATTCGTGTTCGCAAGATAATTTGGTTAGTAAAGATCTAGTTAACATAATGATGTTGTAAGCTTACAATCATCCAAGTCCTTACTCTTTAGGGTAAGTAAATAAATACATAGACGTCAAGGTTACTAAACAGTGTAAGATTAATTTTTGTATTGATAAAATTTTTATTAATGAAGTCACTTTGTGGATGTCATTCCCCTTGATGTTTATTACATGTTGTTTGGTAGTCCATATTTGTATATAAAAGATGCCATATTTGTAAGAAAAACCAATTAGTACCATTTGGTGAAGTAATGTAAGAGCTACATTATTTTAGCCGTCATTTGAAGATTCGAGTTTTCATTAGTAAGTTCGATCAAGTTAATAAACTTAATGCTAGTGGAATATTTTCTTTACTTCTTCTAAGGGATAGAAAAGTTGAGGAAGTTTTCATAGAAACCACTCATAGCATGATTACTAACAAAGAGAATAAGAAGATGGGATTTTATTAAACATTTCAAGGAAGATCCTATGTGCATGCCCCTAATTAGGCCAATTAAGCATGTGATACAGTTTTTACCTAACAATTTGTTTCATGACTTGGGATTACATAGGAACTCCATGGAGGATGCCTATAAAAAGAAACAACTCTTAGTGCACAATCAAATCACCCTCGAATGGCCTAGTTGTGAAGTGGGGCATTCGATGTGATTGCACAACATGGGACCATCTCTCAAGCTATGGAAATTGAAAAACTTGAGATGGAACTCGGAGAAAGCCGGTTCTTACTTCCTAATCCACCTGCTACAAGCTACTCTCTTGTGCAGGGAAGAATCTAACTAATCCTAATCTAACCATTCCAAGGGGACATGGAGATAGAGAGGATGAAAGAGCCTACACTAATCGGTGACACACAAGAAATGAAGTGGTTGACCATAGACCCAAACTACGAAGTGGAGAGAGGTGAGTAGAGGAGAGGGTGGACAAGATGCACCATAGAAAATAAATAGATTTCACACGAATATCATTTCAAAACCCATTAAACACAACTCCCAAAACCTTCAAAAAAACATAAGAATATGAACACTACACCCTAGAACAATGAGAGGTAAGAAGAGACAATAAAATAAACCAAGGATGGACAGATGCATCACAAAATAGATTTATTGCTCCAAAAATTCACACAGTACATCGTTAGTGGGCAAGAGGCAAGGGAATGCCATTATAGAGCCGTGAAAGGTGGCTTAAACTCTACATTCTACCTTAAGGAAGAAAGAGGGGGGGGCAAAAGAGAAAATATGAACCAATGTTTGAATATTCCCCTCCTTTATAATATATAGGAAGAATAAGAGAGGGAGGAGGGAAGATTTCGAATCCTACTTCAAACACCTTGAGATATGTATTGAATCCTACCTTGAAAGCTCAACCACCATCAATAAATTACCCTCTCAAATCCACCTAAAATTTGTTGATTCTGGTTTCGTATGTCTATTTGGCATGTTGAGGGAAGAAGAATGACAGATCAAATCAAATCTGATCTAGTAGTTGAAGCAATCAGATTCTGCCTTAATGGCCTGAAAGATGTTTTACCATTTTAACCCTCCTAACCTTGTTAAAATTAAAGCTTCAGCCACCCATGGCATAGATGAGGTCAAGACCTTTCCAACACCACCAAATTTGTTGAATTTCGGTCTTGGGGTCGAAATATATGTCTATTTGAATATTTGAGTCGGGTCCGTATAAAAATGGTGAAAACTAGTTAGTAGAAAACCATCTTCGAGACCCACAGTCCGCATTTTCCATTTGGGAAAAACTTCTCTCCTAGGCCTGCCAGCCCACATGTAATTAAGGCTTGACATGTGGCTCCTTAGGCATTGGCAGAGGTGTGGCTCATTTTTTCACTTTACGTCTTCTCGGGAAAAAAATTTAAACTACCTTCAACGACCCACCTTCCCACTTTGAATTTTCAACATGGCCACGTGGTGAGCTAGTGCTAGTTTGGGGACCAATTCTAGATTTACCTTTTAAAGATGTGCCAAAGAGACATGTGGCGCCTTCCGCGGCTTTCTCTATCCCCTTATGATTTTGGCTAAGTCTTTTTTTCTTGGTGGGGCATAAGTCTTACTCGAGACACATGGAAGACCAACGCACGTTTAGGAACCTACTGCAAATTATACTTTTAAATTAGTGTCATGCTAACACTTGACTCCTTCCACCGACCTTCCTCTACTTTCACTATTCAACCCCTGAATCTATCCCTTTTTTGGACCTGGGAAACATGGAAGGCTTGTGCTCATTTGAAAACCCACTCAAGATTTTACCTTTGAAGGAGCGCCATGTCGACACGTGGCTTCTTTCACCGACACCTTTATACTTAGTTGTTTTGGGCCCCCTATCTTTTTGGTCCCTAGACACGTGAAAGCCAAGACCTTGTTTGAGTCTCTGTTTTGAATTCAATCTTTGGAGGTGGACCATTTGGACACTTGGTAGCTTCCACTATCTCCTCTGTACTTAGAAAATTTAAGCTCACTCTGAATCATTTGTGAAGCCCAAAGCCTTTGAACCTTTTCCCATTCCTCTCCCAAGATCTTCTAATTTATTTGACACTGTTTTCCTCCTTTGTAGACCTTGCTTCTCCATTTTCGAGCATGTGTGCAACCTTATTGTCATATTTGAAATGTGGGCTCGCATGACAGAATCATCCCTTTAGATTTGTTCTATGCGGGGTTATGTTTGATCAATTTTCTCGGGGGCAAAACTGAGATAACAATTTGGCAACTTACAGGACATCTACCTCGTTGGATGAAGAGATCAATTTCCTATTGCATCCATTGGGCATGGAGTCATGAATGATAGCCTAAAACTGATATTTTTCCTGAAATGGACTCCCGATTGGTTGCTCTTGCTGACCTTGAGCCTTTCATAGAAATAGACTATCTCAAAAATTATTTTAGTTGCTCTAAATTTTTTATTTGAAATTAGAAAATGTTACATGAAACTATGGATATCTCCGTCATGAATACTTTTGAATGGCTTGGCCATGGTAGCTCTGGAGAAATATGAACAAAACTTATGTACAAAGACAAAAGTATACATGCCTCAAATAAGACATGAAAATTGTGCACAAGAACTTCTTCCGCTGAAAAATAATATACTCCTACTCCTATACTAACCTGAGAAAAAAGGGACTCAAAAAAATCCTACAACTGACAGGGAGAAGTAGGTTCCTTTTCTCAAAAGGGCCAGCCATGTAAATGATTTGACACTGAATATGGCTACCTATATGAGTGAAAAACTGACTATAAGCCGAGTCCTCCACCCAAATCATCAAGGTATCTACATCAACCAAAAATACCTCCTCAAGTTGATTTGTATTGGACTCCTGGAGGTGCTGATGGTGACCCTTTGTGCTTTGAAACTCATCCTCATGCCCTGAAGTGGGCATGACTAGTTTTGGCTTCTCTCTTGGCTCCAATGAAGTCACGTACCTGATTGGGCACGGTCTGATCCTTTGAATGTGCCCTTTTCTCTGAAATTTAACTCCAAAAATGGAGTCTTTTTATGGACCTTCTTGGATGGATGGTGTGAGAGGGATGATGACATCCTCTTGCCTTTTCTCTTCCTTCTCTTATGAAGAACATGGAAGAATCATATCTTCCAACCTTGGTTCCAGAGGGATGTTGTGAGACATAGGTTATTGTTCTTGAATGCCCTCCTTTATGGCAGCAGGCTCATATGCTTGGAAGGTGGGTGATAGAGGAGTAAATGATGTAATTTCCTCATGCTCTTCTCCATCAAAGCAATCCTCCAAGACAGACAGATAATCTGTCTCCTTGTTGTCTGTTGCATTTGCTCAACTTCTTTCATGGTTTCCTCTTGATCTCGCAACTTTCCCACAATGTTTCCCTTCATCTTCCAACATGAAGTTTGAAAGCTCAAACTCCTCTTCAACATCAGAGATTAAAGTGGATGAATTGGGAGGAAGAACTGAAGGTTATTCTGTAGTGTGCTCCACACTTGGCGCCTATGAAACTGTAAGCTCCTCCTCCATCATGGGTTCATCAATCAAATCAGGCCCTTGAAATGAAAGAAAAGAATCTTCAATGATGCTTTCTTCATTTAGTGGTTTCAACACTGATTTGATCTCTCCCAGCTGCTCCTCCTCAATAGGGCTTGGAGCTAATTGTTCCTCCTCTTTAAATAGTTGTGTAGCTTGGATTAGATCAACATTATCTTCAGACAAAGTGCCATTAGGGAAACTACATTAAGAGAAAACAGACTATTGATATTATTTTTGTTGTTTTAGTTCCTTCTCTGTTGTAAACTCAGCCTCAGCCACCACTGGCTCTTCAACCTTGACCTCCTCTATTGGCTTAACCATCAAGGGGATCTTTGTAAACCCAAATCTGGCAACCCAACTCTTCAGATATTCTATCATTTCTTCTTTGTTGGGTTCCTCCTCTTGTTGTTCTCCTTGACTGGTCTTTGGAATCTCTTCCCCATATGGAATTGGGAAGGCAAGAGGAGTGGCAGGTTGGGGTTCAACCAGCTTTGCAATTGTTTGTGGTGGGGAGGGAGGTGGAACTTCTTGTTTGTTTGGAGGGGATGACTATTTGGAAGGGAAAAGGGTAGAGGAACTAAGGTGGGATGGGAGATTAGGAGATGGAGAAAAGGAATTAACACTTGGGGCAGAAGATGAGGGGCTTGACTCTTGATCATGCTGAAATGATAAAGTTTGAGAATGAGAAAATGAAGATCTAGGAGGTGGTCGATTGACTGATTGAGAAGGTTGTCTTCTGCCTACCCTCATAGGCCTCAATCTCCTCAATCCACCGTGCGAGTTGAGGAAACATTTCAACCACGAAGTTAATCTTCTCCTAAGGACTATAATGTCTTAGAAAAGGGCCTCCCCATGGACAAGGTGCCCTTAAACGAATCCCGAATGCCTTCATCTATGCTATACCTCTGGATTACACCATGCTAACCTCCATTCTTTGAATCTTCTCCAGCAAACCAGAATTCTCTATGTAGCTTCCACCATTATATGCGTCCCCTTGTTCTTGATAAGCTCCATGGCGGGCCTGATTTTGACCCTACTCATATGGGTAAGCATAATGGTTCGGATCTAATCATAATACTGATCCGGAGGAGTTTGGAAATGCACTAGAGGTGAACTACATCGTTGTTGCTGCAAGTGTGAGTTCCAAAAATGAAATGAAGTCATATTGCACAACTTCATGGAATAGAAGAAAATGAAAGCGATGGAATAAAAAAATGGATGAAAATGGGTGAAAATGGATGGGTTATGGACCAGATGGAGTTGTTAGATGTGCTTTGTATGTGCCTCTAAAGGCTGAATCTCACCAAGAACACATCAACTTGATGAAATTTAGTGAAGAATTCTTGGTTCCATCAAGCGTGCCAAAGCTGTTAGTGTGGTTACGTGGTGGTTTAAGATGTATTGTTGTAATGAGACACCTTAGAAAGATGAGAGAATCTAACCTCAGTGTCTCACCGGGGGTACCAAAACTATTAGCACAGAATCACATCACCCCCAAATGGCTTGGCTATGAAGTGGAGCATTCGGTGGGATTACATAACATGGGACCATCTCTCAAGCTATGGGACTTACAAAACCTGAGATTGACCTCAAGCGAAATCCAGTTCTTACTTCCTAATCTACCTGCCACAAGCTACTCTAGTGTAGGTAGAATATAACTAATCCTAATCTAACCATTCCAAGGGGACAGGGAGAGAGAGAGAGGGTGAAAGAACCTACACTAAGCGGTGATACACCATAAAGGAAGTGGTTGATCACAAACCCAAACTGCTTGAAGTGGAAAGAGGTGAGTAGAGGAGAGGGTTGACAAGATGCACCATGGACCATAGATAGATTTCACACAGAATTCCACTTTAAAACCTATTAAGCATAACTCCTAGAACCTGTAAAAAACATCATAATATGCACAATATACCCTTGATGATAAGAGGTAAGAAGAGACAATAGAATGAGCCAAGGATGGATAAATGCATCACAAAACATATTTTATTTCTCTAAATGTTCACACAAAGATATCGTTAGTGGGAAAGAGGCAAGAGAATGCCATTACAGAGCCATGAAAGGAGGCTTAGACTCTACATTCTACCCTAAGGAAGAAAGAGTGAGGGGGTAGAAGAGAAAAAATGAATCAACATTTGAATGTGCCCCTCCTTTATAATATATAGGAAGAATAAGAGAGAGAGGAGGGAAGAATTCGAATCCTACTTCAACCACCTTGAGATATGCATTAAATCCTCCTTTGAAAGCTCAACCACCATTAATAAATGCCCCTCTCAAATCCACCTACAATCTGATTCTATTTCCCTATGTCATTTGGCGTGTTAAGGGAAGAAGAACGGTGGATCAAATCAAATCCGATCTGGTAGTTGAAGCAATTGAATTCTCCCTTAATTTCCTTAAAGATGTTTTCCTATTTTCACCCTCCTAACCTTGTCAAAATTAAAGTTTCAAGCACCCATGGCATAGATGATGTCAAGACCTTTCCAATGGTGCCAAATTTGTTGAATTTCGGGCATTGGTTCAAAAATAATGCCCATTTGAATATTTTAGTTGGTTCCATACAAAAATGGTAAAAACCTTTTAGCAAAATAGGTCCGCGGACCCGAAACTTGCTTTGTACCTTTTGGCACCAAAAATATAAAATGTAAAAAATGCCCCATAGCCCTCTAATTCATTTTGTCAAAAAACCATCTTGGGGCAGGCCAATCCACATTTTCCATTTGGGTGAAAAGTCTCTCCCAGTCCGCCGCCCGCATGTAATTGAGGCTTGACATGTGGCTCCTTGGGCATCAGCGGAGGTGCGGCTCATTTTTCACTTTACACCTTCTCGGGAAAAAATTTCAAACTACCTCTAACGACCCGCTTTCTCGCTTTGACTTTTCAACATGGCCACATGGCAAGCTGGCGCTAGTTTAGGGACCACTTCTAGATTTACCTTTTGAAGATGCCTTTGAAGAGACACATGGCACCTTCCACTTTGGTTGCTCTGTTGCTCGATGATTTTGGCGAAGTCTTTTTGCTTGGCGAGGACATAAGCGACCCGAGACATGTGGAAGACTGACGCATATTTGGGAACCCACTCCAAATTTTACTTTTGAAGTAGCGTAGTAATCTTGAGACTTGGATCCTTCTACCACCCAACCTCTTCTTTGACTATTCAACCCCCAACTCTAACCCTTTTTTGGACTTGGGACATGTGGGAGGCCCGTGCTCATTTGAAAACCCACTTAGGATTTTACCTTTGAAGGAGTGTCGTGTCGACACGTGGCTTCTTCCACCGACACCTTTATACTTAGTCATTTTGGGCCCACTCTCTTTTTGGTCCCTACACACGTGGAAGCCCCATGCTTGTTTGAGTCTACGTTTTGGATTCAATCTTTGGAGGTGTGTCATTTGGGCACTTGGCAGCTTCCCTTGTCTCCTCCATACTTAGCCAATTCAAGCTCTCTCGAATCATTTGTGAAGCCTGCACCTTTGAACCTTTTCCCATTCATTTCCTAAGAGCTTCTGGTTTCTTTGACACTGTTTACCTCCTTTGCAGACCCTACTTCTCCATTTTCGAGCCCGTCTGCAACCTTTGATTGTAAGATTTGAAACGTGGGATCACATGATGGAACCATCCCTTTATATTTCTTCTATGTGGGGTCGTTTTTGATAAATTTTCTCGGGAGGGGGTGAAGTTGAGATAACAACAACCATTATAATATTGTTTTGAGAAAGAACCCACTTCAGGGGTGGCTAGTCACTCTTGTGTGACCACGACTATTGAGCACTTATACAGGTATGATTTTTGGCCAAACATGTAGATAACAGATTGCTAACCTTGTCAGGGGTTTTGAGACATGTTATGGTTATTTGCCTAGGAGTGCACTTAATGCTATTTTTTGATCACCATATAGAGAAAACATAAAATTGGGGCTGCAAGTCCAAAAAGAGGATATGTTCATTGGAACAATCCAATAGATACACCTTCAGATGCAAGAGTGGTATTCCAGAGAATATGTGAGGAAGAAATTTCCTCACCTCATTAGTCCTTGAAGCTTTTAGGGACTTAAAAGCCTCAAATTAGGGAGGTATGAGAAAAAAATAGATCAGAATACCCCAATTTTATGTAATATTTTTATCGGAACTTCCTCTAAAGGTTCTCAAAACCTTTATATCTTGACAAGATGGTATATTCAGGATGGAGGTGATCCAAACACCTACGAATGACATTTTGGCAGCTTAAACACCATGAATATTTAATCAAAATCCAAATATGATTTCATATTTTTTTTCCTCTCAAAAAATCAAGCGAGTTAAAAAAAATGGCACCTAATTTCGAGTTCATATGCAAAATTTATGACCTCTAGAAGGTAGTGGAAATTGTATGATGGCATAACTACCCCCTAGTGCATGGTGGTGGAATTGTAACCTTTGCTGGTTTGTAGCTTGGCAGTTTCTACCTACCGGTTTGCATAAAGCGATGCTTTTTAATTAATTGTTTAGAAATGCAAGAATCTCAATAGTTGCAAATGTTTTCACTTTCAGACGGTTCATTTCAGATTTCGATGCCTTCTTGAGCTGAGAATCTATAAATACAATCATTTTTAGCGATTCAAACAAGTGTCTTTCATGAATTCAATTTGAGAAAGATTGAAGAGTTGGATTCTGTTCATGTTGTTCACTATTAGATAGTTCTTTTTGGTTTAAGAGTTTGAGAGAAAGTAGATATAGTTAGAAGGAATTTTCATTCTTCCGAAAGGCCAATTTGGCGATGGACTATATCATTTTAGTTTACATTGTGAAAGGGGATATAATTTTCTCACCTAACTAGAGTGTTCCAAAAATTGGGTTTCTCTAGGGTAACTCTTGTCTTTTCGTGTATTTGTTTCTCTCGGTTTACGGTTTAATTGTTATTAATATTTCACATTAACTCGTTTGGTAAAGTACTCATATATTTCATTTAAATTCATGAGCATAGTGGTGCTGTGAATCGCTTAAGTTGGGTAGTTTATGGATCAAGTTCATACGCATTAAATCAAAAACCTCTTAAGGATGTAACATAGCGGTTTCTTCTACTCCGTGCTTCTTCGGGAACCTTGTCATCAAATATTTTTCTTCGACACCTTTTTGATAGGTAGGTTGTACATGCAACAACTTATTCTAAATACTCATTCTCCAAGTTTTTTTCCTTTAGTAGACTCGTAGACATGTCCACGGCAGTGCTAGTCTTTATTTACATTACACATACGCTTACATTGTGGTTTATACCTAGTTGTTAGGTACTTGTGTATTCCATTTTCTTTGATAAAACTTAAAAAATCATTTGAAATATATTCATCACCTATTTTTGATCTCAACACCTTGATAAAATGACAACTCTACTTTTCTATGAGGGCCTTAAATTCCTTAAAAATCTCAAAAACATATGATTTGTGCTTTAGAAAATATACCTATCTGTTCCTACTTTAAAGTCATCGATGAAGGTCGAAAATACATGTTTCCACCTATTGAGGGTGTCTAAATAAGTCCACATAGGTCTATGTAGATGACTTGGAGTGGATCCACGAGCTCTATACGCTTTTCCTACCAAAAGATTTCCTATCCTACTTCTCTGGAATACAACTTGTGAATGGAGTTTCAGCGAATCAATCAATGGTATTCCATTCATCATGTTCTTCTTGTAGAGAAATTTTATGAATGTAAGTGTCCAAGCCTTAACTTCTAAAACCAAGCCCAATTTTTTTGATTGACTTGGACAGTAAATGGACACCAAATGTTTGGAAATCCTCTTTTAGTGTAGTGTTTACATTCTATAGATGATTTAGAGTTAGCACCCATTCTGCTTAAACATCCTCCTTGAGTTTTTTTTTTCACCCACCTTTGAAAAATTCCTAGTGCTGTTAGGCTAGAGAAACTTCCTTGAGAAAATTTGGTGCATCATGACTTGAAAAACCTTAGCTACCACTAGGGGTGAGGAACACCCTTGAAAAATATTTTGAATTTCTTGGCTTAGAGGAGCCTTATCAGCCACTAGGGTTATGGACCCCCATGAAATTGTTTTTCTTCTACTTTTCTTGGAAAAACCTGAATTATCGCTATGGTTCAGAACCTTCTTGAAAGGTTTTTAATTTTCTTCCTTTGTAAGATGCCTAAAGTCCGCTAGGCTTAAGAAACGTCCTTGAGAAATAATTTTCAAATCCATATTTTTTTGAGAGCTAGCAACCACTAGGATCTAAGATACTCCATCGGTGAGATCTCCATGACCCATACAAGAATAAGAACTAGCATCTGCTAGGTTTATCTCAATTTGTAATTTTAATGGTAAGATTCTATTTGTTGTCATTTCAACCTTGGATATCAAACTATTACATGGATTTCGATCCAAAATAATACATTCTCCTTTCTCAAAATACACTTTGTAGCCTTTTTGTATCAACTAACCTATGCTCATGAGGTTGTGTTTTAACCCAGGGACATAATAAACATCAAGAATGAACTTCTTTTCTCTTTGTTTTGTCTTAATATTTATGGTACCATTTTCTAATTACTAAGACGTTTTTGTCATTACCCGCTTTACCTTTGATTAGATAGATTTGCCCATGATAGAAAACATTTATTTTGAACTCACATGTGGTTACTACAGCCAGAACCCAAAACCATACATCTTTTATGCTCTCTTGAGAAAAATGACAAGTTATAAACATAGAGTTATGATTTGAACTTCCAGAATTACATTCTTTTGAAAAAATTGCACTTTGTTTACTTAAATCATACTACTTCTTTTGACATTTAGTAGCATAATGCCCATATTTTTGCAATAATGACATTGTATATTATATTTGTCATACCTTTCTTCCTGTGAATGGTTATGATAATGATTGTGAGAGGAAATTATGCCTCTGCCTTTGCTTGAAAACTTGCTTGAGCTGGATCTGGAGTTTTCTTGATCACTTGAATGTGGAGATCTACCTCCTCTTGCATGAAATATTCCTCTTCCTCTTTTGTTCGTAAATCTTCCTCTACCTCTATTGACTGAAACTTGGCTCTTAAAGGCATGTTCTAAAGAGGAACTTCCATATCTATTAAGTCTTTGTTCATGGGATAATAGAGATCCCATTAGCTCATCTACAAGAGAGTTGAGTCAAATCCTTGGACTCTTCAATGGCAACAACAATGGAGTTGAACTTGGTTAGTATACTCCTAAGGATTTTTTCTATGATCCTTTGGTCTTCTAAGGTCTCTCCATGTGACCTAATCTAATTTACTACACCCATCACATGGGTAAAGAATGAGTCAATACTAGCATACTATCTCATCTTAATATTCTCAAAATCTCTCCTCAACATTTGCAATTTAGCAAGTTTTACCTTACTGGTGCCTTGATAAGAAATTTCTAGGATATCCCATGCTTGTTTGGACGTAGTGGCTATTGATACTCTAGAGAATATAGACATGTCTAGACCTTGTTGTATAAAAACTAAATCTTTTGCATCCCTTTTTCTATTTTCTTTAAGCATATCCTTGTCTTCTTGTGACAAAGCATTATATGTTGCTTGATCTTGTGGTTTTGGGAAGCCATTTTCGACAAGCTCCTAGGTATCTTGACTACGAGAAAAGGTTTTTCATTCTAATAGCCCAATAATCATAGTTTTTTCCATTAAAAATAGGGATTTGGGGCCGCAGATGGTATTACTAGTGCTAGCCATGGCTAATAATGAAAAACACATATTTAAAAGGACAAAAGTGAACCTATAATAAAACATGAACAACACATGCGTCATCAAATAACGTGCCTACGTTGAAGATTTTTCTCCGATACTAGATGTTGGTTTTAGGATACAAGAAGGTAAGGTAAAAATAGAGAAGAGAAAACACAGAAAATACTAAAAAAAATTTTCTATTATAATTTTGATAGAGATTCATTGTTGAATATTCCCTTCCAAAATGCATACAAATTCCTCAAATACATAGAGGTATTTCAAGAGATATTGCTTCTTGAGCAAGCTAGAAAGAGAAGTAAACATTAAATGTGTATGGGTAAGAAAGAAGGTTTTACAATTAAATTGAAATATTCTCCGGACTGTTATTCTCGAGAAATTCTTTTAGACTTAATTTTGTAGTTGAGATTACACAAATCCAAACAATTTAGAGAGTTTGAATTTTAAATAGGATTTGTGAACCCATACTCGTTGGTTTTTGATGAAGTTTCCTTTTATGGGATTTCTTGTGTTATGAATTTCATTGGAAATGTTCACATCAATTGGCATTTATTTGAGAAATTATTTTGAATTTAATGGTTATATGGTTGCGTTGGTTATGTCATTTTTATCATGAAATCTAAAGTATTTTTCCCAATATAAAATATAATGGTTTGTATATTATAAATTATTTTAAATAAGATTTTATTTTTACTTTTCATTTTCATAAAAGATAGAAAGAAATTAAATTTGAGGATAGTTTAACAAACGGGGAGTAAACAATAAGGAATAGATAATTTGACAAATGGAGGACTACATCAATCTTTGAGTTGGGACAAATGAATAATAAACAATGCCAACCATATAATATATATACTATACCTAGTGACATTGGCATTTCACAAGCTCGGAGAATTTATTTGGAGAGTAATTCGGACCAAGTAGTCTTAATGTAAAAAAGTGACACCAAGTCACTATTTGATATTGGATTTCAAGTGTTTGAACCAATTAACATTGATATTTCACGGTTGTAGAGAGAGATACTTGTCCAAAAGCATTAATGAAGACTATTCGATGTCAAAATCTCGAGAATATATTTTGCAAGTGAGATGAAGTACTCTCAATGATGACTAAGGTAAAAAAGTGATATCAAGTCATCTTTTGACATTTTCTTTCATGAGTTTGAACGAAGTAACATTGATATTGCATTAGCTTTAGAGAACATACTTTTCCCAAAGTACTATTATTGAGTATAAAATGTCAAAAAGTATGTACTACATAGAGTTATATTCAATTGGCTTTGTTATTAAACGTAATTGTGAAATATTACATATTGAATTACTTGGAATTGGAACCAAGCACAAATTATTGGTGCTTCATTATCCTACAACAATTTGGGTCTTATATAATGACTACTAGTTTAGATTATTACGCTCATAGATGTGTCTAAATTGGAGTAAGGGTTAGTTTGTTTAACATTAATGGTGAATCGCTTCGATATGATGAATTTTGAGAGGACATCGATAGTAGGGAATAATACATGTCATTGACCTATTTTTCATTAAATACATTTAAATTAACCACATATGACTATCAGAAACCCATGAAGCTCAATCAACGAAAAGAACGTGGTAAATTTGATCTCTCTACCTATTTTCTTAGAGCTGGTAGGACATAAGATATTTTTGAGGTAAATAAATTATATCTGACCTATGTTGAATAAAACTTCGTAGGGATGTGACATATGATTTTTTTCTCTTGTAGATCTAGTTATTTGAGACACTTGTTATTATGGAGAACGCTACGATGTATACAAGGCCACAACTTTTTCAATTTAATACAAACGTTATAATCATATTTTTAATAAATTTACACAAAATAATATATTGTCATTTGTTTGTAACACGATTCCTTTGTACATAGCGAGAACATAAAAGAAAAAAATTCTAATTGCAACGTAATGGGGAACAATTATAATAGTCTTGGCATGTCATCCAAGTGCATTCAAGATGTGAACACGTTTTATTACGAGGAATTTGTATATGAAAATGGGTTGGAAAAGAATACTACACTTTTAAACAAATGTGAGCTTCCATGCCAACTTCATCCTAGATATCACATGGCCCTTAATAGCATTGACCTGTTGCATCACCAAGAAGTAAACATACATTACATTTGGTAAGAAAATCATGGTCCTCTTTCTTAACATAATAAAATTCCATGTTTTATTAAATTTTATTAAGGATACTACCAAAATCCCTTACGATCTATCATACTCCACACTAGGTTCATTTTTTTCTCGGAATAATAAAGAACTATCTTGTTATGCTATTCTTCACCACTTCATGCACATAAACTACTTACTTCTTGTAACACTTTATAATTCAAGGTATTCGAGGTAAAAATAAGTCATATCTCATAAATACTAGTAGGTTAGCACTCTCATCTATAGATCCATTAAATAAGTCACCTCTTTTATTTTTGTACTAACTGAGTCTTTTCCTTCAACATATCTTTTCCTACTATGCTTGTTTATTTACACATATCAATTAAGGAAATTACACATTTTAAAAGGAAGGTACGATATTATTTTCAGTTTCCCTAAAAATGTTTAGTATATTCTTATAGAGGAGACGAGTTTTATTGGCCCCAAGGTGCTTACTAAGAATGACTATCTCTTGTGTGAATCTTTCGACACATTACCTACCTTGTCCAGTTTCCTCATCTCAAGAACACACTATTATCTATATAAGAAATATTTTCTTGCCATTTTTCTCCACATTTGTTCACTAAAAATGAGCTATTCGACCACCATAACCTAAACATGTCAACATATTTTCTAACGATAACTTGGACATGCTAAGTCACAATAATTAACTACTAAAATTTGTAATTAAAGGTATTAAAAGAGTTGGTAAATTCTTTCTAATAATTAATATAAAGCTAGCACTTTCATTTCCATTCCATTTAAATAAGTCAATTTATTGTTTACACATACTAGAGTTGTCTCTAATTTTTTTCATATAATGTACATTTTTATCATGCATACCATTTGATTATATGAACACCATTTACTTTTCATTCCCCTTTATTGTTTCCTCTTTTTATAATTCATATTTACTTCCTTAGCATTTATCTATCCTTTCCCATCATATATTCTACCCATGTTTCTCAAAAGCCATCATTTTCACTTTCCACCCCCTATTCTATCTTCACCTTCTTTTCCCCCAACTTCATTCATCATATTGTATACTCCACCATGCATCCCTTTTGATATTCCCATCGCACAACTTGCATGTGATTTTTATTTTAAATAAATGTAACTTTGTCTCTTATATTTGTATTAGTGTTGTATTTAAGTAGTAGTATTTTCCATATTATGAAAGGTATATCGAAAGATTGCTGACATTTTAAATTTGGTTGATGTTTATATGTGGATGTAAAATTTTAACCTACCTTAAATGAGAAAGATATATACGAGGACAATTTCTTTTACATGATTAGTTATTTTCTATGATACTAGTGTATTTGTGTGTTCATCTATCACTAGTATAAGTTAAACATTAATTGCCACATTTTAAAGTTTACTTGTTTTCCTTGTCTTTTAATTATAATTTTTCTATGTCTTGCATTTGGTTTATCTTCCTTCAATCATTTTATCATGCTCTTTTACTCTATTATAAATTTATTCCTTCGCATATTTAATACTAGTGTGATTATGAAATTTTCCATTTTGTGGAAAAATTATCATTTTTCCTTACAAGTATGGTCAAATTCCTACATAAAATATTCAAATGTATTAAATGACTCCTTTTGACCTGAATTTAACTTTACTAAGATTTAGGTAAGCTTTATCAACTTTCTCACTTGCTTCATGTTGCATTGTGTATCATTATTATCCTATGTTTGTTTATACAAATCTATAAATACAAAGGTTATGTGATGAATTTAAAACAAATATATGAAGATACATTATCGAAATCCAAAATCATACCAAAGAACATAGATTATCCTATTTTTTGCATTCTTTGAAAGGATAATGTTATCCATCCGAAGTGCACCCTCATGAGGATTGGAATATTTTAGCCTTTTTTCTCCTCACGAGTTATGGGTATCATAAAATTTGAGGTGAATCTCCAGATTTGAAGGGTTGGTTCCCTTTAGTGTATCCCTAACTAGATTTGATAGGGGGTAAGGGTTAGAATGAAAACCTTGAAAAAGGGGGTGATACACCATAAATTTTGGAGACTGATGAAAAAAGCGAGTGTGTAACAACTCACAAAATAAATAATTTACACAAACCAGAAGGTTTTGAGTGATTTTGCAAGGCAAAATAAAATAAATCTATGAAGGGATGGCTCATATTGCACAATTTTCAATTTAAATGCACACTAAAAAGACACAAAAAAACTATTTCTTGTAATAAGGGCAGATAGCATAAGTAATTAACTTTAAAAATTCAAGGATAAATCACAAGAATCAACTATCTAAGTGCACAAGATTGTAAAGAAATTTAGGAAAGGAAAAATACTTTTATTACTTGTAGGGAACTTACTAAAAAATATCTGCAAAATTCCTTACAACATATGCCTCCTCTAGCACTTGAAAAGCACTAGTATATATATAACGATTTGACAAGAGATGAGAAGAAATAGTAGAGATGAAGCGTCCCCGAACACGTTCGGTTAAAAAATTATCTTAGGCCACTTGCATGACTAATTTCAGTTACAACATCAGTTGAACTAGTTCAACTACTTGCATGACTCGTGGTCAAACTCCAGTTGATTACTCTTATGCACATGCAATATGTCGATGATTAATTAAAATATTATTGAATATATACCTCTATCTTGCAACACATTTATTTTATCGCTGCATTGTTTCACCACAATGCTCCTTTTGACATCCAGTCTTGATTCTTATTATCGGCCAAGTCATATTTTCTATTCTTGGTACCACTAGTAACATCCTTCTTGTTGCCACCCATTAGCATCCTTCTTAGTGCTCGTCGGTACTAGTCATTCTTGGTGTTGGCTGGTAGCATCTTTCTTGGTGTCATCGATTCATGATGTTGACTAATAGAAGCCATAATTTGTGTCATCTGGTAGCAGCCATTATTGTTTCGATTAATTTTGTCAACCTAACCCTTCTAATATGAGAAACAAAGTTTTGAGTTGGCATTTTACACATCATGGTTGACGTGCAAGAAATGTCAACACTTCCGGAGATTCTGTGGGGTCATCTTATTGCTAGTTAAAAATATATAAAGTCTTAATGCATCCATTGGGCATGGAGTCAAATCCCATAACAAGCGTTTCCTCATAACAAAACACCCTCTACCTTCCCTAAAAAACAAATTAGGGAAAAGATGCCGGGAAGATCCGGATCTTGTGCATGAAATGTAGTTATTGAAAATAAAAATGCTACAAATGTGTGCAAGAACTTATTGAACTAAAACTCTACCTACCCTACCCTAAATAGCATTGAGAATATTTTAGTAATAATGCTTGAGAAACATACCATTCATAGGAATGGGAATTTCCTCTTCATTCAACATCGACGATGAAAGGAATTATGTTCTTTCCAAGATGAAATCATTTAGAGACCACTCCAAATAGTATCAAACTTTTTATGATTTCTTGGATTTTCCACGTCTTCATCTCACTTCAACACAATATCTCATTCTCGGAAAACTCTTATCTTTTTATTCCTATCAAAGGTCTTCTAGAATTGTTCCTGATGTTTTTCCATATCCTTTTGGGCCTGATCCCTTAACTCATGTTTGTTCCATTAACTCTACATATCTTATGTACATAGGCTCATTTTAGACTAACTTAATATGATGTCAAATCCAAGGTTGGTAATGCCAGGGAGATAGTCATTATTACCTCTCTTCCATAAACCAATTTGTAAGGTGAATTCCCAATTTATCTTTTGGGAGTTACTCTTGTTATCCCAATTTTTCCTTCCTAGAAAACTAATCAAACAAGACCCCGCATAGAAGAAAATTGTAAGGGTCGGTTCATTCATGCAAGCCCACATTTCAAATCCAACAATGGATTGGTAGGTAAGATATACAATGGAGGAGAAAGGTCTGCAGATGGGTTTGAACAACGTTAAAGGAGATTAGAGCTCGATAGGAGAAGATTGAAGAAAGGGCTCAAAGTTTTAAATTTCATTTATGAGTCAACTCGAGCCAAGCAACAAGGTCGGGGGAAGCCTCCGGATAATCATAACTTGACAAGGCACTTTGTTCACTCGAGGCCCTAAATCAGCTAAGTATAGAGAAAAGCTACGGAAGGTGCCATGTGCCTCAACGATGAAACTCCAAAGGTGAATCCTAAATGCGGTCTCCAAATGTGTTCCATCACTCCATGTGTCCAAGGTCTAGAAAAGGTCTCATCGGTAGTTGAAAAGTCACAGACACATGGAGGGTGCCATGTGTCCCCTCGACGCAGCTTCAAAATGAGCGCAAGGGACACTTCCGAATTGAGCGCAAGCTTTCCACGTGTCCTAGGTCTGAAAAGAAGACATAGTTGGTCATTGAATCAACTAAATATGGAAGGGCCAATCGAAGCCTCCACATGTGTAATTGACACACCTATAAAGATCAAGCCCAAATGGTGGTCTGCAAATGTGCGTCAGCCCTCCACGTGTCTAGGATCTAGAAAGGGTCTCATCAATAGTTGAAAAGTCACAGACCCTTAGAAGGTGAAATGTGCCTCAATGGTGCAACTTCAGGGGTAGGACCCATGAGGTAATCTCCAAACAAGTGCAGGCTCACCACATGTCCGGGAGTCGAAATGGGGGTACAGAGACAACCATTGAATTACCTAAGGAAAGAAGAGACAACAAAAGCCTCCCCGTGTCTCATCGGTGCATCTCAAAAGGTTAGATCCAAAGGCATGCCACATAGTTAGGGAATGAGAGAGGAGCATTCTGAATCGATTAAGTACAACCAGGTCAACAGAAGCCACCATACATCTCATCAGTCCATCTTAAAATGTGTGACCCAAAGAAAGACCCTGAACTAGTGACAACCCTCCATGTGTCCTAGGTACAAAAAGGGGACACCGGTAATTTAAAATTCTAAGATCGGTATAGGCCGGAAGAAGCCTCCACATGTCATTTCGGCCCAACTTCAAAGGAAGAATCAATAGCAGGTTCCCAAATGAGTGAGGGCTCGCCACGTGGTCAGAGTAAAAAATGGGGCAGAGTTGACCGTTGAATTGACTAAGTATAGAAGGATCGATGGAAGCCTCAACGTGTCACCTCGGCACAACTTGAAAATAAAAATGAGGAGGTAGGTCCCAAATGTGTGCTAAGCCTCCACGTGTCTAGGGTCAGACATATGGCCCTGCCAAATAAAAGGGACTTAGCTAAAACACAAAAGAAACATAGGAAGGTTTTGGAAGGAGCCACATATTTCTTTGGTGCTCTTTTAAGAGGTGAATCCAAAAGAGGTCTCAAAACATGCGCTAGATTTCCACATGTCTCGGGTCGAGCGAGTTTCTCTGCTAATAGGAGGGACTTAGGAAGAACACAAAGGAGCCCATGGAATCCGCCATGTGTCATTCAGATGCAACTTCAAGAGTGCGAAGAGGGGGCTGAATCTTCAACATGCACAGGGCTTCCATATGGACCCTATAGGGGAAGACTCATTTGCATATTATGAGCCTACATTAAATACCTAACCCTTGACCTTTAGGAAGCCATAAATTTTGGCCGAGAGTTCAGTTTTTAGTAAGAAAGGATGGTTTGGAAAGCTCCCAGTGCCTGCTACTCACTTACCACCATTACTATTTTGGCCTGCCATTTTCAAGGCTGTCAAGTCTCTCACCTATTTCCATGATGAAGAATGGACTCCTTTCTTACCCAGAAATGAACAACAAATGGAGGCATGGCTCTTGTAGTAAAACCCATCTTTGTTACAGGAAAATTTCAATGCTTTCTAGAGTGGTTGGAGTAGGTGGATTCAATGCATTCTAGGGGTGGTTAAAGAAGGATTCAAATTCTTCCCTATCTCCTTCTCTCATTCTTATATATATTGTAAAGAAGGGGCATATTTCAAAATGTTGGTTATCTTTTCTCTCCTGCCCCCCTCTCTCCTTAGTGTAGAATGTGGAGTCTACGCCTCCTCTCATGGCTCTGTAATGGCATTTTATTTCCTATTGCTTGTGGATGATGTAATGTGTGAAATTTTGGAGAAATAAAATATATTTTGTGATGCATTTTGTCCATCCTTGCTTATTTTATTTTCTCTTCTCACCTCTCATCATTGCAGGGTATACTGTGCATACTTTTGATGTCTATTGCAGGTTTTGGGAGCTATGTTTAATGGGTTTGAAGTGGTGTTCTGTGTGAACTCTATCTTTGGTTTGTGATGCATCTTTCCATCCTCTCCATTGCTCACCTCTCTCCATTTCAAGTAGTTGAGATTGTGACCAGCAACCTCCTTCTCTGGTGTATCACCATTTTAGTGTAGGCTTTGTTTTCATGCACTTTCTCTCCCTAGTCCCTTGGAAGGTTAGATTAGGATTAGATAGTTTGCTTGCATTAGAATAGCTTGTGGCAGGTAGTTTAGGAGAAAGAACCAGCCTTTTTGGAGGTCCATCTCAAGTTTGCAAGTCCCACAGCTTGAGAGATGGTCCAATGTTATGCAGATCACACCGAATGCCCCACTTAGATTTGAGGCCATTCGGGGGTTGTGATTTTGCATCAACAGTTTTGGCATGCTCGGTGGGACTGGTTTGAAGAATCTAACCACTTCACTTCACCAAGTTCGACGTGCTCGTGGTGAATATTTCATCCTTTGGAGGCACTTTCAAGCATATCTGGCGAATCCTTCTAGTCAACAACCTATTCTCTGAGTTGTAGACTTTTCCCCATCCATTTTTCACCCATTCTTCTTTCCATATATTTCATTTTCTCCCTTTCCATGAAGTTTTGGAATCATGACTTCATTTCCCTCTTGGAACTCACACTTACAACAACAACAATGCAGTTCACCTCCAATGTATTTCCTAACTCCTCTAGATCAACATTATGATCAAATCCAGAACCATTATTCTTACCCATATGAGTTGTTTCAAAACCATTTTTGCCATGAAGCTTATCAAGAACAAGGGTACACATATGATGGTGATGGTTATGTGGATAATGTTGGTTTTCTAGAAAATATCCAAAGAATGGAGGCTCACATCATGTAGTCCAAGGCTATAGCATAGATGAAGGCATTTAGGATTAGTTACAGGGAACCTTGTCAATGAGTAGGCACTTTTCCAAGACACTATAGCCCACAAGAGAAGCTTGACTTCATGGTCGAGTTTCTACCTAGCTTTAACAAAGGACTAAGGAGATAAAGGCATGCAAACTTGGTGTCAGGGGAGCCTTATCAATGGGTAAGTCCTACACCATCATCTGGTAATTTTCTCTTCATTCCCTAAGAAACACCATCTCAACCTGAGCTTCAATTTCCAAGCTTCCCATCTAGCTGCCCCAAGTGTTGGTTTCTCTTCTCCATCCCCTAGTCTTCCATCTCACCTCAATTATTCTTCCCTTTTCCTTCCATATCCAAGACCCCTCTATTAGAGATAAAGGAAATACCTTTCCCCCCACCACAGATAAAGAAAAAACTAGTGGAGACCCCACCCACCACTTCTCCTACTCTCCCAGGCCCATGTCGGGAAGAAACTCCAAAAACTAGTGAAGGAGAGAAACAAGAAGAAGAGCCAGCCAAAGAAGAGATGATTAGAAGCTTCATGAGCTTGTCTCTTAGATTTATAATTGAAAAGATCCCCTTGTTGGTTAAGCCCATGGAGGAGGGTGAGGTCAAGACACAAGTGGTGGAAGCTCCAACTACAAAGACAAGCGAGGGAAGAAAAACCAACTCCAAGTCCCATTGAAGAGGATCGGATGGAGGAAATCAAATCGAGTTAAGGCCACTAAGTGAAGAAAACATTATTGAATATTTTTTTCTTTCATCTCAAGGGCATGAGTTGATTAATGAACCCATCATGGAGGAGGACAGGCTTGAAGTGCAAAGTAGGTCATAGAATAACATTCGAGTTCTTCTTACCACTTCATCCCCTTCAAGATCAAATGTCGAAGAAGAGTTTGAGCTTTCAAAATTCATGTTTGAGAAAGAGGGGAACCATGGTGAGAAAATCAAAGATCTGAGGGACACCATGGAGGAGGTTGAGCATGCGTAGTAGGAGAACGAGGAGGCGATTGTTTGTCGAAATTAGAGGAATGATTTGATGGGAAGGAGACCGAGGAGATCACATCATTTGCTCCTCCAACATCCACCTTCCAAACACATGATTTCATTTCCACGGAGGAGAACATCCAAGGACAAAAACCCACATTTCAAAACAACCCTCTAGAACCAAGGTTGGAGGATCATAATCTTCCATGTTCTTCTCAGGAGGAGGAAGGAAAAGAACACGAGGATCCCATCTCTCCCACACCATCCACCCAAGAAGGTCCACAAGAAGACTCCATTCTTGGAGTTGAAATTCAGAACCATGGGCACATCCATCGGATCAGACCGTGCCCAATTAGGTACTTGGCTTCATTGGAGCCAAGGGAGAATCCAAAACTAGTCATGTCCATTTCAGGGCATGAGGATGAGTTTCAAAGCACCAAGGGTCACCATTAGCACCTCCAGGAGTCTAATGCCAATCAACTTGAGGAGGTATTTTTGATTGATGTTGATACCTTGATGATTTGGGTGGAAGATCGGCCTCTTTTCGGTTTCTCACTCATAATAAGAGCCATGTTCAGCGCCAAATCATATACATGGCCACATTTTTTAAGAAAGGGAAGTTATTTCTCCCTTCCGTAAAGCAGGATTTGTTTATCTTTTCTTTGATAGGGTTAGTGTAGGAGTAGGAGTAGATTTTCTTTTAGCAGAACAAGTACTTTTTCACACTCTGCATGTCTTATTTGAGGCATGTATGATTTAATCTTTGTATATAAGTTTTTTTGTATTACTCCGGAGGTATAATATGCCAAGCCCTTCAGTATTCATGGCAAAGAGACCCATAGTTTCCTGTAATAGTTGCTAATTTCAAAGGATCCAAATACAGAGCAACTAAAATTAGGTTTTGAGGGAGTCCATTTCCAGAGTAGGTGAAAGCCTCAGGTCAATACATTTTTCTACTTTCGAACGTCATCTTCAAGATTTTCTTATGAAAATTGAGAGTTTGGACAATGGGGCAAGCTCAGGGTCACCAAGCGTAAGTAGTCAGGCTCACGGTTTCAAGGACAAGATCAGTACCAAGCTCTCATTTGTGACTCCATGCCTAATGGATACTTCTAAGGCTACTGGTCTCTTCATCTAGTAGGAAGATGTCCCCATGAGTTGCCAAATTGTTATCCCAATTTTCCCTTAGAAAAATTGATCAAACATGATCCCACATAGAAGAAAATTAGAAGGGCCGGTTCAGTCATGTGAACCCATATTTCAAATGCAACAATGAAGGGATAGGAAGGCTCTACAATGGAGGAGCAAGGTTGGAAGATGGGGCTAAAAATGTTAAAGGAGATCAGAGCTCAATAGGAGAAGATTGAAGAAAGGGCTCGAAGTTTCATACTTCACATACGAGTCGACGAGATCTAAGCGGCGACAGGTCGATGGAAGCCTCCATGTAGTCATGACTTGACAAGGAAGTGTTCACTCGAGGCCTTGAATCAACTAAGTATAGAGAAAAGCTGCGGAAGGTGCCACGTGCCTCAATGGTGCAACTCCAAAGGTCAAGCCCAAAAGGCGGTCTCCAAATGTGCGCCAGCCCTCCATGTGTCTAGGGTCTATATAGGTTTCAATGGCGGTTGAAACATCATAGACCGATGGAGGGTGCCACATGTCACCTTAGTACAAATTTAGAACCGAGACCCAAGGGATAGTCACCAAATGATGACAAGATTTCCATGTGTCCCAGTGTCTGAAAAAAATAGATTCGACCGTTGAATCGTCTAAGTATGAAAGGGCCAGTGAGAAGCCTCCACATGTCCAATTGGTGCACCTCTGAAGGTCAAGCCCAAAAGGAAGTCTCCAAATGTGTGCCAACCCTCCATGTGTCCAGGGTCTAGAAACAGTCTCATCGAAGTTGAAAATTCGTAGACCCTCGAAAGGTGCCATGTGCGTCAATGTGTTTGGAGACTCATTGAATCGAGATAAGGAAAGAAGAGACAAAAAAAGCCTCCATGTGTGTCATCTGTGCATCTTAAAAGGTCAGATCCAAAGATAGTCTCCAAACAAGTGTCATCCTACCATGTAGTCGGGGACCGAGAGAGGAGTAGACCCAAATCAGCTAAGTACAATAGGGTCGAAAAATCCTCCATGTGTTTCATCGACACATATTCAAAGGCACGACCAAAATAAAGACCCTCAACTAGTGCCATCCCTTCACATGTCCCAGTACGAAAAGGGGATAGCGGCCATTGAAAATTCCAAGCTTAGGACAGGCCAACGGAAGCCTCCATGTGTCATCTTGGTGCAAATTCAAAGGAAGAATCAAGAGCGGGTTCCCAAATGAGCACGGGCTCACCACATGGTCATAGTAAAAAATGGGGAAAAGCGCACCATTGAATTAGATAAGTATATAAGGATTAGCGAGAAGCCTCCACATGTCAGCTCGAGCACAACTTTAAAGGAAAAATCAAGGAAGTTCCCAAATGTGAATCGAGCCTCCACATGTCTAGGGTCAGACATATGGCCCCGATAAAAAAGGGACTTAGCCAAAACAAAAAAGAAATAGAGAAAGGATGTGGAAGGAGCCACGTGTCTCTTGAGACTCTTGCAAGTGGTGAATCCAAAGTGGTCCCCAAACATGTGCTAACTCTCCACATGTGTTGGGTCGGGAAAAGTGTCTCCGCTAATAGGAGGGACTTAGGTACAACATAGAGGAGCTGCGGAAGCTGCCACATCTTAGTCTAGTGCAACTTCAAGAGTGAGAAGAGGGGGTTGAATCTTTAACACACGTGGGGCTTCCACGTGGACCCTGTAGGGGTAGACTCATTCGCATATTGTGAGCCCACATTAAACGCCTGGCACTTGACCTTCAAAAGCCATAACCTTGACCAGAGCTCGGTTTTGAGTGGGAAAGGATGTTTTGGAAAGCTCCTAGCACCTGCTACTCACCTGCCACCATTAATGTTTTGGCCCGACATTTTGAGGCTATCAAGCACTCGTCACCTATCACCATGATGAAGAATGGACTCCTTTCTTGCCTAGCAAGGAACAACACATGGAGGCATGGGTCTTGTAGTAAAGCCCATCATTGTTATAGGTGGATTTCAATGCTTTCTAGAGTGGTTGGAGTAGGTGGATTCAATGCATTACAAGGGTGGTTGAAGTAGGATTCAAATTCTTCCCTCTCTCCTTCTCTCATTCTTCTATATATTGTAAAGGAGGGGCATATTTCAAAAGGTTGGTCATCTTTTCTCTCTTGCCCCCCTCTCTCTTTCTTCCTTAGGGTAGAATGTGGAGTCTAAGCCTCCTCTCATGGCTCTGTAATGGAATTTTCTTACCTCTTGCCCACTGATGATGTACTGTGTGAACTTTTGGAGCAATAAATCTATTTCGTGATGCATTTTGTCCATCCTTGCTTATTTTATTTTATCTTCTCGCCTCTCATAATTACAGGGTTTACTATGCATACTTCGATGTCTATTACAGGTTCTGGGAGCTATTTTTAATGCGTTTTAAGTGGTGTTCTGTGTGACCTCTATCTTTGGTCTATGATGCATATGTCCATCCTCTCCATTGCTCACCTCTCTCTATTTAAGGTAGCTTGGATTGTGACCAGCAATCTCCCTTCTATGGTGTATCACCTGTTTTAGTGTAGGCTTTGTTTTCATGCACTTTCTCTTCCTATTCCTTTGAAAGGTTAGATTAGTATTAGATATTTTTCCTACATTAGAATAGCTTGTGGCAGGTAGTTTAGGAGTAGAAACCAGCCTTCTTTGGAGGTCCATCTCAAGTTCGCAAGTCCCACAACTTGAGATATGGTCCAATGTTATGTAGATCACACCAAATGCCCCACTAATATCTAAGGCCATTCAGGGGGTGCTGTGATTTTGCATCAACAACTCTATCAACCCATAGTGTTGCATTTTACTTGGTGTGCCAATATTTTTGGTTCTCTCTGATTGTTCTTCTTATTATCCTTAATAGATTCTTGTTTTTACTTTTAACCAATACATTAACTTGAGGGTAATAATTGGGAGATGTACCTAATTAAATGCCATGTTTTATATCCCGCTCGATTAGTTTCGATCCAAGAAAATCCAGAGAATTATCTAAAATTATTGTTGAAGGAACACCAAATCTAAAAACATTACCTTCATAAAAAAATATCGATGTCTCATCTACTTTTTAAAGATATATTGCTTCATTCCAAATAATCTTTGTCTATTAAGATTCATTTGTCTCCTTAAGAAGAATGAGGATTAATCATACCTATGAAATCAAGACCCCATTGCATGAAATATTGTTCAACTGATATAGGTTGAAGGGGAAGAGTTGTTAACCTTTCTTTACCAACAAAGAATGCATAGTATTTATATTTCTTTATGCATTCATAACAGTCCTTAAAGATGTTAGGAAAATAATACCCAACTCTCATGATTTTGAGGGATGTTTTCCTTGCTAAAAATTACTTCCTACCGAGAGTTCATGAAACTCTTTAAGAAGATGCTACACTTTATCTAGATCAATACATCTGAAAAGAACTTCATTTATATCTTTCTTGAAATGTATTCCATTAATAAATATAAAAGGAAATACTTGTATACAAAAGTAAATTCCTTTATTTTTTTCCATACATTCGGGTATGTTCTATGCTGCAAATAGTTGATCATGTCAGCAATCCAACTTGAAACAGGATGTTCTTAATTTGGTTCAAGTTGTTGATTTTCTTCTTGCAATAACATTGTGTGATTTTGAAGCTCCATATCTGTAATTAGATGCTCACAAAGGTATTTTCCTTTGAATATTTTTTTCCACTCTTATATCAACATCATATTCCATTACCTTAGTAATCCATCCAACTCTCTTTTCATTCAATTATTTATTCAACAAGAAAGACTTTAAGCTTGGATGAGATACTAAGACATGTATCTTATTATTTGAGAGCATCCACTTATAAATTTTAAGCCCTCTAACTATTGCAAGTACTTGTTTCTCCAGAAATGTGTACCTTGTTTCATAATCATGAAGAATTTTCCCAAAAAAGGCAATTGGTTGCTTAATATTATCATCATTCACTTGAGTAAGGATAGCTGAAATAGTTTCAGCTCCTGCAATAACATACATAATGAAATCTTTATCAAATTTTTGGTTAGCTAAAGTAGGAGCCTAAATGATATCCACTTTGATGGCTTTAAAAATAAAATCCCTTAGTTGTTCCATGAGAAAGCTTGACATTTCTTGAGCATAGAAGTTGATATTTTAACCAAAGAATAATGTTTTTGACCAAACCATCTTACAAAATTTATCTTTCCCAAGAATCTTTGGATTGCCTTCTGTGATGTTGTAAATACAATTACAGAATTAAATCTACTCTTTTTGGATCAATTCTTATGTCTTTCTTGGAAACAATATGACCAAACAACTTACCATCATGTATAGAAAAAGCTCGAGTTCTTGGGATTCAAATAGATCCCAAACCACCTTCAAATCTCGAAAGTATATATCAAATATATTAGATGATCATCAAAATTTCTAGAATATAACAATTAAATCATCTAATTACACAAATACGCATTTGTTTAATAGGATTTAAAAATCCATATCCATTACGCATTGAAATTTGGTACAAAAATTAAAGAGAACTAAATGCATCTTCTTATATGCGTAAGTGCCCCACTTTATAGTGAAATTTGTTTTATACCTTTCTTCTTCTAATACAAGAATCTGATTATACCCATTGTACCCATCCAAAAGGTACAATCTATCAGAACCTTAAACTATCCTTAAAATATGATCCCTATAGGGTAGCGGATAGTGATATTTTAGGGAATCCCTATTGAGGTCTCTAAAATCTACACACAAGAAGATCTCACCATTTTTATTTCGAAAATGCACAAGGTTGGCTACCCCAGAATGCGTAATGGGAAGATTTTGCCTAATTCAATTAATTTAGACAATTATTTCCTCATCAAAGGCTCAATTTTAGGATTTATGGGCCTTTACTTCTACGTCATGGGATTTTAATCGGATATAACTCAATTGTGTGTTGAGATAAGTTAGGATCAAAGCCTCTAAGATCTTGGTATCTCCAAGAAAACACATCTATGAATTCTTTACATAAATCAACAAATGTTTGCTTTTTTAGTAGTAGAACATACATTTCCAACTTGTAATGTTTTACCATCTTTATTAGATACCTTTTCATAGTTATCAACATGAGTGGATATATTTCATTTATCTCTAGTCAACTGATCATCAATGTTTTTAGATGTATTCTAATGTAGCAAGTCCCCGAGGTAACTTGTTAGTCTTCAATTAGACAATTTGATCACCATATTTAGGTTACAACTTTGCTTGATTAACTAATGAAAACTCAACTTCCTCTTGTATAAATTTTATTATCTTATTTTCATCTTTAAAAACTTGTCAATTCTACTCAATATTAGGAACTAAAGGTTTGATAATCAACTTTAAATTGGCTAAATTTTGTCATTCTAAACATCCTCAAGGACATCAATACTATATCTAATTACTAAAAGATTATCTACATGTTTATTCATTTTCCTTGGGACAGATTAAATGTTAAAATCTTGAAAATATTCTATTAAGTCCCAAACTCTATGTTTATAGGACTTCAACAATATGTTCTTTGAAACATTCAAATCTCTTACTTGGTTAATAAGCAATTTTGAAACACAAAAAAATGTAATGATTTTATTCCTCTTGTTCTTCCCCATTGTAGGCCATAAATTAATGATTCATATTCAAAACAATTACAAGTACATCCAAACTATAAACCTAAAGCTGGAAAAAACCTCTGTTTTGATGGAGAAATCAACACTAAATTAGCACATGTTCATTTTTTGTTCTTTGCTCCATCAAAATAAAGATTCCAAATACCTTTGTTAAATTGTTCTATTTTGGATAGTGAAGGTATTGAGGTTGCTTCTTTATGAAAACAATATAATACAAGTAGATTTTCCTCTATTTTCTTGTAGGGATTGTAATCATAGTCTTCTTGTGTCTTCTCATCCATTAGCAAGTTGGGAACACCATCTATAAAGGAAATATCAAGTTTAGTATTGTAATATTCTTGATCGATTACAACATAGTTAGCAGCGAATGTGAAATACATGGATCAACATTAAATATTTCGATGATTCTGAATTGATAGTAAATTATCGTACCATACCTCATTTTGAAGAAAATATTTATCCAATCTGAAGAGAGGTACCCTCTAAGTTTTTCTGTGAATTATCTTGACAAGTAAAATGCAAATTAGAGAGGTAAATATACAACTGTTACATTTTGTAAAATTACTATATTAGGGAAAACATGTAAGTTTACCTTTGGATCCTTGATTAAGTTAACCATATTTGCTTCTTTCCAATCGAACTACAATATGATTTTTGTAGTTGACTCATAAATTAGGTTAAACTTGTTTATTATGGCCTTTTGCATGACATTGCTACTTTCTCCACTACCTACCATATAATTATGGAGCAAGTGATCTCTAATAATGAGTGAAAGGTAAAAAGGAGGAGGTTTTTGATATCCACAACATTTAGTAGATTTTGTAGCATCTATTTGAATTCTTTCAATAATTCCTATTCTATAGTTATAAGAACCATGTCAGCCTTACTTGGTTCATTTTCAACCGATTTTGATTACAATTGCAAACTGCAACTCCTCGACAAGAATGTATTTCTATCCTAATTTTTTTAAAACATTCCATACTGAAATATTATGATTTATTTTCTTCATACATTCAACAATATTTAAAGAAATTGTAACATTCTTTGATTGAGCCTTGGAAAGAGAATATTTTGGATCTACAAATTTAGAAATATACAATACAAATACACTTCTAACATCTAGGTTTTTATGAGCTTCCTTATCTTTGGGAAATGCATTACAACTACTGATTTTTTAATCTAAAATAGGAGGAACATATGCACTCTTTTATATTCCTTGTTCCTCTTGTAGAGCCCTCTTTATAGATCTGGTCAAGACTACATAATAATCATCTTCTTCGTAATTTACCATTTCGTAATCTAGTTTCCTTTGAATATGATTTTCTTGTTTTCCACCATCCATTTGAGGTATGCGAGATGTTTCAAATTGAGTTTTGGAAACAAGGATTAGGTTCAAGTTTCCATTTAGGAAAGAAACTCTTGAATGGGTCTGATTACAAGGGAAACATAATTCTAATTCTTGGGCAATATTGGCTAGCACATGTGCATTGGAAGAGGAAGAATATTTAGTATCAATTGACTTGGGTTGATAAGGAACTCTGTAATTTTTTTATTTGGTATAGTGGTCTAACAACTTGGAAAGTCCTACTAGGCTGCTATATTTTCCTTATCATTATTGTTAGCCATTACATAATCATTGTAAGGTTCCCTTTATTTCAATCAAATCATTAGGTTGGAAAGAAATAAAAGGTTCTATTTTTCAAAGGTGGGGGAATAGGAACCAACTCTGAAGTAATGGGCATTAATGGTCATGGGGATAGTTTACCAGCTTCAATAAGGTTATTTTCAGCCCTTATGGCTATGTCATAAGTTGTAGGGAGTGTGGAACCACCCATTGACTAAATCATTGCTGCAATATCACTGTTTAGAGATTTTATATAAAAAAGGAAAACATGGTCCTCTATAGGATTTACAATTTATGGTATTCTATATCATGTTCTCATGAACCTTATGTTTCAACAATACGTTTTATGCTTTCTCGTAGACTAAACAAATAGAAGGTAGATGGTTAAGGAGGAATACCTGTGAAGTGAAGTTGGAAGGTAGAATGTGCCCGTTGTTGACATTGTCCAAGTTGATCAAAGAGAACTCTTTTTTTTATGGGAAAGAATACCTGTAAATGAAAGCAAGACACCAAGAAGAGTATTAAATAACATATAATAGTGGAATCCCTAGTGTATGCTAGATCCGAGAAGCGTGGTACTTCCTAGAGAGGTTGTAAATCAACTAGTTAATGACAATTTAATGTAAACATGAAACTAAAATAAATAGGTCCTATTGCAATGTAATTATTTAGGTTTCTTATACACATATTACACTAGATTCAATTATGTATATCAAATGCAACACTAAATCTAATTAGAAATATGGTTTTTTTCAGTCGGAAGGTCTTTCGGAGGTCGAGATAATTGTCTCAGGGGATGGTTGGTTGAGGTCTAGGTTGGTTTTGGATGAATGGAAGGCTTGTTGGTCTGAGAATATAAAATTACAAAAAGACCAATATCGGTTAGGTGACTAATGCTAGTATGCGGATGAAATCGATGACGGTCGTGGAACCGACATTGGTAGGGGCAATATCTAGTAAACTAGTAAACATGGGTTTTTAGGCTCTTTATTATTACACAAAGAGTAACCATAGTGCGGTTTGGTTCATAATGTGGCTAATAATACTCACAAATTCTAAGAATGAGCTTGAGAAGGGTTAAAATTATTGGGGTGATTTAATAGTGGGTTGGTGGGAAGAAGGTGATATACGGGTAATAGAGGAAATGAAATATTGTAAGAAGAAAGAGATCTATAATGGAATAAGTTAAAATTATTAAACTCACAGTAGTTTCTTGGTATTTTATAGATCCTATGAATGGAAATGGTTAATGGTTAATTTGATAAGATATGTCTAGGTCCAATGCCATGCAAAGTGTAACCTATGTGCTCTTGTGACTTTTCCAATGCTCTAGAAGGAGAACCGGCTACTTATCTTTCATTGTGGTTGTGTACGTTCGTTGTATGGATGCGGAAATCTTGAAGATTCTAGCTTAAATGTAATGAGTCTCCAATAAATGAATGACCAACCCGCGTGAAAATTTATGAAAGTGTATATAAAGTGACCGATGGTGGTTAGGTAACCGGTGCCATACAAGCATAAACCGACATCGACTAGGGTGAAATAATCATTTTTACCAAAAATAGGAATATCTTCCCAAATTGGGTTTATTTTCCAAGTTTTGTCCACTTAGGGAAGTGAATTTATCGTTAGAAAATATAGGAAGATCGGAGAAAAATCTAGTTAGGTTTAGGAAGAAGTATTGTTTAGTTAGTGTTATCCAAAATTCACCCCTCAAGGTAATTTTGATAACATGCATCAAATTCTTTAGTCCCAAGCAATTATATTGATTCAGGGTGAAAATTCACCCCTCAAGGGTCCCCTCATATTTTTCTAACTCCCCTGTCCAAGAGGAAGGGAGCAAGTTCTGAGAAAATGTGAAAAAATTGCAAAAAACAAGCTCGGGCCAGGAAAAATCACGAAAAATGGCTAAGTCCTAGTCCAGGCGGTCCTTGGGATAGTTGGGACATTTGGGCGCGAACCGGCCGAAAGGCCGCTAGGCGGTCTGCAAAGCTTGAAACAGGGACGCCATGGGGACAATAGTACGCGAACCAGCGAACCGGGCAAAATGAGTCAAGGCGGCCCGAAAGCTTGATGCACGGGGCCAGCGGGGACAAAAGTACGCGAACCGGCCGATTCGGCCAAAACAGGGAACTTCAGCATTGGGACATTCGGGACAAAGGGACGCGTGGGACGCGAATATCTGAAGTGGCCGAAGGCAGAGGAGAAAAGTCAACATTTGACCCGTGGAACTTCAAACGGCCATAACTTTTGACTCCGAGCTCCGATTTTCACAAAATTGGACTTTCTGGAACGAGCATGACGTCCTCTACGCCAAAAAAACTAGATTTATTATTTTTAATGAGGGTAGATATATTTAAATAAAAGAAACATATTCGGCTCGATCGATCCAATGCTCATTCCCGTCAAATGACGAAAAACCCTGCTAGACCCAAAATAGCTGCCCGCACTCAGAAGGCCATAACTTTTGCATTTCTCAACGAAATCGCACAAAATTGGTACCGTTGGAATCATGGTTCCGAGCGGATGCACAAAAATCAAGAAATTCTGGATTTTATCAGAAATTGATTGAGATTTTTGAGGAAACGTGGCCAGGTTCATAACAGTGTTTTATTTGGTAGTTGGGAGTGCAATTAAGAGGCATGGTCATCATTCTTTCTCTGCTGCAGCACATGGGATAGTATGGGGAGCCTTTTGCAAGTAATTTTCAAACATTTCACTCAATTTAATGCCTCTTATAGGTGGTTGAAGGACAAATTTCGGGATTTCCATTTTCCTTTCTCTTCTCCTTCTCATTTTTTCTATAAATTGGAGTGTTGGGCTCATTCTAAAAGAGAGTTTTTGGGTAGCAAAGCTCTGCCAAAATTGCTTTGTGAAGCCGGTGTGTTGCGAGCCCTTGTAGTGGACTCCTTGCATGGTGATCCGAGGCCCTTATCTTGTAATAGACCGAATCTGTGCATACCAGAAGCAATAAAATACAAGTTTGTGGTTGTATCTTCCCTGCTTGTGTTTCCTTGCATTCTTCTTGCCCTTTTACCTTTCCACAATAATATTGTGTCTATTATTATGTTCTTGCAGAATTCATTATCATTGTGTGTGCTTGGAATACTGCTTTGTGAATGCATTTGCTAGATTATGGAGAACTGTCATCACCTCTTCTAGTGTGCACTTTGCCTTTGTATTTCACACATTTGGAGACTACTCTCACATCCTCCTTTTCTGGTGTATCACCGCTTTAGTGTAGGCTTTCATTTTATGTATTCTCTTTCCCTGGTCCCTTGGAAATTTAGATTAGAACAGTTAGCTTATCCTGCATTAGAGTAGATTGTGGCAGGTAGTTTAGGAGCAAGAACCAACTTTCTCTGGAGGTCTATCTCAAGTAGTAAGTCCCACAACTTGGAGATAGTACCCATGTTATCCAATCACACTGTGATTTCAAGTATATGCACAGGGGTGCTGTGATTCGGTGATAACATTAGGTAAAGTGGTGACTCATCACTGGGAGTGATGACTCATTTTAAGAGTGATAACTTGGTCATTGTGAGTTAAATATCCCTTGAATGAGTTGAGAGTGAGGTGGATGTGTTAAGATTAAATTAACTTAATTAATAACGTGAGGATGAATAATAATTCAATTATAAGTGAATAAATTAATATCAATGTGGGGTAAAGGGGTCATGGATATGTAAATGTGTTACGCTAATTAATTGAAAGGGGTCAAGGAAGTGTGACCCAAATTTGGTGTCTACATTTTTCCCTTTTGTATAGTAGCTTGTATTGATAAGTGACACTGGCAAAAACAGGAGGTTGGTGCTCTAGGTATGAGTGAAGGTTAGGTTGCATCAAGTATGGGTGGAGGTTAGGTTTTCTTAAGTATGTGTGGAGGTAATCCCCTTTAATCAAGGAACTAATGAGGTGATAGACAGAGTCGGTGAGTGGTTTGATAAAATTAAGAAGTGAGTCAAAATTAGGTATAGGTGAGGTATATGTAATAGTGATATCGGTTGGGGTAATAGGTACTGGCATTTGAACACATGCATGCATATAAAATGTGACATTTTACTAGGTTAAAGGGAACACAAAATATACATCATCATAGGTCAATATGTTTATCTAAACTAGGTTGATGTGGTTTAGGTATACAAGGTATAAAATATAGTCCTAAAACATAACCGGTTAGGTGTAGGAGCGAGCATTAGGTGAGTTCAAAAATACCAAAAGGTTTGGCTGAGATAAATGGCATGGAATTAGGAAAGACAAGTTCAATGAGCTAAAAACACTTGTAGCGCCATCACGGGTATAATGAGGAAATGAATTTAAGTGTCAAATAGGTGTAGGCGGAGTTTCGTTAAGAGGTAAGGCCATAGGCATGGCCACAGTATAGGCAACACAATGCCCCAAATGACTAGACGGTTGGGTGATAGGTAGTTAAGAAATTAGGGTGAGTGATAAGGCTAGGTGTAAACTAGGGTAAAATAAAAAGGGTTTTAGGAAATCAATTATGGTCATATGTAGTGTAGTGTTGTTTATTTATAGAATGTAGCTGATATTAGGCATGGTTGAGTCATAGGTGTATCCATGGTTGAGTCAAAAATTTCTATGTTACTTGTTTTTATGGAAAATGATTTTTGTAGATATGGTGTGGTTAAATTTCCAAGTAATTGATAACATGGAAATGTTAGATGATTTAGGTATTATGTGATTGATATTATAGCATGGTAGGTATGTTGAAATGATGTTTGTGTTGTGATATGTTAATTTTCAAGTTATTGTGTAGATGGAAACTAACTAGGTTATGATGTGTGTTAAAAAAGGGGAATCATTAGGGGAAAGAGACAACTTTAGAGTGTTGCCTACATAGCCGAGATTAAAAGGGGCCTTAAGCTAATGTAGTTATCCGATAGGATAGGGAGTAATATGATGAGGTGGATGGGTAAGTTAGTAGGTTTAGGCATGATTGAGTCTAGTTCATTTAGGTATGGTTGAGTCTAGGTCATTTAGGTATGGTTGAGTCTAGGTTGTTTAGGTATGGTTGAGTCTAGGTGGTTTAGGTGTGTTGATTCTAGGTCATTTAGGTATAGTTAAGTCTAGGTCATTAACATATGGTTGAGTTTAGGTCATTTAGGTATGGTTGAGTCTAGGGTTTTTAGGCATGGTAGAGTCTATGTTGTTTAGGCATGGTGGCATCTAGGTTTTTAGGAAAGGAAGAGTTTTTAAAGTGAAATGAGGAAAATAGATGAGGAAAATTTAGGTAGGTAAAAGGAGAAGAAGTCCCAAAATAAATTTGTGAAGGTCTAGTCCTATATAGGAGAATCAATAAGTATGAAAAGAGGTGAAACAGGTAAAAAGACGCAAAATTCTCCATAATTGTCGAGGACCATAATGAACATACCGAGGATGGGTTTATGAACTTAAACCATTAAAGGTAGTGCATGATTGACTGTTCTAAGGGTCAAAGAAGTTAAATGATCATGAAATGTCACATTTGTGGCACGTCCCTTGAGTGGGTAGAAGAAGTGAAAGGAAGGAAGATGAGTTGTAGTGATTTATTTATTGTAACCTTTTTGTGAGATAACATGCCCCTTCCGCAAGATTCCCAAAACCATAATAGGCATGTCCATGACAAAAAAGCTATATTTTTCTTTATTTTTTGTATTTATTTTTGGATTTTAATTTATAGATTGATTGATACGAGAATTCTATGTGGAATGAAAAGAATGAGTCCTTTAGGTCTTTGTGAAGATGATCAATGCAAGAAGCTTCTGAATATTTTATTTTTATTTTGCAGAAATAGTATTCTTTTTGGATAGACTATATACAATATGGCTAGGTATTTATAGCTTTCCTTCGAGGGAGAAGTTTATTTACAACAACAAGATAGAAGGATAGATGTCCTTATGAGGGAGTCATCTATTTATAATAAGTTTGACTCAAGTAGTTTAATTTGAAAATCCCATATATTCCTTTTGAAATTTTTGGAGTTTTATGTCATGGAAAAGATTATAAAGGAATATAGGATTATTTTATGTAGGAAAAGCTATAGCACACAAAATATTAACTATGAAACAAATGTTTTTAAGTGATGAAAAACCATGGGATTCCATCCTAGAAAGAAAAAAACATATCCATGAGAATCATGTCATGAGTAGAGTCATGATACTCATATTAAAGATAAGGCTAAAAGGTTATGGACAATCACATGATTACTATTTAGTTGTTGATCCTTAAAAGAGGTAGATGAAAGGAATGGTTACTTAATGGACACATGCGTAATAGATAAATGGTGATATAGCACTTGATTCAACAATAGAATGGTGAAAGATGCAAGGCATTGAGGGGCCTAGGTTCGGGTTTACCTTTGGCGGAAGATAAATGAAAAGAACTTGATCAATAGGTATGAGTAATGATATAGGGTCCAAGCCAATTAGGAGAAAACTTTCCATGTTTAATTTTATCTCCTTACATTACATGTTGAATTTCCTTGAACAAGGTCACCGATTTGGAATGTTTTGGTATAAGGAAAGGTAGGAAGTAAAAGGTATTGATTTAGTGAAACATTCAATAAAATAAAGGAAGTGACAAGTCCCCCATTGGTATAGGGAGGAGTGAGATGGTGATAGATGAGGTTTAGTAAGATTGAGCAAGGGTGAATAAGGTTGGGTAAGGTAGATGGGGCAAGGTTAGGTAAAGTTGGGAAAGGTAGGATATGGTAAATGAAGAAGGAATTTTTTGAAGGGAGATGTAATAGAATAAAATGGAGTATCGAGTCCCCGTAGGATAAGGAAGAATAAGGTTATGATAGATAAGATTGTATGATATTAGGAAAGGTTGAGAGATATGAGGCATGTGGTGGGTCGATTAGTTATGGTATATTGGTTGAGACAGATTGGGAAAAATGTGGAAAGGTTGATTGGGCAAGGTTAGGCATGATTAAGGCAAGGTTGAGGCGGGTGGTGGGTACATTAGGTAAGATAAAGTATGAAGGTACAATTTGGAAAAGATGTGCAAATAGAAGAAGAGGGAATGTCGAGTTCCCCATAGGGTAAATTAGAATAAGGTGATGATAGGTCACGTTGTGTAAGACTGGAAAAATTTTATTCAAGGTTTAGGAAGATGTAGAAGAAGTCTTGGTTAGGAAAATGACATCGTTGGGGAGATTTTGAAGCTATTGAAACATGGAGTGGTGTGGGACTCAATAAGAAATGGGATAGGCCAGCCCACAAAATGTTACCTTGATGGAAGGTGGAGGATGGATAGCGGCTAAAGGTGAGATAGATAGGATACTTATTTTTATTTTTCTGTGTCTTTTAGATATTGTGACAAAGTGGCTATTTGTGCCATCTTTATTTAAAAAATCAGAGGATGAAAAGAGTGTTGTGGAGGTGGAGGTGAAGGCCATTGAATAAATATGGGGTGAGGTTGTGTGGTGATAGGTGAAGGTGGAATGGGATCTTCATCTAAAAGGTCATCATCATCAAAATTAACTTCAAGAGGACATAGTTGGAGAATACTAGTATTAAAAGCCTTACAGTTTTCTACATCATGCCCCAAAACATGATGGTAAGCATAAATTTTTGTATCATCAAACCGTTATGGTATAGGTTTGAGTGGGTTGTAAGATCTATGTTATGGCACTATGTTGACACACGCTTCCAAAAGGTTATGTCGATGTTGCTTTAAGACCCAACCAATGGATCAAAATGTGAAGTGTGGGTGAATTCGATCGGAGAGGTGTCACTTGAGGTTGAACTCAAGGTTGACTAAGTTTGACTATCTGTTTGGTAGATAGTATGGTTTTTGGTTTGGGTTGCACCTTCTTGGGTAAAGGTGTAGTTGGTGAGTTGGTTATTGGAGGTAATGTAGTTTTAACTATCTCTTTAGATGGTCTTTGGAACTTTTGGCATGGATTGTAATTTCTAGGGTAAAGGGAAGAAGGAGTGTGTGATGTAGAATGGATTGCGGATGGCGGAAGGGGACGGGTTAGAAAAGGTGACAATGCAGTACGGTGAAGATGGTAGAAGGAGGTAATGTGGAAGGGATAGGTTGAGGAGAAGGGAATGACATGGTTATTGATGAGGGTGCCGGAAGTGGTGTAGGTATGGGAGGTAGAAAGGATGTAGGTAACGGTGAAGGCATAGGTTTTGTACATAATTTGGTTGAAAAGAATATGGTGACGAGGAGGTGTGTTGTTGTGTTTTTGGTTTACCTTAGGTAGGAGGCTGTTTGACCAAGGTTGATGGGTGCGGACCTATGATATATGGAATTTGTGAAGGTTATAGAGGGGTAGTGGATGAAGCCGATGTATAAATATCTATGATGGGTTGGGTCTTCCTATTAGGTGGGGAATAGTCTCTACGAGGGCTTGCGAGGACATGGATAAATCTAGTTTGACAGGGAGCATGGACTAGGATTGATGTCACATGACTACCAATGTAGTAATGGATTTAGACACGAGAGGAAGATATGGGTATAGGTAGGGTTTTAGGCATATGAAAAATTTTGGTTGTTGGTAGCAGTTTAGGAGTGGTGATGGTGAGAAAGAATAGGTGATTACAATTGGCATGGGCATGGTTGTTTTTTTGTGTGAAAAATCTTCGATAGATCATGGAAGTGTTGTTAGACAAAATCTGCATTTTAGTTGAAACAAGAAGTGAAGGCATCCCCAAAGCATGGAATTGTCAATGTAATCCAAACGGTCGGCCAAATGTAAGAATGACACACAAGTGGAGGGGGTGATGTTGATTTGGTAGTAATTCCTATAGATAATGTCTGTGAGATAGGGTAATGGTTAGTTTTAGAATATGTGGGTAGAAGATACTATATTAAATTGACAAGGTCATTAAAATCCAGTGGGGATTATCCTCAATAGAAAGAGATGCCACTAGTATGTCCTTGTTGGGTAGAGGAGTACCAAAATTTGATTTTATATGATCTTAATTTGGTAAATAATAAATTATATTAGGATCTTCCATAGGGAGAAGAATGGGTAATGTGGGTTTATTGACAAGTGGCAAGATGAGTGGGATAGATGCATCTCAAGATAAGGCAAACCGATGCGCGGGTAAAGAAGAAGGTAAGGTGGAATCCTCCATGGGTAGAGAAGAAGGTAAGATATACTCCTCCATGGTTGGAGAAACGAATGAAACAAGTGCCTCTTTGGGTGGAGGAGCTCACGCAAGAATTTCCTCAATAGATTAGATGAGAGGAAACTTATCGAAAGGAGTGAGTATGACATAAAAATGACATGGACCTCTCCAACATTTGTATCATTAGTTGAGATTTTTCAGCTTGGATGGATGATGGGGTATGATTTGTAAATAGTTTCTTGAAGATTTGGAGGTTTTTTTGTCGAGTGCATTGGGGTTATCCAATACGATATCTCCATTATCTAAGAATTCTTGGACAATGTTTTTAAAAGTTATACAATTACCGTCACTATGACCTTTAACATGGTGATAATTGCAGTAATTATTCTCCTTGTACCATACATGTATAGGATGAGAAGGGTTAAAACCAATATGTATTTTGATTGGTGGAAGAGTGATTGCTCCAGCTTTTAGAAAATTTTCCAAAAAGAATAATAATGTTGTCCAATGGGACTATATTTTCATTATCCTTTCTTCAACTTGAAAGTTATAATAGGCAAGAGGTAAGAAGAAGGTTTTGATTGGTTGTATGGATGAGAAGAGCCATCTTTTAAAACCATGGCATTAGAAAATCCTTTTTCTTTAGAATAATTATTTTGTGGTTTGAACAAAGAAGAAGAATCATTTTTTAAGGGAGTGTTTTGTTACGTAATTACAACTTCTTCTCCTCAATACCACAGATTTCAAGTTTCTAGGCCATTGTGAATGCCTCGTCGAATATATGAATTTTTTTGACTTGGATATTTGGCACGATGTGTCTAGCACAAGCTCGGGTAATTTTTGACTTGGGTATTTGGTGCGATGGAAGGTTATGACTTAGTTTGAGGTAGTTAGAATGTGCTTTGGTTAATCGAGGCCATGCCAATGAGCGAAAAAAGTCTGTGAAATAATCATCCTCATATTGATGCGTGGCATACAAGTTGGTCATTGTAATCTTCTTGAAAATGTTGATAAAAAAGTGGTCTAGAAAATCTTTAGTTAACTAATTGAATGAAAAGATGGAGTTCTTGGGTAGAGCACTATACTAATCAAGTAGGTTCCATCAAGGAGATTGGGAATGTTCATAGTAGAAATGCGTCATCGTTAGTGATGAGATAAGAAACATGTTTAAAAGACCAAAAATGTTGTTGTGGGTCTTCATGACTATTGAATTGGTTGAATTTTGGCATTTCACAATGCATAGGGTATGGATGAATTGGAACGAGAATGGTGAATGTCAACATTCAAACTCATTCATATATCAAAGAGTTACGTGAGTTAAAGACTGATGCTCCTAATGTTTGTATCTTATCCATCATCATTTTGATAAGATCAATTTTTCGTTGTGATGATGGAGTACACCATCAACTATAAGGGGGAGATAAGATGGGTATGATGTGGATGAAACTCCGGTATGTCGTGGTGCCAAGTACAAAAAAATGTGATGAGGAATATAGGATGAGATGGATGTCATGCTAAAATATCCAAGATAAGCGGTAGATGAAATAGGAGGTTGTTGATGATAGGTGTAGGTAGTTGGGATGGACATAAAGACTCTCGTAGTGATCAATGGAAGAGACTGCAGGATGGAGAGGACTTTTGGAAGAGAGTGTGGGCTACCGACACTAGAGGTGGTTAGGTTGCAAAATGTACATGGGAAGTAGATGATATAGGTATGCCTACACTAAGGGTAGGGGATGATGATATGGTAGACGTCATAGGGGCGAAGAACATTGAGGGTACAATAGTTGTCATAGGTACAAAAATACGATAATGTGTGGTCAAATAGAGAAACCATAAGGGATGAGGTACACGAAGGTAATGATGTACTAGTAGTGATTGATGCAGAAGTGAGGGAAACATGGGGAGGAAAATATATAGGCATGTCATTTATAAGTTTTCTAGATGAGTCACATGTGGATGAGTGAGAGAGGTAATACTATAGTGCAGTGGGGTTTTGATCAAGGAGCCTTGGTAACTCCTTGTCACCTGGTATGTATGGTAATAGGATAGTTGGGGTACATAGCTGATGAAACTTAAGGTAGCTATGGGATAGGTGGGAGCAAATGGTAGCTAGCATAGAACACAAGATCATTGGCTTGTCGATGACTCACAACCATGTGACTGGAAGTAGAACTTGTAATCTGATCTCTACCGATGATAGAGAAACATAGAAAGATGGATCAAAATTGATCTGAAAGGAGCAATTTGGTCATTGATTTGATTGAAAAAAACATAAAGAATGATTCCAGTTTATGATGGTAATTTATACCGATTGATGAATCGAAGTTTATTATGTGGAAAATTGAAAGATTTGAAAACTTGGTGATAAAGGGTGAATCAGGTGAAATTGTGTTCTTAAGGTGATATAAAAGACATAGAAATGTAGTGGAGTGATAGAGGAAGTCATAGCAAGTTATGGAAGTTATTTGAGCGTTGTTTTAGTTAAGTGATCAAAACAAAAGGAAATGAAAACAATCATTAAACTAATGGTAGTTGGATGAATTAACCAATAAGCGGTAACTACAATGATATTGGCTACTGTGAATGAATAAAATATTAAAATATAGAGATGAAAAGGTATGAATGAGATGGATCTAAACTTTGTAGGTGATAATAGAACACAAAAAAGATGATAAGGTGATAACAAGTCACATAAAGAAAAGAAATGTAGATTGAATGCTATTTTGGTATAAATGACCAAAAAACACAAAACCAATGGAAGTATGATGATGTAACCGATGGTGGTTGCTAGACCGATACTTAGTAACTATGAAATTTGTGAAGAGATAAAAAAGTGAATTTTTGTAATTTAGATCAAATAAAAGGCTAACCCAAAATTATGAGTATAACAATGATAGATCCTAACACATTTAGAAACTGTCCGTAATACACCAACTATGATTGTGGAGTATGTAGGGAGAGAAAAATGGAGAAAGATGAAAATCATACCTCAAAACATAAATCAAGAAAAAAATAACAAACATGAAATCCTATGTTGTAGATTTTATGTTATGGCTTACGCCATTTAGGACTGACTTGTGAATAGAATAGAATTTTTGTTAGTGAAGATGCCCTACGAAAATTGAAAACTATGGCTGGATTTAGGTAAATTTTGCTTGGGGTCCCCAATATATACTTCACAGTACACGTGGCCCTACTCTAATATGATTCTTGGCCACAACACTAGCCGCTCCATTGTGAATTCAATTATTAGTCACGAATGGTAAAAAGGAGGGAATATGTTTAAGCGGTGAGTTATTTTTTTAAGTGATTTGGTTTGGGAATTTCTACACAAAGTGAACTATGATTTAATTTGTCAACCATTAGTTGGTCATGACTTTCAGCATATAGGTTGTCCAAAATTTAAATGAGCTAAAATGTAGCAGGAAGAAATGAGATGAAAATATTTTAAACCCAAATCCACAATGAAATTCGATGAGATAAATGATGATACACAAGAGTATGTCTTTGACTAATGTAATACAAAATAAAAAGAAGCATTCTTTTTAGTCCAAAATACGAGTTTCACTTGAGAAAATTAGAAGAGGAAGTATGTTCGAAGGAAGAAGTTTTAATGTGAACTCTTTCAAAAGGAAATAGACACACAATGATTCCATAATAATGAACAATGCAAAAGAACCCAAATGGAGTCCCACCGAGTGTTCCAAAATGTTTCACTAATATGTTTTACACTTTCTAGGATGAAACAGATAGAAAATAGATGGTTAAGTAGGAATACCTGTGAAGTGAAGGTGGAAGGTAGAATGTGCGTGTTGTTGATGTTGTCCAAGATGATCATAGAGAACACCTTTTTGTCTCGGAAGGAATCCTGTAAATGCAAAGAAATACCACAAGAAGAGTATTAAATAACATATGACAGTGGACTACCTAGCATATGCTAGATCAAGGATGACAAGAAGCGTGGTGCTTCCTAGATAATTTTTCAATCCACTGTTTGATAACAATTTAATGTAAACATGAAACTGAAATAAATAGGTCCTATTGCAATGTAATGATTTAGGTTTCTCATACACACAATACACTAGATTAAATACTAAATATAAAATGTAAGACTAAATTTTCTTAGAACTAGGGTTTTGTTCAGTCAAGAAGGTCTGTTAGAGGTATTATAAGGGTGCAGGGCTAGCTAGTTGAAGTTTGGGTTAGTTTTGGATAAATGGAAGACTTTTTGGTCTTAGAATATAAAATGACATAGAGACAATTATTATTCGGGTGACTGATTCCGGTGTGGGGATGAAACCGATGATGGTCGGGAATCGATGTTGGTAGGGGCAATAGGTAGTAAACTATTAGAAATGGATTTTTAGGCTCTTTGTGATTGCACTGAGAGAGTGAGGATAGTGTGGTTTGGGTCATAATATGGCTAAGAAGACTCGAAATACTAAGGAGGAGAAGAAGGAGGGTAAAAGGGCTCGGGGTTGTTGAATAGTGGGTTAGTGGGAACAAGGTGAAATATGGGTAATAGAAGAAATTAAATAATGAAAGGAGTAAGGGATCTATAATGGAATAAGCACAAATGATTAAAATCAAATTACTTACTTGGTATTTTGCAGATCCCATGAATGGAAATGGTTAGTGGTTAATCAGAGAAGAGATGTCTAGGTCTAGTGTTGTGACAGGTGAAACTGTGTGCTCACGTGAGTATTCAAATGCTCTAGAAGGAGAACCAACTACTTGTCTTACATTGTGGTTGTGTGTGATTGTCATCTGGATGCATGAAAGCTTGAAGATTACAACTTGAATGTATTAAGGATCCAATAAGTGAATGACCAACCCGGGTGAAGAGTTGTGAAAGTGTATATAAAGTGACCAATGATGGTTAGGTAACAAGTGCCAACAAAGAATAAAATGGTGTTGGTTAGGGTGAAATAATTCTTTTTACCAAGAAATATGCGAGATCTTCCTAGATTTGGCATGTTTTCCAAGTTAGTCTGTTTAGGGAAGTTATTTTCTCGTTTGAAATTATAGGAAGATCGTAGAAGAAGTTTAATTAGGTTTAAGAAGAAGAATCATTTAGTTAGGCCAAGGGGTGACTCAAGACTAGGTGTGATGACTCGGTGCTTAGAGTGATGACTTGGTCATTGTGAGTTAAATGCCCCTGGAATGAGTCCAAGGTGAGGTGGATGTGTTAGGATTAAATTAACTTAATTAAAATAATTAAATTAATTAATAACGTGAGGATGAATATTAATTCAATTATAAGTGATTAAATTAATATCAATGTGGGGTAAAGGGGTCATGGCTAGGTAAATGTGTTACGTTAATTAATTGAAATGGGTCAAGGGGATTGTGACCCAAATTTGGTGTCTACACCTTAAGTTGAAATTGGTCATAAACTCTTGTGTTGCTCTTTTAGTTATCATTAATTGTTCTATCGGTGACATGTTGTCTGATTTGTCTTCTATCTAGTTACTGAGAAAGTAGTCCCAAAATGCTCCCATGTTGTAACTTTTACTATGGCAAGAATTCTATTCCAAATGAGAGATTGTCCCTTAAAAGATGAAACAAATAACCTCAATACCACATTCTCTTGAGTTATGTTATCAATAAAACACAAATTTGATAAATCTCTTACATGGTAAAAAGTTGTTGTTTTATTTTCCCCACTAAAATAAGGTTGGATTTTAAGCATTTCGATGGTATAAGATCAAATTTAGTAATAAAAAAGAGATGGCCATAAGTGAAAGTTACGAAGGTTAAAATTAATTGGGCAGCCATTGGGGATATAGGGATTTGAAATACAATATTTTGGAAAACAATAGGAGAACTTGGCCTATTATAAGGGACATAATTCCTAAATCTTCTTCTTTTAGATGAATTAAGAAGTAGTTTCAAGAATTTATATGGATTACCTCTAACCGAATACCTTATTATCACCTTAGGCATGAAACGTAAAGTACTTGTCTGAAATCAACTTCTTGGAGTCATGGAATGTGTTATGCTTTAAATATTTAATTTATGAGAAATCATCAATATAGTCCTTGAACTTGGAAAAACTGAAATTAATCCCTCCTTGAATAAGCTAATATTCACTATAACATTGTTGATCTGCCAAAATCATCATCTAGAATAGTAAAGGAAATGGGCAATTGAAACTAGTTAAGTGGTTCTTGGCTGATTACAATCATAAATCAGCGTTTACGTCCTCTTGAGTGTTGATCACTCTTCCAAAAAGAGATCATGTTGTTTATTTTGAGAAACTAAATTTTTAGGTGCAACCATCGAAAAACACTATCTTTATCTGCATGTTGAAAATAGTCACATAATCTTATTTGTGGTCCTATCCACCACTACAAAGTGGATCATTTTGAGACAATATTATAATTTCATCTCTAAGTTCCCACATTTTTAACATTTAATAATTTATTTATTTTATTTATCGTGCACAAGAAATAATTTTATTGTTCTCTCCTTTTACCTTTCTCCTCTTCTCTTCGAGCTAGTTCCCCTCACCCATTATTTATTCTTTGAGTCTTGGGGGTTATGATTCAAGGGAGAGAGGTGGATTTGATTCATACTACTTGAGTGGAAGACTAGTGTTTGATGTTAGGGAGGTACCAAGATTCGGGCCCTTTTGTTAGCTCTTTTTAACACATTAGGGCATACAAGGATGTTCAACAATGAGATCGGCTTTGTAGACGTCCTAAAATTTGTAGAATTTGCAATTCAAAGTGTCAGACCTAGGCAGGTTTTGATTTAAGTCAAGGTTGAGGCTTTAAACCCTATTGTCTACAAGATCCTTAACCCAAATCAAACGTGTAAGACATTATTTGTATACTTACTCCTTAATGAAAAATTCAGTTTATATTTCATTTTTGTTTTGGATTTTTCCTTCTAAGAAACTGCAAGTTTACTGTTAACTCTTAACTAATTTGCAGTCATTCAAAAATTTTGATTTATGGAAAGGGCATATCACGTTTATTTTGGGAGGAGATGACAGGGTTAGAACCCTAGCTATTCAACTAGCAAAGCATGTCTTCGAAGCTTCTAGGATCATTTCCACTACAAGCACGGGAAAATTAGATTTTTTTAAAACCTGGGGGTAGATCTGGTGGTGGATTACACACAGGAGAGCTATGATCAAGTGGCAGAGAAGTTTTATTTTATTTTGGACACCTTAGGTATGTGCTTCGTTTCTTTCCACCTATGTCTCCTTAGTGAGGTGTTGGGTTTTATCCATAGGTCCATGTGGGGCTAGATAAGAATGAGGCATGGTTGTTTGTTCATCTTTTTTTGTTTGTGAATGGACTTGTGTTTATTTTTCTGTATTTTTTTCTTTTTTTTTTTTGTCTATATAGATAGGAGTGGAATAGGCCAGATCCTCCAAAGTTCTATCCTAAGGAGAGAAGGGGATGAAGGAATAATTAATACAGAGTTTGGTGGCCATGTCCAACTGTAACGCCTTCATTTGGATTCAGTGAACACTCTAAGAATCCTCAACATTCTTCTTTTCCACCCACAATAGAGAGGCTACTAAAAATTTGTGAGTCAACAAAAATCATAAACCTCCATGATTATAAGTTTAATGGGAATGGGACGTGGATTTTGAATGTTTGTTTTGCTCTCCTTTGTCAATTCCCAACACCACATTAATTTCACACACTGCCAAAAAAAAATTCATGGTTGATCATTCATGTGCAAAATATAAATATCGATGTTGAAGATAATTTTGACCAATAAAATAGATTATGTTGATATTTCTTCCATAGAGAGATAAAAAAATTATGCTATTTATACCTGTAAAATCGTGGACTCCTAACATCTATCAAGATTGTATATGAATAATTTATTAGAAAGTTGGTCCTTGATGTAGGAGCTACTTCTAGGATAGACGTTCTCCTTTCGAGAAAATTTTGATGTGAAAACAATGATGCAACCAGCCATTAAGTAATCAGGATCCATAATGCAGCAATGTTAGTGAATAACCAGGAAAAGGCAGTGAAAACCATAAGGGGTTTTTACCAATTTCATCTTTCAAGAAAGTGATATCTCAGATTACTCTTTCCTGATATCCCAATTTATCTGTATGATTTGAAAATTATATATAGTTCATCAGCTGAGTACTTACTGGTTTCAATATGTTCATTGTGGACTTTGGCAAGGTCCATACTATAATGACTATACTTGCCAAAAGACATGCATATTTTTCTAATACCCAATCCTTGAACTTGGATCTGTCTAACATTAACCATACAATCCAAGTAAATTTACATGTCAAAACTAATGCCAAGAGGCATGGATAAATAATTTCAATCCATATATTGAATTTTTTTTTTTTCCATGTATTTCTCCAATAGGTACTTAGCCATTGGGCTTGGGTCATTATCACTTCCAATTCTGTAGTGATCTCCACTGCCATTCCTGTTAATGCTTCAGTTTCATTCTTATACTTCCATGCATTATATTTTACAGTTAAAATGACTGGGAAACTTCTGTCTTCAGTTAAAAATGTTGTGACACTTCCCTCTTCTGGAGAATCTTCTATTGACTATTGGGAACTAATTTTTGATTGTTGAACATTTTTTCCAACTTCTAGAATGAAAATAAGAGAAATGTAAGCGGGTATTAAGGAAAATAATTAGTGAAATACTTCATAATTATTTTCACACCTTCACTGTCCCATAATTATTTTGAATGTGAATTTTTATTATCATGATCTTCTCCTAATGTTTTGTGAACTCAGTGCAAGAATAAATATTAATAAGGGTGAATCAAGTTTCAAAAATATACAAATAAATTTCTATGTTGTGTTAAATGTGTTTAATTGGTTCAAAAAAAATGTATTTAAATATAAATTTAGAAAACTGACCATATCTCTGTTGTCCATGACAACAAGGGATTTAAAATCCTTACGGTATTTAACATCATATTCATTTAGAAATTTCCTAAGAGTTTCATCCGCATCATATCCATTCTACTAAACAAAAATTTCCAATAATGCCAAATTTCAAGAAACAAAAAAATATTATAGTGGATGTGGAAGGATTTACCTTTGCTTGTGTTTCATTTTTTTACCCAGCTTGAATCTTATCCTTCATGGAAAAGAAAATGTTTTTATTACCTTTTTGTTCATGGTTCACATGCTTTTTATTTCTTCGTAACTATATTCTCCCTTTCTTGTTAATACAAAGCTTTTAATCTTGGGTATTTCTTAAGCTAAAATTGGTAATTTTGATGTTAGCAATAAAGCCCGTTGAGTTGTTGTAGTCGGTAAAACATTGTAGTGCTCACTTCCCTTCGGTGCTTGTTATATTTTGATTTCAATTACTATTGACTTCATGCATGGATATTATTGTATCATTTTGGTTTAGTATGATGTTAGATGATAGAGACACTTTGACTATTGATGGATTTCGATTCATAGTATGATTTGTGTGGACCCTTAGAGAGACATTTTATATTGATGACGATGTGTTGTTAACATATTTATATATTTCTGACATTCGAAATTCTCATCATATTGAGTAGGATTTAGCAGTTGAACTAATCTTGTCATCCTATCAGTATTGATGAAATATAGAATTGAGATTTTGTTGGAATTTTAAAATAGTAACATTATTTGTCTAGATGATGATTTAATTTATATATGGATGATTGTTGACTTATATGCGTATATTTTATCTTGGATGTTTTGATGCGGCCATGAGGTCAAGGAGGTATTGTGTGATTTTGTAGGTAATTATATCACAACAATAAAAGGGGGATTAGAGACCAACCACATCGGAATACTAGATGGATAAAACAATGGTCACCATGGCAACTTGTGTTATGTTGTGTGTGTTATTATTTGTTGTTAGGGGGTCCCCATGGGGGGATGACCTCCAATTGTGACCAAGGGTGTGTGTATAGTTCTTTTCCTTTCTTTTATTTAATTTTGGTGTATGTGATTTAATTTGTGATGTAATTCTCTTTTATCATTAATTGGTTTATGTGTCTTAATTAAGTGAACTAATCATATTATTAAGCTAAATTTTGATGTGACAAAGGGATTCATTTATTGGAGTAGTTGGGTCTTTGGTTCTTGTGTTTATTAGTTGAGTGTATGTGATTTTGAGTGTTGTACACTCCACCCTACTTGGGAAACTCGGATTTGGGCTTAAGGGCCATTTTTGGAGGCTTGTGGGACAAGTTAAACTTGGGTTGGGGGTCAAAAATAGACCCCATTATGTGTTTTGGAAGAAAAAGGTGAGTTTTAATTGCACTTTCTTACATGTGTTTAAATTTTGTCCTTAAAGGGTGTGGGTTGGAGTGGTGTGTGTAAGAGGTTTTTCATACCTCTCAACCACCCATTTATTATGCCTTGGGGTATGGGTTTGACTTGGGTGATGTGGGATGGAGAAGAAATGATGTGGCATCCTACATGGAGCCACATCATCTCCCTCTTCCTCTTTTCTATTTATTAGAATTTTTGGGAAGTATTGGGGTTACTTGCTTGGTTTTGGCTCTTTGATTTTGGAATGATTGCTTGTTGGAGTTTAAGGGTGCTTGGAATTTCTTGAGTTTGAAATATTTTGGGACTTTCTTGAAAAGTGGAGCTTTACCATGGCAAGGTAGGGTCTTGCACCCTTGTTTTCTTCTTTATTTTCTTATATGTTATGTGTTGTATGGATGTTTTTTCTTGTTTGAAGTGTTGGGTAGTAAATTGGCTTTAGGTTGTGTTGAGATAGTGAAATGGGGATGAAATATGTTGGGAGGCATAAGAGCTTCTTTGTGTGTTTAGGAGGGAGTGGGTTTTGGATGCCCCACCTTGTTCTCTTTTGTTATTTTGTGCATTGTGGGAGCCATAAGAGAGAGGGAGGCATAAGAGACATATATTTGTAATTATAGGGAGGCATAAGAGATTTTGGGGTTGATTTTTTTTTGGAGGATTTTTGAGGTGGGCATCCAAACCCTTGGGAGGCACAAGGGTATCCCCATATTCCTTTCTCTACTTGGCTTATTTTAGAGCCATTGTTTTGGGAAGTTGTTGTGCTTAAAAATGAGTGTTTTTGTGGTTATATTTCTTTTGTGTTTGTTTCTTGAAAGTAAGTGTGGAAGCATTGTATAGTTTTCATGTGTTTGATCCATCCCTTATTGCCTTGTGGTTGGGGCTCGGGGGCCAATGAGGAGGATTTATTCTCCTCCTCATTGGAGTTTTGGTTAGGTGGAGAGTGTTGCCTCTCCCCATTTGTTGTTGTGATCAAGTGGAGAAAATATGGAGCCTTGTTGGAGATTTGGAAACTTGGAGCACTTATAGAAGACTAAGAAATCTTCCATTATAGTTACCTTCTTGTAAAAATTCCCACTTCAAGTGGAAGATTATTGTATTGTTTTTGAAAGAAAGGTTGCATTGAATATTGGTTATTAAGATTGTAATGCATGTGGGAAAGAAAGAAATTTTAGTAAAGCAAGTTTGATATAATAGGAATGTGATTGGAAAGAGAAAACAACTTGTTCTCATTTTAGTTGATTTGTATTCTTCATTAGGTGTGTTATTCTTGTTTTTATATATTATTGGAAAATTTTGTTAGAAATTGCTTGTGGAAATGATTGTAAACTTGTCATTGTAAAAGGAAAGATTCATTCTTATTGATATATTTACATTTGATGGCTAGTAGATTTCATTTTTTATTCTTTGAGTAAGAAAAGTTTAAAACTCATATGTGGCTATGGAAAAGTTTTCAAAATTTCTTTGATTAGTTGGTTTGTCAACAAATGTATTATATTTCCTTTAAATTATAGTGGAGTAAAGGAAAAGGCACGGTTACGAATTAGACCATAGCTTTGTTGGATTAGATAAATTTATTATTAAGTTAGTATACATTTACATATAAACTCAATATTAAATTATGTAACAATAAGTGGAATTATGATTGATTTTTAACTTCTTATAAAGTATTATCAAATTTACAAGGAATTTTAAACTGAAGGGTCATGGTTTAGTTGACACTAGTAATATTCTAGTATTATTTTATTGCTAATAATAATAATTATATTAAAATATTAATGGTTGTTATTATTTTGATATATTATATATACACTTATATTAATAAATTATATATGTTTTTAAATCGTGTGTGTGTGTGTGTGTGTGTGTGTGTGTGTGTGTGTGTGTGTGTGTGTGTGTGTGTGTGTGTGTGTGTGTGTGTGTGTGTGTGTGTATTAGACAAAAATTTTATAACAAAAAGAAAACGTTAAAGGAAACCGCGGAATATGGGCTTAGCTTTTGTTTGTTTAAAGGAATTTTTTTGTGGGGAGGGTCATTGACCCCACCCCTACCCCATTTAATGGGATGGGGGTGGGGTCGATGACCTCACCCCAAAAGAAAAACCAAACTAAATAAACCCAAATGGGTCATACCCCCACCTCAAACAAATAAGAAAATACCTCAACCTTTGAAATTGTCTTCTCGGTTGTTTTTGGGGTTTACGTAGTCCCAAATCCGTGGGTAGGTCTTCTTTAATTTTTTTGTAAACACACACACACAAACAAATATATATTAAACATTGTATTTTATTTCTTCAATTTGGGTTCTATTTAAATAAAATACACACACACACACACACACACACACACCGATATGTATGTATGTATGTATGTATGTATGTATGTATGTATGTATATGTATATGTGTATATATATATATATATATATATATATATATATATATATGTATATATATTCTTTTACCCAAGTGAAAACATATACCAATTTAACCATATCACTAAAATGGGGCAAAACCCATATGCCCATTTGGGAAAATATTAAAATAATGAGATGAATAAAATAAATAAATACATTGAAACCCTAGGTAAGGGTGTAAATAAAACAAGAAAATAGATGAAGCATGTGTATCCTTCCAAAAGCTTGAGATGGCCTCTCATGGCTTCCTCCTCCTCCTCCACCAATCTACAAAACAAAAGAATGAAACAATAAGACAAACAAAAGAGAAAGAAGCCTTTCATAAGAAAACTTAGGGTTAGTTGAATCCCTAGATCTTGTGGCCCCAAATGAATCCATCCAATGGATGAGATTCATCCCTACAAAAAGTAGGTGGGGAGTGGGTGAGAGAAATTCAAATTTAAAATGCATGGGTTGACTTATTTTAGGGGCCACTTTAGTTGTGTAGGGAGTGGGATTATTTTTCTAACCCTTGTGTTTAATTAAGGACCTTGTTATATTGAATGTAAACTTTGACACCTTGTGTGTATAATAGAATTTTATTATTTAATCAATTAGACCTAAACCTTTGAAATTAAATTGAATAGGTTTAATTTAAGGGTGAATTAAATTGTACTAAAATAAATAGTAGTGAAGCCTAAGCCTTACTTTAGGATAAGTAATTACTAACTGGTATGGGGAGTTTTTAATATTTTTAATTAAAGGGGAAGTTAATATTATTAAATAAATAAAAGTTTAAAAACGAGAAAAGTAGGACCGAAATTTTTAACCTAGTTTTTCGAGTATGATTTTAAAAAAAAATTCTTCCATGATTCTTCTAGTTAACCTAGGTTGTTCTTGGGTTTCATGCGGGATTTCTTTGTGCGCGTTACTGAAACGCTCTATCTAAAATATTTATCAATGAATTTCAGATCATTTTAATTTTATATTATTTGATTTGCCATAAACAAATAAGTGTAAAGAAAATTAAATGATACCTGGACCATTAAGTTGGATTTTTCTATTCCGCATTCATCAAAGATGATGACAACAATAGGATGTTTTACATAAGGATTCAAAAATAACGTAGCCAAAGCATTTGTGTAGTCAATTCTCCCTGATCCGTTTACATAAATAAATATTATAAATAGTAAAATTTAAATTGTTACATCTTCTCACTTCAAGAAGAGAATAATTATTTACCAAGATTTTCTGATATGGTTTGTTAGTCATTCCCTATTCTGCAATCTTTTGACGTTTCTTTAATCTGCAAACAAAACAAGAAACCCTCAACAAAAATGAAGCTACATGATGACTATTAAATAAAGCACTATAAATGAGGTGGCTATAATTTCCATTCTATACATTCTCCTTGATTATTTCGGTTAATAGTTTCTTCCATTCTAGATCCTTGGTGGTAATCTCTTCAATTTGATATCCTTTGGTGATTAGTTCTTTCATCATTTCTATGTCTCCAAGAGAAGCGATTGTTTTTAGCAACTTACATGTCTTCAATTCTTCTCTAATTTTTTATTTTTGTTTCAAAAAAATATTCCAAATGGATCATCATTCCTTAGATTTTGGGTATAAGTATCGAAGCTTTGATGTAGATGCACATAAAAGGAGCCATTTCTCTTCGTTATATTTGCATCTTTGTAAAATCAATTTATCCAATTCTATTTTATCTCCTCGAGTTTCTGATTGCACTGCATAATGAAGTCCATTCCTATCATCACAGTCAATTTCTTTCATGGATCTAGGCACCTTAGCTCAAGAGAATATTTATTGTGCATCAAGTCTCCATATTTCGTGGCTTTATGAAAAGTCGTTTGTCTAATGAAATATGCTCTTGTTATATTTTGTGATATTCTTATGGTTGGACAAGAGCACTTTCACCAGGTCTTTTTTTCCTTGTGAAGTAGCACCATGCAATGGGGTTAGATCCTTGTGGTCTATCAAATCATTCATAGGCATATATTTCTTCAAATATTCTTCAAGAAACATTCTAAGAACAACTTCCTCATTCTGTTTTCCTTCAACTGCATCATATATGGGGTTTTGGCCATTTATGTCTTTGCTATTTATTATTTTGGGATTTATTTCTAGAAATTTCTTGCAGACATTTGAATGTCCATTCAAAGCTGCATCACGGAGAGAGGTATTTCCCCTATTTTTGCACCTTGCCGCAAACTTGTGATTTTTTTTAATTTTTCATAATATCACATTGACCATTTCCTCTTCTTTTGTAACGCCCTCAAATTTGACACACAAATACAACATTAAACATACCGGAATATTTTTTTGACTTTAAATGCTCACTACACAATACCACATGGGCTCCAACAGATAAAATGAACATCACATAAGAAACTTACACAAACATTTACCCACATAGCCAACATTAGAACACTATATACATTTGGATGTCACACTTTCCCTAATGAACAAATACTAGTTGTAACCCAATGACAAAAGGGACCCAAGGATTGGAAAATCCACAACACAACACTACCATGGCTACATCTTAGTTTTGATTAAAATTCTAAGATAATTTGTCATGCAAGGATAAATTATCCTTTTTCCACCTACACATTCTTAAATTCATTTAAAATTCAACTTACAATACAAACACTTAATTTGGCTCTTTATCCCTTATAATAATATCCATAGCTTAAATAATTATTTTCCATATTTCAAAATGCATACAAAATTCCTAATTCTCTCGTTCTTATGTTAAGGTTTTGTTTCTCAGACATTTATTTGATGTTTAAATTTTACCCTTATTACACAAGGGAAACTAACATGAATTCAAGGAAGAAATCTTAGGATTCAAGGAAATTTAGATTCAAGATACCTCTTCCCATAAATATTTTTCCATCACGGTATCTTTATTTTCCTTTTATAGTTGATATGGTTCACTAACTTGTTTGAGTCAATTCTACATTTTCACCTCATAATTTTTTATTTAGATATATACATTTAAGAACTTATGTTTTCTGTAAAGTTTGATCTCACTAAGAGAAATTCATATTCTTCTTTTTTAACAACATAATAATGCCTCATTAATTTATAAGGACTTCAAATATGGCATTATTCCTAACCAAAATCTCATTAATTCTTATAATCTTTACACTTATGCCATACTTTGGTCTCACTATTGGCATTGTTTTAGAACAATTATAATTCAAATGATACATAATTTACACTTAGGGATTCATGACTACAAGGAGTGATGACCTTGCACAAAATAACTCATTTCATCACTCTTAAACACTCAAGTATTAAATGCCTAATACATGACAACCCAACAACTATATGCTTCTCAAATTTCTTCCAAGGAACTATTTAAATCATTTAGTAAATATGCATCAACGTTTCTTTCACCAATACCCTTAAGAGAGGCTCCATGATCTATTAAATTCAAAAGCATTCATGGATGGGGAAAAAATTACACCATACGAGAAGCACATGGTAACCGACTAATAATTACACCATACAAGAAGCACATGGTAACCCACTACTACATGCTAAGGGACACATTTATCTAAGAGGGGGAAAGGGGTTCAAATGTAAAAGTTATAAAATTTTATGTGTTCAAAATCCTTCTAAAGCAATATTTACAATATTTGATAATCATACATCATATGTCCTTTACTTAATCACTAAGATCTTAAGGATTATGATTTCACACTCAACAAAGTTTGGATTCCTAGGAAATTAAGTATTAGATGCATGTTACAAGGAGACATTCAATTATAAATTTTACACACCTTACTAAGGTCACAACTAGAGTGATTGAACACCCTTATCTCCAACAATCATCATGTAACTCTAGGTAAATTTGATACTTCTTATCAAGCTGACACTCTTGTTTGAGAGGGGTTAAAGGGGATTCACACTCAATATTATCATGTGTAGGTAACTAAAATATAGGATCCAATCAAATCATTTACATTCATCTTAAAATAATTTCACTTAATTTGATTTAAATAGAATTTTAAATTAGTTGTGTAACCCATTTGTTAATAAGGAACATTTGCATGCTCAAGAGACTACTGGATCTCATCGTAGGGAATTTCCTCAAGAACATAATTACCTAGTTTCACATCATACATTAATTTCATAATGGGACAAGGGGAGAATATGAGGGAGTAACTCTTCTTTTAAATATCAAGGTTCACATTAAAATTTATGCATCATGGATTCCATTTCTCTCAACATGATGATTTGAACATGTTTCAAGAAATATCTAAATTTTTTATTTTCTCCTATCATACCATTTCATGATTACCATTTAACAAAGTAATCATAACTTAAAATGTTGTTAAATTGCAAAATTAACTCTTAGAATTATACCATATAATACCAAATGATAATATAAATTGGGTGTCCAGTTAATTTATACTCCCAACTTAAAGGTAAATTTCAAGAGTAGTTGGGGATCTTTGAAACCTAAAACTCTTCACTTTACATGTATGTCAAGCGAAGAGGGTTTTACATTATGTTAAATTTTGGTTTCCCATGTAGTACTACCTTAAGAGAACAAAGTTTTCTTACTACAGATGACTACCAATCCAGGAGGGAACCCCATACTCAAGAAAATGCTTAACCATGTTATTCCTAATCTGTCGGGTTCATGACAATGTCACCGAGCATACGAGCTAAGATAAAAATCTCAAAATTGGGATTTTATTTCCTTAAGATAGATTTTTCCTTCGATTTTAATGATTTAGGTTAATCTTATGGTTTTAGTTTTCCGCATTAAGAAGGATCACGCGAGAAGTCAGTTATGCAAGAGTTTTATACAAGGGTTGATTGTTTTATTTAGATTTTCTTAGTACGTTATCAAGGAAATTAACATAACACACCAAATATTTAGTCATCAATTTCACACTAAAAAGGAACTATGAGATGTCAAACTCAATTACATTTAATATATATATCCAAATTTTTACAATACATAATTTTGAATCAAAATGACACTCATGGTCAGATGCACATTTCCCAATCACCGTAAACACTTGCAACTCATACATATTAAAAAAATCAATAATAAAACTTTTAAAATATTTATCATTATTGTTGCTACAACTTGTATGATTACATTTTTCTAAATAAAAATTTATAAATTCACTAGTAAAATTTCTTTCTTCGTATCTCGGTACTTGTAACCACCGCATGGTCGACAAGTGTTGGCATGAAATCTAACTCAATCTAACATAATTAATGTTTTTAGTTTCCCATTTACATAATAAGAATAATTCACACACAACAAAAAAGGGTTAAATAGATATACTCATTTCATTTCATTGAATTTCAAATCTATCGAATGAGAGATAAAGAGATAGGGAAGAGAGAGAATAGAGAGAAACAATAATTTTCCACATGAAACATTTAACACAACAAGCCACAAAAGATAGTTTCATATAGTTATTTACAAGGTTAAATAAGTTTTAATGATGGTTTATTATCTTGACCAATGTCATACATCTTTCTTTTACATTTTCCTACTAGCTGTCAAAACATCTATTTTTAGCATGGAAGCTCAAAAACTGTGCTCAAAAATTAGATTTCGATGGGTAAATGCACAATGGGTAAATTCCTATGTTTCCTCCTATATACCAAGAATTCACAGGAAGTGACATAGTTGAGAACCATCAAAAGGGTTACAAACATCGATTAGTTTTCTAGAGCCACTAGTCGTAATTGATCCAATTTGACCTAGTGAAACAATGAACTAAGGCCTACAAAACCATTTTTCCAAACTAGCTAGAAATGATTATTTTCCCCAAGCTGAAGGTTACACATAATTTTATAGTAAAAATACTAGAGGGTTGTGAAGGTGGATCAACATTTCTTTTCTCGGGAGGTCTAAATGGCGAGTCAAAATGAAACCAAACTTTTCACTTTTAGAAGCTTTCTAAAACTACAAAACGTGGTAACAGAGCTCCTAGAATGGGTGAAAAAGGGAAAATATTGTCAAAAAATCAGATCCGGGGCTTTAAGGGACTCCCCAAATAACAAGGAACGCATAAGAAACTTTATGTCTCTTTTAAGGTGTTGAGAAAATTATTTTGCAGTCTCGGCATATTGTGTTTTCTAACTTTGCAAGGTAGACAAAACTAGATTATACACCTACTCGTTAGGCTGCCACACTACTCGTTAGGTTATACACCTTGCAAGAATACTTATCCATGACACTACATCTTAATGAGGCATTATGTCAAACACATGGCCAACTCTTTTTATGGGTCCACATTTTTCTTACATATCTAACATGTCATTTCCCATAAAGTAATCTACCTACAATCATCTTCTCATTGTCTCTTAATATGTACTATTCCACTGGTCTAGAGTAGTCACTTAGCAATGGCCAAAAGCACAATACCTGAAATCATGTAAGCATGTGAAATCACATTTTGTTCATTTATTTTGTCAAACACTTCCTAAGCATTCAACGAGAATTCCACATTTGACATACATGCTGATAAGTGCATTGAAGAAAAATGTGTCTAAGAAAAATCCTCTTCTACTCATACCGGTGTGGTTTTCCTCCGACAATGCATTTTTTCATAATACGGCTATCCAAAAGACATGATTGTGTAGAAGGCTCTATATATGCTCTAAAATATGCAATACATTGAGATCTTATTTTATCGCATGCCATGCTCTCCTTGCAGCCCATGTGACCACATTTCATTCAGGCATTTACTCGAATAACTCACATGCCAAAAGGATGTTTCCCACATTTTGCATACGATTAACAAAACAACAACATACAACAGTTATTTTCGTTTCAAGATGATTTAACCCACTTATGAAATCAATAAAGACCAGATCAATTAATTATATATATATATATATATATATATATATATATATATATATATATATAAAGGAATTTAGGTTACATATTCATCTTGTGTGTAGGGATGCTCTTGTTGGAAACTATGATACTAAGAGGGGGTCAATCAATGTTTTCACAATTTTACCTTCTTAAATATGATATGATAAAACAATAAACACACACAATTTTGTTGCAAGAGAGTACACAATGACACAAATTTTAATGTGGGAAACCCAAAATGGGAAGAAAACCCGGTGAAATGATGAACTATGCTTAGGACTAATCAGTCCTATACATTACAATAGTTTCAAGATTGAGTTACAACTCAATATGGACTTGGAGCTCCTTAATTTGACCAAGCTGCTACACTGATCAATAGGCTTCAACCGCCCTCTACAATTAGATGAGCTTCTAATGATCTTTAGTGAGCTTCAACTCATAGGGAAACTTTAACTACCCAATTTTTAAGATGCCACTAAAACATGTTCCATCAATTTTGGTCACTCTTGAGTTATTATCTCTAATAACTGATGATGACACCTATAATAACACTTTGTCTATATTTCCTTGTCACTCTTTGTGTTCTTCTTCTTGGGATTAATTTTCAGAACTAAAACTAAGATACTTCCTTCTCCTATTAGAAATCATTCTTCTTACTTAATTAAACTTTCTTCTCACACATCCATTCGGATGAAATTATATTTCTTAATAGTCACTAATTAACAATGATCTACGAAATAACATATCAAGCTCATACATTCATTGAATTCATTATTTTCACTGAATCCTCTATCCAAGTGTAATCACATACATATTCTAATATGCTATTTCATGAAAATTTCACTCATTGATTCCACTTATAATTTCTTGCTCAAATCACACATATATTTCACACTTTACTTGGTATGCTACAACTCTAACTCAACCTATCTCATTTCTATTTTTAACATTGTAACTTTGAGTCATTTTCGAATCACAACACACTACTAATTTTTTTATGTATATACTTCATATTTCCTTCCAAATTCCTACAACAAAACTTCTTCCCCTTATTCCAATTTGAGCTCTTGAATAACTCCTCAACTTCAAGAGTTAATGCACATAATTAAAAATACCTACAACCTCACCCATTGACTTTGCACATTTTTGTATTCTTGTCTCTTTATCTTCTCACATTAGTTAGATACCTCCAAAATTCAAAGCCATTGTTCTTGTAACTATTCTTGGAAAAACATAAATCAATAATTTGATGAGGGTTGTCAATCCTCTTCATTAATAATTTCAATCTAGGGCTGGCTTCATGATGGATATATGCAAAAGCAAAAAGTGATCTTTGGAAAATAACTCCTTAAAATACAATCCAAACTTGTATAAATTAAAAAGTAAACTTGTGGAAATGGAAAAGCACACTTGTAGAAATGAAATTGTTGAATTAAAAGAAATGAAAAATAAATAAGATACATATGCTAGTTAACAAAATAAATTACACGAAAAGAAAGATTAAAGAACATAAAATAAGAAATTCACAAAAAAGGAAAACTACAGAATAAATAAATGAACATAAAACATTGATCGATCTTCCTTGGAATGAGTGGTCAACTCATTCTTTGGAAGAGGACTTAATTCATACTTGCAAACTTTAATTCAAAACCAACAAAATAATTTTACTCAGAATATTGGAGAGAAAGAACAGATTTTTCATTGCTTGGTAAAATATTACATATAAGAGTGTGGAAGGTTGCATTTATAATTCATGCATCCAACCAACTCCTCTTTTTGGGGAATACAATCTAATCTTCTCTTTATTCTAATTTACTTAGTCAACACACCAAGAACTAACTACCTATTCTTGGGTGGATTTATTCAAAGAAATAAATCCTAAACAAACTTGACTACAACCGTCCACTTATCATGGAGAATATTTCTACAACTCATCCCCTGTAATCTAGAAACGCAAAGTCAAAAGGTACTTATTCAACATTTCTAATACTATTCCACTATTTTCTTATTCTTGAAACATGGAGACAAAATGAAGGAATGCTAAGTCCATGAATTTGAATTCTTCTTCAAATGCCATATGCATGGATGAATTTGGAATGCCACATGTTTGGATTTGTATTATTGGTTGATGACATGGAAGGAAAGAGTGGGATGAATAGTTCGGTGCTAGTTTACATTATTTTGGAAAGAATCAAAATACTTTCACTAGTTGGGCATTTCCATAGCTTTGCTTGGCATTTTCGTAGTTGTGTATAATTTTTCCTTGGCAGAAATCTATGAACTACTAGGATTTTTGTAGCTATGTGAAGACTTTCGATAGCTTTGATCCATGAACTAGGAGTAGAGTTTCTTATGATATATTTTCTACATACTATTGCAATCCAACATAGAAGAAATATCAAGAAATAACACCAATTATATTGTAAATATAGTTCTAAAGAAATGATAAGATAAGTCATATATTCTATCTTAAATATGTTATCATTATTACAACTACATCTAAATTAACTTGAAAGTTTGATTTTAAGAGAGAGAATAAGAGTGTTATTTGGTGATATAATGAGACATATTTTAGCCTCATCATTTCCCCCACACTTAAATTCTTGCATGCCCTCATGCAAGCTACTGATCTTCTTGTAGAATCTGATTTTGATAATAATTCTGTATCATTCACATTGTCTTCTCTTCTTTTCATGATAGTGGTAAATTGGGATTTCTAGAAGTAAAATTTCTTCTTTCTTATTCATGTTCTCATGAGGTTTTTCTTGGATAATGTAGAGAGATTTTTTTCCCCACACTTAGCTCTTTGTTTTCTCATGCATTCTTCAAAATATTTGGAAGAGAGTGAGTCTCCCCCACACTTATTTTTGTGCATGCCCTCATGCAAACTATTTTTAGCAGCTTATAGATCCCAATTGCTGCAAACTGGAAAGACTTCATCTACACATGTAGATCTTGACAAATGTCTCTCTTTTTGTGTTCTTTCTTTTAAGCTTTCAAGAAGTGAATCTATTTGTAATTAAAACAAAAAATAAAAATATTTGAGAATAGAAAAATAGAAGTTACCATACCATACTCAGGAGTTATCCTTGTGTTCATCATGTTGTATAACCATGATTTCTATCTGCAATTGAACAAAACAAATAGATATGAAGTCAAGGCCTTTGCAACATAGAAATTTTTAGTAGCAAATTATTTCATCAACCAAGTTGGCCTAAGAGAAGCAGTCATATGTGTCCAAGAAATAAGTTGAAATATATATTTTTTTGTTTGGGAAAAGCAACCATTCGATAGTTTTGAACTTTCCCATTATTTTTTTTTGTTTTTTTGTTTTTTTGTTTTTTTGTTTTTTTGTTTTTTTGTTTTTTGTTTTTTTGTTTTTTTGTTTTTTTGTTTTTTTGTTAGTAATTGATCAACCATTAATCGGTTTTCTAGCCAATCATTATTCTCTTGAGAAATTTCACCATGGTGGAAAATTAGGAAGTAATCTTCTAGAGTGTCTCCAACATCCAACCAATTTAGAAAGGTCATTTAGAAATTGAGAAACAATGATAAAGTTTTCTAGGAAACAAAATCCTTCATGGAATGCTTCATTTATTGGGAATGGATAGTTTATTATGAGAGTATGTGGGTATGATTCCTGAATACAAATGGTATGTTGTCATTTCAATTAGCTTATACTGGTTGATCCTGTATTTTTATACAATCATGAGAAGGATTAACATTGACTACAAAATATCGAAGGAATTTTTAGTGGTTCAGTAGTTGGGAAAATGAGTTTTAGCAAAAAACTTAACATAAACTTAGATAGAGAGGGTAGCAAGTAATGAATCATCTAATTAAAATGAGAATTACTAGTAGAATACTTACATGCATCAAAAGATTTTTTTTAAACAACAAAAAACAATCTTGATGTTATTTTTTTTAGAAGCATGTATTCAAAGTACGATATATTTTTCATTTCTAAACAAAATTGAGTGATGAAAAATGATCTGGAATTTTTAGATAATGTAGAAAGAGTCCCGAGAAAATGTTTGAGCTATTTATTTACAAGTCAGTGAGAAGTTTGCATAAGGAAATCTTTATTATCAAAACAACAACATGTTATTTTCTTTTGAGCAGTGTGCATTCAAACTGTGATATCTTGATCACTTCTCAATTAAAATGAGCGATTCAAAATGATATAGAAAGATCATGTCATATAGAACAAAAAAATGTTTCATACTTTTTTATGAGTTGTGAGCAGTTTGCATCAAAAAATGATGTTATTTTTCATGCGCGAACTCTATATCAGCTGAATCTTTTTATTTGACCTCCTCTATAATGCTTTGTGTATGTTTATTTTGTACTTTCCTGTAATAATTATGTCATCTAAAAAATAGATTCTTGCAACATATAATTAGCTCCTTCAAATTTGAATCTTGAATACTTATTGAAAATAATTTAGAACACATCTCTCTCATTAAATAAATAGAGTCAATTTAGGATCATTCTTTGCATGAGACTTAATTGATTAAAATATATGCAATATGTAGCATTTATTGCATGCAAATTTATTTCCTCTTTGTAAGAAAAAAATTATTTCTAAAGCAATTAAGTCGACATGCGAAGGAAAATATTTTTTAAAGTTGGCTAATTCATTAAATAAAAAGCTAAAATAGGAATGCATTCTATTTGAATTTTTCTAACAACCACATGATTTGTTGCATGCAAAAATGAATGTCTCGCTTCATTAAATATAATACTTAAAAATATAATTCTCTTCTTGCATGCTTGAACTTTTCAACCAAACGAGTTCTTATATGAGATAATAATGCATACCTTTTTGCATTTGTCTACCATGTTCTAATAGCGTTCATTATTGTTTTAGATTCATTTTTATTATAAGAATTTGAGTTGCAAAGATGGATGTTTTCATTCAACATGACATTTCCTTACTTTGTGATAGAAGTAACTCATCTTTTCCTTCAACTCCCAATCTATTTTGCACAAATATTCCACATAAATATTTGTCTCTATTAACATGCACAAAGTTTTTTCTTTTTTGGTATTTCTTCCATGCATGAAGTATTATTTAATCCTAGAAGACGTTACGACATGTAAACAAAATATACTTTAAAATAGGAAAACCTCATTGCATTAAAATAATAAACATGAAATGATGTTTCCATTTTATTGAGTGGGGTTTTTTTGACAATGTCCGAAGGTTTCTAATTCTAATTACAGAAATAAAATTTAATCTATTTGTAGAAAATAAATATTAATCTATTTTACATATAATAAATATTAATCTAATTACATACAATATAAGTTTAAATAAATTGTCACTAAATACTTCATGTCACATAATTTCTAAACGATATTCTACTGTCACTAAAATATTCTTTTAGAAAAATATGAGTCTCCTAATAATAACACCATGATCCCCGAAATGGTGCGAAAGGATGAGGGTTTTCAATTCTCTTCATTAATAATGTTAATCCGTAGGCTGGTGTTCGATGGCTATATGCAAAAGGAGAAAGATATATTTGGAAAACAACTCCTTCAATCACAATGAAAACTTGCATAAATTATAAAACACACCTTCGAAATGGAAAATAAAACTTACAGAAATGAAATTGCTGAATTAAAAACAAATGAAAAATAAATAAGACACCTGCAGGTTCACAAAAGAAATTATACAAAAAGAAAGATTACATAATATAAAATAAGAAATTCACAACAAAAGAAAAACTACAGAATAAAGAAATAAACATAAAACATTGATCCATCTTCCTTGGAATGAGTGACCAGCTCATTTCTTGGAAGAGGACTTAATTCATACTTGTAAAGTTTAATTCAAAACCAGCAGAATAATTTTACTTAAAACATTGGAGAGAAAGAAAAAATATTCATTGTTTGGTAAAAGATGTATTTATAATTCATGCATCCAGCCAACTCCTCTTTTACTCGTAATACAATATGATATTCTCTTTATTCTGATTTACTTAGTCAACACACCAAGAACTAACTACCTATTCTTGGGTAGATTTATTCAAAGAAATAAATCCTATAAAAACTTGACTAAGACCATCCACTTATTGTGGATAATATTTCTACAACTCATGATCCCTTTAATCTAGGAACACAAAATGGGAGAGTATTTATTCAACATTTCTAATACTATTTCACTATTTTCTCATCCTTGAAACATGGAGAGAAAATGGAGTGCGAAGTCCATGACTTTGAATTCTTCTTGGAATGCCATATGCATGCATGACTTTAGATTGACATATGTTTTGATCTACGTTCTTGGTTGATTACGTGGAAGGAAAGAGTGAGTTGAATAGTTCGGCGCTCCTTTACATTATTTTGGAACAAATCAAAATACTTTCACTCATTGGGAATTTCCGTAGCCGCTCTTGGAATTTCTGTAGTTGTGTGTAATTTTTACGTAACATAAATTTAGTAGAAATCTATGAACAAATGGGATTTCTATAGCTTCGTGAAGAATTTCGATAGCTTTGATCTATAAACTAGGAGTAGAGTTGCTTATGACCTATTTTCTACACACTATTGCATTTCAAATTAGAATAAACATTAGGAAATAACAATAATTAGATTGTGAATAGATTATCAAGAGATGATAAGATCAATCATAGATTCTATCTTACATTTTCTATTTGTTATTACAAATACATATAAATTCACTCAAAAGCTTGAATTTAAGAGAGAGAATAAGAGTGTTATTTGGTGATATAATGAGACATATTTTTTCCTCATTAGAATTCTTCAAGTACTTCTTATTTTCATTCCAAGGGAAATATTTGTACCATAAGACAATAAGGAGGCCTTTAATCTTCCTCAACATGCTTAAGAGAATATTTATGTCTATTTACCTTTCATATGTCTTCTTGTAACTCCGCTATCCTAAATTTCCAAAAACCAAGACTAGAAGAAGTCTCTTGCTCTTCTTCACTAGGCAGAGAGGAGGTTAAAATAAGAAGAACCTAAGGAGACTTATCAGTTTCTTCAAACACTACTCTTTCTTGAATTCAAATATTTTAAGGAGTCTTCTTTCAAGATTTATTTAAAATTTCACATGATTAAATTCACAAGACACCATGTTTTCAACTGAAATTTAAACTTTTGTATGAAGATGCATAAGATTGATCACTTTGTTGAGAAATTTATTGTACTTCAAGCTGATTCAGATGTATTCAAACATCTCAGATGATCTTTAAGACCTGTAGACTTCCTTGATGCCCTAAACCAACAAGAACCAACTTGTTTTGCTCAAGTTTTTCAGAAAATTAGAGGAAAAGAGACCTTCATTATTAATGTTGCATTGTAAATGTTCCTCGAGATCACTTGACCATTGAAACAAAACAATTTGATCTCAAAAACACTCACTCATGCCCTTATTATACTTAACATTTCATTCACGTCTTGAGCCAATCAAAAAAATTTCTTTGACATTGAGAAATTTCAAAAGAAAAAGATGACAATCATTATCAATAGACTATATACGATTTTGAAACTTACGGAAAAGAAATATTTTACCACTCTCCATAATTTTTACTCATTCATTTTCCAAACATTTCTAAACAACCTAGTAGCAAATATGTACAAATATTGTGATTTTTCGTTGGTTGAGATTGAAGAACAAAGAAGAAACTTTATTTGAAAACCCTAACTTTCAGTATTGGCTTTGTGAGAGACCGAGATAAGGAAAAAATCAATATCTTATTTAATTTTCCAAGAATGGGGAAAATTCCTTCACTTGTAGCATCCTTGGATCAAACTCCTCCCTCTCTACATGGTTTCTAAAACTGATCTTTCTTCAAACATTTCAAGTTGACATAGAAGACAGGTCTACTGAAACCTTGGTATAAATAACACCGTTATAAACTATCACACAACATCAAGCTTAGTTACTCGATTTAAAAGTTTAAAATTCATTCTAAATGAGATAAGGATCTTCATACAACCTTTCTAAGTAAAAAAATTGCATGCGAGTCTATGGGACATCTTGGAATTTTTACAAGTGCGATTCATGCCTTAGAGGACAATATAAACTAGTTTGCGTACAAATAACCTTAAGAAGATCTTAGAATAGTTCCCTAAAGCGATTAAAGCCTTGAATTTCTCTATTTCTAGGTGGATTTTTGTCTCACAACATTTAGTTATGGACTTGAGTTGGCATCGTATTCAATCATGACAAGAAGAACTCCAACTAGTAGCCCCGAAACTAGTCAAACTATAATTTCAAGTATGTCAAGTCAAAAAGATTGAACTCAAATTTAAAAACATATCTATTGTCTTCTAATTTCTTGTATTCAAGTTTTCAAACTGATTAAGAAATTTCATTTTGACATAAGACTCTTAGAAAGATGATTTAAGTGCATTGATTAGGTGCTCTTTAGGACAATCTGTCTTAACGGGAGTTATATGTTTGGCTTAACTAATAAGACTTGAAAATTCTTGAGAAAATTTCGACATATATCTGAAAATGGTTTGAACATCTATTGAGCTATATTCCCATTGGATGAAGCAAGAACATTCACATGTCGGGAGCCATCACACTAAGGCATGGTACTAGAAGCAACTACTGTACATTCAAGAAATAAAGCCTTTAAATTATTTCTAAGCATGAGGAATATCATGAATGATCCAGAAAAATACTCTATAGGTGATGAAACTAGATTTGGAGTTCAAACTCACATTTTTGCTATTATCAATTTGGTGCACACCCGGAGAGACAAACTTTTCAACGACACCTCCTTTTGAGAAAATTATTTTTGCACATGATTTTTATGATAATTTAATCCAGAAATTCCTTATATGATTTATTCAAAGGATACCATACAATTTTGTTTGAATACAATGAAACCAGTACGAGCTGACTCGGGAATGAGTTTTTTAAAATCTTGTTTTACAAAAACTCACATAACTTGAAAAATTGAGCTAACTTTGACCTTAAATTTTCATGAAGAATTATGACTCCTTCCTCTATCATCTCCTAGATTTTATAGAAAAGGATAGGTCTCTTTTTTTCTACACCATCTCATTTTCATGCAAGAACACTTTGTTTATTCTCAACACTATTTCGACCAACACACAAAACTGATTTCTGGAGATGATCCGAGTCTAAAATTTTATCATACATGTCATAGATTATCTCTTAACACCTCTCTCATGCTTTTTCCAACTTGTACCATTGTGTTTCACTTCATTAGGGAGGTGAAATCACCCTGAAATGATACTAACTAACAATTTCCAACACCCTATCTTCTTGAAATTATTGGTATCCAAATTGATTCTCCTATGAGGGTTGAGCTGCTTAGAGACAAAAAAATCATGATATAAGTTGTTTTGTATTTGGGGAGGGGATTCAGCTGATTCTTTGTCACTCAAGCATTGAAGAAATGGATATCACCTTACTAAGGGTTTTCTCTGCCCTCACTACTTTAGGTTTTGCCTTCAACCAGGGTGAGAGGACCCGTTCTATAACCCGTGTTAGTGAAGTATATCAAGAGATCCTTCTTTGCATAGTTTTCATGAAAACCTTGATAAAATATGATCAATACAACACAATATAACTCTCACGAGTTGTCACACTAGAGAGTAGAGATGTAACTTGGACAAGGTTTGGGTTATTAAAGACAATAATTGAAACCTAATTGTCTCTACATATTTTGGCAATGAAATTTGTAAAATCTTTGTGGATACATAGTACAAATAAGGGTAGTTCATGTAGGATTTATCATTTCAAAAATTTTGGTGGGAAGTTAAGAAAGATAAAGTTAATTATACCAGATATTTGAGATCCTTTACAAGTATTGGAACACTCACAGACAAAATGCTTCAAAACAGCTAAAATATTCCTTCAACTAGAAGGTGTGTATCAATTGAGGCCTAGAGATGCATGATTTCATACACTCTTCAAGAATTCAACACAAAGGCTTGTGTTAAAGACTTAATTAAACGTTGGAAATAACTGATTAGTCACGCTTAAGATACACTCATAGGCTAACAAATAATCTTTTTCAAAAAAGTGAAAGTAAAGTGATTTTAATTTGTTTATTTCATTGTAAAATGAAATTTCTCCTCACAATGAAATTACAAATGCCACAATACTACCATGTGGATAAGATCTTGTGTGATTAAGAGGGATTTTAACATAATATTGCAACAAGAACATGAAAAACTATTTGAAGACATTTTGAAATAAAAGAAAACACAATTATGCTCATGATCAACACAAATTCATTCAAGGTTCACTAGATTCATTAGCGAGAGAAATTTTCTTCAACAATATCAGAGCTTGTCAATGGTTGTACACTTGCAACCATCTTGACATGAATAAATATACAAACATAGGGAAATAAACAGGTTTCTCAGACGGTCTCTTGAGAATATGGTTTTTCTCAAATTTCTCAGAAAAATTAACCCCCCTATGTAAAAGTATTCTCATTACATTTGTACATTTTCACTCTCTCACTCATCCTAAATTTTCACCCCAAAAGTCTTAATATTCAAGAGAATATTCCTCTTTACAACAAACCATTTAATCATGTTTATTCCCTTAAAAATATCATACTTTTTGTTGCCAGGCGGATAAATCATGAAATGATCACATTTCTCAGTCCCTTAACTATGAATGGAATGCCATGTCATAACTTTTGACAGTATTTTTAATCATTCATTTATTTGTTCATGCAAGAAATACCCTTTTTAATAATTCTCAGGTGGATCTATATGGCTTCATCTGACAAGCAATCCTTTTCACCTTCGAGAATACACCTTGAGGAATAGATACCTGCATTCATGCCTCTCAGAAATGAGTGTCCTCACATGGATTATACCACATATCTACGCTACAAGTCCAAGTCTGAGTTGGCCAAGTGTAAAGAGAAGCCAGTGGAAGCTTCCAAATGTCTCCTTGACGTAACTACAAAGGTGAAGTCCAGAGATAGGTTCCCAAACAAGCGTACACCCTCCATGTGTTCAGAACCCAAAAGTTTCACCGGTCGATGAAAATTCCAAGCATGGGAAGGTCCAACGGAAGCTTCCATGTGTCTCCTAGCAAAACCGCAAAGGTGAAGTCTAGAGGAAAGTTTCTAAATGAGTGCGGTCCCTCCACGTCTTTAAAACCTAAGAGAGTTTCACCAATTGCTTAAAGTCTAAACATGGGAAGGTCTAGCGGAAGCTTCCATGTGTCTTTTCGATGCAACTTCAAAGATGAAGTCTAGAGGCGAGACCTCAAACGAGCACATGCTCTCCATGTTCCTTGGGCCCAAGAAAGTTTCCTTAAACAATGAAGAAATATCAATATAAAGAGGAGCCATTGGAATTCTCCATGTGTCTCTTCGGCACACTTTTACATGGTGCCCAAAAGCGGAGACCCCTAACAAGCACGCGCTCCCCACGTGTCTCGAGCATAGAAAATTTGTACCAGTTGTTCAAAATATTTAAGAAATAGCGAGAAGGTGCCACGTACCTTGGGTTAGAGAAAGTTGCATCAAATGCTTGAAAAGTCTAAGTATGCGAAGATCCAGTGGAAACCTCCACATGTCTCTTCAACACTCTTTCAAAAGTAAAATTCAGGGGTAGGTCCCCAAACAGGCGTGGGCCCTCCACGTGTCCCGGCCTAAGAAAGTTTCCTCGGCCATTGAGAAGTCTCAGTATAAAAGGAGCTAGTGGAAGCCTCCACATGTATCCTTAGTTCATTTCAAAGGTAAGACCCAGAGGCGGGACCTCAAATGAGTGCAGGCTCTCCATGTGTCTATGGTCTAACAAAGCTACACCGGCCATTGAAAATTATGAGCATGGGCAGAGCCAGTGGAAACCTCCACATGTCTCCTTAGCGCAACTCCAAAGGTCAAAATGAGAGGTGAATCCTCAAATGAGTGCAGGCCCTCCACGTGTCCTTTTGCGGGTCTTAGGCATTTACCTTATACTTTCAAGCCCTTCTTCGTAATGCATCAAAATATCAAACAGACCCACCACGCCGCATCCAATTAGAAAATACCAAGTATCCATGGATGTTGGGATAGGATTTATAGAGGAGACACAATCATGGATGATGCTTAACAAAAAAATTTCCTTGCGGAGAGAAGACTGTAAATAATACCAAGACTCAATGTGATCCATGACCCAAGGAAAAGACTGACAACAACATCTAAATGAAGGAGAAAGTTTTCACACATCCATATAGGAAGACAGAAAATAATTCTAATCAGGTGGGCTAGAAATTTTAAATGAGAAAGGGGCGATATTACAATTGCACATAAACATTGGGTCTAATTTGAGGATGGGCACTCCCAGCAAGTGTCGAAAGAACAACATAACAGACCATGTGCCAAAAATCCATTGGGAAAAGAGTCAAGAACAAGCTTGCAAAATAGAAAAACAATTTCTAACCGCCCAACAACAAACTGAGAAACCAACAAAAACAAGTGGCCAAGGACCAAGAAGAACCAAAAAGAAAAATGAAGAAACAAAAAAGAACTAAAAAATTGTACACTTTGTACAATGATGCGTGCCTTGATTTTGAGAAATCAATCAAGAAAATTTTTCAAGTACCTATCATTAATAGGAAGCTCAAGCAATTTCCAATCTAGATATTTTAGGAAGAAGGTGTGCTCACTGATCCTAATATCAATAGAATAAGGGTCCGTCCATAATGCATCAAACTTTCCATGTTTTCCCTTATCTTCATGTTTTCTATCCAATAGTAGCACCAGATCTCCTACACTAAAAACCCTTGGTGTAACCTTTTTTTCAAACAATTTATTCGTTTTCTCCCTAAACTTCACATGTATTTGATGGGATTCCCTTCTCTCTTTATCTAGTTCAAAAATTTGATTGATCAGTGCATCACAGGGACTAACCTATTGGTCCTCCAACTGTCAGATGAATTGATATGAAGATAATTGAATATGCAAGGGAAGTAGAGCTTGAGTTTCATACATGAATTCAAATAGGCTCTTTCCAGTAGCTCTTTTAATAGTAATTCTATCAGCCCAAACAACAAACTTTAACTTCTCACCCCACTTCCATTTGTTTAACTCCAAGGTTCTTCTGATTATTTTCAATAAATGTTTGTTACTCGACTCAGCTTGTCCATTACCTTGGGGATTATAATTGGATGCCTATGTAAAATTTATCCCATACTCCCGACACATAACCAAAAAGTTTTAGCTGGAAAGATCATGAAATTTTTAGCAATTATTTTGGCAGGTACTCCAAACCTGTGAACTATATGATTCAGAATGAATTCCATAACAATTTGGTGCATAGATTTCTTGGTAGGGATTGCCTTCACCCACTTGGTGATGTAATCAGTGGCCACTAATAACCACTTGTGGCCTGCACTTGAAGAATCTAAAATAACACCAATGAATTCCATTCCCCACTACTTAAATGAGGCTTCAATTGATACATGCCACAAAGGGAGGGAGACTAAAGCTATCAATCTTCCTCAAAAATGTTGACAACTGTCACACTTTCTTACTAGTAGAGTTTTATAATTAAAAATAGTTGGCCACCAATAACCAGCCCTTAATATCTTATGGACTATGACTCTTCCAGTGAAATTCCCTCGACAAACTCATCCATGAAAATCATCAATTATTTTCAGGGCTTCATCCTCAGTGATACATCTAAAAAAACTCCCTCTGGGTTATTCCAAGCTAACCCACAATCAGTAAAGATGTACTTCTAGGAGGAAAACTTAAGTTCTCTCTTTTTATTCTTGCATAATTACTCATGGCATTGTAGATCTTTGAGATAAAAAACAGTATCCTTGTACCATCAAAATTTGTCAATTTCTCAAGGATATTAAATCTTTTTCTTCAACCTCATTTATCTCAACTGTTTGCAGGTTTCTTTCTATCATTAGCTTTGTTAGGCCCAAACCTCTGACCAATTTTGTAGTTTGGATGTCCATATCATATTCCTGTAACTTATTTTCCCATCGGCATCTTTTACTAGAAATTTCCATCTCTAAAAGGATATCCTTGACCATAGTATGAGGGACATAAGCTATGACCTTAGAACTTAAAATATTTGTCCTAAAGATCTTTGTGGCTCTAACCAAAGCAAAGGCATGTTTCTCCATGATAGTATACTTTAGTTATGCCCCTTGTAATTCTTTACTAAAGAAAGCAATTGGCCTTTCAGCTCCTTCATCATCCTTTTGTAACAAGACAAATGCAATGGTATTCTCAGAGGCAAAGGAAAACATTTGGAAAGTCTTTTTATAATCAAGAGCTGCTAAAATAGGGGAATTTTTCAACGTTTCCTTAATCCCAGTAAAGGTCTGAATATCTTCTTCTTCCCATTTTATACTCTAATCCTTCTTCAACATATTAGTGATTGGGATAGTCAATTTGGCAAAGTTGGAGATAAATCTCCTAATAAAATTTATCTGTGCGAAAAAGGATTGAATTCCCTTTTTTGTTCTTAGAATAGGAACTTTGCTAATGGCTTCCACTCTTTTAGGATTGATCATGACTCCTTTTTATATAATATGTCCAAGAAACTTAATATTTTGAACCCCAAAATGACATTTCTTAGGGTTTAGTGAGATACCATATTCTCTTCACCTTATCAACATCTTTTCTAAATGTTGCAGGTGATCACTTCTCTTCCTTGAAAAAACTATCACATCATCCTGATACACATCAATTAAGTCATTTATATATCATGAGAATGCTACATCCATTTCTATTTGAAATGTGGCTCTGGCATTCATCAGGTGAAATGACATTTTGATATACCCATAGGTTCCCCATGGAGTGGTGAAAGAGATTTTGATTCTCATTGACTGCTACCACTTGGTTATACCCAGAGAAACCATCAAAAGTGGATAAAAATTCAGAACAATAACTAATTAAAACATCTTATCCATATTTGGAAAGGGATAGTTGTCCTTGATTGATTCCTTATTTAAATTTCTGAAGTCAACACACAATTTTATATCCCCATTTTTCTTTCAAACAGTACAGGTTTGCTACCCATGAGGAGTATCTTGTAGGTTGTATGATTCCTCCATCCCTTAAATTTTTCAACTCTTCTTGCATTTTTAGAGAAAGGAGTGGATTAATTGGTCTTTTCTTCTACCTAAATGGCTTGGCATTAGCTTCCAGGGGTATTTCATGTTGAAAAATGTCTTCCCTATACACTTTTGGTTTTGAATATGACCTAATGCAGTAACGATCCTGGTACTTTTTAGCAATTGGACATATGACTACTTTTCTTCTCTGTTCAAGTTGCTTCCTAGCCATATTCTCCTAGATTTATCCTTTGTGCCCAGGTTATATTCTTCAACATCTCTTGAGGATGACATGTGTCTATTAACAATGCGGTCAACATTATCAAAATTTGATTCTAATGCAACCAAACCTCTTAGAATAGTATTGGTTTTCAATTGGATAATGTATTTACAAAACATGGTCTCTTTTCCATCATTTACACAAACCATTGGTTCCCATTCCATACTTTGATTGGAAAATTATCCTTTATTTTGCAAAAACCTTTGGACCTGGGAATCATCTTCAAAAACTTGCCAATGCTTGATATTATCAAGGACAAACGGCCTCGTCAATATTTCAATATCATATTCATAATAGGGGACATTGTACACTTTTCAAACCTAGATCCCAATATTTCTAATTTGTCTACTACGAGTATTATACTTCCTATCGTGATGTATTAAATTGAAATAATCAAACATTTCAATGAAGTCCCAAACTGAATGCTTGTATTGCTTAATTCTTTGATTCTTTGTAGCATACATCTTTTTAACTTGTTTGACTATCAAATTTGAATCTCCTTAAACAACAATGTCTCTAACACCATATTTCCATGTAATCCTTAGACCCAAGAGTAGTTCTTCATACTCAACAATATTGTTTGTGCACTCAAAATTGAGTTTAAAAGAAAATTTAAACTCTTCTTGGCTTAGAGATATCAACAAAACACCAATCCCATTACCAGATCTAGAACAAGCCCCATCAAACATCAAGGTCCAACAAGAACCTGTTAGAATTTGAGGATTCTAATAAATATGGATTAGATCAACTTAAATATTATATAATGTTACAATCAATATCTAAATAAACATTAAATCATAACATAAGTAAATAAAGAAATATTTATAGGAAATAAAAAACCCATGTGGCACAAAGTATTTATAGTGGAAAACCCCAAGGGTAAAAACCACTTTAAAAATAACCTTTTACTTTAGAGAACTTATTTTACATCTAGTAAGATCACCTCCTCCTTAAAATCACTTGATTTTCACACATTTGATATATTTACCGAATATATCAAATGAGGACCTAAAGTCCTTTTTATATAAGGTGATCGGGTATGTCTCCTAACCCTCCTTTTCAACCTAAATGGTTGACATGTATACCTAGGTGAGTGTATTAAATAAATATAAACATAAATGATTAACATTATTAAATACTTACCTAATTTAATTTACCTAAGTATGAATATTTAATAATAGAAAAGTATTTCGTATTATTAAATATTTAACCTATATAATAGTGATGGACCCATATTAATTAAGGGTTAGCTAGACAACTTAATCATTATATTCTAAGACTCCCCCTTAATGTTAAGTGGGATAACATATGAAAATAGATTACCTTCCCATGGTACACTATAGGATTTACAATCCTTAAACCATAAAGTTTTTAGGTTAGCATATCGGGTGAAGGAATTATAACACCTTCATCATACTCAAGTTACCTTTTGGTACAAAAGGAATTGGAATCCCAAGATCATCCCATGATCAGTGGCTAAGTATGATTTGTGATTTTTAGATATTCTCACAGGTTCTCATAAAAGGTTATTGAACACAAGCATATAGCAGACTTTTATAACCAAGGACCTCCTTAATAATATGCTTATATTGGATGTTTACCAATTAACTCAATAAGACTGAAGAGTTTATTGAAGACCGCCTTTAAGATATTTCTACACTTCTTTATAAAAAAGAAGCCGAGGAGGTATACATGCCCGAAGGTCTTTTTACACTTGCTCGAAGGTTTTTTTACAAATGCCCAAAGGTCTTTTTACAAAAACCAAGTTCCATTAGGAGGTGACATTGTCATGCACACTCCCCCTTAATGGTAACTCCGACAATCCAATCTTTTCACGAAAGTGACAAAACTTTAGAGAACTATGGGGCTTTGTGAAGATATTAGTAACCTACTCTTCAATCAACACGAACATGAGATCTATCTCACCACTTAGCACCTTCTCACGGATGAAGTGTATATGTATCTCAATGTGCTTCATCCTTTGATGTTATACTTGGATTATGTGCAAGAGCTATGGTGCTTTGGTTGTCACAAAACAAAGGAATACTACTTGGATCCTTCATCTTTATCTCATCGAACAACCTCTTTAGCCATAGAGCCTCTTTTGTAGCTTCCATTGCACTTCTATACTTAGCTTGTTAAAGAGATAGAAACAGTTGGATACTTTTTGTTACACCAAGTAATGACACCTGCACTAAATTTAAACACATAACCAAAAGTAGATTTTGTATCCAATACATCACCAACATGATCATAATCACAAAATCCATATAAGTTAGCATTTTCATTCTTAGTATAATGCAACCCATAATTGATTGTACCTTTAATATATCTAAGAATCCTTGTTACAAGATTCCAATGATCTCTATAACATTCCTGCATAAACCTAGAAGCAATTCATACTTTGCATAGATAATATCTGGTCTAGGTGATAGTGAGATATATCAAACTACCAACTAACTTCCTATATAAAGTAGGATCAATTTTCAGTCCAACTTCCATAGGAGTAGAAATTGGTTTACAATCAATCATGTTAAACTTTTTTAGTACATTGGTTACATATTGTGCTTGAGAAACAACAATATAATGTTTATCTTGAAATATAGAAATGCCAAGAAAATGATGTAAGAGACCTAAATAAGTCATTTCAAAGTAATGTTTCATTTTTCTTTAATTCTACAAATTAAAGTAGGATTATGACCAGTCATAAGCAAATCATCAACATATATACAAACAATGATAATATGTGATCCTTCTTACTTAATGAGTAGATCATTGTCAAAATAACAATTAGTAAATCCTAATTATATAAAACAAGAATTTTTTTTTGCATACCAACCTCTAGGAGCTTGCTTTAAACCATACAAGAATTTTTTCAATTTACGAGATATATTTGTCTTTACCATTTTCTTCAAATCCTTTAGGTTGAGACATGTAAAGTTATTCTTTTAAATCACCATTGAAAAATATATTTTTCACATCCATTTAGTGGATTTTCCACCAAAATTGAGCGGTAATTGCAAATAAGGTCCTAATAATACTCATTTTAGCTAGAGGGGAAAATGTCTCAACATAATCAATACCAAGTTTCAGATTGAAACCTCTAGCAACAAGTTTAGTTTTATATTTTTTGATACTACCATCTATATTATATTTTACTTTGTATAACCACCTATAACCTATAATAGTTCTTTTCTCTGGAACTGGAACCAACTCCCAAGTTTGATTTTGAATTAGGGCATTATATTCAGTTTGCATTGCATTGATCCAACTCCCATCCTGAGAAGCTTCTTCAAAACTTTTCGGATCAGGTTCATAGAAGGTCATTAATGCATGGTACATATGATGGCTTCTGGTCATTTTCCTAAGATCAATATGTTTAGAACTCTCTAACATATATTGAGCCCATTTTGGTTTCTTAACTAGGGAGTTAGGAGATTCAGAAGCATCTATAGTATCAACACAAGAAACATCATCATGACCATTTACTATATTCTTAATATCAGAATCATAACCATTATTAGAAATATTGATAGAGTTAGCAACATCTTTACCATTAGCAAATGAACAAAAGTATTTTTCCAAAATCACCATATTCCATTTTTTAGTTTAATTTTTATAGGGTCGTAAATCCTAGACCTACAATGTTAATACCATATCCAATGGAAACACAAGAGAAAGAAGTCATATCAAGTTTCTTTCTTTTCTTTTTAGGAATATATAAAGAAGCAAGACTACCAAAAACTTTTAGATGAGAAATATAAGGTTTTTGATTTGACCATTTTTCTAAAGGAGTTGAAAGATGAATAGCTTTGGTGGGAACCCTATTTAAAATGTAGATGTCGTGTTCATTTCTTACGCCACGAAATTGGAGAAGACTAGTAGAATGAAGCATAGTTCGAGCCATATCTAAAATAGTACTATTCTTACATTCTACAACACCATTAGATTGGGGAGAATGAGGAGAAGTTAATTCCCTTTTAATACCACAATCAATACAAAAAAATCTCAAATGATTTGCTAACATAATCATCCCCATTATCTATTCTAAGTCTCTTAATTTTATAATTTGAAGATTTTTCAACAGATGCTTTAAATTCCTTAATTTTCCCTAGTACATCAGATTTATTTTTAAGAAAATATGACCAAATCATCCTAGTGAAATCATCAATGAAAGCCACAGTAAATAAAGAACCATTTAATGAAGCTATTTAAAGAGGTCCTCTAACATCACTTTGTGAATAAGTTCTAGTGGGGAAGACAATCTCTCTTCAAGATGTGAGTGAAAGGGTTTAACGCTTTGTTTTAAACGTAAACACCCTTCACACGCATCATGATAATAAGACAACACAGGAAAACCTTTCACAAGATTATATCTAGCCATATCATATAAACTTCTATAATTAACATGTCCTAATATTTCATGCCATAGTTTTGAATTATTCAAACTACGAGAAACAAAATAGGATGCATAATAGAAATCATAAAAATATACGAGACCATTTCTATGAATTCCTTCATCTATTATATTATCATTACTACCCTTGATATACCAAATATCTTTCAAATTTTGAATAGCCAAACCATCATGAGTTAATTGAGAACATGATAAAAGGTTTTTTTGAGCTTAGGAACGAATAAAACATTATTCAACACATCATTAGCAAATTTCACTTTCCCTTTCTCCATTGCTTCTAAAGATGGTTTATCACCAAGATACACATGTTCATTGATTTTCACAACATCGAATAAAGAATTTGAAACACAATTCATATGATTTGATGCACCTAAATCTAGAATCCATTCAGAATTAGAGGAAGAATACAACACAACATGTAATGCAATGGTTTTAGGAATATCATTAGAGCTATCCTTTTTCCTTTAATTGTATTTTGAAGAAATAATTTGTTTTTATTTTTATGGATAGGTTTTTAGTTTTGCAATCTTCCTTTGTATGTCCAAATTTACCACATTTGTGACATTTACCACTAAAACTAACACACAATATAAAGGGCTTTGCATTATACTCCGACTTTTTATATATATATATAAAGGGCTTTGCATTATACTCCATATATATATATATATATATATATATATATATATATATATATATATATATATATATATAACCATATATAAGTAAATAAGAAACCCTTAAGAATGGAAAATAACTTCAAAGTTTTGCAAAAAATAATGTAGACAAAGATCCGCCACTTAAATTTGACATGTAAATGACCGTCATCTTGCCTTATGTTTGGTTTTTCGTGATGGTCATTTGACCATCAAATTTAATGGAGTCAAAACTTGCTATGTATTTCAAAAAATTTATTCTTCTATATAATATTAAGGAGGTTATATTTTAATACATTATATTAACCTATTATAATTTTAAAAATATTTACTTTAAAACAAAGGTATATAGTTTATATAATGTAAGTAAAAACTATATATAGTCTATAAAAATTATAAACTAGAGTATATATACTTTTAAAAAAACACATATAACCCTTAGTACGAGGCCCCTCATGAAAAAAATATTTAAAACATTTACAGTGCCATGTAATTTTAAATTCTACATAAACCTTAGAATTTACAGAGAGACAACATTTTCACACATCCAGATGGAAAAATTCAAATCCTATTTTGATGGAGCTTTGTCTCCTCCTACATTTACCATTGACAAAACTCAATCTGCACATATTAAAACTAAAGAAAAAAATATTTCAAATATTTTACCTTTACCTCTACACAAGTTTTCACGAAAGGTAAGAAGTTTCCAAAAATTCTACCCGTGAATTCACCTTGATTCTTCACAAAGTAAAACGTTTAGGTTGCACTTATTTTAAATACCCTTCCAGATCAAGGTTGAAAAACCCGTACAAATTAAAGAAATAAAATATAAAATATTTTCTCTTAATTTATTTGATTTAGCTTTCGAGGTTGGTTGAAAAAATCCGCATAAAATTAAATAAATAAAATACAAAACATGTTATCTTAATTTATTTAATTACCTTTCCAGGTTGGTTAAAAAAAATGGTACAAATTAAATAAATAAAATACAAAACATTTGATCTTAACTTATTTAATATACCTTGCTCTGTTACCATGTTAGAATTTGAGGATTCTAATAAATATAGATTTAATCAACTTAAATATTATATAATGTTACAATAAAAATTTAAATAAACGTTACATCATAACATAAGTAAATAAAGAGATACTTATAAGAAAGAAATAACACATGTGACACAATATTTATAGTGGAAAACAATAAAAGGGTAAAAACCACTTTGAAAATAACCTTTCACTTCGGTGAACTTATTTTACATCTAGTAAGATCACCTCCTCCTTAAATCCTTATTTACCAAGGTTAAAACCAAATCACTTGATTTTCACACCTTTGATATATTTTCCGAATATATCAAATGAGGACCTAAAGTCCTTTTTATATAAGGTGATCGGGTATGTCTGTTACCCACATTTTAAACCTAAATGGTTGACACATATACCTAGGTGCATGTATTTAATAAATATAAACATAAATGATTCACATTATTAAATACATACCTAATGTATATTACCTAGGTATGAATATTTAATAATAGAAAAGTATTTCAGATTATTAAATATTTAACCAATATAATAGTGATGGACCCATATTAATTAATAGTTGGCCGGACCACTTAATCATTATGTTCAACAGAACCATCCCGCTTAGGATACTCGCACTCATCAATTTTATGCTCCTTACGATTAACATAGCCCACAAAGTTACCGACATCAACATCTATGTACAATACTTCATAAGAAGCATTGTAAGGGTCCTCAATGATATGCAACATTTTATTCTTACCGTATAACTTCAAAAGGTTCCCTAAACTGGTATTGTTGCATACGACATGTCTATTTGTATGCTTGCACCCACACTAGCTATCTATTTTCTAGACAATAACATCCCCACTCGCATTAGGACAGGTCCAAAATAGCCACATTCATGGTTAATCATTTTCTTACATAAGTGCTAGTTGCACTACCATTCCTTTGACATATCCAATTACTGGCACTTCTCTTGAATCCATAGCATTACATTTCCCAAAAGCTGCTTTTACCTTGATATTTAACTCATTCATTACCTCAAGAGGCATTACATTACATGAGGCTCCTAAATCAAACATGTAGTTATGTACCAGCCTATCTTTAATAATCAAAGTGGTAAAAAATGGATCGACATCCAACTGAGATTCAACCAAAGAAGTTCCCAAATATACCTCAGATGATTCACCCAGTTCCTTCATGCTTGTGGTATTTCTAATTCTACAATAATAGGAGGAATATCTACATTATTAACAATTTTTCCTTGAGTAATATTTTCTTCCATAAGTCCCAAATATTTGAATGCCTTTTTCCTATGCTCAGGGATCCTGAGTAACTCAAAAATGGGAACAATAACCTTGATCTGACTCAAGATTTGGGCTATGTCACAAGGAATATATTTGGGTAGGAAAGTATTAGGAGGAAGATTCACAATTTCATCTGATAGTATAGGAGTTTTCAGAGTCTGGGCATGGATAGGAGTACATGTTTTATTTGGGGTAATTAGGCCTTTACCAGATGTATCTTTCTTAGGGGTTTCCTTTGTTTTATTGGTAAGAAATGGAACTTTTGGCTTGGTTTGTGGCCCTCCCTCTTTGACAACCTTAATTTTGGTGTTATATTCTTTTTCCACAAAGAACTACTACATTCATCAACAGCTTTTCTATGCTCTTCCTAAGGGATCCCTCCATCATACATTTTAATCATCAAGACCCTTAAGTATTGAATATCATGATTAGGCAGATCAAATGCTTGCACCATATCAATTTTAAAAGTGTTAATAGGAAGAATACGTAATATCCGGTGAGCACAATCCCGAATTTTTCAACAGTTCTAGCACTTATCAATTTAGTTGAGGTTCTTTGGCTTCCATGAGTTCGTAGGAAATTCCATCATGCACACATCATCATACATCTCATCATTATCTTCTTCCTCAACTTCTTGATCTACATCACATGGGGAGTGTGGTAGGAAACACCTATCACACCACTCAATAACATTGGCCTCCTCCACGTGCAGAACCCCAGTAGTCAAAGGATCAGGAACCAATCTATTCTCCTTGGGTTGAGGTTGTTTATTTACTGATCCCATGAGCCCTTTCCTTCTGTCATCTAGTCTGTGATCACCTCTGGGATGATTTCCAAATCTCTTCTTACCATGTGGCTTGTGCTGACCTTGGGAACTTTGTCCTATCCCTTTTTCTACTTCTACTCTGCGCGGTTTATAGGATATCTCTTTAACTATTCCAACCAAATTTATTACAACCTCTTCCGAGATCCACAACTTTGTTTGATTGAGGCCTCTCCAGATTGATTATCTTGACACCCTCTCTCTTAGGAGGCTTTCTAGCTGTTTTGATGTTATTTTCTATTTGTAAGGCCATGGTGAAATCCTTCCTCAAGGTTCTTGGGTTGTTATCTCTCAAGTAATAAGCAGCCTTTTTATCAAAAGCATCAGAATATTTTATCAAACATGACTCATCACTTGGCCTTAGGATTATAGGTAGCATATTCAAGGTCTTATTGAACCGAGTATTGAAATCTTGAACATATTCGTTTGGATTTTTATTTATATTTTCAAATTCAAATAAAAGGAACCTAGGATCTATCTTATCCACATATTGTAATCTAAAGACATTTTTCATCTCATTCCATGAATCTATTAAATTATCTAGTAAATCCTTGTACCAGTCATGTGAATCCTCCTCAAGAGTATGAATAAACAACTTTATATACACGTATTCAAACTCAATTTCAAAATCTTCCATCATATTGACAAAGAGTCTTAAATGGTGGTCACCAGTGATAGCATTATTCCTTTGAATTTTTGGCAACCTATTTCGACATGCACTATATTAGGATATCTAACAATTCCTCAAAAATTTATTGGTCTAAAAGCATTGACAACAAAAGGAGGTCTAGGTGGAGGTTGGACCATATTGCCTTAAGGTGATGAATTTACATGAGATTCAAAATGATAGGGAACAAGGGGTCTTTAGAGCACAATAGTATAACTCTCAAAGAAAATATCCTCTAATGACTTAGTTTCTTGGAAAACCCTAACAACCTTGGAAGAAACATGGGAAAACTAAGAGGCACACCTTTTAGACACAAATGATGGCCCCTCTGTAGTTGGAGAACTCAAATTTATATAAATATTAACTGGTTCAGAATAATTTGAAGACGTATGGTAATGTTCAACCACAAACCGATCACCTTTCGAACTCATATCTCTTTTTTTTATTCTTGATTTCCAACAACTTTCCGGACTTTATTTCCTTCGAATTTGCCTTTCGTAGTTACGAAATAACTTTTTAGTAGGATCCACAGTGAAGAAAGACCTTCCCTCCAGCCTTCGAAATATCGATGACAAATTTCACTTGACACGAGTTAAGGCACTTTGGTAATCATGAAAATTTCAATTCAACATGGATTCGCCACTAAGGATTTTTACCTTAGTTGTGTAGATGCAATGCGTAAGTAACTTGCCAAGTTTCTATCAATGCTTAATTTCTACAAAGCTTAAAAGATCCAACCTTCCTTTACCCACATTTATCACTATTGATGAAAATTTAGTGCAATAACTCGCTACAAACCGGAACTACTACACAATGAACTTGTAATCTTACAAAAAAATTACAAATCTCAACAAAAGATGACATTTAAACAACTTTTTTTTTACTTAAACCATGTAAGAAACATCACCGAGGTCGACATGTGTATGCGATTATAAAAATAGTCCTAAAGCAATGATTCCCACTTCGATGTTTTTGCCACACAAATAGGTCTCGATGTTCAAATAATCCTCTGCAATTTAAATATTCCCCAGCATAGCAGTGCCACTTCGGTGTTGTTGTCACACAAATAGGTCTCAGTGTTCAAAAATCCTCTATAATTGAAAATAATCCCAAAACGGTGCCACCTTGGTGTTGTTGCCATAAAAATAGGTCCTAGTGTTCAAATAATCATCTGGAATTCAAATAAACCCGAAAATGGTGTCACTTTAGTTTTGGTATCCAAATTGATTCTCCTGCCATGGATGAGTAGCATCACGAAACCGACAAGATGCTTAGAGACAAACAAATCATGATATAATTTGTTTTTAGCCGAGGGATTCAATCAATCTTTATCACACAGGGCGTTAGAGAAATGGATATCACCTTACTAAGGGTTTGATCTACCCTCACTAATTTAGGATGTGCCTTAAACTAGGGTGAGAGGACCCATTCTATAACCCGTGTTGGTGAAGGATAGCAAGAGATCTTTCGTTGCATAATTTTCATGAAAACCATGAGAAAAATGATCAATACAACACAATCTAACTCTCACAAGTTGTCACACTAGAGAGTGGAGATGTTTCCTTGACAAGGTTCAGGTTACTAAAGACAATAATTGAAACCTAATTATCTTTATATATTTTGGCAGTGAAATTTTTTAAATCTTTGTGGATACACAATACAAATAGGGTAGTTCATGTAGGATTTATCATTTGAGAATTTTTTTGTGGGAATTTCCTGAAGATAAAGTTGATTATACCAGATATTTAAGAGTCTCATAGATAAAATGCTTCAAAATAGCTAAAATATTCCTTCAACCAGAAGGTGTGTATCAATGGAGGCCCAAAGATGCATGATTTCATACACTCTTCAAGAATTCAACACAAAGGCTTGTGTTAAAGACTCAATTAAACATTATAAATCCATGATTAGTCATGCCTAAGATACACTCATAGGCTAATAAACAATCTTTGTCAACACAATGAAAGTAAAGTGATTTTAAATTGTTTATTTCATTACAATATGAAATCTCTCCTCACAATGAAATTACAAATGCCATAATACTACCACATGGATAAGATCTTGTATGATTCAGAGGTATTTTAACATAAGATTGCAACAGGAACATGAAAAACTATTTGAAGAATTTTTTCAATAAAAGCAAACACAATTATGCTCATGATCAACACAAATTCATTTAAGGTTCACTAGATTCGTCAGCAAGAGAAAATTTCTTAAACATTATCAAAGCTTGTCAACGGTTGTACACTTATAACCATATTTACATGGATAAATCTACAAACACATGCAAATAAGCAGGTTTCTCAAATGGTCTCTCGAGAAAATGGTTTTCTCAATCTTTCTCGAAAAATTAACCCTCCTATGCAAGAGTATTCGCATTCAATTTATACAATTTCACTCTCTCACTCATCCTAAATTTCCCCCAAAAGTATAAATCTTCAAGAGAAACTTCATGTTTACTACATATTGTTTAATCATGTTTATTACCTTGAAAATATCATACTTTCGTTGCCCGATGGATAAATCATGAACTGGATCACGTTTCTCAATCCCTTAACTATGAATGGGATGTCATGTCATAACTTTTGATAGTATTTTTAATCATTCTCTTATTTTGTCATGTAAGAAATTCCCTTTTGAATAATTCTCAGGTGGCTCCATATGGATTGATCTAACAAGCAATCCTTTTCACCTTCAAGAATAGACCTTGAGGAATAGATACTGCATTCATGCCTCTCAGAAATGAGTGTCCTTGCATGGATTATACCACATATCTGCATTGTGAGTTTGAGTCGGCCAAGTGTAAAGAGGAGCCAGCAGAAGCCTCCACATGTCTCCTTGGTGCAACTGCAAAGGTGAAGTCCAAAGGTAGGTTCCCAAATAAGCGTGGACCCACCACGTGTTCAAAACCTGAGAGTTTCACTTTGTCACGTAGAAAAATATGAGTATGGGAATGTCCAGTGAAGCTTCCACATGTTTCCTTGGAAAAAATGCAAAGGTGAAGTCCATAGGTAGGTACACAAATGAGCTGAATCCCTCCACATGTTCATAACCCGAGAGAGTTCCACCGGCCATTGAAAAGTCTAAGCATGGGAAGGTCCAAGGCGGAAGCTTCCACGTGTCTTTTCAGCGTAACTTCAAAGATGAACTCTAGAAGTAGGACCTAAAATGAGTGCGGAGCTCTCCATGTTCCTTGGGCCCAAGAATGTTTTCTCACCATTGAAAAATTATCAGTATAAAGAGGAGCTAGTGGAAGCCTCTATGTGTCTCTTTTATGCACTTTTGATATGGTGCCCGAAGCGAGACCCCCAAACAAGCGCGAGCTCTGCACGTGTGTCGGGCCCAAAAAATTTGTATTGGCCATTGAAAAATTTTAAGAACTAGAGGAGGGTGCCACGTGCCCGAGGTCAGAGAAAGTTGCATCGGATGCTTGAAAAGTCTAAGTATGCAAAGATCGAGCAGAAAACCTCCACGTGTCTCTTCGGTGCTCTTTCAAAAGTAAAATTCGGGGTAGGTCCCCAAACAGGTGGGCCCTCCACATGTCTAAGCTTAAGAAAGTTTCCTTGGCCATTAAGAAGTCTCGGTATTAAAAGGAGCCGGTGAGGCCTCCGCATGTCTCCTTGGCACAACTCCAAAGGTAAGACCTAGAGACGGACCTCAAATGAGCGCAAACTCTCCACGTGTCTATGGTCTAACAAAGCTGCATCGGCTATTGAAAATTTTGAGCATGGGAAGAGCTAGTGGAAACCTCCACATGTCTCCTTGCGCAACTCCAAAGGTCAAAATGAGAGGAAAATCCTCAAATGAGCACAAGCCCTCCACATGTCCTTTTGCTGGGTCTTAGGCATTTACCTTTTAATTTCAATCCCTTCTATGTAATGCATCAAAATATCCACCATGATGTTGGGACAGGATTTACAGAGGAGACACAATCGTGGACGATGCCCAACAACAAAAATTTTCCCCATGGAGAGAAGACTGTAAATAATACCAAGACTCAATGTGATCCATGACCCAAGGAAAATACTGACAATGACATCTAAATGAAGGAGAAAGTTTTCACACATCCATATAGGGAGACAAAAATACTTCTAACCAGGCGGGCTAGAAATTTTAAATGAAAAAGGGGCAAGATTACAATTGACCACCAACATAAACCACATGAAGTCATCTTAAACATCTAAACAACACTTGAGAATGCTACTCCTACTTTCTCCCTTTTCCATTAATTCCTTTTGACATCAATGCCAATAACCACCATTAGTGTAATAGGGTATAACAACTCTAACCCACAATGGACTAAATTTTTGGTGGCTAATAGATATAGCTCGGTTTAGCATAGTTCCCCATAGTTTTTTTAATTTATATCCGAGTGGTTTGTAATTGTAGTAACTATCAAATTATTGATAAATTACAATGTTAACTATGGTTTGAATGTGGTTAATGCCTCATGTCAAAAATAAAGTTCTTTTCTTATTATGCGAGGAAAATGACAGTCTAAAAAGGGTGCGAGGATATGTCACTTTGTCCATGTTCTGCTATAAAATCACCCCATATCATGCTACCTAATAGCCCCTTCCACACTCCATACGTGTTGTTTTCAATATGCCACATGCAAAATCCTTAATCCCTTTTTTTTTGTTCTACTTTGTTTTGTTTTTCTTTAATTATTTATTATTTTATTTTGTTTTATGTGGGGCACTTAGGTCTCGACTTTCATATTCACACATAGATGCCAAACGCAATGTTGTTTTTTTCCTCTTGAGTACAATCATCATCTAGTAACATTGCTTGCTTCTCGAAAAGCTTTGAAACAATTTTTACACAACCATGGAGGAATTATTGACATAGAAGCTCATGTGCATCCAATTTACGGAAATAAACTTTCAGCTATTTTGAAATTGATAATAAATTTTCCATTAATTTTGTATTTGTGTCAGTATGACTATATCTAAAGGATTGTGTCCTCTTAGATCTTTTAAATCACCTATTGCGGTGACATGTGGATGTTTCCTAAACACATTTATAAGCTGTGCTTACTTTATTCAACTGTAAGGTACGAGGTTGTCTTATCTGCATCATCCCGAGCATCTAGTGAGCACTATAATGAAGTAGCCATTCACACATATGTTCTCGACCCCAATAAGAAGACACATAAAGAGGACTCCATCCATTTATATCCTCTAGAGGAGTCCATCCATTTTCATCCTTTAGGTTTTTCCTCTTCACATCGTCCCAAGCATCTAGTCGAGCACTATAATGAACAAACATTTCACACATATGTGCTAAAGCCCAATAAGAAGCCACATGAAGAGGATTCCATCCATTTCCATCCTCTAGAGGAGTCCATCCATTTCCATCCTACAGGGTTGTCTTGTCCACATCATCCCGAGCATCTAGTCAAGAAATATAATGAAGAATCATTTCTTACATATGTGCTCGATCCCAATAATAAACCACGTGAAGAGGAGTCCATCCATTTCCATCCTATAGAGGAGTCAATCCATTTCTAGCATACAACGTTGTCTTATCTGGATTATCTCGAGCATCCGGTCGAGAAGCTGTAATGAAGATGCATTTGACACATATGTGCTTGACCCTAAAAGAAAATGAGAAGTAAATGAAGTATTATAAGCCTGTGTCTAGAAAATATGCCATCCAAGTTATTTCTCACTTATCAAAACAAATAAATGATGAAAAAACATGAAATTTGAGAGGATACAAAACACATTGACAAGATCTTAAAAATAGAGGGCTAGAGTAAACCAATTGTAGGTTTAATGGCATAGATTTGTAAGGAAAATTTTCACACCGAGAGGAATAACCATATTGTTTGTTATGTTCATTGCTTACTTTGACAGTCATTTAAATTTTGTGAAATTTATATGTGAATAGGTATGCATGTATTTTGTGTGCCCTGTATCTAGAACCCTAAAATTAATTCCCCATCCCCATGCTCTTCCCCATACTCGTGGCATGTACCCATGTCTCTGGTTGATTGTGTTTTCAATGTCATCTTGTTTTATCTGCTTTGGCAGATTCTCTTCGACATCATCCACATTCCAAATTTGACAATCTAAATTTTCTGATTAGGGTCATTTTCCATTGGTTGTTAAATCGAGATACATTTTATATGTTGCATGTTCCTCATATGATTACCAAATTCATAATACCAAATTTATAATAGAAACCTCTTTTTAAATTGCAAGGATGCATACATTTGAGTAGATAATGTCTTGTATACACTTTGTTGGAGTCTCTCGTTGCGATTGAATAAAATATGGTATCTAATGGTGAAATGAATATATGGATCAAATATGTAATGTTTAAAAATGAAGAATAGAACTTAAGATATTTGAAATCCTCATATGGAATACGTTAGATAGTACATTATAGTAGAAGAAATTACATCAATCTAAAGGGAATAGAAAAGAAATATTTTAGTTTCTTAATGAATAACAAAAACAAATGAACTTTATTCAAGTTGTTTTCCTCAATGCAATCAAGGTTGTATTTCCTCCTACTAATGTGGAAAATGGGACACCATTTAATCATCCAAATTCTTTTATCTTAAAAACCTCCAAATTCTTTAGAACCTTTTCTAATATAAAGTCAATGAACAACCGATTTTCAGGATATAATTCTTTTGTACATTCTCATTAAATATCGAGATTACTAACTAGCATTCTTTCCACAACCTGATAAGATTGATGTCAAATGGATGCAGGGAATTCATGATTTTCTATTGTTTTATGATTAAAAGCAATGATCACATGATATCAAAACCTTTGGGGTACATAATTCATCTTACTTTTGGTTGTTTTCAAGTTGTCTATCCTAGGATGTAGTGACATGGGCACTTATATATGAAGTTCAAAAGGTAACCATAACTTTGCATCGGGTAATTGTCTTCTATTTGTTGTATATGTATCTTTTACCAAAGAACTCGAATCATTATCTTTTTTTATTCCCATGTTATGTTTAGGGGTAAGTTACGATCAATGTTAAGAGTATAACTTTATGCCCTTTCTTGGAACAACATGGGGACATAAGAATAAAGATAGTAAACAACACCTCTTTTTATTTTTGTTTTTGTTTACCTAGATCATTCACATAACATTTTGTATGGTAAAGTCTTACTTTGTGTGCATGTGTTGTTTTTAAACTAATGCTAATATGAGTGAAAGACTAACACATAAATCGCCTTAATTAGCAAGAGTTAAACAAACTACTTAGCACCATCATGATAATAATTAAACAAGGGTTAGATGTTAAACACTCATCAATAAAAATTTGAAACTAACAATGTTAAAACATCTAAAATCCTCTATTCTTTAACAAAAAATAAATGAAATGGACCTAGGTAGGCTCCATGGCTATAAAAAATGGTTGTTCTTAGTGTTCCAAAGAAGCCATGAATTAGGGCTAGCCAAAGTTGGGCTACAAGACCCTTTTGACACCTCCCATATGATCTAAGCACTTAGGAAAGAGGCTTAACTCTTCAAGATGATGAACTCCCAAGAAAACAAAAGGCAAGATCTTAGTCCGTTTTTCTATATGCTTTGTATTTTCTTTTTCAAGAAGTTTAGGTGTAAGTGTGAAGGTATGAGGAGGGATCTTTATATAGACCAATGGATAAAGGAGTCACTACATCCCTTTGTATGTGGGATAGTGGTGATGTCGAGCTAGTTGTGGATAAGGGGGTTATATAAGGTTGAGTTAACTTTAGGAGGGTTTGCTTGTTCTTTAGTGACTCATGTGGATAAAGGGGGCCTATTAATTAATCAAGATGATTTAATTAAAAGATGTGCAAGCTTATTAGAGATTTTAGAGGAAGATTAGCATGATTTAGGCTATAAAAGGGGATTAAATAAATTTAATATTTATTTATTTGTTAAATGAAAGGGGAAGCTAATTAATTAATAATAATTAATTAGTTTGGATAGATTTAGACTATAGAAGAGGATTGAATCAATAAAATATTGATTTATTGGTTAAATGAAAGAGGAAGCTAATTAATTAACAATAATTAATTAGTGTAGCTAGAAGGGGGATTAATTAATGGAAGGTCGTTAATTAAGGTTCTTGTTGGATAGGTAATTTAATTAATTAGCATAGTGTAATTAATTAACGATGATAGGAGAGAAGATGGTCTCTTTTGACGATATGTCACCAATTTGTGGGAAATGAGATAATTATCGCAATTGAAGTGTTTAAATTACTTGAGCATAATAATGGGTGTCTACATTTACCCCTCTTTGGGGTGGCATAAGTGACACCACTTCAAATATAGTAGATGGATAAAATTTTGAAGGGATAGAAGAAAAATTAGTAGGAGGGAGAGATGCCCCCTCGAGTGTCGATGGGGTGATGAAAGAAGATGATTGATGATCTAAAAAGGTGAGAAATAGATAGAAGAGTTGTGACAGAGGCGAAATGCTCCAGTGAAACAGAAGGAAAAATTGATGTCGAAGAAATATGGAGAAGTGGAGAGAAGAACTAGCCTCCAGCCTGTGCATTGGAACAATTTCAGAGTCATCATATTGCCAAAATATCTACGTCATCAGTCCTTATTACAAATATAAGCATACGAAAAAAGTAGAATGACATGAAAATCCATACTATGAACAATTGTCCATTGCTGAAAACACCAACTCCATGCAACATACAAAATGTAATGTAATACGAGAAAGTGAAAGATGCCTAACTAACGAGAGAAACACAATGTAATGTATTTATTATCAAGCTTCAGTTATGACCTGTGTTAATTAATGACAAGGGTTAAAATATGGTGCCCCAAGCAAGGATACATGCGAGGGGAATAACAGAGGACACTTGGGTCCAATGAAAAAGCAATGTGCACTATGAAATAGTACTAAGAAACTTGTTGTGCCCTAGAGTACATATGAAGTAAGAAGGCTAGCTTTTGTTGATGTAGGTAGTTCAAGATGATCCACAAGTCACACACATGAACAAGTGAGAACCAAAGAGCGATGTTTTATAGGATGATTTTCAATTTTTAGAAGTTTTCTGAAATATATTTGAATGTTTTTGATGATTTTTCTAACATATTTGAATGTTTTTTATTTTGGAAATTTTCTGAAACTATGTACAGGAAGAGGAGGAAGCGTGGATGCCCCTAGTGATAGATGGGATGTACAAGGGCATAAGGCCACGTGCATACGAGAAAGGTGAAGATGCCACAATGCCCTAGTGATTAGGTGAGAATATTCAAAGGAAAACTCTTCATGTGTAGGAGAGAGACCCAAGGCCATTATGGATAGGTTAAACATGATGATGAACGCAAACCAATGGAGTGCTGGGAAGAAGAAAGGATGCCCCTAGCATAAGTTTGCCTAAAATCACATGATAAAAAGGAAGAAGGAAGGTTTTTTTGTTGAAGGGGACAAAGGTGTGCAAAAACATGGCAAAAAGTAATCTTATACACATGGATGTTCTAAACGAAATAGAAGAATGATGTGACTGATATCAATGTAGCTTAGAATCCTTGTAATGATGAAGTGATTAGCCAAAGGCATAAATCATGAGATGAGATATGGACTAGAGTAAGAGTCTGAACAAGGTCCAAAAAAGACACTTGGTAACATACTAATCATGTTTAATCATAGAGATCCGGTGTGTGCACATAGAATTTATTACCTCTAGAAGGAAGATTTAATAGACAACAAATAAATACACCTAGCCAATGTGTAGGGATGATTGATTGTGAAACATGATTTTTGAATGGATGGTGAAAGCATAGTTGTATATTTCTCCGTTTCTAGCCAAATGTCCATAGCCCCGACGGAGATGTTTTTGATTCTAATCACAACATTTCTCTAATGCCAGTCAGACATCCATAGCCCTAGTAGAGTTTATTGGAAATACCCCAAGAGAGAGTAATACATCAATTTACTTTTACTTTGTAGCTTTTAGCTTTTGATTCGATTGATTTTGTTTCTTTTGATTTCTAAAAACTTATTTCAGCTCTCTTGTTTGACAGGGGTTAAGAACCACAAATTAATTGATGGAAGGAGGTGGAAGTGACTATGATGGTGACATTGGCTAGTGTCCACAAATATGTCCAAAAGTTCTTCACAATAAATTTATTAGATGTTGAATGTGATAGGATCTCCAAGAGGTCAGTCGTTCTTTAATTTACCAAGGTCATAAAAGACTAGGCTCAAACATATACCATAGAGATAAATGTCACAAAATGTGTGCGGAAAGGCCAACCACAATATTACCGAAGGGATGAAAATTGTAGAAAGACTTACAGAATTAAGAGCAAGAAAGGGAATAAATAACATCCATTTGTCCGCAATACTTGATTACAATGTTTGATCTTTGTACCTTTGATTTTTCTTATGTTTTCTCAATGTTTTTTGTATTTTTGAATTGTTTTTTATTTTTAGATTTTTGATAGTTTTAAGAGATTAGGACTAATAAAGTCACTATGTGTGGAAAGATCCAACAAAAATGTTTGTGACTTCCTTGATAAGGGAGACTAGGCACGTTTGTTTATTCAGCATGATATTATCCCTGATCTCGATGATTGAGGTGAGTTCACACATAATAAATGATTATGATTAGTTCTGAAACATGGATTTCATATGTGGGAGATTTAATTCCCCATCCAGAGGTTTACACACTTTGCACCATACTTCATGGTTACTTTGGTGTACGTTCTTGAATCGTGCTTGATTTATAATTTTGAGATTGTTTGATTTGTTGGGAGCTGTTATCCAAAATTCACCCGCAAGGTAATTTTGATAACATGCATCAAATTCTTTAGTCCCAAGCAATTATATTGATTCAGGGCGAAAAGTCATGTTTCTAGGGTCCCCTCATATTTTTTTAACTCCCCTGTCCAAGTAGAAGAGAGAAAGTTCTGAGGAAAGGTAAGAAAAATTGCAAAAAAAAGGCTCGGGCCAGAAAAAATTGCGAAAAATGGCTAAGTCTTAGTCCCCGGCAGTCGGGACATGAGGGACAAAAGGGTGCAAACCAGCTGAAAGGCCACCAGGTGGTCTACATAGAATTTGGGACAAGTGGGAGAAAGGGATGCGTGGGATGTAGAAATATGAACTGGCCGAAAAGTGGAAAAAATTGACTAACTGTTGAAATAGGCAGTCTGGGACATCTGGGCAGTTAGTACGTGGAGGATGCAAGTCGGCCGAAAAGACTTAAGGCAGCCTGGAACAGTTGGGCCGAAGGTACGTGAAGTACGTGAACCAGCCGGATCGGCCGAAATGAGAACTTTCTTACCGGGACAGTTGGGACAAAAGGGCGCGAACTGGCCAAACCGGGCAAATCGGGAAAATTTGTCCCGATAGTCCGGGACATTGGGACGAGAGTACGCGAACCATCCAGTTCAGCCAAAATAGGGAACTTCAACACTAAGACAAGTGGGACAAAGGGACGACGGACGCCGGTGCGCGAAGCGGCCGAAGGTAGAGAAGAAAAGTCAACGTTTGGCCCGTGAAACTTCAAACGGCCATAACTTTTGACTCCGAGCTCCGATTTTCACAAAATTGGACTTTCTGGAATGAGCACGATGTCCTCTACGCCACAAAAATGAATTGATTTCTTATTTTTGATGAGGGTAGATATATTTAAATAAGAGAAATATATTCGGCTCCAGTCAGTTAATGCTCATTCCCGTCAAATGACAGAAAACGCCTGCTAGGCCCAAAATAGCTGCCCACACTCAGAAGGCCATAACTTTTGCATTTATCAACAAAATCACACAAAATTGGTACCATTGGAATCATGGTTCTGAGCCCGATGCATAGAAATCAAGAAATTATAGATTTAATTAGAAATTGATTAAGATTTTTAAGAAAATGTGGCCGGGTTCAGAACAATGTTTTATTTGGTAGTTGGGAGTGCAATTAAGAGGCATGGTCATCATTCTTTCTCTGCTGCAGCACATGGGATAGTATGGGGAGCCTTTTGCAAGTAATATACAATCATTTCACTCAATTTAATGCCTCTTATAGGTGGTTGAAGGATAGATTTCGGGATTTCCATTTTCCCTTCTCTTCTCCTTCTCTTTTTTTTATAAATTGGAGTGTTGGGCTCATTGTAAAGAGAGAGTTTTTGGGTAGCAAAGCTCTACCAAAATTTCTTTGTGAAGCCAGTGTGTTGTAGGCCCTTGTAGTGGACTCCTTGCATGGTGATCCAGGCCCTTATCTTGTAATAGATTGAACTGTGCATATCATGAAGCAATAAAATACCAGTTTGTGGATGTATCTTCCCCTGCTGTGTTTTCTTGCATTCTTCTTGCCCCTTTGATCTTTCTATAAGAATATTGTGTCTATTTATTATGTTCTTGCAGGGATTCATTATCATTGTGTATGCTTGGAATATTGTTGTGAATGCATTTTGCTAGATTATGGTGAACTTTCATCACCTCTTCTAGTGTGCACTTTGCCTCTGTATTTCACACATTTGGAGACTACTCTCACACCCTCCTTTTCTGGTGTATCACCACTTTAGTGTAGGCTTTCATTTTATGCATTCTCTCTCCCTGGTCACTTGGAAATTTAGATTAGAATAGTTAGCTTATCCTACATTAGAGTAGATTGTGGCAGGTAGTTTAGGAGCAAGAACCAGCTTTCTCTAGAGGTCTATCTCAAGTAGCAAGTCCCACAACATGGAGATAGTACCCATGTTATCCAATCACACCGTGAGTTCAAGTATATCTCTAGGGGTGCTGTGATTCCATGATAACAAGAGCTATAGAGATTTTTGTAGTTTTGATCTGAGCTTGATTAAGAAACTATTTGGGTTTCTTATAAGCTAACACATGACTTGTCTAATCTCGAGAAGGAGAAGAAAGTGAACGTGGACGTTTAGAACTGATGCAAGAAATGGCTGTGGGCTTACCACAATATTTTGTAGAATAATAATGTGATTGATGAAAAGGATACAATCCAAGGATTGAATAAGATGGGCTCTTTGGGAGGTGAGCCATAGATAGAAGATGAAGGGATACTTAGGATGTGGCCCAATAATAGAAGAAGAAGGGCTACTAGGACGTGACCCATAGATAGAAGACACAAGGCTACTAGGACGTGGCCCAAGAATAGAAGAAGAAAGGCTACTAGGATGTGACCCATAGACGTAAGATGATGGACTACTAGGATGTGGCCCAAGAATAGAAGATGATGGACTACCTGGGTGTGATCCATACATAGAATACAAGGGGCTAGTTGGACGTGCCCCAAGAATAAAGGAAAGTGGACTACTTGAAAATGTCCCATAAATAATAGGAGGATGGCTACTAGAAGGTGACCCACACCTAGATGAAGATGAAGGGCTACTTGGCATTGACCCCATAAGAGATTGTGATTGAGGAATTATGATAGATAAAGAGTTATTTGGTGATGAGAAGATAGGCCATGGATCAATGCAAGAACAAGGAGTTTCATCACATAATGAAGAATGGGATGATGAAATATTAAGAGGAGGATCAAGTTACATGTTCGGAGGCACTTACTTGTATTTCTTGATAAAAGGAATCAACCTTTTCCTTGCAATACACATATGCATTAAAGTCTAAAGATAATCCTTACTCATAATCTATGAAAGGAATATCTTCATATGCCCCTATAAATGCCTTGATTGTTTCTTCATTCTGAAAGAGATCAATTAGTATGAGTTGTTGATCGGCCACTAGGGGTTGATTGGAAGAAAGAGGTTCACTCGGTATATCGGGGGTTGATTGGAAGAAAGAGGTTCACCAGGGTTGATTGGAAGATGTTTGAGGATGATTGATAGAAGAAGATGTGTAGTTAGATGTCTCAGGAGTAGAAGAAGGTGGTGTGGACCTACCTATACGGTGGTATATCGTCTGTAAACTAGTAGGGTTAAGTCCAAATTCTATAGATTGTGATGCATGGGTTGATTCAGATGTTTGACTCGAAGGACTTTGAGTCACATGAATCTTCAAATAAGGAAGACTTATTGGGGGTGATTGATGAAGAAGGTCCTGCGAAGAAGGGGAGGACCATGATTCAAGAATCGTAATGGACGAATAATAACAAGGGTCTTGCACAGAAAGAGAGGACCCCGATTCAAGAATTGTATTATATGTTTGATTGGAGGGAATTGGAGTCACATATCTTCAAAGGAAGAAGACATCGTCAAGGTGATTGATAAAAGGGGTCCTGCATAGAAAGGGAGGAATGTGACGTAGGAGTCATATTAAATGTATGATGAAGAGGTTCCTTCAATGATAGGGAGGAACATGACATAGGAGTCGCATTAGATTACTTAGGAGTCAAATTAGATGAATCTGAATAGTAGTTTGGATCTGAATCATCGAGAAGATTCAGAGGAAATTTTTGGATTGGAATCCTCGGAAGAAGAGTAAATGTTTGGATTAGAATTAGAAGAAGAATGGGGAAATCAAATAATAATTTGGATCAAAAGCATCTAAATAATACCACCACTATGAGATGAAGGTGGGGAATGGGTTACCTATATGGGATCTCTATTACGAAGAACCAAGGGATATTTAGTTGTAATGGGAATCTTTTGATTTAAATTGCTAAACCTAGGTTCCGTATTTTTGTAAGTATGGGAAATCATGCGATAGTCAGTCATTTTTGCCATTGTTTTAAGCACAAATGTCTAGATCTAGATAGTGTGATGGAAATCCTTCAAAGGGAATGAAGTGACATGTCTATTTTGGTAGCATAAGGATAACCAATTAGACATTTCAAAGTATTGATATGTGTGTGTGATTTTGAAGAAGGTTTAAGGAAAATAGACATTGTGATGACCCAATATCGATGAGATAAAAAGGGATTGTCCTAAAAAAAAATTCTCTAAATGAATGATCATAAGGAACAATCATGAAAGTGTGAAACATAAATCCAATCGACAAAGAAATACACCTTATGCAAATGTGTGTGCAAAGTGATAGTTTGATGCAAAGGTGATCATCACAATTTTAATATTTACGTCAAGATCAAAATGAAAATGGTGTAAATATTAAGAAAGGGTAGATGTGACTCCCAATCAAAGGATACCACAAAATTTTAACAACCAACAAGACCTAAATGTTAAAGGGTGAGGTTTATAAATGTAAGCACAGAAGCGGACTTCAATTAGACACGTCAATCAAGCTTCGTAGAGAGAAGTGAGAAATTAGTGTCAAAGTGGTATTGAAACAACGTAAAGAAAGTAAATGATACCTTTCAAGATTTGGGACAATGTTTGAAATCAAAATAAGTCAAAGTATACTAAGGATGTCTTAAGACGTGGGCATCATAATGCCACAACGCGGATACTTAGATCGTGTTTACGAGAAACATGAAATAAGTATCTTAATTATGTCGAGACCATGCAAATGAGGTAACATGTCAAAGGGAGATAAAATGATGAATCAGTCCTAACTATGATGGTGACCTTGATGTGGGTATCAAGATTACAAAGGGTACCAGATATAAATACGCCTTTGCACACTTTAGACGTTTAACTTAACTAGCCATAAACATGGATGCGTGTAAACAGAAAAAAAAAGTGACGAAGCAATTGATTGGTAACACAAAGGTAGTCACTTCCTCTTCTAATCAACAAAGTGTCAAAAGAAAGTGAAGGAAGTATATTACAAATGGGGATGAAAATGCTAGCTTCACTTTAGTAGATTTTCACCTCACCAAAAGGCAAGTGAAAATCTAAGCAAAAGTAATGAGTCACATGTTTCGCGATGAAAATATGGTTCATAACTCAACACTTTTTTTAGAATGGTCAAAGTGTGCTCCTGGCCAAAGTATATTTACCTAGGTGGTTCTCTTGTCCTAGGTTTTACAAAATTATCCACGAGTAGGATGATTTACCCAAATGGTCCCGACTATCTTGGGAGTATCTCGAATTTGTCCCATTCAAGCACAGTGGGTAGTAAATGCATCTATCATGTACTTAAAAGGGTCGAGCATAACTTGTAGGTCTATCTCACAAAGGAATCACTAGTCAAGTAGGTAGTACAGAGCACTTCCTATTTCATCCACAAGGTTCCCTCTTGTGTGGACTACTTTGGGGTTCTTAAAACTACCCCCATTGTTGTAGCTTAAGGTATTATGCTAAAGGGTTATGTTCTAGTTGAGCGGAGAGGGACGTACCCTTTTCGAGACCTACAATATAGTATTTTTCATATGTTGTTCTTTTTATCTTGTTTAATCGGTGTGGTTTGCTTGAACACATTTTGGCAACCTGTAAGAAACACGTGTATTAGAGGGTTTTGTGTTTTGTTTTTGATGTCTCATTTCTTTGACAAGAGATTTTGATCCTATATACCAAGGTTAGTAATTTTCCAAAATGTCATATAAAGGAGATAAGATGTTGTTTTTAATTTCCCAAATCGTTCTAAGATACAAGGAAAGAGTATACTCAACAAGGTATCTCACTCAAATTTGTAATAAATGGAAAAATCCTAAGTAAAATATAAAAATAAGTTCCTTTTAACCAACTTTGAAAGCTAATTAAACCATTTTACAAGTATGAAGAAAGAGGTGAAAATTTTTTGATTCCCAAGATCACCTAAAAAGGCGCAAGGGAAGAGCATACACATTTCAAACCTTCACAAATAAAGATGCAAATGTTTTTTATTAAGTTAGTATAAAGAAACATAATGTAAAGGAAACCTTCAAACCACTCATTAGAACCCTATAAGAGTTAGAAAACCAAGAAAATCAAAAAAATTCTAGAAATCCAATTTTTGTACTTTTTAAACAGTTTTTAGTAATTTACATTTTTGGAGGTCTTCGGGGCATTTTGGGAGTTTTGTTATAGAATATAGTATACCAAAGGTATCTAAATTTTAGAATTTCCTTAGAAATTACACTTCGATATCTTTTCGATGCTTATTCAAACTCTAAAAATGGGTTAACAAGTCAAAACTTATGAGCAAAACAAGGAGAACTAAATAGTGTAAAAAACTGGATTAAACAGATATACCCCCCCTTTTATATGTGTGTGCCCCCTTATAAATACACATGTGCCACCAAAAAGGTGTGTGCTCCACCAAAAATACATGTGCACCACTCCATGTTTTTCCGGCTTACCGTGTACTGTGCCGCCCGAGAGGCGTGTGCACCAACAAAAGAACATATGCACCGTAACGCACCAAAATTACCAACACAAGAACAACACAGTGAAATAGAGGATAACTTTTTTTTTTGACTTGCTTTGACTCAACACGACACAACATGTCGTCACAAGGTTACAATCATCACTTGGAATCATTTGTTACGGGGAAGACTACAAGGTCAGCACGGAAACGTTCACACTTATCAAAGACAATTTATTTTTCTTTTGACAAGACAACATGAAAGTCCAATCCACATGACACACTCACGGCTAGGGCAAGCCACAGTAAGAAATGGTTAGGGTTTATTTATTTTGGTAAGACGCCCTTTAGCTCATGACTTAAGTTTTCAGAAGGAAATCAATATATGGTTTGCACAAATTCATCTCACCAACTGAGTTAATTTCTTATACACTGAAGAGTAGTTCACTTAAAGTCTTCTCCTACTTACTAAATCTTAATATCTTCCAGAAACTAACCATTGTTTTCCTTTAAGCTTGTTTAAGAGTTCACCCCAAAGGGATAGTGTTCGCTAGTTTAGCTAGGGGTATCGATTAATAAAAGTTTACCTCACAAAGGATGTTTTCATTTTGATCACTCATGGAATTATTTGATTTCAAATAGATCACCTTTACATTTATTTGTTGAATATAAAATCATTATTTTTGTTTAGCTTCTTTAAGGGTTAACCGACTCATTTTTCTTTACTTATAAAATATTGTCGCTAAGTCTTAGAAAGATTTAACTTAATAATTTATTCTCAAGATCAAAGTTTTACAATACTCATATCAATGTAAAGATTGAATGCCATTTCTCACAAGGATAATTTCAAGCTTAACTACACAAGAACAAGACACTTTATTTCACCATTACCAAACAATACAAGGCAAGAGGTCATATCAACTCTTTACAAGCAATGTTACACAATTTACAACACATTGGACATTTTTACAAGGAACTTCATAATGGTACAGATGAAACTTTTACACTCTTTTCTTCTAGTCTACTCGCATAATCCATCTGCACAAATATTAACTAAAGTCAGTTCGCAAGAACTGAGCATGTTAAGGCTACACAATGCAATAGTAGGCTAACAATTAACAATATCAAGAAAGGAATATTCTAAATTCAGAAATGGATTAAAACACAACTCACAACTCCAATATTAATCTCATGAGAGAGAAAACTAAATCATCCAACAAGGAGAAAGTCCAAATACTAGTAAGAACAAAATTACATAAATCAAGGCAAGACCTTATGGGTTGGGAACAAGAAAGTCAAGAGTGTTGATATCTCCTTCATGTAATCCTATGGGTTACGTGATTGGAATCCAAAATTTACTCCATCCAACTAAAGGGGTCCAAGAGAAGATAAAGCGTACTAATTATGATCGTAGGCGCGAAGCAAAAATGACGTTATCCAATTCTTCCAGGGCTCCAAAGTAATATGGGTTCGATGCCCTTAAAAGAACGCAACTATAGTTTTGGTTTTAACCAAGGAGTTTACCACTACCTCCTTATCGGATTTCTTAAAACGTAGTACTAGTTAACCAAAACAAAACCACTTTTCCAAAAGCGTACGAAAGGGACACAGAAAGGGCCATTATTCTACCCACAAACCCTATCCTAATCATCAACTTCTCCACATAATATAAGGGAAGACTAAACCCAAAAGTCGTTAATAATTTTTATATAATTCAGGCAATGTCAATAAACATTAAAATAAAAATTGATTTCCCTAACAAGGCCACAAAATGGGACCTTTTAGTAACCAAGTTTGAAGTATAAGGTATTCGAGTTCGAAAACAAAGGGATTCGATACGCAGAGGGCAAAACACCAACGATGCCCCAGACTCAAAAGACCTTACTACGAGTACAAGCACAAACCAAGAACCAACGCACATAGCTATCAGGAAGGTTACGCAGTGCGGTCAGGGCTAGAAGTTCTATGAACTCCTTGCCAAAGGTAAAGAAGATGGAAAATTTTACCCGATCCATGTGGGCTTATCGAGGAAAAGTCTTAGCAAATATCAAACAGATAAATATAACAGCCACCTATGATATTATCACTGAAATCAGCTGTCATCTAACAGGAAACGAGTTCACGAGTCCAGTACCATGGATTCACCTACAACTTTTGTTTCAGTCTAGCTAGTAATAGCTTGCTTGCGACCCTTAATAAAAATTGTAGACATTTCATTCAGTTAAACTTACAATGTTTCCCCTTGCTTTAATCATACAAGAGTTTACATCAAGAATTAGGTATAGTAATACTCTCAACACGTGGAGGCCAAAAATAGATGCCAGGTTATCCCTCATCTAGACTAGGTACAACAGTCAACCATGTACAGTTCTAAAACAAACCCCAAATGCCATTTTCTAATCAAACATAAAGTAAGGAATGCCCATAGGTTTAAACAAGTTTCAGACACAATGTCACTATTAATGTACCTTTTAGCAAAACAAGAGAGCCCTAAACAAGAAATGCGTATTTATTCAACCAAAAGAGGTATGTAGGCTTAACCTTCTATTTAGTAACCTTCAATTATAATTACCATCACAGAATTCTTTTTAAAAGAAAGTCATATAAGCAAACAAAACTCAATAATGTTTCCTTCCCTACGAACTAGACTGCATCACTCAAAATTGCAGTAACCCATTTAGACAAATATGAAATAGAGTAAGCTATAAGAGAGGAAGGAACATTCCAAGCAAAATCAGCGAAATTGGAATAAGATTTAAAGGAACAACCACACAATCAGGCAGTGATATAAACAACCACGAAAACATCTAGTCTAGGCGCCATTCAAGAGGAAAGAAAATTCATTTCAAGATACTGAAAGAAGGTAGAAAACTATTACGAGGAGTAGAATTAACATGCCTGATTATAGTTCTTTCTTCCAAGCTCTTGTTGCTCTTTTCCCATAGGGCAGCTTGAAGGCATCATGCTTTTCAACATCTGAAAACCAGGGGCTGTATGGCTGTGGGAAGCATTGTTTTCTCTATGGTCTGGAATCCCTGATGAAGTCCTCGGATGACTTGGAGAAGGATCAGAGATCTCGGGTTTTTTGATCCATCATCTGTGAAGATGAACCCTACTCTAGCTTACCAACTGTTGCTGTTGTAAGTCATATGCCCCTGTTGAGGATGCATGCATTTCTTTTTGCGAATGTTGCTGCTGCTCGTGATATAGTTGTCTTAGCCTTGACACTTCCTTTTTTCAATGCTTCACAGTGTGCATTCTAAAAAAATAATCTTGTCTTGTGCAAGAGCAGCAATTCTTTGCTTCAAAGCACTGTTATCAACATTCATTGTCAAAGCAGAAGTCTTTCCGATCAGGAGAAAAACTGCAAGGTTAAGGGCAAAGGCACAGACAGAATTTGTGCCAAACACGACATAGTCCAAGTGGAATGTAGAGTTATCCTTGAGTAAAGGGAATTCAACAAACAACCAGGGTACAGTCAAGAACACAAGACAACAGGGTGCAACATAGTACAATGAGGTGATGGGATTCAAGGCGATTCCCTTTGAAGGTATAGCAGTAGCACTGCCATGGCCCAAGATCCATACACGACCTTTTTCCATTGCTTCTTTATCTCCTCCATCAGACCCTTGGCCAAGGAGTCTCAAAGTTACATAGTTTAGTACTGTCCCAAACATTGTGCTGTGACCTTCAATGTGCAACCCCCATCCACCGCCTTCATTATGCCTGATGATTGTACAAGTAACGACACATTTCTTTTTGATGCGCTTCCGCTAAAACAACATTTAGTGCTCCTGTTACATATAAGACAATAACCAAACCTGGCCTAAGGAACATAGGACCACCATAATCACCAGGCCAGTGCCCATCATGTGCTTGAATGTTTGCATAAAACCGTATGGCTCGAATCAGTGCAGTCTTTACTGCCTCCTTGGTGACGTCATTGGCACTTTCTATTTTCACTTGAGGTGGAAGGGGGGGAAAACGGATTCTCTCTGGCAACTGTAATCGCATGAGAAGATCTGCTCTGTATGAGATACTCTTCCCTGAGTTACAACGTAAGACAAGAAAGAAAACAATAGAGAAGCTCTGTACTAAATTTCATCGGGTCTCCTGGTAACACTCTCACTGTCACACAATCGATTTGGAGATACACACTCAGTGTATGTTCTGGATCTGAAAGATATCCTGCTACCTTCATCTCCCAAGACATTTTCTCCAACATTGCATAGATCTCCTGTGCCTGTGGGTGCGATCTGTCACCTACACGGAAGCATGCGCCATTATTGGCTTCGCCGAGTTGAGCACTTGCTACGGGCCAAGCTTGATAGGTCAACAACAAAAAAAAACGAGCCAAAGCGTGACCAAAGTCACCGGAATCAGTCGCAAGAAGGAGACAGATCGCATCTATGGGCAGAGTGGAAAGAAAATGACACAGCAAAGCAATTTGTGCTCCGTGAAAATTCTGATAAAAACAGATCCGCCTGTATGAGATTATCTTCCTTGAGTTACAGCGTACAGCAAGAAGATCTCAAAGGAGAATCTTCGTAAATAAATTTCATCAGATCTGGGGGCAGCATCAAACTTTCGGTGCAAACATTTCAGCTGTAGCTTGTAGGGTGATAATTCCAACAGAAACCTTTATGCCTGCCGACCCAATGACTCGTTGAAGAAGCCCATAAAAATGCAAGGCAAATCGTGCTTCATGAATATTCTGATCTGAAACAGGTCTGCCTCCATGAGATCCTCTTCCATGAGCTTGAAGGAGAATCCCGAATTGAGAATGTATTCTACACTGAACAGAACGCAACATAGATGGACGACCTACCTGTTCGAAGCACTCAAAAGCTTCAACCAAACTGCAAAATGTCTGTCGCCTGGCTAAGGAAGGTCCGGCAGAAAACACACACGCAACACTCATGGAAGCGGCAGACCAGGGGCACGAGAAGTCAAGGAAGGTAGAGCAGGTCGTAAAGGCTACATGTCAGAAGTGGTTGAGAGTTTACTAGAAGAGACAGGCGGCCAACTGCCCCATCTTTCATTTGGTCAAGCAATAAGATATGGCAGGAGGCCATACACTCCTCCACGCACCCCCCACTTGCCAGGAAACAATAAAAAAATAGAAACCTTCAACCCCACGCCAACCAAAGGAGTAAAAGCCATAAAGGCAGTCGGTGGATGACAAGGAAAAGAAGTTGACAGTTGGGGGGCATTACATGCACTACCTTTAATAAAAATATGCTGAAATTCACACAAAGTGCTTATACTACATGAAAAGAGAGTGCACCACTAGAAAAGTGTGTGGGCCATCACTTTGTAAAATAGTCTCAGATTCTAAAAAAATGCCTACGCCACCGTAAATGTTTCGTGCCACTAAAACAATGTGTGTGCTTGGGTTAGGGTGTACATGCCGATCTAACAGGTTTTGAGTTGCAATGAAGGTACAATACAAAAATGTGCCTGCACCCAGGTTAGTGCATTTGTGTGCTGGTTAGGGTATGTGCTTTGGGGTTAGTGCGTATGTGATAGGGTTGATAAACAGAGAATCAAGTTCTTATAGTGCGCCTGTGTCACCCGAGAGGTGCTTGCACCACCAAAATTATACCTGCTCTCCCGATAGTGTACCTGTGCCACCTCTGTAACCAAAATATGGAAAAAAACACAAGAAAGCTCACAATACTTTAAATTTTGACAAGTTAGTTTAAAAATGGCAACAACCCATTAAAATGATGGCTATGAACAAGAACTTAACCATACAAAATTAGTAAAAATTCCAAGAAAATGGAAATTAATTACTACATGTTCATATGAAAAGTTAGCCAAAACAATGAAATATATACTAAAATGTCAAGGGATTAGGTCCCACCAGTGCATGCCAAATGTGTGCATGTGTTGTGTTTAAACTAATGCAAATATGAGTAAAAGACTAACACCTAAATATCCTTAATTAACAAGAGTTAAACAAACTACTTAGCACTATCATGATAAGAATTAAACAAGGGTTAGATGCTAAAAATTCATCAATAAAACTTTGATACTAACAATGTTGTAACATCTAAAATCCTCTATTCTCTAACAACAATAAATGAAATGGACCTAGGTAAGCTCCATGGCTATAAAAAATGGTTGTTCTTAATGTTCCAAGAACCTAGGAATGAGGGCTAGTCAAAGTTGGGCTACAAGATCCTTTTGACACCTCCCATGTGACCTAAGCACTTAGGAAAGAGGCTTAAGTCTTCAAGATGATGAACTCCCAAGAAAACAGAACGCAAGCTCTTAGTATATTTTTCTATATGCTTTGCATTTTATTTCTCAAGAAGTCTAGGTGTAAGTGTAAAGGTAGGATGAGGGATCTTTATATAGCCCAATGGATAAAGGAGTCACTACATTCCTTTGTATGTGCGATAATAGAGATGTTGAGTTAGTTATAGATAAAGGGGTTTAGATAAGGTTGAGTTAACTTTAGGAGGGTTTCCTTGTCCTTTAGTGACTCATGTGGATAAAGGGGGCCTATTAATTAATCAATATGATTTAATTAATAGATGTGCAAGCTTATTAGAGATTTTAGAGGAATACCAAATGATTCAAAGCTATAGAGGGAATTAAATCAATTTAATATTGATTTATTGGTTAAATGAAAGGGGAAGCTAATTAATTAATATTAATTAATTAGTATGGATAGATTTAGACTATAGAAGAGGATTGAATCAATTAAATATTGATTTATTGGTTAAATGAAAGAGGAAGCTAATTAATTAACAATAATTAATTACTTTAGTTAGAAGGGGGGATTAATTAACGAAAGGTCGTTAATTAAGGTACTTATTGGATAGATGATTTAATTAATTCGCATAGTGTAATTAATTAATGATGATAGGAGAGAAGATGGTCTCTTTTGACGATATGTCACCAATTTGCGGGAAAGGAGATAATTAGCGCAATTTAAGTGTTTAAATTGCTCGGGCATAGTTATGGGTGTCTACACTTATAGTCAAACTTTTCGTTTATAGGTATGATACAATCGAAAAGGATGGAAGCCATTCACTAAATGTTGTACAATATACAAATAAATGAATAAGTCTTCAAGATTCTGTAAATATTCTTATTGTTAGGAGTGCTACAAATGCCATGTACTTTACGTCTTTATAAGTTATCTTTAAATGGTTTTCAATTATTCATTCTTTGCTATAGTATATTAAAAGTGTCTTGTACTATAAAGAATAGGGGTTGAATGGAGGTTGTATTGTTGTTCTATTCCCATGAGTCTCTATTTAATTTTCACTTGAAATAGACACAAACTTTCATAGATTATGATTCTAGTTTGTCAAACATGGTTTGTTTAAATATGTTCCATAAGGAACAAAATTGTATGTAGTTAACTAAAACTCTTGGCTGTTCTAAATATAAGTAAATCACAATTGAAAATAATTGTAATCCTAGAGACTTGTAATCATTCATTCATTGCAGTTTGAAATACTTCTCTTTATGTGATAAATTATTTTGAATTTTCAAGTGTTAGGTGGATGCAATTAAAATAAGATAAATGTTTTCTTGTGGAAACTAAAAAGAAGAATATGAGATGTGCAATCATGTCCCTTGAAAACTTACAAAGCGTACAAGTAATGACCTTAAAATTTAATCTATGATGCTTGGTTCTTCTTTAAATATATATTAAATGAAAAATGACCCAAATATGTGAAAATGTGTTAACACAAATCTACTTATAAATGAGAAGTTACCACAAGCCCATAGTTTGTGTACATAAAATCAAATATCAGATGGCTTATTTTGGGACTAAACCCTAGCAATTGATTAATATAAATTACAAGAATGATAACACAAATAAGATCTATTTATCGAGGAAAACAGAATGTTCATTTAAGACAAATATGCAAAAAAAAAAAAATTGGATAAATTGTGTAACGCCCACTAAAACAACCCACTTGAGATCCAAGAACAACCTAGGATTAGTTAGGAAAATTATGGAATAATATTTTTTGTTTAAAAGAGTCTACAACCAGGTTATAAGACAACATTTGTCACTAAGATGTTCTAGAAATATTCTAATCCACTAGAATATAATTTTCTCTTATTAACAATTATAAGAAGTCATAAGGTCCAAAATTTAGGGTTAGAAGTTTCAATTAGGTTCGAGAGTAATTATTCACCATTTCCACTCTCTAACGGGCTTAAACATTCAATTTTAATTTTATCACAATTAATGCATTCAAATTTTTCTTAAGTTACTCCCATTGGATAGGAAATTTCCTCACCTTTCCAAAGTGACGTATAGAAGTCCTCCTAACTCCTCATATTTTTCAAGTTATGGGTCAACAGGCCTTGGGGTGGAAATTTTCCCCAAGAGCGGGCTGCGAGGCCTAGAGGAGAAAATTTTCCCCGAGGGCGGGTCTTTAGGCTACGGGAAACTTTTGGAAAATATCCCATGTGGAGGAAAAAACCTCATTTGCAGCAATGCTCCTATGGGTCCACAAGTCCACAAGGGACACGTGGCACTCCCTAAGTCAATGAGGGGAAAAGCGTGGTGACGGGAAACATTTTGAAAAATTTCCCATGTGGGCGAGGAAACAATTTTGTGCTCTCACTCCCACAAGTCCACAAGGGACACGTGGCATCACCTAAGCAAACATGGGGAAAGTGGGGCAGTGGGGAGAAAATTTACTTAATTCCCCGAAGAGCTAATACGAAAACAAAGACCCGTGCCTCTGCCGACACCTCGAGATGCCATGTGGTAGGTCCTAATTGGTTGCGGGACGATGGACGATGGAAAACTTGAAAAAATCCCCCAAATTTTTCTGAAATGCAAAAGAAAAAAAGGGACCTGATCCTCCACCGATGCCTCATGATGTCGCGTGCCATTACCACTGATTAGTTGTAGGCTAGTGGGGCGGCGGGGAAAATTTCGAAAAAATTCCCAAATTTTTTTGGAAGTGCTAAGTTAAAAAGGCATCCGCCCCTCCGTTGACACCTTATGGTGCCATGTGGTAGGCTATGATTGGCTATGGGCCAGTTGGGTAGTGGGGAAAATTTCAAAAATTTTCCCAAATTTTTTTCAAAGCCCTAAGGGAAAAATTCGGACCAGCGGGCTCATGATGGAAAATTTTCCCTTTTTTTTTTTTTTGACACCAAGTGAAGAAAAACTTAAGAAGGCCGTAAATTTTGATAGAGATCTCAGTTTTGGGAAAAAAGGACTTTCTGAAAAATCTCTCGATGTCCTCTTTACTTATGAATCATTAATTTTATATTTTTATAAAGTTTAAGGGGTTAATTTATAGAAAATGTTCTTCAGATTTTACAGAGCAAACCTGGTAAATTTTAACTTGTAAAATTTTTCCAATTTGATCTTCATCCTCTCTCAACATGACCAATAGAAATGGAGAATCATTCTTAGGTATATTTGAAAAAGGTTTCAAGGTTCAATTTGTCCGATTAATTTAGAATTTGAACATTTTCATTTCTTGACAAAGAAAAGACATTTGAATTGTTTGAGCCCAATTTTGCCAAGTTTTATAAGAAATTCCTTAAGTGTTAAGGTCTAGATGAATTCAATTAGATATTATTATTCCCAAATTAATGTTTCATTTGTTATTTCTTTGTTACAGATTTGGTCTGTGCATTTGGGATTAAATAATTGTCAATTTGAAAATGCAAGACAAAGATCAAATTTTAAAAGGTCTATTTGCCATTTTCTTCTTCCAAGTATTAAAATGTGTTCCAATCCTAATATTGTAAATTTAGTTGATTCAAACCAACTATTTCAAAACTAATATACATCTTTGATTTCTAAGGTTTATATAATTCAAAGGAGAAAAAAGAATTATATTTTTCTTCACATGCATTTCTTCTTTTCATCGAGATTTCAAAACATAATAGACGATCAAATTCAATACAAAAATAAAGATTGAAAAGGGTAATGCAGTCCTTTATTGATTCCAAAATACAACTCTACCACTTCCTTTTTTATTCCTTCCAAAATCATTTATTGTATATAGGCGAGAATAACACATTTTCTATTCGCGTGTTCCACTTTACCACTTTTCAAACAGGGATTTTATAGTGCATGCTAAACATAGATTTCTAATGGAATCACATCATATGGACAAGAAAAACCACTTCCATTAATTCAAATGAATTCTTAAAACCTCTTTTCCATTTGATTTCAAAATACAACATAAAAACATGTATCATTCTTTCACATTCTTTCCAAAATAGAATACAGAGTATAACTCTTTTACATTTCAAATTTCAACTTTCATTGTTAATACAAAGTATCTTTCCATTATAATGAATACACAGTTCAACCACTTCAAGTGGGAAAGGGGCTAATATAAGATTTCATTTCACAAGGGACTATCCTTATCTCAGCTCCAAGATAGTAACATTCAGATTCTCATTCTTCTAATTTGATCACAACTAGATTAGGGGAAAGGAAAAACTCTCCACCCAACTAAGAATCCAATGAAGAGGAGAATCCAGCCTTCTTCATTGGCACGTGAGCCCCAACCATAATGCAATAAAAGATGTGATCCAAGTCATGGTAATAATAGGCTTCCACAAACACAAAAACAAAATTTTGACAAAGAAACACAATCCAAAACTGAATGTAGTTTACAACTACCTTAAAACATGACAAACAATACAAAGGCTTCATCAAGCAAGCCAAAGGAGAAAGGACTATGGGGGATGCTTCTTATACCTTCCAAAAGGGAAATGGGCATCACCACCTGAATTACAAACCACCAAAAATAGGATATCAAAACCATGACATTCCTTATGCCTCCCCCAAGTACCCCTTATTCCTTACATTTCCTTATGCCTCCCCAACCTCTTATGGTACCCCATAACGAGTAAAGAAATGAAAGTTATTTATTTGTAAGGTGGAACCCAGATCACAACTCCCTTCACCATTATACCTCCCTAAAACACACTTGTGCATCCCAAAAATAAATCCCATCTCTCCTACACAATTCCTAGGCCATCTACCCAACAACCGACAAACATGCTAGAACATTCACATATTAACATTTATATTCATAAAAGAAGATAATTTCAAGAGCCAATCTCTAACTCTCCATGATGGATTTATTCCAAGTTCTAAAACAAGTAAGCTCTATCCCAATGCAAGCAATCCAAAATAGCCAAGCACAAGCATGCAACAATCTTCTAAAAACTTCTTCAAGCAAGAGCTCCCAAAACAAAGGAATTCACCTAAGAATCAAGTCTCAAAAAATCAAGCAACTCCAAAACAAGGAAAACCATTTGAATTTTATAGAAGAGGGAAGGGAAGAGGATGAGGTAGATCCATGTACGATGCCACATCACGCATCCTCAACCCCAGCCCCAAAAGTCAACTTCATCCTCCAAAGCATAATGAATAGGTGGGTGAAAAATATGAAAGTTTACTTACACACTCAAATCCAACCCACACCCCAAAGGACTAAAATTAAATTATGTAAGAAAGGTGTAATTAAAACATTCAATTCTCTTCCCAAAATGCATTAAAATTTCTAATTTTAACTCTCCAACCATAGGTATAGTTGGTAAATAAATTTAAGAGGAATGGAACAAGTTTAACTTGTCCCACAAGCCTCCAAAAACATCCCCAAGGACAATTTCCGTTTCAAGGCGGAGTGTTTCACACTCAAAAATTTACTTACACATCACTTACAAATCTCTTTCAACACTTTAATCCAAGTCCAACAACTCTATTAATTATTTTCTTATGACATATTTTAATTAATTAACCTAACAACATGATTACTCACAATATTACACACCATTTAATGAATAATGAAAGGGGTAAAAGCACCACAAAATAAACACATGCAAACATAAACAAAGGGACCAAAATAAAATAAATACATAAAACCCCTTGGTCACATTTAAAGGTGATTCCCCCCCATGGGAATCCCTAAAAAATACAAACACACACAAACAATACATGTTGCCATGGTGACCTTGTTGAATTCATCTAGAATTCCAATGTGGTTGGTCTCCAATCCCCCGATGTTTGTTGTGATAGTTTAACCTGCAAAACACAAATACCTCCTTTGGCCTCATGGCCATATCAAAACATCCAAAATAATATAAATATAATTCCCTAAATCATTTAGATATATGGATCACAACATCAAATCAATTTCACAAAATCATCTATAGTTTTATAAACAAATATATCATCATCCAATAATTTTCCCTTTCTAGGTATACTCACAATATCCAAATATCACAAGTCCGAACAACATCCATCATATAACCATGTCAAACAATATATCATCATCAACATATAAAATGTCTCTAATAATCATCATGCATCATAACTGAATCAAGTCAACAATACTCCATGATCTAACATCTAACATCATACTATAATAAAGTCCATAATCATGTCCATAGTGTAATTAGCAGTATCATGATTAGTATCAAAAAGGTGTCAAAGGGAAGTGGACACTACATCCCCCTCCCCTTAGACTTGACTTTCTCCTGAAATCATTGGAACAAATGTGGAAACTGAACTCATAACAAAGTAGCATCCTCCCATGTAGCTACGGTCTCATCATATTTGTCCCACTGCACCTGAACTCGATCAACCTCTCTCGCCTCGAAGGACTAGGGTCCTATGATCTAGGTTGTGAACGGGCTCCATAATCACCCGCCCTAGATCCCGTGCCCGTAATGATGTCTAATCTAACACATGAGAAGGCTCTGCAATGTATCTCCTAAGAACTTAAACATGAAACACATCATGAATGTGAGAAAATTTGGGTAGAAATGCTAGATGATAGCCAAAGAAAGGCCGATACGCTCCAAGATCTCAAAAGGACCCACAAATCTAGGAGCTAACTTAGAACCTTTTCCAAAATGGATAGGGATCTTATGTGGCATGACACAAAGGAACACCTTCATGCCCACATCAAAACTATGGTCAGTCTTATGCTGATCTGCATACTTCTTCTACTTGTCATGTGCCTCTTACAGTCTCTGTCTAATCAAAACTTCCTACTGCTCCATGTCCTACAACAAAACTGGTCTAAGAGATACCTTGTCCTCTAGCTTTGTCCCAACTAAAAGGTGTCATGCACTCTCTACCATACAAACCCTGAAAGGAGCCATGCCTATAGAACTCGGAAAACTATTATTGTAGGAAAACTCCACCAAGTACAAGTACTCCTCCCATCTAGACTATTGATCCATCACATATATCCTGAGCATGTCCTCTAAAATCTTATTCACCCACTCAGTCTGTCCATCTGTCTCAGGGTGATATGTTGTGCTGCAATTGATCTTCTTCCCAAGGGCATGCTGCATGGCAGTCCAAAATGGGAAGTATACAAAGGATCGTTGTAACTAATGATCTTCTACGGAATCCCATACAACCTTACAATCTCATCCAAGTATACATGTGCCACTGCACTAACTACATACGTGGTCTTCACTGGAGAAAAGTGAGCCACTTTTGTTAATTTATCAATCGTGACCATGATGGTGTCGTGGTGATATCTCGACATTGGTAGCCCAACAATGAAATCCATAGAAATGGTGTCCCATTTCAATTCTAGTATAACATGAGGGAAAAGAAGGCTAGCTAGATGATGATGTTATGCCTTAACTTTCTAGCACTCTAAACATTGTGACATGAACTAGGACACATTTCTTCAAGTCCTCTCGAATGATACACCTATCTCAAGGTGGCGTCCATCTTCTTCACTTTGGGATGGGTTGAATAAGGTGCACAATGTGTCTTTGCCAAAATGTCTGCCTCAAGCCTCCATCTCTGGGAACATAAATCTAGCCTATGTGCCTAAGAAGACCATCTGCCTCTAAGGAAAAACCATCAAACTTCCCCTTGAGGGGTCTCTAAGACTCGATCTCTACTCGAACTGCAATGTAGAAGCTGTTAAGAGGAAGCTGCTGAAGAATCCTACTCAACAAATTTGTGCTCACTGAGGTCACCATAGCCACATGTATTCGTCTCACCGAGAGCATCTTCCACCACATTCTCTTTCCCCTTCACATGCTTGATCTCCATATCATACTCACAAAGCAACTCCATCCAACGTCACGACGAGCGTTAAGATTGGGCTATGTGAAGAGATGACGAAAAACTCGGGTGGTCTATCCCGAGTGTGAAACTCTAACCAAGTAGAAAGTTCCTCCATCAAACCAAAGCGTGCACAACTTCTGCAAGCTCAAGATCATATGCCGGGTAATTAAGCTCGTAATCTTTGAGTTTACAAGACTCAAAATCCACTACTCTACCCTCTTGCATCAACACACCTCCAAGCCCTGCTAAAAGAAGCATCCGTGTAAATGAAAAACTCACCCTGTGGATCCGACACTGCAAGAATAGGTGTTGTAGTGAGGCATTCCTTCAGTGTCCTGAAGGCCTACTCGTAGTTATTTGACCAAAAAAACTTCTTCCCTTTCCTTTGAAGGGAAGTGATGGGGTGTACAATCCAAGAGAAGTCCTAAACAAATCTCTGGTAGTAACCTGCTAATCCCATGAAGCTATGCACCTCAGTCATAGTGGGTGCTGGCCAATCCATAATATCTTTAATCTTCGAAGGATCGATGGTGATACCTTCCCCAGAAATGATATGACCCAAATAATGCACCTTCGTATGAAAGAATGCACACTTCTCCAAATTCCCGTAAACTTGTTAATCTCGAAGACACTTAAGAACCTAGCGAAGGTGCCCCTCATGCTCCGCATGCATACCTCGAGTAAACCAAAATGTCATCAAGAAAGATGAACACAAAGTGATCTAAGAAGGTCCTAAATATCCCATTTATCAAACTCATAAATATTACGGGGGCATTAGTCAAACCAAAAGGTACCACTGTGAACTCATAGTGGCCATATCTCGTATGTAAGGCGGTCTTATGAATGTCTGAATTCGAAATCCGCAGAGGATGATAGCCTGACTTAAGAGAAATCTTAGAGAAAACCATGGATCCATTCATCTAATCAAAAAAATCATCAATGTGTGGAAGGGGATAATGATTCTTGATCATTACTTTGTTCAACTAGTGGTAATTAATACACAACTACAAGGATCCATCCTTCTTCTTTACAAAGATCACTGATGCTCCCCAAGGCAATACACTAGGACGGATAAGGCCTTTCTCCAAATGGCCCTCAAGGTGCAAACTTGAGCTCATAGAGCTCTGGTGTGGTCATCGATAAGGTACTCATGAGATAGTCTCATGCTCCACGGAACTAGATCGATATGAAAATCAATCTCACATGGTGGTGGTAACCACAGTAGCTCCCCTGGAAAGACATTAGAAAACTCTCTCAAAATGGGGTGATCATCAAGCGATGGGCCACTAGACACATCTTCCGATCTTTCACCGACTGTAACAACTTATATATAACAACCCCTGTCGCACACACCACTTAAGATGTATAACGAAATGGTGCGAATAGAAATGGGTCTCTTGACCCCAGAAATCACTGACTCAACTCCTAAATCATCTGCATAAGATATAATCTAGTGGTAATAATCCATCCTAGCCCTATGTGTAGACAACAAATCCATACCCAGATGACCGATATGAGCCCAAAGGAAGGATACGAGAGATGCAAGGTAGTGGCAAAGATCCTAAATCCACTACACACTCCTTGACTAAGGATTATACACAGATCTTGGCTCCAAAAGCCATCTCAAAATCTCAGCTATGAAACTGTCTAACTACCACCATCCTACATCGTTTTACTAAAGATGTTGCAATTAAAGAATCGGAAGAACTAGAATCGGAAAAAAGGAGGTAAGAATACCACCAATGTTACTTGCAGTCTTAATAATTATACTTTAATGCTCTACCTAGCGGTTCTTGACCGCTACATACATCCTATGACTGCACCCCATGTCACCGATAGTAGGCTCTAAGATTTATGTCTTTCCCTTGTTATTAGGGTTACGTGGGCAATCTCCCCAAAAAATTCAAATAACACCACAACCAAAACATCCACTGATCCTCTCCCTATGTAGCGAGTCCAGGTCGGTACTCTGAAGCTTGTGGTATGAATCTTGATGATCCGGTTGTGGTCTGCTGAGGTCTCTCCTAGCGAGATCCTGCTAAGTGAGCTCTCTAGGCACCCTTTGTCCTGATGGGACCCCTAGGAGGAGGCCCCATACTCTAACCTCTCTGTGGAGGTCTATAAGGTGAGCTAGATTGCTACTGCTGGGGTCTAAAAGATGACTATGTTGAACCCTCTCCACCACAAGGAAGTGCTTGAACCCCTCGATCTGTTGTCCTGCATTTTCTGTATGTGGCTCGGACTCGAGTCTCTAGCTTTGTGGGTCTTTCCCAGAGCCTCCTCTCTTATTAAGGCCTTCTCGACAGCCTCAGCTAATGTCTGTGGACAATGGATCTACATTACACCTCCAATGTCTAAATTTAGGCCCTAGATGAACCTATGGATCTACACCTACGATCCTACATGGAAACAACATACTAGAGTAGATCCAGAAATCTACTCTCATACTCATCTACTATAAGAGATGCCTATTGGAGGTCATGAAACTCATCTATCTGCTGCTATATGAACCTCTGTGACAAATATCTCGCTCCATAAAGACTCTAAAAAAGCTCCCAGGTATCCATCTTAGAATCAACATGGAGCTTTTGCTCCTCTGTCCTCCACCAAACACCAACTCCATCCCTCAGCAGATGGATTGCAACATGAGCTTTTGTGTTGTTAGAACAAGGACAGAGCTTGAAGCATTTGCTCAAGATCACCAACCAGGCCTCTACCTAAAATCCACCTATGTCACCAAAATAATGTGATGGTTGAAGCTTCAAGATCTCCCTGATGTGATCTACAGCTGTGGTCTGACGGCCTCTAGGCCTCTTTGCATGCTCATCCCTAAGCCTAGGGCTCCGAGACCTCTCTCTATGTCCTGAAACTCGGTCACCTTATCCCCTCTGTGGTGACTCTACATGGGAGTTCTCTCTTCCATGCTCCTCACCGGTCAAGGAGATAAATGACCTTGATTGAAGGGACTCTATCATGTCTGGCTCCTTGTCCTCCTCTGATCCTCTGTGTAGAGTGACATTAACATCCTGAAGAGTGCAAAATATGGGGTAGGATGGCTTCTATAACATGATCTGGTGGTGGTTAGTCTATGTCTATGTGAAAATACCCCTCGTCCCGTCTTCACCTCTTGCAAAGACAAAGGTGATTGTTAGTTCATCTTTCTAAGTTTTATTCAGTTTCCATGTTTATTAAATTATGTAATTTCTAAACTAAGTTGTTTTCTAGATTTAAAAGTGTGCAAGTTTTAAGGTTCATGTCTTAAGTTTTCTAGTGTGCCCAATGTCCCAAGATTTTGAACCAATTCTTTGATACCAAGTGTAACGCCCGCTAAAACAACCCACTTGAGACCCAAGAACAACCTAGGATTAGTTGGGAAAATTATGGAATTATTTTTTTGTTTAAAAGAGTCTACAAGCAAGTTACAAGACAACAATTTTCACTAACAAGTTCCAGAACAATTCTAATCCACTAGAATATATTTTTCTCTTATTAATAATTATAAGAAGTCGTAAGGTCAAAAATTTAGGGTTAGAAGTTTTAATTAGGTTAAGAGAGTAATTCCTCACCATTTCAACTCTCTAATAGGCTTAAAGATTCAATTTGATTTTTCTCACAATTAGCACATTCAAATTTTTCCTAAATTACTCCCATTGGATAGGAAATATCCTCACCTTTCCAATGATGTAAATAAGTCCTCCTAACTCCTCATTTTTTTCAACTTATAGGCTGGTGGGCCTTGGGGTGAATTTTTTTCCCAGAGCGGGCTGCCGCAGCCCAAGGAGAAAATTTTCCCGAAGGACGGGTGCAGGGCTACGAGGAGACTTTTGGAAAATCTCCCACATGGGGGAAAAAACCACATTTTCACCTACACTCCCACGGATCCTCAATTTCACAAGGGACACGTGGCACTCCCTAAGTCGGCGCGGGGAAAGGCGAGGCGGTGGGAAACATTTCTAAAAATTTCCCGCACGAGCGAGGAACCAATTTTGTTCCCAGCGAGTCCAAAAGGGACACGTGGCATCACCTAAGCCAACACAAGAAAATTAGGATAGTGGGGATAAAATTTACTTAACTCCTCGAAGAGCTAATAGGATAACAAAGACCCGCCTCGACCGACATCTCGCGATGCCATGTGGTAGCTCCTGATTGGCTGCGGGCCATCAAGACGGCGGGGAAATCTTGGAAAATTTTCCACTAAATTTCCAAAATGCAAAAGACAAAAAGGGACCCACTCCTCCGCTAATTCCTCATGATGCCACATGGCATTACCTTATTAGTTGCGGGTAGTTAGGGAAATTTAAAAAAATTTCCCAAAATTTTTCTAGAAGCGGTAAGTTAAAAAGGGATCTACCCCTCTGTTGACACCTCATGGTGCCACATGGATGCCTTCGATTGGATGCGGGCTAGCTAGGCGGTAGGGAAAATTTAGAAAATTTTCCCAAATTTTTTTAAAGCCCTAAAGGGAAACATTCGACTGTTGGCCACGAAGAAATTTTTCCCAAATTTTTTTACGTCAAGTGAAGCAAAACTTGAAGGCCATAAATTTTGATAGAGAAATCAGTTTTGGGAAAATGAGCACTTTATGGAAATCTCTCGATGTTCTCTTTACTCAGGATCATTAAATTTTTATTTTGATAAAGTTTAAGTTGTAAATTTAAAGAAAATGGTCTCAGGATTTTACTGAGCAAAATGGTAAATTTTAACTTGTAAGATTTTTCCAATTTGATCTTTATCCTCTCTCAACATGACCAATAGACATGGATAATCATTCCTAGGTGGATTTAAGAAAGGTTTCAAGGTTCAATTTGTCGATTAATTTACAATTTGAACATTTTCATTTCTTGATAAGCAAAACGATTGCAAAACGGTTTGAGCCTAATTTTGCCCGATTTTCTAAGAAATTCCATAAGTATTAAGGTATAGATGAATTCAATTAGATGTTATTATGCCCAATTTAATGTTTCATTTTCTATTTATTTGTTATAGCTTCGTCTATGCATTTGGGATTAAACAATTGTCAAATTGAAAATGCAAGACAGAGATCAATTTTTAAAAGGTCTATTTGCCATTTTCTTCTTCCAAGTATTAAAATGTGTTCCAATCCTAATCTTGTGCATTTAGTTGATTCAAAACAACTATTTAAAAACTAATATACATCTTTGATTTCCAAGGTTTCCATAATTCAAAGGAGAACATATCATTATATTTTTCTTCACACGAATTTCTTCTTTTCAATAAAGATTTCAAAACATAATAGATGATCAAATTCAATACAACAATACTGATTAAAAAGGGTAATGCAATCCTTTATTGATTCCAAAATACAGCTCTACAACTTCCTTCTTTTATTCCTTCCAAAATCATTTATTGTATACAGGGCAGAATAACACATTTTATTTACACGTGCTCCACTTTACCACTTTTCAAACATGGATTTCATAGTGCATGCTAAACAAAGATTTCCAATGGAATAACATCATATGGACAAGACAAAACCACTTCCATTAATTCAAATGAATTCTTACAACTTCATTTCCATTTGATTTCAAAATACAACATACAAAACACGTATCATTCTTTCACATTCTTTCCAAAATAGAATATAGAGTATAACTCTTTTACATTTCAAATTTTAACTTTCATTGTCAATACAAAGTATCTTTCCATTATAATGAATACACAGATCATCCAATTCAAGTCATAAAGGGCTACAATAATATTTCATTTCATAAGGGACTGTCAAATTGTCTTTATCTCAGTCTCACGACAACAACATGTAGACTCTCATTCTTCCAATTTGATCACCACCAAAGTAGGGGAAAGGGAATGCTCTCCACCCGACCAAGACATCCAATGAAGAGGATAAGCCATCCTTCTTCATTGTCCCCGAGGAAACCATAATTCAATAAAAGATGTGATCCAACTCATGGCAGTTCAATAGGCTTCCACAAACACACAAGCAACATTTGTACAAAGAAACACATTCCAAAATAGAATGTAGTTTACAACTACCTTAAAACATGACAAACAATACAAAGGATTCATCAAGCAAGCCAATGGAGCAAGGACTATGGGGATGCATCTAATGCCTCCCAAAAGGTAAATGGGTATCACCACCGAACTAAAAACCACCAAAAATAGTATATCAAAACCCTGGCATTCCTTATGCCTCCCTAACTACCCCTTTTTCCTCACATTTCCTTATGCCTCCCCACCTCTTATGGCACCCCATGATGAGTAAATAAATGCAAGCTATTTCTATTTATGGTGGAACCCAAATCCTAACTCCCTCTACCCTTATACCTCCCTAAAACACACTTTTGCCTCCCATAAAATAAATACCGTAGTCTTCTCCTACACCATTCCTAGGCAATCTACCCAACAACCCACAAACATGACAAAACATTCACACATTAACATTTACATTCATAATAAAGAGCATGTCAAGAGCCAAACTCCTACCTCTCCATGATGGAGTTATTCTAAGTTCAAAAATAGAAAGCTCTATCCTAATGCAAGCAATCCAAAACAACCAAGCACAAGCATGCAACAATCTTCCAAAAAATTCTTCAAGCAAGAACTCCCAAAATAGCAATGAATCATCCCAAGAATCAAGTCTCCCAAAAATTAAGCAACCCCAAAACAAGGGAAGCCATTCAAATTTTATAGAAGAGGGAAGGGAAGAGGATGAGGTAGATCCATGTAGGATGCCACATCACACATCCTCAACCCCAACCCCAAAAGTCAACTTCATTCTCCAAAGCATAATAAATAGGTGGGTGAAAAATATGATAGTTTACTTACACACTCAAATCCAACCCACACCCCAAAGGACTGAAATTAAATTATGTAAGAAAAGTGCAATTAAAACATACAATTTGTCTTCCCAAAATGCATTAAAAAGTCTAATTTTAACTCTCCAACCATAGGTATGGTTGGTAAATAAATTTAAGAGGAATGGGACAAGTTTAACTTGTCCCACAAGCCTCCAAAAACAGCCCCCTAGGACAATTTCAAATTTCTAAGAAGGTGGAGTGTTTCACACTCCAAATTTAACTTACACATCATTTACACATCTCTTACAACACTTTAATCCAAGCGAACAACTCTATTAATTGTTTTCTTATGACATATTTTAATTAAATAACCTAACAACATGATTACTCACAATATTACACACCATTTAATGAATAATGAAAGGGGTAAAAGCACCACAAAATAAATACATTCAAACATAAACAAAAGAGACCAAAATAAAATAAATACATAAAACCCCTTGGTCACATTTAAAGGTGATTGTCCCCCATGGGAATCCCTAGCAAAAAAATACAAACACACACAAACAATACATGTTGTCATGGTGACCTTGTTGAATTCATCTAGAATTCCAATGTGGTTGGTCTTTAATCCCCGATGTTTGTTGTGATACTTTAACTGCGCAAAACAAAAATACCTCCTTCACCTTGTGGCCATATCGAACATCCAAAATAATATAAATATAATTCCCTAAATCATTTAAATATATGGATCACAAAAACATCAAAGCCAATTCTTGTGGGCGGGATGAGGTAGTTATTATCCAATATTACACACATGGAAAAACTAGACAATGGGGTCTGTTAAACTCTAGGACTCTACTCAAGGACTTAAGGGCCTACAGGAAATTTTTGTGTTTCGAAAACATTTACGATATTCCAAGAGGATTCGGGAACATATTGAACTATTTCTCCTTTTCGGGTTTTCAAAGCTCGGGATTTACTCAGAGAAAGGAAATTGATATTTGAGAGGCTCACTCTCAAATGACTCATGTAGAAATGATCAACATTCGTAAATCAGGTTTAAAGGGCCTTGTTGTACTTATATTACCCTCTAGTCTCAAGAGAGATCCTAATAAAGTCACTTATCGAGCAAAATAACTTTCCAAGAAGAGCCACAAAAGAGGCTTTGAGCTTAAAACAGCTCACCGAGTAGCTCAATGAGTTTCTTGATGAGTTGGTTGAGAACGTAAGGTGAGCTAATGCATTAAGTTCTAGGAAAGCTCTAGAATAGCTTGGTTAGGCTATAATTCAAAGGATGGGTTCGTAAGGGATGGTTGAGCTTGCATCAAGCATCTAATATTTTAGATAACTCGTGTTGGATCACCAAGTCTACTCGGTGGCATATGAAGAAATATAATGGGTTCAATGGAATAATAGGCTCATAGTGAGATCAAACCTTAGGTGAGCTCAAAATTGGAAGTCGAGTCGGAGTGACAAGTCATCGTAAATCTCAGTCCAAACAAATGATGAAGCCTAGAGAAATGAATGGGGCAAGTTGAAATGAGCTTCTCTACACATTCAGGCACGGCACGAGAAAAGTGAAGCTCGAAAGTGAACCCAACATAGTGTGCAAGGGAATAGAACAACTCGGTTCATGAGTTCAAATAGATACACGAGGCCACATAAGAAAAGGAGAAATCAAGCTCGTAGAAGCAATGAGGGATGTGGGTTGTGAAATGTAATGAAGACTTGGCCTAGGGGTAAGTGTTGGAAAGAAATTGAAATCTCACTAATCTCGTATCATAAACTCAAAGAAATACTTAAATATAAACTTGGTTGTCATGGTTCTATCCTATTTGGAAATGGATCAATGAGCTCATGTAGGTAGATGTCTAGGTTGAGCATTCAAATTTCAAACCATCTCAAAGCTAAGTCAACATTCATGTATAGCTTGGCCAATGGAAAAGTCGATCATTTGAGGATGGAGCTTAGACGTTTTAGCATGGGGCATTCGGTTGAGCCATTAGTTGTCTTTGCTTGGTGAAATGGATCAAATTGAGCTCAAAGTCGGATCGTTCAATTCAACATTGTGGCACAGGCAGAGTGGATCCAAGTTGTGCCATTAAAAAATACAAATGTTATCACTGGGGGCACTCAAGTATAAGAAGTGAGCTTGACATATGTGACTAGGCGACAAAGAGCTAAGATCGAGTAACTCAAATGGAACTCAAAGATCACTGGAACACCATATTGGAAGATGATATAATTTTCTCAGAGACCAAGTTGAGCCTAGTCAACTAAATTAAAATTAATGACAAGCTCACACATTCGAGGCAGAGAGAATATTGGTTCAGTTGAGACACGACAAGTAGGGGAAATTGTGGGGATCAAAAATCATCTCACCAAGACGTTACATGGGTAAAATGGTTTTGGAAAATCATAGTTCCCCTTTCAGACTTACGAAGTGTAAATGCCATGTCGCTCATAACAGAATGATGTTTCCTCATGCTAAGTGGAAAAGTGGAAAAGTGGAAATCAGTGGCCATCTGGCCAAAACAAAATATGGCCAAATAATGCCGAAACCCCGCACTCCAATCCCATACATGGAAAATAAGGTGAACATTGCCAAGGGAAATGATGAGATGACAAGCCATAAAAATAATTCTGAGCATGGGAGAAGGTTGAGTCTACTGCCAAAATCGGGAGTTTGATGATGGTAAACCGAGCAGATAATCCCGCACTCAGAAATTTGACTTAGGGGTTCGAGTTTATTTCTGGAATATTAGGCGAGTCATCAAGTGAGTCGAAACACGTTGGAGTGGTAAACGAGAACGTGCTCATGAAGATAGCCAGATTATCGGTTAAACCATCTGGTGCATGCGTAAGGACTCAACAAGTAGAGCTCAGTCAAGGACCGAGTAAATAGGAAAATCAGTTGGGGAAGGTCAATGTAGTGTGCGATGGAGGATGGTGAATTCACTTGGTGTATTTAACGTACAGGAGATACCGAGCCGAAACTTGCTCACACATAATTCAGTGCAATACATAGCCAAGTTCAGTGAGGGAAGAACAATGGAAAAACTATGGCATAAAATCCCGGAAATAGATCAAATTTGGCCTGAATAAGAAGCTTGCAGAGAGTCAATTGAGTTTTTCTAGTACCAAGCTCTAAGCCATGTATGCTGGCGGGATTAGGAGCTCAGCTCGGTTGCATGCTGGATAAGATCGACACAGTGGCTCGATTAACGGTCATGGAGGTGAGCACTTGCGGTAAGTATGAAAAAGCTCACTTCGTGAACGTAGCTCACAAAGACGACGGAAATCGACCCAGAGTTCAGTTTGTATAGTCGGAAGATAGAGGCTCATTTTAAAGATAGCGCGGTCAACATGTCAGAGCGATTCATGAAGGAACTCGGCGTAGTGTGGAGGTGGATAATAGAGCATTTGAAAGGTTCAAAACTCAGCGCCATGCAGCGAGTTACACAAAATTACCAAATAGCTCAGTGAAAATGAAACTCGTTGAAGACAGCTCGCCGGCTTGGAATTGTTCGACAGTGAGCCCGTAGAAAATAACAGGAGGAGGTTCCTTTGGAACCAACCCCAAGAGCTCGTGATATGGATTCTTTAAACATTGCAATAGTGTTGATGTAAGTTGCGTATTAAGATGAGTAGATAAAAGTGATCCAATGAGAGTATAGTTGCAGGAAGATCAATGCAAGTTATATGAGACGCACTGGCAGAATAGGTGAATGAGCTCGTGGTCGGAAGCACCGGATGGTCCAGATAACAACACTGGTTGAGCTGAGCTCAGTGTCCATAAAGAGGAATAAGTGGTCATAGAGATAATGCCAAGTTCTAAGCGTGAAGGTTCGAGCGAGCCGTGGAGTTGGTTTGGCTGGAGATGAACGATGGCTCGACATCAAGCTCAGAACTGGTGGAAATATTCACAGACGCAGGAAGGAATAGATGAGGACAAGCTTAGTATCATCACAAACTAGATGTGATTTTGGGAGATTCCTATGATGGATTTGATATGCATTGGGATGAAGAACTCAAGAGGGGCATTTAAAATGATTCGACTAGTTTCATTGTAGAGGCCCAGTCACTTGAATGTTCACACATTGATCAACATCAAGATAAACAGTTCGGCCATGGGGTGAGTCGTTGGGAATGGGTGTGCATCATATTGATCACAATGGGTGAGGCGGGTAGAGAGTTGATTTGAATGATATCATTTGGGGAAATGAGTGAATGATAAAGAAGCATGGCTTGCCAGGTAGAGCTGAAGTAATACAAAAATGGCGAGTAGCTTGGCTCGGTATAATAGAAAGCCGAGGATGGTCATGGATGAATCAGATAGTTGAGCTCAGTTGAGCTAAAAAAGTTAGTGAGCCTTTCAAATTTCTTGGGGATGGATCGATAAGCTAAAAATGAGTCGATGAACAAATTTTCTCTGTGGAGATTGACTCAACATAATTCTATCAGAGCTTAACTTTGGAAATTATCTCACGAGTTGTCATTTGAAAAACAAACCTAGTTGAGCTCATTATAAAGAATTAACTCGATTCAGGAGTACCTAAGCTAATGGATAAGTTCATCATATAAGGTATGAGCTTGAAGAAATTGAACGAGTTGTGATAGTTTATGTATGATTCATGCAAGAGTTCAACAAAGAATGAGCGAGTTAGCTCGGTTAGTCTAAGCATTGAGCTCTCAATGCAATTCACACAAGACGGTTAAAAGAGATAGAATAGTGTGTGGTGAGAATCGATCTAAGAGCTCTCCACTTGACATTGATGTTGAAACAAGAGGAGCTCGGTTGAGTGGGAGCTCGGCAGGGAGGAGATCACCGAGTTGGTATTTTCGGCCTTCTCCTCATAATTTTCCCCTTCAGCACAAACCGGTTAACAAAGGGGCCCACCATATTTTTAAATTAATTTAATATTTTTACTAAAATATTTTAATAATAATATTTATTATTATTATTTAAATATTTTATTTAAATATTATTTTAATTAATTGATAAGATTGGTCATTAGGTAATTAATGACCCATGATGAAACCTTCTCGGTGGTTCAACTAACTATAATAAATACATCATGGGCCTTCAATTTAGGAATGTAATTATGACCAATCCTCTTCTTTCTCACATATCCTTCTACAAATGTAAGTTAGAAGCTCATTCCAAGGGTTCCAATAGGTCGAGACAAGTTGGACAGTTAAGATATCTTAGGCAAGTGTATGCTTTTCAAGAGTCCTCTCTCTTTTGGAAGTTGTCCTTGCGTGTTGAGAGAACTTTCAAGCCTCCTCTTCAATACTGTAATGGCAACTATTGCCTCTTCTAAATCTATGATGCATTGTGCATGTTATCTTGAAGCAATAAAAGTTTGTGTTTTATGACTAATCTCGGTTCTTTTTCATCATTCTATACTTCTTTGTGCCTTTTCTCATGCTTGCGGTACACTTTGTGCAAGTTCACGTTTCTATTGCAGTTCTTGGAGTACTATGCTTATCGGGTGGTGGATTATTGCATACAGTTGAGTTATGGTGTCTATTCACCCTTCTTGAATTCATCCTTCTTCACCGGGAAATTGGTATATTTCTCTGTCTGATCAAGTTTAACAAAGGGAATGCATGTCTCTTAGTTTGTGGTATCTGTACCCTCTCTAAAGTTGCGGTAGGTGAAGTTGACTGTGTTGCACACACCGTCTTCAAATTAACCCTTCCTAAGTCCTGGAAACACCCATTATTTGGTGCATCACCACCCCTAGTATAGTTTCATTTTTGTAAATCTCTTTCCCTAAAACCCCATGAAGATGTTAGCATAGGACTAGATAATCATTTTATTACACTAGGAGTAGTACATCACATAGTTTAGGAAGACGAAGCCAACCTTCTCTAGAGGTTCACTTGAGCCCAAGTCCCATAGCTTGAGAGGTCATCCCATCTGTCTCAATCATATAGAATGTCTTATTAACATCCTAGCCATTCGGAGGGTGCAGGTGATTTAGCAACAACAATTTTTGTCACGCCCGGTGGGACAAAGTTGGTACTTCTTTTCTCAGTTACACAAGTCAAAGTATTTGGTGACTCTATATCTCTGGATTCCAAATCTTAGTGCGGTAACTTATGTGAAGAATTTAGACAAGAGCTTCTTCAAAGAAAGGAAATTATCAGCATATCAAACTTTCCTTGTCTCCTTTAAAGAGAAGAAGAGGAATTTCCACATCCTGTTGCAGATTTACCTAGTAGGGGTCATTTCACTCCTCCTTACAGAATGTTTTCTCCACCCGGGAACAATCAACCTTTCATTGCTATGGCGAGGAACCAAGTTTTTCCCCTTTTCAATGTAAGCAGTCCTCTTATGTTGGCTCAACGTGACCCAATACCTGTTGTGGCACTCAAAATTTTACCCTTCTACATGGGGAAACTCATGTTACTCCGAAGAAGCATATATTTGATGTAGCCAAGATCTGCGTAGTACATAATATCAGAAGACAACATTGCGGCTTAGACTTCTTGCTACCTCTTTCAAGGGAAAAGCACTTCAATGGTTTTGCGGGTTAGGTGTTGGCACTATAACCACTTGGGATGAGTTGGGAGAAAAGCTATGTAAATAGTTCAAAGACAAAAGTGATCACCTATCACTTTTGGAACAACTCACTACCATGAAGAGAGCTTCCCAAGAATACATGAGTGATTTCAAATTCCGATTCCATAGGACTTGGAATAGGATTTCAGTGCTTGTAAAACCTTCTGCACATAATGCATTCTTGTACTATTCGTGAGCCTTGAATAGTGATGTAGCAGTTATGATCCAATCCATGGATGGGACTACACTTCCTGATGCTTACGAAGTTGCCAAGTGCAGAGAATTATTTGATTCATGTTAGAAAGATAGCTCCACGACAACCAATGCCCTTTTCTCCGGATCTTACGAATCATCACCTATCATTGTTCCTATTCCAAGAGACTCCAAGCAACCATCTCAATCTTCCCTTGCCTCTTAAAATGACATATTTGAAGTCAAATCACTACTGCAAAATTTTGGAAATGAGCTCGTTATACTCAAAAGGCAATAGTTTTAATACAATCATCTATATCAGCCATAAAATCAGTAATATCAAGGCAATCGTCCTCCTTTTCAAGGAAATAATCAGCCTCAAAATCAAACTACAAGTCAAGTTTCAAATGTCGAGCCCTTAAACTTTCGAACCCTCTTGCAGCTAGCTCATCTAGAGCTAAAGTACCTATTCGAATAATCTAGTTCAAGACTACGAATGGTGCTATCCTTTCTCTCAACCCTACATCAAAATTTTTGTCCCATGGATTTCTTAGCTAGGCCCTTATGGTTCAAAGTGTATCTCGCCCCTTGAGTTAAAAAAATTCATCTACACAAGAAGTAGCAAGATCAACCGCAGGCACCTGAAGAATCCACTTTGCTAAACTGGCAAGAAGAAGATTTTTGTGTGTTAAATATAGATTCTTCATCAGTGGCAGCAAACACTCATTCCAAGAAGAGAGCAATGGAGCCTCAACCTCCCGAAGCTGATCAAGCATCCACTTCTCAACCTGGGTTACAAATGGGAGTTGATAAAAATGTGGGAAAGAAATCATCAGAAACAACGTAGCCATGCTGTAGGGAAAGATGGTTCTCCAGGCATCACGGTACCCAACAAACATTTTCTAAAGGAGGACCCCAATGCCTAAAAATTTTCATCAAATTAGAATCGATTCCCTTTAGCATAGTAGAACAAATGAAGAAAACCAATGAGTGTCCTGTGGGATGCACTCTCAATCCCTTCTTAAAGAAACACATTACGAGAAGATCTGAATAGTTTTGGTACAACCAAAGGATCACAAGGCCGTGGGTGACAACTACTACAAGTTTGTGTCAACCAGAAAGGAAAATTATTCCTATGAAAAACAAACCACCACCATTATACTTTTCGTTGATCATTGGTGACCACCGTACATAATTGCATGATCGATTCTAGTTCCAAAGTAGCTTTGTCATGCCTAAACAAATTGTAGATGTAGTAGACATACAATATGCACTAGTTTCAAGAGGGGTTATTTAATGGATGGCAAAACTGTTAAGATGTTGGGGTTATCAAAGGACTTTAACTAACCATTCATGCATGCCCAATTTTTTATTCACCCAAGACATATCAATCATTGATCTCCCTCCCCTCCTTGCCATCTCGCCTATCACGAGATTTCACCACCAAGATGGGTGGTTACCTATTGGTTGATTGGTCGCATATGATTCTCGGGACTCGATACGAACCAAATTAGCTATAAGGGTAGAACCAATCTGCCATAATCATGTAGAACCCTACACTACTAGTCCCATAAATGGAAATTACACCATCGACGATCCAGAAGAGGAAGATGCCAATCATGAACCAACCACCCTTGTTGAAGAAGTCCCTGACACTTTGCTAGATGAAGTAAGTAGAGATCATCAGTAAGATCCCTACACTGATGTATTGGTAGAAGAAGAAGTTGGTTTTCTGGTCTTGGAAGAAACAGGATTAGGTGCCTATTGTATCCATGAAGAAGATACGATCATACCACAACTTGTCCAAACACCGAGGTGATTCTAAAGGATTGTGGTAATTGTTATTCGATGGCTCAAGTATTAAGAATGGATCCAGTGTTGGTGTTATGTTAATTTCCCTATAGGGAGATAAGTACTTCTCATCATTCACAAGTTGCGGTTCGATTGTACTAACAATGTTGCTTAATGCGAGGCTCTTGTGCAAGGAATTCAGCTAGCCCAAAGGAAGGGAATCAAAGCCCTGACTATTTTTGGAGACAGTGAGTTAGTTGTTCATCAAGTTTTGGCATGTAGTGCATCTAAAAATGATCTTTTAAGATCATACAAGAACCGAGTCTAGAACCTAATTGAAGATTTTGAAGCTTTTGGGATCCATGCAATTCCTAGAGATCAAAATCAAGATGTAGATAGGCTTGCTACAATTGGTTCGCAATACAACATACCAGTTGATATCATAAAAGAAGGGCAGCAATTTGTTAAAATTGTGGTTCAAGCGAATTCACGATAATGTGAGTAGTTGGAAAGTGTTCGATAGTGACAAAAAAATTGTCCTCTTCCTACAAGAAGAGGTGGAGTTTGTTGCAAAAAATCAAGATAAGTTGCAAGAGTCATATGGTGAGTAAATTATCCAATTGAAAAGCAACAAGTTACCAAAATGTTTAGTCACTTTGGAATCCATTTTCAATTTAGATGACCAAGCCAAAAGACAAAGCCCTAACATGGTGGTCAAAGAAGAATATTTTGAGGAAGTCGAAGTATCAAATGCAAAGTTTCTTAAGATCGAAAAGTGTGTACTTCTGAGGAGAAAGAAGATTTCATCAAACTTTTTCAAGAGTATCATGACATATTTTTATGGAGCTATAAAGATCTGTGTGGTTTTGATCCAGGTCTAGCACAACATACCATCAAATTGGATCCTAATGCTAAGCCGCTTCATCAAAACAATAGACCAATTAATCCCAAAATTGAGCCACTAATGAGAATGGAGCTAACCAAGCTCATCGAGGCTCCATATAATTTTTCCCATCAAGCATTCCTCATGGGTAGCCAATTTTGTGCCCGTGAGGAAGAACAAGAGAGAACCAAGATTATGCGTAGATTTTAGGGATTTGAATCGTGCATCATTAAAAGACCATTATCCTCTTCCATCGATGGAGCAGATCCTTCAAATGGTGGTAGGAGCTCAAATATTTTCCTTGCTCGATGGATATTCAGGTTAAAATCAAATCCTAGTCTAATAATCTGACCAATTCAAAACAACTTTCACTATCAAGTGGGGCACGTATGCCTACAATAAAATGCCATTTAGATTGTCCAATGCTGGGGCTACTTTCTAAAGAGCCATGTACATGGAATTTAAGGGAATAATCAATTATATTATTTTGGTTTACCTTGATGATATAACTATATACTCTAAACATGCAGAAGATCACATCACACATCTAAGGAAAGTTTTCTGAAGGTGTAGGGAATTTACATTTTCATTTAACCCCAAGAAATGTATTTTCGCAGTGCATGAGGGAAAATTGTTAGGGCATATTGTTTCAAGAAGGATTATCAATCGATCCAGCTAGGATTCATTTGATTATGTCCTTATCTCTCCCAAGTCATAGGAAGGGTCTCCAGAGTTTTCTGGGAACCATAAATTTCGTGTGGAGATTCATCCCTCAATTTGTGACATTGGCTAAATCACTGACATCCATGCTTTGAAGAAAAACATACCATTCTCATGGAAAAAGGAAGGACAAGAAAGATTCGAAGCCATCAAAATAGCAATTTCTCAAGCTCCCATGCTAGTGAACCCTAGGTTTGATAAATATTTTATCCTTTATGCTTTTGCAGGTCAAGAGAGCATTTCAGGGATCCTCACCCAACAAAACAACAACCTGATGGAGAAACCAATTGCTTTCTTCAGTCAATCCCTCAAATAATAGGAGTTCAAATAATCATTCATTGAAAGGTAAGTCTTTGCGGTTATTCAAGCTTTAAGGAAATTCAAGAACATTTTGTCCAACAACAAGATTCATCTTATGGATTCTCATCCAGTGTCAAGGAGTTTTTGCTTAACAAAGAAATGAACAAAACGCGTCTTTGGATGGATCACAAAGGTAACGGAGTATGAAATGCACATCAAAGTCACTAAACTTGTCGAGAGGTAAGGGTTTTGTCGAAACTTGCTTTGTAGACATGGAATCAAAAGGTAATGAGGACGTGACACTCCTAAATACCGATGAGGATGTTGGTCAAGCTAAATGGTTATCCAAAATGAAGAATTTCCTCTTCTCGGGAACATATCTAGCAAACATGGATAAAAAGAAAAGATAAAATTTCCATCTTCAATCTATTCCATATGTTTTGGTAGATAGCATTCACTTTTGAAAAGATTTGAACGGAATTCTCCTTTAGTGCGTAGGACCGGAAAAAGGTCTATAAGATACTACAAGAGTTTCATAATGGCCTATTTGGAGGACATCATTCAAAGACAAACAACAAAGAACCAAGATCATGTGAGTGGCTACTATTAGCTGGATTTATTCAAGGACACCCATCTCTGGTAAAGGAAATGTAAGGAATTTTCCTTTTCACAAAAAAGCGTGTTGGCAGCTCTTCCGCCGCATCCAATTCAAGTGGATCAACCCTTTATTCAATGGGAGTTGGAATTCATCACCGGGTCCTTACTTGCTGATGTACTATTTTGTTCGATGGATAGAGGTGGTAGCATTAAAAGAGAGCAATGAAAAGGTAGTTCTGAATTTTTTGGAGGATATAATGATGAGGTTCGGTGTTCCATTTACAGTCATTTCGAGATAACGCACCGGCTTTTCTTGGTATGAAATTGAGTGAATGGGCTGTTAAAAATGGCATATACCTTAAAACTTCATCCAATTACTATCTGCGAAGGAAACGGATTGGCTAAGTCTAGCGACAAAAACCTCATGAGGATTATTAAGTGCACAATGGAGACTAACAAGAGGACTTGGCATACATAGCTTAAGGCTGCCTTATGGGTAGATCGAATAACACCTAAAAGGGTGATCAGAAATTCTCCTTTCATTCTTGTTTATGGAAGAGAGGAAAAACTCCTGGTCTCATTGAGTTACCTTCTTTGGAGTTATCTCATCAACTTGAAGTTATAGGGAATTATCCTCTGATAGTAAGGTTTGCTGAACTCATGGAGTTAGAGGAAGTATGAGAAAAGGCTATGAAAACTTTGGAGCGGCATCAAGCTCAAGTTAAGAAATATTTTGACAAGAAGGTGTCTAACGGGTATTTTCAAGTCGAGATTTAGTTCTCAAATGAGATGAAGATAGGGCCAAACCAAGTAGGCATGCCAAGTCTGACGCTCTCTGCAGAGTGGGTCATACATCATCACAAGTTACAAAGAGGCAAATTCATTTCTTCTATCTAGGCTCAAGGAGAAGAACTGCCAATTCATGTGAATGGGATACATCTCAAATCTTGTTTTTGAGAACCATTCCCCCTTATCTGATTAAATTAGGTATTTTCCTCCAAGTGCTTATGCACATTTGTGTGTTGTTTTTTTCTTTTCTTTGTTGCTATGTTTTGTGTTGTTCTGCACATTGTTTCATCATTGGAAGGTGTTAAGGAGAAGAAATGGTCAAGGCTTCCATACAAGTTTCAAAATATACTTCATTCAAAAAAAATCGGTGTTCCATAGATGTCAAACATTCAACAATTTCAGTATACTTCATGCTTAGCATTCTAGGGAGGTCCAGGATATCGGCAACGCTCAAGGATATTCTGGGATGTGTCAAAGAAAATCATACTACTTTTAGGATTCCAACACAGACTCCATGCCCAATGGATGACTAAAGGCTACTGGAATCATGCTTAGCAGGCAATCATCCTGAGAGGTTTCCAAAAATGCTATCCAATTTTACACACATGGAAAAATTACACAACGGGTCCCGTTAAACTCTAGGACTCTACTCAAGGACTTAAGGCCATACAGGAACTCTTTGTGTTTCAAAAACATTTACGATATTCCGAGAAGATTTGGGAAAATATTGAACTATTTCTCCTTTTTTCGTGTTTTGAAAGCTCGAGATTTACTCGAGAGAAAGGAAATTGTTTTTTGAGAGGCTCACTCTTGAATGATTCATATAGAAATGATTAACATTCATAAATCAGGTTTAAGGGGTCTTGTTGTAATTATATTACCATCTAGTCTCAAGAGAAATCTTATTTAAGTCACTTATCGGAGCAAAATAATTTTCTAAGAAGAGCCACAAAAGGGGCTTTAAGCTTAAAACATCTCACCGAGTAGCTCAACGAGTTGCTCGATAATTTGGTTGTGAGCGTAAGGTGAGCTAATGCATTAAGTTGAGCGCAAGCTCTAGAATAGATTGGTTAGGCTATAATTCAAAAGACGGGTTCTTAAGGGATGGTCAAGCTTCAATCAAGCATCCAAGATTTTATGTAACTCGTGTTGAATCACCAAGTCTACTCAAAGTGTCATAGGAATAAATATCATGGGTTCAATGAAATAACAGTTCGTAGTGAGATCAAACCTTAGGTGAGCTCAAACTTGAGCGAATCAGGTGACAAGTCATCGTAGATCTCAAAGTCTGAAACAAATTATCAAGCATAGAGAAATGAATGGGGTTAGCTGAAATGAGCTTGTCTAGCTAGGTGGGCACGGGAAAAGTGAAGCTCGAAAGCGAGCCCAACATAGTGTGCAAGGGAATATAACAACTCGGTTCATGAGTTTAAATAGATACACTAGGCTGCATAAGAAAAGGATAAATCAAGCTCAGTAGAAGCAATGAGGGATGTGGGTTGTGAAATTTAATGCTAACTTGGCCTAGGGATAAGTGTTGGCAAGAAATTGAAAGCTCACTTATCTCGTATCGTAGACTCAGTGAAATACTTAAATATAAACTTGGTTGCCATGGTTCTATCCTGTTTGGAAATGGATCATTGAGCTCATCTAGGTAGATGCCTGGGTTGACCATTCAAATTTCAAGCCATCTCAAAGCTAAGTCAACATTCATGTATAGCTTGGCCAATGGAAAAGTCGATCAGTTGAGGATGGAGCTCGGACATTTTAGCAAGGGGCACTCGGTTGACACATTAGCTGTATTTTCTTGGTGAAATGGATCAAATTGAGCTCAAGTCGGCTCGTTGAGTTCAACATTGTGGCAAGAGTGGAGCCAGGTCGTGCCATTAAAAAATGCAAATGTTATCTCGGGCACTCGAGTATAAGAAGTGAGCTTGACATATGTGACTAGGTGACAAAGTGCTAAGATCGAGTAACTCAAATGGAGAGCAATGCTCACTAGAATACCATATTAGAAGATGATACAATTTTTTGAGAGACCGAGTTGAGCCTAGTCAACTAAATTAAAATTAATGACGAGATCACACATTTGAGGCGAGAGAATATTTGTTTGGTCGACGCACTTAAGCAGCGGAAATTGTGGGGATCCAAGACCATCTCACCAAAATGTTATGTGGGTAAAATGGCCTCGAGAAAACCATAGTTATCCTTTTAGACTTACGAAGTGTAAATGCCATGTTACTCATAATAGAATGATGGTTCCTCACACTAAGTGAAAAATTGGAAAAGTGGAAATCGGGCAATCAATCTGCCAAAACAAATTATGGTCAAATAATACAAAACCCCACACTCCAATCCTAGACATGGAAAATAAGGTCACAGACAATCCCGCACTAAGAAATTTGACTTAGGGGTTTGAGTTTATTTCCGAATATCGGGTGATTCATCAAGTGAGTCGAAACATGTTGGAGTGGTAAACAAGAACGTGCTCATGAAGATAGCCAGATTATCCGTTTAACCATCTGGTGCATGCGTAAGGACTCAACAAGTAGAGCTCAATCAAGGACCAAGTAAATAGGAAAATCTTTTGGGGAAGGTCAATGTAGTGTGCGATGGAGGAAGATGAATTCACTAGGTGTATTCAACATAAAGGAGATATCAAACCAAAACTTTCTCACACATAATTCAAAGGTCAATACATAGCCAAGTTAAGTGAGGGAAGAACAATGGAAAAACTATGGCATAAAATCCAAGAAATAGAGGAAATTTGGCTTTGAATAAGAAGCTTGCAGAGAGTCTATTGAGTTTTTCAAGTACCAAGCTCTAAGCCGTATGCTTTGCTAGATTAGGATCTTAGCTCGGTTGCATCTTTGGATAAGATAGACACAAAGTGGCTCGATTAAAGGTCATGGAGGTGAGAACTGCGGTAAGTATGAAAAGAGCTCGCTTGATGAACGTAGCTCACTAAGATGATGGAACTCGACCAAGAGTTCAGTTTGCATAGTCAGAAGATGGAGGCTCATTTCAAAGATAGTGTGGTCAACATGTCACAGTGATTCATGAAGGAACTCAGTACAGTGTGGAGGTGGATAACGAAGTAGTCAAAAGGTTCAGAACTCGGCACCATGTAGCGAGTTACATAAAATTACCAACCAACTCAGTGAAAATGAAACTCATTGAAGATATCTCATCGGCTTGGAATTGTTAGAAAGTGAGCCTATAGAAAATTATAGGAGGAGGTTCATTTGGGAAGCAACCCCGAGAGCTCGTGAGATGGATTCTTTGAACATTTTAATATTGTTGATCTAAGTTGCATAGTAAGATGAGTAGATAAAAGTGATCCAATGAGAGTATAGTTGTAGGAAGATCAATGCAAGTTATATGAGACGACTGGTAGAATAGGTGAATGAGCTCGTGGTCGGAAGCACATGATGGTCCGGATAACAATGCTGGTTGAGTTGAGCTCGGTGTCCATAAAGAGGAATAAGTGCTTATAGAGATAATGCCAAGTTCTACGTGTGAAGGTTCAAGTGAACCGTGGGATTGGTTTGGCTTGAGATGAATGATGGCTTAGCATCGAGCTCAAAACCGGTGGAAATATTCACGAGACGCAGGATGGAATAGACTAAAGGCTATTTTGGGAGATTCTTATGATTGATTTGATATTTATTGGGATGAAGAACTTGAGAGGGGCATTTAAAATTATTTGACTAGTTTCATTGTAAAGGCCGAGTCACTGGATGTTCACACATTGATCGCATCAAGATAAATAGTTTGGCCATGGGGTGAGTCATTGGCAATCGGCGCGTGCATCATATTGATCATAATGGGCGAGGCAGGTAAAGAGTTGATTTGAATGATATCATTTGGGGAAATGAGTGAAAGGAAAAGAAGGATGGCTCACCAAGTAGACCCAAAGTAATACAAAAATGGCAAGTAGCTCGGATTGGTATAACGAAAAGCCCAACATGGTCATGGATGAATCGGATAGTTGAGCTCGGTTAAGCTAAACAAGTTAGTGAGCCTTTCAAATTTCTCGGGATGGATCAATAAGCTAAAAACGAGTCGATGAACAAATTTTCTCTCAGTAGAAATTGACTCAACATAATTCTATCGAGCTTAACTTTGTAAATTATCTTACGAGTTGTCATTTGAAAAACAAACATAGTTGAGCTCATTATGAAAAATTAACTTGATTCAGGAGTACCGACCTAATGGAAAAGTTCATTGTATAAGGTATGGGCCCGAAGAAATTGAACGAGTTGCTATAGTTTCGTATGATTCATGCAAGAGTTCAACAAAGAATGAGTGAGTTAGCTTGGTTAGTCTAAGCATTGAGCTCTTAATGCAATTTACATAAGATGGTTAAAAGAGATAGAATGATGTGCAATGAGAATCAATCTAAGAGCTCTCCACTTGACATTGATGTTGAAATAAGAGGAACTCGGTTGAGTGGCAGCTCGGCATGGAGGAGATGAACGAGCTGATTTTTTTGGCCTTCTTCTCATAATTTTCCCCTTCAGCATAAACCAATTAACAAAGGGGCCCATCATATTTTTTAATTAATTTAAAATTTTTACTAAAATAATTTAATAATAATATTTATTATTATTATTTAAATATTATTTTAAATAATTGAGAAGACTAGGTCATCGTAATTAATGACCCATGATGAAACCTTCTCGGGTGGTTCAATGAACTATAATAAATACATCATGGGCCTTTAATTTAGGAATGTAATTATCACCGTTCCTCTTCTTTCTCACATATCCTTCTATAAATGTAAGTTGGAAGCTCATTTCAAGGGGTTCCAATATGTCGGACATAAGTTGACAGCTTAGATATCGTAGCCAAGTGTATGCTTTTCAAGAGTCCTCTCTTCTACAAGTCGTCCTTGTGTGTTGAGAGAACTTTCAAGCCTCCTCTTCAAGACCGTAATGGCAACTATTGCCTATTTTGAATCTATGATACATTGTGCATGTTATTTGAAGTAATAAAAGTGTGTTTTTGTGACTAATCTCGGTCCTTTTCATCCTTGTATACTTCTTTGTGCCTTTTCTCATGCTTTTAGGTACATTGTGCAAGTTCACATTTCTATTGTAGGTTCTTGAGTTTTGTGCTCTTATTGAGTGGTGGAGTATTACATGCGCTTGAGTTCTAGTGTCTGCTCACCCTTCTTGAATTCATCCTTCTTCACTGGGAAACTAGTATATTTCTCTGTCTGATCAAGTTTAACAAAGGGAATGCATTTCTCTTAGTTTGTGGTATCATGTACCCTCTCTAAGTTGCAGTAGGTGAAGTTGGTCCGTGTTGCACACACCGTCTTCAAATTAACCCTTCATAAGTATGGAAACACCCTTTATTTGGTGCATTACTATCCCTAGTATAGTTTCATTTCGTAAATCTCTTTCTCTAAAACCCCATGAAGATGTTAGCATAGGACTAGATAATCTTTTTATTACACTAGAAGTAGTACAACACTTAGTTTAGGAAGAGAAAATGGCCTTCTCCGAAGGTTCACTTCTAGCCCAAGTCCTACAACTTTAGAGGTGATCCCATGTGTCCCAATCATACCGAAGGTCCTATTAGCGTCCCGGCCATTCGAGGGTGCAGTGATTTGGTGAAAATAGTAGTAACAAAGATTGCAACAGATATATTGATGGACCCAACCTCAAAAATGTACTATCCTCTCTAATCCTAGTTAGATTGTTTATTACCAAAAATTATAAATAATTATTTAGAGTTTTCTCAATCCAATATTTCTTATTAACTCTCAATGAGTCATTTATTAATATAATTATACAATCTATATCATAATCTTGAATGATCTACTGGACACTTATTATCTCCATTATCATTAAATGAGTTCAACCATACCAACTCCACTTCACACTAATTTCATCCATTAATATTAGCCGATATCAACCAATTAATTATTTTTAAAGTTAGAATTAATTTTAGGTGTCTAACACCTACCTTCACTTATTGTAATGGTTATTTTGATAATTTTTTCGATAAATACCATACATTGTGACATTGAAAATGCATGTTTGTATGAGCACTAAAAATTAAGTGCTGAATATGGTGGAAGGTTATTTCGTAGCTAATCAAGAGATGTGAAGTTTGTGGAAGCTGTTTTTCGGTGCAATCTTGCCTCAAAGATTATCAGCCCCACCCCAAGTCACAGAAAGTTCAGAATCAGTGAAATTACATCTGAATGACAACTGGAAAATGAAAGCCACTCTCATATTAATGAAAATAGTAAAGTATATTGAGGGACCGTTAGCAACATTGGGAATTCTTATAGAATTCCATCTGAAATTGTTTTCTGAGAATGGAGGATGGTTAAAAGCTCCGATCAACCTATTAAACGGTAATTAAAAACCAATTTGTAAAATATTTCTTGATTAATTAAATAATGATATGATTTGAATCTTTTCTAGTATAACGTTTACTAACTGTGGGAGGGATTGTTTTACGTAGGAAGCCTCAAAATACCCAAAAGAGGATCTGAGACATTTTTAAGTTTCATTGGGCATTTAGAGGGGCACTTAGAATTATATGAAAATGACTATTTAAACATGAATGATTCAAAAACCATAGAGGCTGGAAATAGATTCTTTGCAGACATTTCAGCCATGGCTTCCACTGTTGTGTATGAAAATGAATTGGTTGTCAGGAAAAGAATCAGTGAGCACTGGAAGGTAGGAAACAAATTGTTTACTTTTTGAAAATAGAAATAATGAGAAATAATTTCTGCTAAACACAAGTTTTAATGTCAAGTTTTAATGTCATATCTGTGCAGATGCATTTTGTGGAGTTCTTCAACTTTTGGGACGGTATGAATTCATTGCCCAATAAATAGTCTAATATAATTCTAATTAGTTTTATTTTCAGGATTGTTGACAAGTTCATATTGGCAACTTCACAGATTACTTGCAGAGGAAATCTACACAGGCAATTGTTTTCTGTGACAAGGAAGTAGATGCAAATTTAATAGTGATAGCCTTCAGAGGAACACAACCATTTCAAGCAGATGATTACATAACAGATTTAGATTTCTCGTGGTATGAGTACCCCAAATTGGGAAAGGTCCATTTCGGATTTCTGGAGGCTCTGGGTCTTGCAAACCGTTCAAAGGATGAAAAATCTTCATACAAGCTGGAAAAACAAGAACCCGATAAACCTCTGGCATATTATGTTCTATGTGAAAAGTTGAAAGGATTATTACAAGTTCACAAAAATGCAAAATTCATTGTGACAGGTCACAGTTTAGGAGGAGCCTTGGCTGTAATGTTTTCAGCAATGTTATTTGTGCATGAGGAGGAAACGTTGCTGGAAAAGTTGATGGCAATTTATACATTTGGACAACCCAGAGTTGGAGACACTATTTGAAGATTTCATGAACAGGAAAGTGGTGGCTATTTATATATATTTGCACAACCTAGAGTTGGAGACACAGTATTTGCAGATTTCATGAACAGGAAAGTAAATCAGCCAATTCCCAGATATTTTAGAATTGTATTTTCCAATGACATCGTTCCCAGAATACCTTTTGAGAATAATATTTTTATGTACAAGAATTTTGGAGCATATTTCAACATTGTTATCGGTCAATACATATTTCTATTTTACAATGATGTTAATGATGTTTTCATCTCTTTTCTCCACCCCTATTGTCATGTCCATTGCACCTTCGGGTGCAATTTCTAGTTTTAACTCAATAACTATGTGTACCATTGTATGTCAAGGGTTAACGACATTTAGGTACCCTTTTGTATTTTATCTTATTTGATATTAATAAAATGTTTGTGGACCCATTTGTGGGCACAAGATTCAAATCAAATTGTTTTTAATTTATAATATTAATTACCAGCCCACTCGACATCATAGACAATATGTAGTCATTGATTGCACTAGATGATATTTGGTTATTATTTATTCTTGAAATTCAGTTTTTTCATTCTTTAAATTTGTATCGTCTCTAGAGAGACAAACATAATGAAATTACTATTGTATTTAGAGAGACAAAAAAAAAAATTCTGTATTGTCTCTAGGGAGACAAATGATATTGTTTCTAGAGAGAAAACAATAATATTGTCTCTAGAGAAACAAAAATGATATTATCTCTCAAGAGACAAAATATGTATCTATCTATATTGTCTCCGGAGATACAATAATTAGAGAAAATATTAGAGACACATGCTTTGAGAGAATATTTGAGATAATATACAACTATTTTGTTATCTCAATTTGAGACGATTTGGTTAAGTATTATCTATATTATTTTCTCAAAACACCCCTCTTGTAGTAATGGTCGGGTGCACGAAAACCTGTTATCTAGTAGAAGTGCACCCTTGTGAGGATTGCAGATTTTATACTTCTTCATCCTAACTTCTGCATATATATATAATGGAAACACCTCACGGGATTTTGGTATCCCTAAAGTTGAGGTGAATCTCTAGATTTGAGTGGTTGGTTCCCTTTAGTATATCCCTAACTAGATTTGACTTGGGTAATAACAAATTTGAAAAAAATGGTGTGATATACCATATGTTTTTTAGACTGCTAAAAACAAGAGTGTATACAAACTGAGAAAACTAATGATTTTTCACAATCCGTAAGGATTTGAGTGAGTTTAAAAGAAAAATAACATTAATCTATGAAAGGATGGCTCACAATACACAATTTTCAATTTGTATGCACACTAAAAAGACACAAAACACTATTTTTTACAATAAGGGAAAATAACATAAGTAATTAAGTTAACAAATTCAAGGATAAATAGAGAGAATCAACTATCTAGTGCACAAGGTTGCAAAGAAACTTTCTACAGAAAAATAACTTTATTACGAGTAGGGAACTTACTACAAAAATCCATGATATGTCCTTACAACAAATTCCTTTGCTAGTGCATGAAAAGAACAAGTATATATAGAAAAATGTGACAAAAGACTAGAATAACAAGTAGCGTTGAGGTGCATGAAAATTTTTGTTACAACATTAGTTTAGACCACTTGCATGACAATTTTAGTTACAACATTAGTTGAACTAGTTTAAAACACTTGTATGACTCCTCGTTAAACTCCAATTGATAGCTCATATGTGCATGCAACATGCTAGATGATTATTATTATTTTTTAACTCACTTCCCGCAGCTCGCCACACATTTATTTTATCATTGCATTCTCTCACCATTCCCTTTCTTTTGTTGGTCGGTCTTTAGTTTTTGTCATCGATTGGCTCATCATTTCTATTCTTGGTGTCACCAGTAGCATCCTTTTTGGTGTCGATCGCATTCGCTCATGATGCCTTCCAAGTAACATCTTTGTTGGTGTCGGTTGGTTCATAGTATCAATCGGTAGCTTCCTTCTTGGTGTCATTCCATAGTATCCATACTTATTGTCGTCTCATAGTAGCCTTTAGTTTTTTAGTTATGTTCATCAACCTAACCATTCTAATTTGAGAAACAAAGTTTTGAGTTGACCTCTTGCACATCATGGCTGATGTGCAAGAAATTTCAACAAATAAAATTTATGGGCAAAAGACATTACACATTATACGTTATTTTCCAAATTATTTTGTTCTTGTGGTACTTTTAAGTGGTATGGGGAATAATAAGACATTAATGAAAATCAACATTTTTATAGTTTAAGTAATCCCTTTAAATGAATTTGGTTTCCTTAATAATTTTATATGTATCTAACGGCCAATTAGAGCACTAGAGAAGGAGAACACTTTTTCAAGGATTGGGAAGTGATCTAGAAAATTATAAATAGGTTTTTACACATTACGCCTTAAGAACATGATCACGTAAAAAAGCACAATTTTTCACATATGAATCTATTTTCATCATACATGAAATCATTGGTCAATTTGTTGCGTAAGTAAGTTTGACAACATTATTTTCATGTATTTCCTTATATTTATGGTAACAAGTTTTCATAGAAGTGTGTGAAATTATAAGCTTTCATAAGTAACCTTTATTTTCTTATTTTATTTTAGTATTTATTATATTTTAATGATCTACACCGTAACGCTTGCTAAAACGACAACTCGAGGCCCAAGAACAACCTAGGTTTAGATAGGAAAAAAGTTATGCAATAATTTTTTAAAAAAGTGTGGCCACTACCAGGCTTCAAGCCATAGTTGTCATAGCAAGATTCAAAGTCCATTATAATTTAATAAATGAAATTTTCCCATTGTAACAAGCATTAGAAACACATTACAAAATTAATGAGTATAATTAATCCAAACATAGTTAAATTTCTCTTAGGTGTTAATTTAATAAACAATTAAATTTACACTATAGTTAAATATTCCTTAATTAATTTTAGAGGGTCAAAGGGGCCAAAACAATAAAATGCCCAAGGTTTTTAATTTCACTAGGTCTAAATAGTAAACAAGTTTCCTATTTCCATGGGATAGAGAGAACATTCCCTTATCCCCTAACACGAACCTTAAAAAGGTCAACCCATGCTTTAGAATTATACACTTAAGTTAAAAGGGGGTAATTTCCCACTTACCCACTCTCAGATTCATCTTAGCACTGCAACCTAATTTTTCACAAAATTAATGCACTTAAAGTTTCCTGAAAACATTTCCATTAGATGGGAAATTTCTTCCCCTTTCCAATGATATAAATAAGTCTTCCTAACTCCTCATATTTCTTAAGTTACAAGTCAGCAGAGCTCGGAGGAAAATTTTCCCAAAGGCGCACCAGAGTCCTATGGATGAAAATTTTCCCTAAAGGCAGGCCAGCAAACCAAGGGATGAAAATTTTCCCCAAAGGCAGGCTAGCGGGCCTCGAGAAGAATATTTTTCCTAAAGGCGGGCTAGTGGGCCCAAGGAATAAAATTTTCCCTAAAGGCGGGACAGAGGGCTAGGGGACGAAAATTTTCCCAAAGGTGGGCCAAGAGGGCCCGTGAAGAAAAAAATTTCCCTAAAGGCGGGCTAGTGGGCCCCAGGAAGAAAATTTTCCCTAAGGGAAAGCCAATGGGCCAAGGGATGAAAATTTTCCCTCAAGCGCAAGGGACATGTGGCACGTTGTTAATTCCACTCGGGAAGGTGGGTCGTCGAAGGTAAATTGGATTTTCACTCTTTTTGTTTGAAAGGGAAAAAGGTTAAAGACCCCGCGCCTCCACCGACGGCTAGGGATGCCATGTGTCCTGCCCAAAATCTCAAGTGGGGGAGTGGACCGTTGGGGAAAAATTAGAAATATTGGATTTTTACTAAAAAGTGTGAAGGCTAAAAACAACCCGCACCTCTCCAATGGTTAGCGAAAGCCACGTGTCAATCCAATAGTGACCTGCAGGAAGGTGGGCCGACGGGAAACTTAGGAATTTTTTTCAATATTTTTCCAATATTGATAATGTCTAAAACCATCCGTGCCTCCGCTGAATCCTAAAGATGCCATGTGTCGACCCTAGTCACAAAGTGGGAAGCGGACCGGTGGGGAGACTTAAGATTTTTCTCTTTTTTTTTAGAAAGGTAAAGTTTAAAGGTGCGGGCCCATGAAGGTGTTTGTCCCAAAAGTGAAATGGTGGGTCTACGAGGCCATGGAGGAATTTGTAATTTGTATTTTTTTTGCAAAAGGTTCCCTAAGTGATTTTTGGGTCCACGGGTCCGATTTACAAAATAATTCCCTCTTTTAAAAAAAAAAAAAAAAAACTAAACGAAGTAAAAACTTCATAAGGCCATAACTTTTGATTGGAAGCTCGGATTTGGGAAAATGAGGACTTTTTGAAAATGGATCGAACTCCTCTTTGTGAAAGGAACCAACAAAATTCATTTTTGAAAAACTTAAGTGGGTGAATTTGACAAAAATGTCTTTCCTACCATTAAAACATGAACTGGACTTTTAACTTAATGGAATTAATTCAATCTGCCATTCTTTCTTCCTCAACATGCCAAACTGACATGGAGGATTGCACTTGGAAATATTAGGATGGATTGATGGATTGAGTTTCAAAACGAGTTTCATGGTACATTAGGGTGTATGATAAAATTGGTCCGATTAATTGAAGTCTGATAAATTTTCTTGAGTGATTCAACTATTTGAAAAGCGTTTTGATCTTCCTTATCTTACCTTATTATTTCAATTTTTCTTTCAAGTTGTAGAGTACTTTGTAAATTTTTCTGATAAATATTTATAGTTTTACAGTGAATCAAAATTGAAATCATACTTAAACCTGAATGGATCTACTTTTCGTTATCATCCTCTAAATATTTAAATTCATTCAAATCTGATTTACAAAATTTAACTTTACTTCAATCAATACGTGAAGACCCAAAATGTAGTTCTACTTTCAAATCATGCATTTCGAATGAAACAAAGAAATGTAATATTTCTTCATACGTATTTCTTTTTCAATTTTCAAATAGATATTTCACAACACATTTCAAACACATATTTTGAATGAAAACCAAACTATTTATGCTAATTAAAAAAACTTCTATTGAACTCTAAAATTATTTTACAACTTCCGTTTTCATTCATCAAATACAAGTTACAGAATATACATCTTTCACATTCGAATGTAGATTCCATTTCCAAAATAGAGTAACTTTCCACCAAAAATAATATTCGAATGCCATCCATTTTAAGTGAAAAAAATTTTACAACAAGGAAACCCCAACGGGAGTGCAAAATTTGTCTTCATCCTCGTCTCCGAACAATAACAAGAAGAACCACCGTATATCTTTTGATCACAACAAAAAGGAGGAGAGGCAACGCTCTCCACCCAACCAAGAATTCCAATGAAGAGGAGAATTCATCCTCCTCATTGGCCCCTGAGCCCCAACCACAAGGCAATAAGAAATGTATTTCAACTCATGGCAACAAACAGGCTTCCACAACACAAAAACATATTTCACATATAAAACAGAGTCCATCACATCTACAACTTTAACCACGGAAGAACATCAAACAATACTCAAGCTTCATCATACACAAACCAAATGAGCAAGACCTATGGGGGAAGCTACATATACCTCCCAATGGGGAAATGGGTGTCCACCTTAAAATAAACCCATAAATATATACATATATCATTACAAAACCCCTACATGCCCTTATGCCTCCCCAAGTATCCCTTATACCTCTCATTCTCTTATGCCTCCCCACAAGAGATCCCCATATTCTTCTCCTACACCGTACCTAGGCAATCTACCCAACCAACCAACAACATACCAAAATATTCAAGCATTCACATATGCATAAATAAAATAAGAACATTTTAAAGAGCTAAACTCCTACCTCTCCATGGTAGAGTATGCTCCAAAATTTCAACAATAATCTTTCTCTAATCAAACAGCTTTAAAAGCTCCGAACAAGCATTCAACAAAAATCTCTAACTCTCTTCCAAAATTACAAGAGCTCAAAACCAAAAGAAGTAACAAAAATGAAGTCACCAAAATGAAGTAACCCCCAAAACAAGCCAAGGAATTCAAATAAATAGAAGAGGGAGAGAGGAGGATGAGGTGGATCCATGTAGGATGCCACATCACACATCCTCAACTCCACCTCACAAGTCAACTTCAAACTCCAAAGAATAATTAAAAAGGTGGGTGAATAAATGACATTTTACTTACACACACAAACCAAGTCCACACCCCAAGGACCAAAATTAATTTTATGTAAGAAGGTGTAATAAAAACTTACAACTTACCTTCCCAAAATACATAATAAGGCCTAATTTTGACTCCCCAACCCATAGGTAGGGTTGGTGTAACAATTTAAGAGGTGTGGAACAAGTTTAACTTGTCCTACAAGCCTCCAAAATCAGTCCCTAAGGACAAATCCGAATTTCAAAAGGAAGGTGGAGTGTTTCTCACTCAAAGCTACTTACACATTACTTACAACACATAATCCAAGAGCCATCAACTCTAATAAATGCATTATTTTGACCCATTTAATTAATTTAGCAACATGATTACTCACAAATCTAGACACAATTAAAATAAATAATAAACGAGAAATATATCACTAATTAAACACATACAATAATTAAACAAAGGAACTAAATAAATTAATACACATAACCCCTTGGTCACATTTTAAGGTGATCCCCCCCATGGGAATCCCTAAGAAAAATAAAAACATACACAAATAAAAATACACATTGCCATGGTGACCCTTGTTGAATTCATCTAGAATTCCAATATGGCTGGTCTCCAATCCCCCGATATTTGTTGTGACATGTTTACCTGCAAAACACAAATACCTCCTTCGGCCTTGTGGACACATCAAAACATCCAAAATAAATATAAAATATAACTCCAAATCATCTATATATATGAATCAAAACATCATCTAAGCAAGCAACAATATCATTTATAATTTCATCCATAACCATATGATCACAAGATTAGTTCAATTTTCTAGGTCTACTCAATATGATGAAATAACACATGTCCAAAATACATATATACATATAATCATGTCGATAAGCTTAATACCATGAGTATGAAATGTCTCCAATACCCCATCCACCATATATGAATCAAAATCAACCATAGTCTATGGTTTCTAATGTCTAACATCATACAAACTCAAAGGCTACAAAGAATGTCCATAAGTATGGTCAACAATATCATAATCCATATCAAAAGGTGTCGAAGGAAAGTGAGCACTACATACACAACATTATATATGGATATGTATGTTTATTTATTGATTAAATATCAATTAGTTTTTATTGCAATGTGTTATGCTTAGTCTATTGTAATTGTAAACATAAACCAACTTTCCACATCTACATTTTGGTGAATTTGTGCATTTTTATTTTTGTATTTATCTCTACAATTCCTTTTCATTAATCATGCATAATTAGAAATCTAAGAAAAATGATCCTATGGTTTTCAAATTATGTACAATTATATTTTGTGGTAACATTTAATAGAATTTATCTTACATTTTTATTTATTAACATAGGGATTGTTTTTACCTTTTTTCTTATATCTCATCCCTAGATAGTCTTTATTATGTTCCAAAACCTAATTTTCTTTATACTACATAATTTTGAGAAAATAGTCATGGAATTAAAGACATCTCATAGCCACCTTACCAATTATTGTTGTTGGAACAATAGAGTTTTCAAATTTAAATTCTATGTTTGCAGTAAGAAATAGTGACATAAATTCATATTTAGAAAAATGATAAATTCATCACTATGACATATTAGAAGCAAATTGATTGATGTGTACCCATAGCCATAATATAATCACCTTTTAGTCACATCATAACATTTCCTATAGTTACATAAAATTATCACTATATTATCACTAAGAATATGTAACAAAGTACTCTTTAATAAGTTCTCACTAACCTCATAATAGTTCAACTATAAGATATGCCACTAAGTTTTCACTATGAATACACCATTAGATCGTCTTTACAAAAAGATCACTAGGGCAACTATTCTCGCCACCAAAGACACAACACTAGGTCAAGAATCTCTATTTCACTCCAAATCACAATAAAAATCATGCAAGGTCGATATATACAATGCCTAATTTATATTTTTAGTCCCAAGATAAATAGACTTACAAAATATTAGAAACATATTCGTATAATACAACTAAATCAATACCTCCAAAACTTAGTAAACGACTGGTTTTTTGGTGGAAGGATTTTAATCTGGATAATCTTATTGTCTATGGACTTGAGGATAATGATATTGAAAATGATTTAGTTAGTCCTAAAGAAAAACAAGAGGATAAGTTCAGTGATGTTGCCCCTCTCCCACTAGTCCGACTAAGCTTTCAAATCATATGGATGGAAAGGGTGGGACCTCTTCGCCTCGATCTCCTAGCCCCAGTAGTTTCAATGTTCTAAAAACACAGAGTTTCTCGAATTCGCCTTCCTCTTCACCCTGATGAGAATGTAGATCCTAATGGGGGTGATGGATGAAAGGTGGTAAATAACAAAAAGAAAGGAAAAATTTGAATTTCTCTTCTTCTGGATGAGCCTCATATCCCAAAGACCTAAGAACCATGGTAGTTAGGATTGGTCAATGTGGGTGGCCAAGTTTGTTTGAATCATCTATTTTTTTAGGGCCCTTTCTCTTTTTGGTGCTTTGTTCTTTGAGTTTTTGGTTTGTCTTTTCTTTTCATCCTTAGACAAGTTGGGCCTTGTTCCTTGATATTTCATGTTTTTTCCTTGTTGCCTATATTTTAATTTCACGTGGTTCCCAATCCCTTCAAAATCTATTTTATTACCTTATCTAAAAAAACGCCTCCAAAACTCGATAAAATAAACAAATAAATATTATATTATATTGGAATAAATAAAATTAATAAATGCCTAAATTTGATGAAAAATAATCAAACCAATTATCTCGATGTTCTTATTTTTAAGTAAATATAAGTTCTTATATGTGTGAAAATTGAGTGTTTTTTATGATAACTAAATTTGAATAGAATTGTTAGTAATTACATACGTGAATTGAATGTCTTTAATAATATTAATGTTACAAAATTTTATCAGTCATTGGTTTTTTTATAGATGGTAAATTGAGGTTTTTAGACTGGGACCATACCAAGGTATATATAAGGATTGAAAGACAAGAGAAAAATTTAATCACAATAAGAGAAAAAATAAATAGTTGTCCAATGTGAAAGAGACAACTATCTAGAGAAATGGTTGTCTTTCGAATGAATTTTTCCTTATTATGTACAATTTTCCACCCTTTTGAAACCTCATCAATGAGAATAATAACTTCAAGAGATTTTATCAGCTGATATGTCAATTTTTTTAAAATAAATAGAGGAGGAACATTTTCCTTAGTCATTTTTTGAAATTTGTTCAACACTCTTGTTCATTTGAATTTCATCATGTAAGTTTTCTTGTTTCCTTAAGTTAAATTTATCTAAGTGTAGTTTTTGGGACCGATTTGGCCCCTTCATCCAAATATGTATTTGAATCTAAATCTCCCTTACTATTAAAGATAAAATGTTCTACAAGGGAATTTTCCAAAAGTGACTCTCTCTTTTTACGCATTTCCATCCCACAATCATTGTTGTCGGTATGTCCTAAATTGAAACATCTTCTTGATCTAATAGGTAAACCTTCATAGTATATAAGATGTTTCCATGTTCTATTTCGAACTATAAACTCAATGTTAGTAGGAATGTTCTTTGATGTGTCGTGTTCAACTAGTATTAAAGCATAGTTTGTGTGTGTAAAATATTTTATCTCGGGAAACAATTATTAACATGTTATGTAAGACATTTACAGTAGATATCAGAAAAGCATGGTCCCAAAATTGCAAAGGTAAATGAGATAGTCTAATCCAAACTGGTTTGTAAGAAAAATAATCAATGTTTCGGTTATAAGAAGGTAACCATGGTTTCATTACAAGGTAATGTGAATGACATGCTTAGAGATTACCAATTATAGTGTCCTTATTAGGTCATTTGTTTAATAAAGAGCTTAGGAATGATATTTGAACCCACCGAACCTTGTTGTGACCACTTCAATTATATTAAGATGAATTTATCTCTAATTGAAAGTATTTATAAGAACACATACATTAACTAAATAAATAATTGTTAAATTAGGGATAATCAAGTCACGCGAACTAATTAACTTTCATAAAATTATATATAATTCAAATGTATAATTCAAATGCAATAACTGTAAAAAATCAATATCCTCTCAAATATCATCTCAAATATCACTATTTTTTTAGTACACTATGTTCGAAAACGTCAATTTTTGCACGAACAGTATCCTATAGTCATTAGAAATCAATTTAAGAGACCCAAAAAGTACAACAAGACATCATGGATACCAATAAAAACTCAAGGAATAAAATTTATATTAAGAAAACCTTGAATTAAATGCTAAAAACCTAAATAGTTACTAATTTTACCAAATTATATTTTAAAATGTTTTATTTTAGATAGTGACTCCTTGAATTCTAACACTAATTATATCTCATTATAAATGTAAGGAACTAATATTTACCCCTCATAAACTATATATAGGCACAAATAATTTTCTCATATAATAACACCATGATGTCACTACTTTGGATAGTAGCTAAATTTCAACGTATGCATGTTTAGAGTATAGAATATTCCTAAAATGCCCGGAAGTACCCACCAAATTCCTATCCATCACTAAGGTAACTAAAGAGTTAATTTTGGATATTCCTCTATTCGCTCTAATATCGTAATGGTAAAATAACTTATCACTTAAATAATGACAATTGTCCCATTTTACAAAAATATTCGCAATTATGTGATACTACAATTCAATATGAAATAACTAATTAGTAATTAAATAGGAGATGATCACACATAACGTAAGATAGAGAAATATGGATTCAAACTTAGAAGTTTACAAAAATTTATTGTTAAAGTACTAAATTAAAGTAAACATGTCAATTGTTCATTCTTGTAGGAAATGAAATATTATTGAGCCCAAAAACACAACATATGATAATATAAAATCAATTGGGTATTTATTCAATCTAGCTTAACTACCATGTTGAGTAAATCAAGTTTTCATTAGTCACAATATATAATCAAATAATCAAGTGCAAAACTATACAATATAATAATATAATGTAATGTACCACAATGAAGCAATCAAGTGGTTATTTTTATTCAATGTGTTATTGGAGTTGATCAATCCTAAACCAATTAAATATGATTATGTAACGTAAATTCAAGATCTATTAGTCTCAAAAAAATTACCACACTAATATACCAAGTAATCTGGTTTATTTTTGTACACAATCAAATCCATTTGAGCTGAAACCTAACAAATAAGATAACGTTATTTCAATTGGGGCTCAATTTCTCCTAATTAAAGTTCCATAATTAGGTAATAAAGAGGTTAGTTTAAAGCATTAACCCACAAAATATTATATTATAATATGAATCAAGGTTCATTCATCCCAAATTAAGGTACCAAGCTACAAAAATCAAGTGCTTAGATAATTCTCGCACGAAATTAGGGATGATTCCAAAAACCTAAAAATTATTATATAATTCTAAATAGGAAAGAATTATTCCTAATATAAGTTGTTACCATTCTACAACAAATGGATGCTTAATTAATTATTGTATGTAATTGGTTCCAATTAATCCAAATCCCTCTTTGGCGGATTCTTCCAAATGTTTCATAATATTGTCTATAAAAGTCAAAAGGTTTAGTTTTGTATAATGATCTTATTTCTGATTCTTATGTCAACCAAAACAAAAATAATATCCATTTAATGCTATAAATTAAATTCTACAACTCTCATTTACTCACTTTGCAACTATAGAGATTTTAATTGAAAAACACAAGGAACATGCTTTATCTCCATATCCAAATATCCAATAAAGTTGACCTATACTTCCGTAAATCGATATCATACCTCAAAAATATTCCCTGTGAAATTTTGAAGCAATGCACACTTCAAGGGGAATTCAAAGCCAATTCAAATGAAAATGTACTTACTATTTACATATTTTCACAATGGATGCATTATTACTTGTCTTATTTATGTGACCATTGGACCTTTTTGTGTGTGCTACACATAAATTTCACTTGTTTATGAATTCAATAATATTTTGTGTGTGTCCATTCATCCTTTCATGTTTCGATGATGCCATTGTGGCATAAAATAGATAATAGAGTGATTTCTCCAAACACTCGCTTAGGTTTTTTATCAAAGCCAAAGATACACAAATTATATGGAATTAGATAAACATTAGAAAATCCTATATGATGGAGAAAGGAGCATATATTAAGAACATATCCATTATCAACTAAAGCATGCGTAACAAGGAAATTATGAATTCGAATCTAAATATACAATGGAGGAGAATTGTCAATGGTTCTATGATAAGCCATAATAGAAGATCCATCAAAGATAATGCTCCATACACTTGCAGACTCGAAAACAAAATCCATAAAGATCATGACACCTCAACATACAACATTATGATAAGTATGCATGAAACAAAAGTATCAAATTACAAAAAGGTACATGTTGTCATCATCCAATGCGTATCTTGAGATAAGTGCACTCATTTAAATTTAATAATGTAGCGAGATAATTACTATGTTTTGTAATTTTAATAAGATTATCTATTATAATGGAATGGATTTGTCTGTGGGTTATTATTGTCTTATCTCCCATGTGAAAATAACTGAGATATTCAGAAAGTTTGTTATGTTTAAAATTTATCATTAATGCCGATAGTTACGTTATCAAGGTCTTTCTCATAATTCAATAATTCTACCATAAGTTACAAATTCTGAGGAAAAGAGGGCTCAATAACATATAGAGGAAAGGGACAGTGGCCAACCTCTTTTGACTGAATTATTAGATGCAACTAAAACTCAAACCAATAAAGTGGGGGTATTACAGGTATACAAAAATCAAAATCCACGCTTAACAGATCCATTCTAGTATAACTTATTTAGATTTATTAAAAAAATATGAGTTTGATTAAATTAGTTTCACACATAGAAAGCTATGTCAATTTGCAGATGCAATCAAAATATTAGATGGATGTTCAAGGTTATTTCGGTGAATGGTAGATATTTTGTAAAATTTGTCTGCTCTAAAACTATATAATAGTTACAATTGATTAATAGCTAGCTTCCTTGCACTCTTTCAGGATACTACAATCTGGTTCAAGCCAAAAAGTGATAAATTTGAGCAATGTATTCATCGCTCTAAAACTTATAAAAGTAAGTTACAATTGTTTAACTTAAAAATTGTATCTTTAAATTGTTCTAATAGAACTCATGGTACTTGTGATTCATGTTATTAATATTATGCTTCTTCATTGGAGAGCCTAGGTTGGAAACAAATGGATATCTTCTAGTTAATGAAAATAATACCTTTTTTATAATTATCTACAATCCAATGCAATTTAATGGAATCTATTCTTTTAAATATTTATTTACTATAAATCTACTTATGAAATCTTATGAGAATATAAGACTTATCTATAAGGTGCCTAACTACAATTTGGTCAGAATTACATTAAATGTTTGTAAAAATTTCATTTATAATCAATGACAGACACAATATATATAATGTGTGCAATCAGCGTTATCTTCATTTCTTCCTTGTATACATCTTCTAAAAGTGGTATGAGAGAGAGACCAATAGAGGAAAGAGAGTGGGTAGAAAATCTACCACATTAGGGCACAAAATCTGAAGCATAAGGAGAAAAGTGGACACATTTTTCAATTTTTATTATTAAACGAGATCTAGGGCATCACGAAGGCACAAAAGGGTTTTATAAACTTTATTGAACTCCCACTTAAAAGAACACAACAGTACATTCACATTTTCTACAAAGTCACAAATCTAGAGTAAAGACTAAGCCATGAAAAGTTACATTTTTAGTTTGTTTTACCGAACACCATTGCTATATATACTATGAGCACCATTATATAGATTATACTATCTTTTGTTTAAAGGAAAATAACAATACCAATTTTTGTAGTGTTTAATATACAATCACATATACAATTGCACTCTTCAAAGAAAAACCAGCTTGTGACTTTCGAGTAAAAAAAAAAGTTTACAATTGAGGGTTTCACATGACTACAAAATCCAGACTCGAGTTGGTGATTTTTGGAAGGGCACAAAATCCTATCTTCTCATTAACAATGTAGGGCAAATTTTAAGTTTAAAAATTGTATTCTTCTTATATCTAGGAAACGAAATAGTGCACTTCATATTTGCGAAAATGGACACTCTTGGAAACTAGTATTTTATTCTTTTTTATTCATTTCCAAATATAATTAGTTATAATTAATCAATTTTATTAAAACAGAAATGCCCGTAGAAAAATATTCTGGTCTAAATTTTCATACATGGAGAGTGAAAATACAAATGCAACTTATGAATAAAAACATATGGGGAATTGTAAATGGGAAAGAGACAACACCTACCGATGCATCAAAATTTTTAGAGATGATAGAGAAGTTATTATTGTCCTTGCTCTCTCCGAATTTTTACTTCATTATGTAGATCTAGACAAATCATCAAAGGAAATTTGGGATACTCTAAATAAAATATTTGGAGTAAAAGCAACAATGTAAAAATTTCCCGAAAACTTTAGTTATATAGGTTCAAAATGGATAAAGGCATCTCTATGTCAAGTCACATCAATAATCTGAGGTCCCTAATTAGACAACTAGTAGAAGTCAAAGTTACGATTGAGGATGAGGATGCCAAAGCTATCATATTAAATAGTCTCTGTCTTCAAAATAAACTAGTGTAGTTTTTACCCTCACTCAAATTCAATCTCAATCTATGGATGATATGATACCAACTCTTCTAGCTAAGGACAAAAATTACTACATAGGGTGTAGATGGTCATTCTCAACAAGAAAGTGCATTCTATTCCAGAAATAGAAAATATCATAGAAGATCGATAAAGATATGTCGGATATTGAATGTCATTCTTGTAAGAAAAGAGGTCACACATCATGGGATTGTTGTGTTTGATCCAATGATGTGCTCAAGGGTAAATTCACATCAAATACAACCAATATAGCCATTGTTGAAGACCCACAAGATGCAAAGGGCGTGAGGAAAGTGATGAATACACAATATAAATATGCTCTAAACTTTTAAGGTAAGTAACGATGCAAGGTAGATGAAGCTCGGTATGGATGGTTTCTCGATACCTCGAGACTATGGATCTTGGGAATTATACCCTCATGAGTGTCATAAGAAAACTTGATGGAGCTTGTGGATTGCTCAAGATGGATGGTTGTCTAGTAATTCAGAGTTCGGGGTGGTGGAATCTCGAGAACTTAGGAATTCAGCTAAGGAGCTACACATTTATGAACGTCATGAAGTAGCTTGATGGAGCCCTACCTTATCATAGCATTGATTTCAAAGTGAAACTGTCTGAAGATTGCGTAGTTCTATTTTTCTCTAGTATTGTTCGATTGTTTGTTTTTTTACTTTATGTAGAATAAGTATTAAGAGAGGTATGAGAATATAAGACCTATTTATAAGGTGCCTAAGTACAAGTTGGTTGTAATTGGTTATAACTACATCAACTATTTTGTAACTATTTCATTTATAATAAATAGACAGACACACAATCTCAAATGTGTGCAATCCGTATTCTCTTCATTTCTTCCTTGTATACATCTTCTAACAACTCTTTCAAACACATATGAATGGTACATCTAACCTATACCTAGTAATATGGATATTGGTGTTGGAGCACAAGGAAAATCATAGGGTGATACCTTACTAGATTTTTAAAAATGCTTACACTTGCAATAGGAAAATCATATGGATATTGAGACCCTTGGTTGCTATATGTGATCAAGTGATTGGTTGGAATAAAAAGGGAGTTGGGCACCAAGGGAAGTCCAAATTAATAACACATTAAAACTTATATTTTTATTAAAATGTTTACTTTAGTCCAAGTGTATGAAATTAAATTATTCCTCACTATAGGTTCATGTGTGAATATTATAGAGATAGTGAAAGAGAAGGATGGCCTTATAAAGAGAGATTAAAAATAATATATCAAATTATATCTATACATTTCTAGCCATAAAATACCTCTATTAGAGATCAAAGCAAAGGTACGCTAGTGTCAAAATGTAATTCTAGTGTCTAGTATGGTTTAAGATCTCAATTCTAGAGATGAAGCAATTAAAACACTACATTAACCTATTTGATCTAATTTAACATCCGTATAATCTTGTAAAATATTACAAGAAATTAATAAACCCGTCATGATATGATTTAGATTATTTTAACATGTTAATTAAATGAATACATTTCTTCATAACATTTCAAAGAATTTTTAAATTGTAATGTTGAGAATTTATCTTTAAAAATATTGTACATTAGATTAAAGTTTTACATTTAATTAAATATAATAATATTATAATTATTGTTTAGGATTAAAGCATTTGGCTAACAAAATATGATGCTAATAAATATTGTTAATATCACAAATTGTATTGGTTATTTTTCAAATTAATGTTAAAAGCTCAACCATGTCATCCGAGAAATCCCATATGATAAAAATTAAATATTTAAAAATAATAAAGACAAATATAAACCATAATTAAATGAAAATTAAAATACAAAAATATAATGGTCAATTTCTTCAATATAGAAAATATCCTAAATGAAAATCATAACATCCATCACCGTCCTTTTCTAGGTTATTGTAGTCATCATTTATATGTAGTTATTATTGCTGGTGTGAGTCATTTTCAACATCATTAGGTGAGTCATCTCACTTAGGTGAGATTGTAGGTCTATGTGTCATTTAAGGGTCATTATGGGATTCCCTTATGCATCAGTGCATCATATGCATCATTGGGAGTTACACTTCTATTCTGGGAATGTAACTCCCCTTCTCCACTTGAGTTGTCATGTTTACAATATTAAGGGTTACTCAACACCTCCTATATGTACACCATTTCTTATCTATGAGATAGAGAGAGATTTTGTGGATTGTAACATGGCTATGCATGTATTTCGAAACCTTACATGTGCATTCAATTGATGCTCACTCCACTTGAGATCTCTTCATGTTTGTCATTCACACATTCGTTGATGTGCACGCTCGTCCCCGATTATCCTCACATTTCTAGTTTCAAACCCTCTTTCATGGTATCATAGCAGATCTTGTGGATTTTTGCACACTTTGGAATTTCTCGTGTGTTTTCTAGCCTCCCGCATGATATTTAGATTCTCGTGCATGTTTTGTAATGGTTATTTTGACCGTGCTCTACTTGCATTGATTTTGGGTTTCATACCTCTTATTCAATTGTTCATGTGCTTGTGGGTGTTTTTGGGGTGTTCGTGGTTTTCTAGCTTTTGCATGCGGTTTTTAGAGGTGATTTGCAGTTTTGGTTGTTGTTTGAGGGATTGATATGAGTTTTAGTGTTTTTTTAGGTTTTGAGAGTTTTTTTCGGCCCAACTCGACCCCGAGCTTCACCCTCTACACTGGTCTTTGTACTCCTTGACATCTTTCCATGTTTTTTTATATTGAGTATGCATATAATTTTCATCCACTCGAGTTCCTTTACCACGGGTTAGCCATTTTCTTTGTCTTGCTCTTCATACTCATGCATTAGATTTCAATTCTTTTGCTCGAAGCTTGCACGCTCTTTAACTCATGCCTCGGCTTCTCCCTCATGTTCACCTCAACTTTCCTTCTCTACTCTCCCGCATCATTTGGGTTTTATTGTGCATGCTCGGTGTTTAACTCTGTTGGTTGGTGGTTGTATAGGTTTTCGCTGTGTTTATGCTTGTGAGCTCTTTTTTCAACCCGACCGATCAGGTGGCAATTGTGTGTTTGGGTTTGAGCCTGCCCACTCAAACTTCTTTGCTATGCCATTCTAGGCCTCTTCTAGACTCACCCGCTCTGCTTCTTGTTAGAGTCATCTCCTCCGGACCTCTACTTGCATTTTCATTTACAGGAGTGCTCGCTGCGTTGGATTTCCATTGCATTTCATTCTATGCATGTTTCCCGACTTTACTTAGCAGCTAACTCACCATGTTACTCACATATAAACTACTCTATTTCCTTCAAAGACTGACACCGACTCAAAGATAGATTCCCTAATAGCTCTGTTTATCCGATTTTGCCTTGTTCTAGGTGTTTTTGTGATCTTTGACTATGTTCTTGTGATCTAAACTTTCTCACTCACCTCACCAAGTTCTCGACATCTGTTAAATCGACTCCTCCAAATGTAACATCTTCTGCACCTAGTCGACATTACCTCTAGTAGCTTGGTCACCAGCTTGTCCCGACTCGCTTAGTAGCATATCTCTTGTCGGCTACTCAAGATGATCCCAATGCTCTATTTTGGGTTCAACAGCTTTAGCCACTCCTCACACATCAACTCGCAAGCACCTACCAACTCCCGGCTTGACCGTTGGCTTTTCACTTTCCCGTGACTTGGTCTACTCTCGGTGACTTCCTTTTCACACCCAAACACTTGACATCCCTAAATATTTCCATGTGTCTTGGCTTCCACTTGACCATCTACAACTCTCAACTTGGCAATTGTCTCTTTGATTTGGCTCGGAATTTATAAAGCCTCAACTCGACGTGTCGTTCATGCAACCCAACCGAGTTAGCTCACCAAGTGAGACATTTTGGTCCAAATAATTTCCTTTTTAATGTTTTAAGGTTAAAAAAATTCCTTCTTGGCAATGTAATATCTTTGGGACACATTTTTACTTGTAATGAATGTCCTTCGCTCGAGTGTCGAAGACGAAGGGAAAGGTCCAGGTTTGCAGGAGGATAAACCCCTGTCGTAAGAAAAAGATACCCCATATAAAATTTGATGTCATTTCCAATGAGTATAAACACGACACCCTTTGCACACATTTCAGAACTTTTTTAATTAGTTTGTAGAGTTTATTACCTTTTTCCATCAATTGGGAATCATTTTTTTCTATAACTTTGACTCATTGCCGTTTCGGTTTGAGTGATTTTTTAGTAAAAGTTCCATGATTTAGTGAAGACTACATGATGGGATTCTCAATTTTTTAAACAAACTACTTTATAAAGTGCCGCATTCAAGGGGGTTCACTATTACTCTTGGATCTTGTATTACAGAAGAAGCATTATCACTAAGTTCGATGTATTGCATTCATGCACCTTTCACTTCCTACTTCCGCATCATGGAGGGTGTTATTTCTAGAATTGAGTGTCGTACGGTCACCTTACAGCCTCTCCGCCACTTATTACTAGGAGAGAGAACTACTCAACATGGCATGCTTCCATGGAATGTTACTTCACCAACGAGGGTCTTTCACCCTTCTTACTTGGGCCAATTCCTGCATCCACTGATCATCATTGGCTTGAGGAATTTCTCGACACTTGTGATCATGTTTTTGGTCACTTGATGATACTTATCTCCAGATCTCTTTGGTTTCATGTGGAAGACTCAAATCCACCTCACTATGTCTCGAGAATTCTCGTAGTCCCTCTATGGAGACCTTTCACATATTGCCACCATTGTTGTTATTGTTGATCTAGTTGTCTCCTCTTGGTCTTCATGTGATGGTAGTTCCACTAACACGACTTACTTGATTCTACTTCGATGGGGAGGATTGTGCACCTAATTCTATGTCGAGAGTACAACAAAGGACTTTTCTCCTCCTTCTCTCACTATTCCGCAGAGTGTTATCACCCCTCCCATATCATCGATATCGAGATGTCTCATATTCAGTCTTATAAAATCATCACACCCACCTCCTTTCTAGTTTTAGTGTGCAAGGCCCTTTTCAATCCTCTACCTTCAATGGATGACTTATACCTATTTGACATTCCTCTTCTATTTTTTGAGCCCTTTCATTGGGATGATTATTTGCCTGACATCGGTCATCTTTTTATAGAGTCCACTTGTGATGCACTATAGGTTTCTTGGAGGAGTTCATGATCTTCATTCTTGGGAGCGCCATTCTAGGATTCTTATCACTTCCACCTTTTCTTGTGGATCCATTTTCTATTATCGGAGTTGTTTTGTTTCCTTCACATCACTCGACATCCTTTCTGCAGTGTTCCCCTTCTTCACTTTGATAGTTCTATGCATGTGGCATCACCTTCGGTTCCTTCGCACTCCATTACTAGACCTATGTCACACTTCTCGTGGACTGTATTCGAGTTCTTCACAAGATCGCCTTAAGTTTCCTTTGCAGATCGGGAAGAATTCTAACACATCATTTTTTTCCTTCCTAAGGGAAGGTACACTATTTGGTGTGGGTGGCTCTCCTTCATTTTAGAGGAAAATATTTCATCATTAACATTATTCTAGGATACTTCTTAGAGCTATAGAGTTCAGATCGGTCCATGGCATCTTCTACATTCCTCTTGTCTCCCTCTTCTTCTCTCTTATTATTCTTTCTCGAGAGATTTCTTCTTTGTACATGAGTACCTTAATAGGCTTGTCTATGGCCGGGACCTATCATTAGCATCTTTCTTAGATTAGAGACTATGTTTTTTTCTCTTGTGGTGGATTTTTTCCCAGTGAGTTTTCCTTCACTATTTGGGATCTCTATCTTGTATATGGGTACCTCATCAGGCTTTATGTTGGGACCCATTTATCATTTATGACTTACCACCTCATCCTAAGTTACAATGAAGGTGGGATGTTGGTGTGAGTCATTTTCCACATCATTAGGTGTGTCATCTCACTTATGTAAGATCGTAGGTCCATGTTTCATTTAGGGGCCATTATGGGATTCCCTTACATGTTAGTGTGTCATATGTGTCATTAGGAGTTACACTTCTATTCTTGGGAATGTAATTCCCACTCTCCACTTGAGTTGTCATGATTACAACAATGTGGGTTACTCATCACCTCCTATATGTACACCATTTCTGATCTATGAGATAGATAGAGAGAGTTCGTGGATTATAATGAGTTTATGCCCATGTTTTGAATCCTTGCATGCACATTGGTTTATGCTCACTCCTTCTAGATCACGTCACACTTCTGTTCTCACATTCATTGATGTGCATGTAATCCTCGTGATCCTCATGTTTAGGGTTTTGAAACCTTTTTCAATTATAACTATCAAAAATACTCTACATCGAAAACCTATTATAAAATTTGTTGATTATAATATTATGGATTTTGTTTTAGATAGAAATTAATTGTGTGTTCATGAGAAAATGTGTCAGCTTAGACAACTTTCTAGATATCTACCAATGTTATAGGACTCTAGGTCCCTTTACTTGAATGGTGAAGATCCATGTATTATGCTTGAATGAAAATGAAATATATGGGTGGCCTAGAGGCCGGGATTCAACATGGACACTCTAATGAACCTGTGGAATTTTTTTGTAATTTTATGCAATGGAGGAATTTTCTAAGTAGATGGGGAAAGGAGGGGAAATTGGGAACGAGGATTAATATCGCAAGTAGAAAATCAAATGCTTTCAAGGATTAATTCGAATACATCATAACACATAATCTAAAAGAAAATACCCTTGTTATTGACACTAAGACAAGATTAAATTATGAACAAAAAAATCATCAATTCCCTCATCAAGAAAATCAAGAAATTCCTTTATTCTTCATTGATATTTTGTAAAAGTTGTACATTGAGAGGAATGGAAGAACATATGAGAAGGATAATAGAGGAAATTAGCTATCTCTTTTACTTTTCATAAGTAGTTATCTACTCTTGAACACACAAAATTGACAACCCTTAAGAATGGGGAAGTCATTACAATTTATAAGCTTGGGAAAGACTCTTCACCTACCCCCCACATGACTTTTCATTTATCCCTCACAACATGTGACTCTTCATATTACTAGGAATAAAATTAAGTCCCCTTTTATAAATCAAGGGTGACTTATTATAGTATTAGTTATAGTCATTTTTAAATGAATAAGAAAGAATAAAAATTAAAAAATAAAAAATACAACCCCCAACGAAGAAATAAAACATGAAGGAGGAGGGGGAGGGGGAGAGGAAATAGAGAGAAATAGGAAAAGAGAGATAACTAATCCGATTACGGCATTACTTGTGTTGGTCATGCTTCAGTGTTTTATTGATTCTTGCTAAGATGAATTGCAAAAATTTCCACTCACTTGAACTCTTTTCTATATCGAGTTGTTGCAAGTGAAACATTCTCCACTTGAGGAATGTAGAAGAAACTCAAGGACTTGAAAATTCTTGAAACTTAACCTTAATATTTTGATCGCTAGGGTGAAGGTATTACTTGGGGAAGTGGCTATGGGATTTCAGGTTGGGCATCATTTATGATCTGTGCAGGTGGAGGAGCTTCGTGGTGCTAAGTCTCGTGGACATGCTTCAAGCAGTTGAAAGTCTGGTGGACTCGGCTCGGGTGGTGGAAGTGACTCCACTTCCTCTTCCTCCGATCCCCTTACCCTTTTTTTTGAGTCTCAACTTATTGATAGCATTGATGGTTTGTCTCTCCTTAGCCATGCATATGGTGATGGTGAAGAAGGGAGCCCTCTTTCTTTTCCCTCAGCACCTTTCATCTGCTCCTTTAACAGCCTACTTAAACCATGTGTGGCCAAAGGTGATGGTATTTTTGTGACGAATGGGTTTTTTTTTGTGATAATGGTAGTTTTGGTTCTAGTGTCTTAGGGTTTTTTTGTGGGTACCCATTTCTCTTCTTTGCATCCTAATGTGGTTTTCTTTCAAATAGGAGGCATTAGGATTAAGGATATCGACAATGGGGGCTAGGGTCTCTTCAATGAAGATCGTTCTTTCCTAGACTCGGTGACATTTATGGGACATAGACCTGCTAAACCCATGGCGTTTGTTAAGATGATCCCATTGGTCTCTTTTGGTGAAGAGGTCCTTGAAGCTTTAGGATTTTTACTACATTTTTGTTTGAATTATAGGTTTACCAATTTCTATCTAGGTTTTATAGCTCGCATAAGTACATTTAAGAGAAATGGCATTTTTTTAGAAGGTATTGTGAATAGTTTCCTTTTGCCCATGGTATTTTTATCGTAGTGTTTTGAAATCCTTCCAATAGGGAACTTTTTTGGATTTTTAGTCACACCTATTGCTATTGAAACCCTAGTTTCCTTTATTAAACCCCTTAACTAAAACTTTTAATACCATACCTATCTAGATTAGACTCCCTTATTTTCCTCTTCAATTCTAGGGGGAGGATAGGCTTAGAGCTATTGGTAATGCCTTGGGAAAATTCCTTGATATTGACTCCAAAACTAAATCATTTGACCACACCACTTATGCCCATATTCTGGTGGATATGGACATGACTGCTGAATTCCCGATATAATGAAGCTTAAAGTCAAAGATAGAATCAGACACAAATTCTTGATTATGAAGGGTTTCCTTTTAATGTAAAACATGTTTTGTTATTGGTCATTTGGCCTCTGATTTTCCCATTATTAAAAATCAGATTAAGGGTCGTGGTATCTTGGTTGAAATAGTTTAATCCAGGACCATTTAGTTATCAATGGATGTTTGGATAATGATTCAGATAATGTTTCTAATACGCATGAAGATACTTCCAAGATTCATGAAGAGAAAAATTGTGAGGAAAATAATTTCCTCAAGCCTCGGTAAACAACTAAAGAATATTGAATAGAAGGTGGTTGTTATTACGTATCAACCTCCTAGTTCCTCAAAGATTCATAACCCGAAAATAAGGAGTCTATTGAATTTCTTCTACCAATTCATCCAGATGAGAATGTAGATCCAAATAAGGGTGAAGGATGGATGGTTGTGAACAAGAAAAATAAAGTTAAAACTCCTAGTGAGCTTCTAAAGATTAACCTTCGAGTCTTATGTGGGTGAACCATGAATGAGAGGTTTGTGGCCATGGGGTGATCAAGTGGCTTTGACCTTACTTGGGAATTCCTTTTCTCTAGTTGTTTTTTCTCATTCTTTTGATCTTGGGTTGTCTATTTGTCTCTTATATGGTCTTGTTGAATTCTTCACTTTATCTCACTTCTAAGCCTTTTTTCTTATGTTTCATTTTGTAAAGGGTTTTTGGATCCCTTAAAAATCAAAGTATTACCTAATATAAAAAAAACAACTCAGGGAGTAAAACAAACTATCCGATAATATTTGATGTTCTTGCTTTTAGCAAACCATGACTGATGTTTCTTTAATATGTTTGAAACTATGGATCTGATCTCATGATATACTCCAGTGTATCCTCATTGAAATTGAAGGGGTCCCCAACTTCTTTTTGAACATACTCCTCAAATGGCTTCAATAACTCATCTCGTAGTGTTCTAGTCAATTGAGGTCACTCAAAGTTTTTGTATCTGGGAATTGATGTCATCTTGCAATTTAGAGACATGCTCCTCATTTTTGTCCAACTCATTAATAACCTAATTCAAAATTTCATAAGACGAGACAATATTCCCCTTCAAACACGTGACAAATCCTCACTAAATAATTGAACACTTTTCTCGCTTACAAACACCGAGAATGATCCTCTTCCATTTCAATCACTAGTGGATGTACCGATCCCAATGTTCTTTTTACTTTTCCAATACTTTCTTTTCATCCAGACTCTATCAAAAGTGGTCCACATGTACTTGTATAATGAGATCATCACTCAAGTAATAATTTTCCTTTATCAATAGTCATGTTCACCCATTTATCAATGACTTGTCCCTTCTTGGTCAAATCTTGTGCTTTTAAATGAACTCCAAATCAATGATGCTAATGGGAGTGACTTCTTCAATTGGGAAAGATTAAGGAGAATTTAGGTGCATGAAATGTTGCACATACAAGAAGAGTGTTCACATATTTTCTTCCAACTAATATATCTTTTCTTTGTATTATTGATTCCTCACGAGGAGGTGAGTGGAAGAATCCTAGAAAATATGTGCATCTCCCTCACGAGTGGTTTGGTCTAGGGTAACTATGCTCATCTCGTAGTTGACTAGGTTCATTTATTCAATAGGATTGATTACCATTGGACCGAATACCTACACGTATTGATTTCCCGTAGCACACTTGAAAAAGTGATAGGTTACTTGAGAAAACTATTTCTTCTTTCCTTTGACCAATGATGATATCACCCAAATCTAGGACTATTATGTGCTAGACTGTGCAAGCATTTTTGTGACCATCTCCTTCATCCAAGAAAGGAAAATATTAGTGGCGAATCTTTGTTAATTCATGAATATTTGGTTTTTTAAATGTGAAATTCATAATTTTTTAGGTACAACTTAGGACCGGGTTGCTAAAATTTTCTAGTATAAGTTAATTTTAGGGGTCAATTCGCTATTCATGTGAAATATAAACTAGCAATATACTCCTTTATGCAATAAACAAATAGAAATTCATGATATTTTCCTTTATGTTATTGGCTGGTAGTATTTTTCTATGCTTCCAACCGACAACATAAAATATGTAATAGGTTAATAGCATAAAATATGCTACCGGTCGGTAAAGCATAAACTATATAACTAGACAATAACATATTTACATTTTCTTCATATTGTCGACACCTAAATTTGGTATCTATACCTCATCTTCCCACGTGCACATGTTTTCATATTTAGGTGATCCCTTTTATTTCTTTCATATTTTCTACTTTTTCTCACTTATACTAACACTACAACACAAGGCTTTGATTTTTGCTTACTCATGTTAGGTGCAAATGCTCGAATCACTTTTCCCCTAGAGTTTAGATAAAAAGAAAAATATCTATCTAGGTATTCATCTTTTCTTCCCTATTTACTCCTTTTTGAATTGTATTCCCTTTTCCTATATGTGTCCTCATCAAAATATCACACTTCAATTTTCTTTAAAAGGAAGCTTTCTTATCTACATCCTGCTTGCTCACATAGTTTAAGTAGGGGTTAACTTGTTGCATCTCAAAATTTTTCATGCACAACCTAAACCTCACAAATCAAATCACACATCAAAACATCATCCTACATGATTGACTCGATTAGGATTTCATGACCCAACTAGAAGCCATCTAAGACTTCCTAGCCATAACAAACCTGATACCAAACATATATTTCCATCTCCTAGGCACCCTATTATCCATTGCCTTTTCAATTTCACAATTTAATCTAAAAATATAAAAAAATCTTGACTTGTTTGGTTACCATAAAACTTGTACATATTTCATGCCCATAATTACTCGTTCTACAACAAAGAAAATGGAACAAAACTTTTCTTCAAACAGTTCCTCATCTCAAACATATACCACAACATTTACCTCATCTATGCCCTTGATTATTTCTTTCATGGAAACTTAGCCTCTCATTGATGTCTCTCAAATGAGGACACCTTGTTTACACTACAAAATTAGAGCAAGCCAACCCATTCTTACATCATCAACATATCCCATCTAGGCCAATTACCCCACCAGTTGTTAGATCAGAACCTTTTGGACATCTTAAAGTCCCTCTCCCTCTCAGTGATACCATGTTTCAAGAGCTTCTGGATGTAAATACAATGACGCTCCAAATCTATCTCCTTAGGAGATCAACTCAATTTCCCAGGATAGTCCACAACTTCGAAGCTTTATCCTTATCGACTAATCTGCAAAACCACCCAATTTGTAGTAAATGAAATTTCTACAGCCCATCTTTCTTCCTCTTCCACCAATCCCTCATCTCACCAAAATACCCAGATAGTCATGCCTATTCCTCATAATCTCCCTCTAATCAACATGACTATCAACACTACCCTCCCTATCACCTCTTCAGTCACTATCTTTACTAGTTTCCCTAACTAACATACCCAAACATCAAATACCCTATTCGAAAAACATGACCTTCTCACATCCATCATGCCTATCAACACTTCCCAACCCCCTTTCATGGTTACTCTACATTATACAATGCATAATCTATCCAATCAATAGTTTTAACCCATACATACTATAGACACCTAAAATTGGTTACCCAATTTAGTGTCCCCTACATTCGCTTATCTTCTCGTAACCTCGGGGCACGCTTCATATCAACATGGCCCCTTGGGGTATTATTCAATTTGTGATTTAAACACTTATCCTAGGTTTAATTCACCCCATTATGTTTTACCCTAAGTAATTAAATATTAACTATTTAATTACACCTTTTACATATATCCTAACCACATATCTACCCCATATCAATTTCTAACGTCCCATATCTATTCTATCAATATATCCCCCTATTTCTCCTCCTCCCAAACCAAGCGGTGGGATATTTCCCATATTTGAGGTGACAGGATCACTCTCATCATTCCAGAAATCACTCCTTTTGGCCATTTCGGGAGTTTGTTCCCTGATCGGCGCCGACCGGTACTCGGTCGACGCCGATTTTTCTAATGGCACCGACATTTTATCTCGGTCGGCACCAATTATAATAGAAGGCTAGAACTCGGTTCTAGTTAGACAGGAGACAGCTTAGATGGTGAGATAGACAAAGAGTTAGATAAGGAGAATGAGAGATTTCTGAGCATCGAGAATGAGAGATTTCTGAGCATCAAGTCTGAGCATCATCTATCAAGTGAGAGTGAATCCTGTCCAAACCAATCCCTGAGAGGAGTACCATTACTCTGCTCCTACCGCATCAACATCGTGAGTCCTCATCGGTCTCTTGGCGACTGACTCCTCGCATACAAGCAGGCAGTGGAGCCTTGGCAGTATCCTTATGACACTTGTAGATCTAGCGGAGATCGACGATCTAGTCTCCACTATCTGTTTCTCAATCTTCCTACAAATTTTCCCAAGTTGATGCCGATTTATATCACGACGCTGATTTTAATCACCAACGGCAATTTTCTTAATAGACGCCGATCACCTACGATGTGCAGTAGAAGAACTCGTGTAATGATCCAACATCATTTTTTAGAATTTCCTATTTCCTGTTGCTTTCATTCATCCCATTATTTAGATTTTGTTTATTACTTTTGATCAGAAAATCTAGTCCTTTACATACATATTTTATCATGTATGCTTCTTTCCTTAATTGAAAATGTGGACTGACATCCGCCGAGGGATCTTATCGCTTCCCGGACCTGCTTTTCGGGCAGTCCACCCAAATATCTTTTAACGTGGTCTTTTTCTATCGAGCATCTATGTCTTACAGGTTTCTTGGATCTACTTTGCAGGATTGCTTATGTGCGCCCATCTTGTCTACATCGGCTTTCTTTTCTGTCTATATTTCCGGATCTTGTCTATCAGGTATCAATTTCATTTGAGTTTTTCAAGGATTTTGTGTTTAGTTTGGTACATTAACTTGGATAGTAACAAACGTGAAATTCTTGATCTACATTTTGGCACACCCGGTGGGACCCAACCAAAGTCCCTTATTGGTAAGTTCATCTCTTTTCCAGTTTTGAGCTTTGTTCTTTTTCTTCACTGATTTTTATTAGTTGTTCTTAAGCATTTCCTTCCATCGTTTTAGTCTTGCTGCTTTCATTTCTGAATTTGCAAAGTTAGATCCTTTCTTTTTTTTACAAATCTCAATTCCAATTTCTATTTCTAAAATTAGTAAATCTTTCATTTGATTTCAAGATTGCATGTTCGATCCATCTCTTTATGCAAAATTGTTATTTCCTTGAAATTTTTCTAGTTCCCAAAATAGAAATTTTCATTTTGCTATTATCTGGATATATCTTTCTGGATTGGTTTGTATGTTTTCTTAACCTTTTCTTGCGGAGCACTTTGCTTGTTCATGGGATTTTTTGAGGGGAAGGGCTCAACAACACGCTTTTTGAAGTCCACACACCTTGGAGAGCTAAATCTACAGGTATTTCTCTTTTACGGTGTTTTCTCCTTTTTAGGAACTAAGAAGAAAAAAATACTTTGTTTGTTTGTTTTCTATCACATTCGAACATTTTGATTTCGGTACTTAAAAATAATTTAATCACATTTGGGAAAGAATCTATTTGACTTGTCTTCATCAAAATCAAACACTTCATTTTTAGTGCTTAAAAGGAACTCTTTCTTCATCATTTATGTTGTGTGTTTTCCATCTAGTTTTAATTAGGTTGGAAAATTTATCAAAATCGGTAGTGACACTATTTGATTGTTATTTTTCACCCTTGCACACAAAGCCAAAATCACTAGGTATAAAGCATTTAAAGAAGAATTCATCCCCAGCCTCACCTACTTCAATGTGATATCCAAGAGGATTAGCCTACGCGGTACTTGAGCTACACTATAAATTCACGGAGTTCGGTATATATTGGCAAAGCACTGACTCCCTTATTGCAGCGTGTGTGAAGTGCGGGGTAGGCCCCATATCAAGCCACATACCGGTCTTTTATCAAGTGCCTTCGGGACTCCTCACAAAACATTCCCCAAACCATCCTTAGATTGGCTAATCGAGTAGTTCCTGTTCTAAAAAGCCTTCCCTAAAATTTTCTTTCTTAAAAGCATAAAAATTTAAAAGAGATAATCACCTACGCTGCTTGATTTTTCTGTGCATTAGTTAGGTCAATCTTCTTTTTTCTCGCTATATTTTTGTTTGATGGTCATCACTCAATTACAATCTAGAAGAATGGCTCAAATGACCCCTTCTTCCTCTCGAGATCACCACTACTGTGGATGTTTCGGCACCCCCCAGATCTTCCTTGGGACCGCTGTTAGTTAGTTCCCCATCTTGGTCATATAATCCTTTCTATCAACCAAAAGCAATCCCTTTACGTCCAGCTTCCCCGGTCCCTCAAAATATCATATGCTTCTGACATAGAGTATGTTCCTCGTGGGGACCCTGAATTACAGGCACTCCTTGATCGCAATCCAGTAGCCCTTATGGACTATCTAGTACAAAAGTCTATTCAAATATCTGATCAGGGACCACCAATCCAACAAATTTATGATTATCCCCATGAACCATCATAGGCTTGTGTAGAACAGTTGGCCTCATTTTTCTCGCCTCGAACCACGGAAGAGGGTGGTGCACCTGTACCTCCTTTTTCTCTTCCACCAACCATGATGACTAGTTCTCAAATAGTCTTTCCTATTCCGAGCACCGTAGTTACCTCGGCTATCCCACAGCCTACTTCTGAGAAGTCTTCTGCCTTAGCTATAATGGGCTCATCTGCGCACTCAAAGATTGTTGTTAATTCTTCTATGTCGTCTATTGTGTCTCAGGGTCAGTATCTCTTAGTGAATCAACCCCCTTTCGTGAGTCAGTTGGTTCCTTCTTCTCATCCTCCACCTCATCTTTCTTCCAATGCTCCAGCGATAGTAACCTTTACCCATCCTCTAGCATTGGTGCCCTTAATAACCAATCCGCAATCAAAAGCCTCATTCAGACTTTGTTCCCCACCATGTCCAATCAAGTCAACACCCATGTTCCTCAATCCATTCCGATTCAATCAACAAGTGTAGGAGCCCATCAATCACAGGCTCTATCTTTCATTCAACCACCTTTTTCTCAACCTATCTATACACAGGCTCCTTCACAACAAATACCTCACTAGGCGTCACCTAGAACACCTGGTTATTCCTCTTACCATCCTGTTAACCAACAGATGAATCCCCGTTAACACCACAACAAAATCCACCAATTGCTTCTTATATGGGACATACTAGCATACCTCCTCCTCAATCTGACGTGGTCCAAATTATTTTCAAAAAATCACAGACTTGGAGGCATCCACCAAACGGGCTAGTCCCTCATACTCTTTTGAAGAAGTATGCAATGAACCGATTCATCCATCCGTGGCTTTTAAGCCTTATCCTCCCCAATGGGAACTTCATAAATTTTCAAAATTTCATATTCGGAAGGACCCTCAACAGCATCTACGAGCATTCAAACATGCTTGCTACCTTATAGTCTAGGATCAGGAGCTTATGCTCCGTTTTTCCTATGTCTCTCGCAGACTCGGTTTAGATTGGTATAATAACATTCATAACATTCCTTGTTTTCTTTCTCTCAATTGGCCCAGGATGTTTGTTGAAATTTTTTTGATAAATATCACACATAAGATCTCGATTAAAAATCTTTATAACATCCATCAATTTGATGATGAGTGTATTGCAGACTTTTTCGCTCATTGGAGAGGGATAATAAACCAATTGTCTTTCTCCCTTCCTCAATCTCAACAGATCGAGTTATTTACTCGATCCTGTGCTAATCATATTTCTTCTACCTTAAGGATCCAGACCTTTCACACATTCAAAGAAGCCTTTACGATGGCACGCAAACTTGAATCTCGCGCCATCGAACAAGGGAAGTTAAAACTTCGTTCTAAAACTAAACCAGATTTTTCTCGGTTTACAAAATCAAACCCTTCCACTTCTAAAGACAAGAATCAGGGATCCACCAATGCTATCGTATTAAAAACACCATGGAAAGACTCTTCATCTTCTCGAAAAGGACCCTCATCATCTTGATCTTTTACTTCGTTGGGAGAATCATATGCCTCTATCTTGGAAAAAATGTTGGAAGTTCACATGATCGAACTTCCCCCTATTAGAAATTTTGATGAAAGCCAAGAACGTCCATTCTGGTATAGGGAAAATGACTTCTTTCATTATCATAGAACCAAAGGTCATGACATTGAACGATGTCAGACCTTCAAGAATCTTGTCCAGAAATTCATTGATAAAGGCGAGCTCATTTTGGATAACCCAAATGCTCCCCCAAATCAGGCGCTGGACGTGTTTAAACAACCTTTTCCCAATCATTCCCGAACCATGATGCTTCAGGGTCTCAAAAACCAAACACTCATACTATCAGCTTCATTTCTACTGAAGAATCTTCTTCTAAACCTGAGCCATCTGCGAACACATCGATAGAATCAGAGCCTCCTGCCGCTCCGCTAATTGCTGGGATTCTACCATCCTCAGACAACCTGTCTTTGAGTATTCCCACATTGTTGGAGATAGATTCACCTCCCTCTAGCCTCTTTATCTAATCTTCCATCCATGCCTGAGACAGTTTCATCCTCATCTGTCTCATCGTCAGACATTCTTTCGATGCTCGAGACATTTACATCCCTTCGAGTTTCCACTACATCTACATCTACTTCTGTTTCTCCCATTTTCACTGCAACTATGCCATTGGTAAACATACCTATAGTTGTACCAACTTTGACGGAAGTGTCTTTGATTTTAACTCTTCCCGTCTCCTTTCCCACGAGAATCGCACTTGCAGTATCTCCCTCACAAGGAATTGCTTCTTCATCATCCACTTCTTCCGTCATTGATACTATTTTGCCTATTAAAGGGAAATCTAAAGAAATAGTAATGACACCTACACTCTCGGTTCCTGAACTTAAACTGAGACAACTAAGATGTAATGATACATCATCCATATCTCCCCATTTTCTTCCCCCAAAAAGGTTACAGTCACCTTATGTGGTCGAAGTTGTCAGTATCCTTGAAAAGGAAAACCCATATTTTGAACCATCAAGACTCTTGGTGCTTTCCCTCAAAAATCCCTCTCTACACCTCATAAAATATTGGAGTTAGTGTTGAGAAGGCATCTTCTTCTACAACACCATCAAAACCATCATCTTCTTCTACAACACCTTCTTCACCAGCACCTCGTAAAGTGGATTTACCTATTAGAAAGGTGTCATCTCTTTTATCAGGATCATCATCTTCGTCCCCAAAAGACAGGGCACCTGTTGTTCCTCCGATCAGACATACTTTGGGAGCTTCTCCCTCATCTAAGTTGGCATTATCTAAATCATCATCTGTTTCGATCAAGCAGCCTTCTTTATTGAAAACCACAACACTTGTTACATCTTCATCATCTTCCAAATCTATCCTAGGAGCTCCTCCACCACCAAAATCAATCCAGTATCACTCACTTCCATCTCAAGTGCCCAAGGCTGCTCCTCCCAATGTCTGGAAAAGTAAGACGATCCCTAAAAAGACTGTTAAACCAGACATGCAGGTTCTTTTACCTCGGTAATCTGTTGAGGTAAAAGAGGCACCTTCGTCATCTCTGTCCTCATCTTTGTCTACCGGATTCTATACTGAAATTCTTCATCAACTTATCCAAGCTTCATCCATATCCCTTCCCCCGATCAAACCCTATAATCCTAAAGGATTAAAACTTTCCTGGTTAACCTCTGATTTGATTTGTGCTCACCATCACACTCCGGGTCATGACACCGAGGGATGTAAAGCTCTTCAATCTATCGTTAACAACCTCTTGGAAGAAAGTGATCTTCTTTTGGAAGAGGAGGAACAAGTATCTGCTATTGTCCCAACTTCATCTGAGCCTCAACAGTCCATTCAGACCTCTAGTTCTGTTAATTCCACTATGGATGATCTTCCACCTTCTCAAATCGACACAATTCATATCGCCACTAGAACCCGACAATATGACAATCCATCATCATCCACAACATCTCGACCACGGGTTGTCATTTCTACAGCCCCCGAAGGAGCTCTTCCTTCCTCATCAGCCTCAAGACCTTGGGTCTCTATTCGTGCTTCACCTTGGGCTCAAATTCCCATGTCAGTTGAGGAGAGTGTTATGAAACAACTCACCCATGCTCCGGTCAAAATGTCTCTTTTTGACCTCATTCAATCTTCTCCACAACATCGCCAGGCTCTAATTGATAATCTGCATCACATCGCTGTGAATTCAGATGAGCCCCAGCCTTTCAAGATGGTTGTTGGATTGAATAGACCATCAACCACCATTTCTTTTGAGGATTCTGAAATACCTCCCCTTTCTTGCCAAGGATTTAGAGGCTCCTCTTTTTATCACGGTTCAAATCAACAACACTACATTAAAATGCACTATGATCGACAGTGGTGCTACACTCAATGTCATTTCTTCCCACACATTCAAACAACTTAAATTACCTAAGAATGTAGTGTCACCACCACCTTTCACCCTTCAATCATTTAATGATCAACTGGTAGTTACTTTAGGAACTGTGGTCTTGCCCATTCGGGTAGGTAAAAAATTACTTCACGAGCTCTTTTACATTGTTGAGGGAAAATTCCACTACAATATGATCCTAGGACGCTCCTGGATTCATACAATGCATTGTGTCCCATCAACCCTCCATCGGTGCTTAAAATATCAGTATGAGGGAAAATCTATACTCATCCAGGAGATCCTTTTCCTTCTGCACAATGCGACATGACCACAGGGTCTGCCCCTCTAAAGAAGGATGCTTGTTCTTCTGGCGAGGTGTCATCCTCTTCCTTACCTGTAACTAAATTACCGAATTTCCAAAATCTGGAAGAGACATTGTAGCGTTTCTCGCTAGGAGAACTTCCTCTTCTTTCTTTTGACGCCCATCTCAAGCCTAATGAGTATGGTAGACCAGAAAAACAACTAGAATATCAGCCAGGTCTTGGTCGCATCATCACCATTGGTCTGCCCAATCAATAGACTAACTTCATTTATGGTGGTCTTGATACACCTCACTATCGCCCAAATTCCCCCCTAGGGCCAAACACTATTCAAAAGAGGGTTTGATTGTCTCATGTAATCCCACGTTTACAAAAAATTATTTATATCGATGTGCATGGAAGGGCTTTGGCCTGGGAAAATATGAACAAGGTGTGCATGACCTTGCATCCATTCCAACTCTTAAACCACATCAAAAATTTGGTTTAGGATTTAAACCCCTCTCAAAGGCCACCATCACCATTCTCGATGAGCCTCTTTTCATTAAGGAACCATTTTCTCCTCACAGGTCAAAAACATCATTTGATGAGGATGACGCCATTTCCATTCCGTCTAATTTTTTTTTTTAGTCAATACCATTTCCTTAGGACCACTGACCTACAAAACTAATGACAAATCCACTTCCATACCATTAATCTTCCCTGAAATAGTTGGAGATGATTCTCCCACTATCAACACTATCCACTGTGTAGATGATGACTCTATCCTCACCTATCTAGGGGTAGAGGATTCTTATCTTCCTAAAACCATCCCTTCTGACACATCTACGCTTCTCAATGAAGCCACTATCGATCTTAATATAGGGACTTCTAAAGACCCTCGCATCATTAAGGTCGGCCAATCTCTTAATCCACAGGAGTTAGGAGACTTCACCACTTTTCTTTCCAACCATCGTCAAGCCTTTTCTTGGTCATATGAGGATATGCTAGGACTCGATCCCGATATTTTGGTTCAAAATATCGTTACTCTTCCCAACGAAAAACCAGCTTAAAAAAATTGCGTAAAATGCACCCTCGAGTATCCCGTCTTGTTAAAGAAGAGTTGCAACGCTTGCTTTCGGCTAACTTCATCCAACCCATCTATTATCCACAATGGGTTTAAAACGTAGTACCAGTAACCAAAGCTACTAGGAAAATTCAAATTTGTACCGACTTCCGGGATCTTAATCTTGCTTGTCCAAAAGATGATTTTCCTCTACCTAATATCGACCAACTAGTGGATTTAACTGCAGGTCACGAGATGCTTTCTCTTATGGACGGTTTCTCTGGGTATAATCAAATTCTCATCACACCAGAGGACCAACATAAGACTTCCTTCATAACTCCTTGGGGGAATTTTTGTTATTGTGTCATGCCTTTCGGTCTTAAGAATGCAGGAGCAACCTATCAGCGAGCAATGACCTACATCTTCCACGATCTCTTACACAAAACTGTGGAAGATTACGTCGATGATCTCCTCGGTAAATCCAAATTCCATCAGGATCATCTTTTCATTCTTGCACCTCTCTTTGAGAGGCTTATTCACTTTTGTCTTCATCTAAATCCATCTAAGTGCATGTTTGGCGTTCTCACTGGTAAACTCTTAGGCTTTATCATTTCTATTAGGGGTATTGAAGTAGACCCCACAAAAATAAAAGCTATCCTTGAGATGCCTCCCCCTTCTAACTTAAAGCAACTCCGCAGTCTTCAAGGATGCCTTCAATCAGTGCATCGTTTTATCTCACAACTGTCAGACCGTTGTCAACCTTTCCATCACCTCCTCCGTAAGAATGTTCATTTTGAATGGGATGAGCATTTCCAAAAAGCCTTTGATGATCTCAAAGCTTATCTTCTTTCTCCACCTGTGCTTACACCTCCACACGAGGGGGAGCCATTCTATCTTTATATCTCTGTGACTGACCATGCTCTGGGAGCCATGATCTCGCATCGAGATGCTTGTGGTAAAGAACAAGCCGTCTATTACATCAGTCGTACTCTCCATGAGTATGAAACACGCTATTCCGAAGCTGAAAAGTTGTGTTGTGCTCTCTTCTTTTCAACTTCTAAGCTTCGTCACTACCTCCTCAATCATAAAACTTACATTGTCACAAGTGTCAATCCACTCAAGACAATGCATGCGAAGCCTTATCACAATGATCGTATCACTCGTTGGCTCATGCTTATGACAAAATTTGATCTCGAGTTTATCCCACAAAAATCTATCAAGGGTCAGGTCATTGCAGATCAATTAGCTGATGCTCCTCTTCCGACACTCAAGACCCTCTCGCTCAATTCCCAATGAGTATATCCAACAAATTGATTTTTTTTTCTCCATTTAAAGTAAAACTCTTCTTTAATTTATCCAAATGCCACCAAGGGGAGGTGCAAGTTTCGTTATGATTCCTCCTTGGGGTGCACCTATCCCAGTTGCACACAAACTTAACTTTGAGTGTACCAATAATATGGCTGAATATGAAGCTCTTGTTTTAGGTCTTCAAAATGCCATTAATCTTGGTGCCCACCATATCGACATCTTTGGTGACTCTGAACTCATCGTTAATCAAGTCACTGGTGTCTATCAATGTAAGAATGATATCCTTCAAAAATATCGCGATATCGTTCTCTTTCAACTTCAATCCTTTGATAAATTCACTATCCAAGCTATTCCTCACACTGTGAATTGATTCGCAGATACGATGGCTTCTTTAGCCTCACTTATTCCACCTTTTACCAAAGACTCGCGACTTTATGTGGTTGTGCAACGATTAGACCAACCATCTCATCTCAGGCAACTGACTTCAATCAATGTCGTTACAACCAATACACAAGACGAGTGGTATCAACACATTGTTGATTATCTATCCCATTCAGTGCTTCCTCCAGATCTTACTTCCAATGGTAGAAGATATTTTATCCTACACGCTAATCGCTATACTATTCTAGGCGAATCCTCTACAAACGTGGTTTTGATGGTATTTTGCTTCAATGCCTCAAAACCCCTGAATTATCTAAGGCTATCCAGGAGGTCCATGACGGTATCTGTGGTGGAAATTTTAGTGGTTTGGCCATAGCTAAATTCATCTTATGCTTAGGCTATTATTGGCCTTCTCTTAATCGAGATTGTTGCGAATACACTAAGAAATGTGTCAAATGCCAACAACATACCAATATTTGCAATGAGGCCTTGATCTCATCAGTCTTATCAATCCCCGCTCTACACAGTGTCATCATTCTATCATTACTACCACAGAATACTTTACTAAGTGGGTGGAAGCTATTCCCCTTTCCTCAACAAAAGCTAAACCGATTGTTGATTTTGTTTATCAACACATCATTTGTCGCTTTGGTATTCCACACAAACTCATCACAGAAAACGGTAAATCTTTCAAAAATGTTGATTTATAGAATCTCTGTGACGCTTTCAATATCAAACTCAACTTTTCTTCTCCATACTATCCTCAAGCTAACAGCTAGGCCAAAGCTTCCAATAAAACTTTATATAACATCCTCGCAAAGGTAACTAGTCGAGCTGGAAGGGATTGGCATTTACATATCCCTTTTTCTCTCTGGGATTATCGGACTAGCATTCATACCCCTACTGGTGCTACTCCCTTCTCTCTCATCTATGGGTCTGAGGTTGTTCTTCCTTTGGAAGTCCAGATCCCATCTCTTCATGTTTCTCTCAGAGAATTTTTCTCTGATAAGGATTATCATCAAGAGCGTCTAGTGCAGCTTGAGTTGTTAGATGAGCGGCGTGTCAACGCTCTTGAACATCATCAAGTCTATCTTGAGCGTGTCAAATGTGCTTAAAACAAACACTTGTAGCACCGTGACTTCAAAGTTGGTGATCTTGTTCTTAAATAAAACAAAATTTCACTACACTAGAATGGATTCAACGTGGTAAGTTTGCTCCTAATTGGATGGGTCCATACATTGTTACTCATAAATATGGATCTGGGGCTTACAGTCTATCTTCCATGGATGGTGTACCTGAAATGGAACCTATTAATGCCTTGCATCTAAGGCCCTTCTACTGTTAAAATCTATCTTACATGTTCTTAGTCGCAAAACAGATCTTTCATCCATCTATAACCAGTCATACCTTTTTGTAGTGATTTAGGATTGTGTGGTTATCCATGTTGTCTATTTTTCTACCTTAAAATATAAGTATCGCAGCTCTACTCATGGCATTTTTCTTATGGATATGTTCCTCCTCATGGTAGGAACACCTTAATCACTTCTTCATTTGTCCTGAGTGTTTATCTTAATCAAATCTACTTAGGGCATGAGTACGCGTTTGTATACGTTTTCTTTCCCTCTATCTGATCTATCTAGTCTAAAATCAACTTCCTTCCAACAACGAAAAGAAAAAAAAAGAAAAAAAGAAAAAAAGAGAGATGCTATCCAAAATTCCTAAAAGATAGACTAATCCCTTGAAGGACAGCTATCCATGCATTACCAAGCGAATCGAAAGATATAGACCATACCCTTGAAGGATGGCTATCATTAAATTCAAACTACAGACCGTTCCCTTGAAGGATGGTTGTTTCTCTCATGGAATTCCCAAGGCTTCTCACATTGATCAGCCTTTTCAGTAATAGACTTCCTCTTTGGCTAGTTTGTTTACTTTTTAGCATCACTGAAAGACTTCTCGTATCGATCAGTCTTTCCACATCTAGCAAACTTCCCACATTGATCAGTTTGCTTTGTTGTCAAAACAAACATCATGAAGCTGAGATATAAGACCTTTTATCGATCATATGGAGAACCCTATTTTCCCAATATGAGCGTGTGTTCTGTCCTTTGTAAATTCTGACAAGATGCATACTTACTTCTCCTTCCATTTACCTTCTAGATCTGGTTTGCGACTAGCTAGTGTCAAGTTTATTTTAACCTCATATATGGCCTTGTATGCATGGTCTTTTAGTTTCCTATCAAAAGTCTATATTTATGATCGGTTAGGGGCCTAGCTTATCATTCTTTTTCTTATCTAGGGGTGTTTCCTTTATTTCCCATTATCATTTCTTGTTCATTCAGTTAAATTGACATTTAACATGTTAATTTAGTCAAAATCTATCATCTATCTAATTTCATCTTATCTACTTTTTTCAAAAGAAAATATATCATAGCAATATATTATCAACACATGAGAATCTATCTATCTATTTTTCATCAAAATTCAATTAAAACATCTTAAATATATCAAATCTATCAATCACATCTATCCATCTATCATCTAAAAACATGTTCATCCAAGTTACCCTACATCTGCCTATATCTATTTCTCATCAAAATTAAATCCACATATCAATCACATCACATCAACATCACGTCTATCTATTCTATGAATATCAATCACATCACATCAACACCACGTCTATCTATTCTAGGAATATCAGATCACACCTATCTATCATCTATGAGCATATGTCTATATCCATCACAATTACATTACATCTATCCAATTATTATGGATCACCGCCAATTTACACCTATTGTTGCCAATCGGTTGCACTGTAGCTTTTTTCCATCTCCTAAAATCTTCTTGCCATAGTGTTGATGCTTGGCTTATTTATCTGGTCATTATTGTGCCCTGAATGTTGCCTTTTGGCACATACTTTCGATATTATCATCCATTTCAAGCCTATCCTTTTACATGGGCACTCATATTTTTGCAACTTAGAGTTAACAGTGTTTGTAGGCACTCACGCATCTCGCTTTGCAAACCGTCTCGGTTGTCCCTACCAATGTGTCTCGCTTATGTGCTGACTATGTTGCAGCCCTCCTTACACTCATGGGTTTGTAGGTACTAACGTCGTATCATGCGGAGACCGTCTAGTCTGCCCTACCAATGTGAGTTCCTTAGGTTGCTGCCTTTTTATTTTATTTTTGTGCGTCATTAATGATCGAGATATACTCCAGAATCTAGTCAGGGGCATCCGGCATTTTCATCTACCTTTTAAAACTTGGGATCGCTTTCTCTTTTGGGGCCCATCCCAACCCTAGTTTGAGGGGGATCACATCATCACTTTTTCTTCCTTTCTTCCACCTCCTTGTTTTTCTCTTGCAACTTTGCTTATCGCAAGTTACTCGACAAAAAGGGGCAAAATGTAGACACCTAAAATTGATTACCCAATTTAGTGTCCCCCACATTCGTTTATCTTCTCGGGTAACTTGGGGCACATTAATATCACCATGGCCCCCTTGGGGTATTATTCAATTTTTGATTTAAACACTTATCCTAGGCTTACTTCACCCCATTATGTTTTACTCTAAGTAATTAAATATTAACTATTTAATTACACCTTTTACATATATCCTAACCACTTATCTACCCCATATCAATTTCTAACCTCCCATATCTATTCTATCCATATATCCCCCTATTTCTCCTCCTCCCAAACTAAAAAGTGGGATATTTCCTTTATTTGAGGTGGAGGGATCACTCTCATCATTCCGTAAATCACTCCTTTTGGCCATTTCGGGAATTGTTTCCCTAATCAAGACTGATCGGTACTCGGGCCGACGCTGATTTTTCGAATGGCACCGACTTCATCTCGATTGGCACTGACATAATAGAAGGCCGTAACTCAGCCTCCTGGTTGGAAATGGAGACAATGATAGTGAGATAGACAATGAGTTAGACAAGGAGAATGAGATATTTCCAAGCATCAAGTCTGAGCATCATCTATCAAGTGAGAGCGAATCCTATCCAAACCAATCCCTAAGAGGAGTATCATTATTCTACTCCTGCCACATCAACATCATGAGTCCCCACCGGTCTCTTGGTGACTCTATTCCCGCATCCAAAGACAGTGGAGCCTCGCAAGATCCTTACGAAACTTACAGATCCAAATGAGATCGACGATCTTGTCTCCACTGTCTGTTTCTCAATCTTCTTGAAAATTTTCACAAGTTGACGCCGATTTCTATCGGGCGACGCTGACCTTCATCGGCCGACACCGATTTTAATCGACGATGCCGATCATCTTGTAGACAGACAGAAAGAACTTGTAATGAATCCAAAGATCATTTTTTAGAATTTCCTATTTCCTGCTACTTTCTATCTCTGTGTTTAGATTCTGTTTATTACTTTTGATCAGAAAATCTAGTCCTTTACGTACATCTTTTATCATGTATGCTTCTTTCCTTAATTGAAAACGTGGACTGACATCCACCGAGGGAGCTTATCGCTTCCCGGACCCACTTTTCGGGCAGTCCACCCAAATATCTTTTAACGTGGTCTTTTTCTGTCAAGCATCTATGTCTCGCAGGTTTCTTGGATCTACTTTGTAGGATTGCTTGTGTGTGCCCGTCTTGTCTACATCGGCTTTCTTTTCCGTCTACATTTCCGGATCTTGTCTATCAGGTATCGATTTTATTTGAGTTTTTCAAGGCTTTTGTGTTTAGTTTGGTACATTAACTTGGACAGGTAACAAGCACGAAATTCTTGATCTACACATACCTACATACCCAATCAACACTTGCCCAAGAAACATACATAATCCCAACAATCATACCATGTTCCCATTTCTCAACAATAATTCTTTCAACAACCACCCCTTCAATCACAACCCATGATTTACACTCACCCCCATAAAATTCCTCAAACACCCTCACATCCACAAATTCACCAACAAACTCATCTGGCCACTTCTTATATGCAACCACCAACTCTCATCCTCCAACAAACTCTTTCGAATGACCTTATGCATGCTCTAATGAATAGGTTAGCAAATATCGAAGTCACTACTCTAGGATCCAAGTTTTCATTATTATAAGAACAAATCTATATAACAAACTTATTCACCCATTCTTACCAATTAAACCATATCCTCTCAGTAATGAGAATTATTTATATTTAACAAGATTAACAACAAAGAGGATCCAAAACAACATCTTCGTGTATTCATACATGCATGTTACCTTATTGTGCATGATTGAGACTTAATGCTTCACACTTTTTGCATGTCCTTGGCCGGTCAGCACACTAGACTAGTACAATAGTATTCCTCAATATTCTATATTATGCTTCTCCCAACCCATGCAACTATTTATAAAACACCATCCAATTAACCTTGCATGAAAAATTATTGTCAAATATTTGATATGTCATCTGGCGCTTTTAGATGAGTCCATCACAAACTTCGTCGCACAAAGGCACAACATTATAAACTAGTTATCGTTCCTCTATCATAAATTGATCTCGATTGATCTTTTCTCACATTTGTGTGTGAAACAAATATCTTCTACCTTACCAATCCAACCATTTTGAACTTTTGACGAAGCCTTTACCATGGCTCATAAGCTTAAAACACGTGCCCTTAAGTAGGGTCATTTAAAATTAAAATCTAACAAACCTTAACATGAATTTACCAAATCCTCCATGCGAAATGAAAAATACATAGAGGTGACCAATTATTTTCTCATCAAATCAACTTCCACACCTACATCTAACACCTGGAATCAACAACAATCCTTTCAACCAACACCCAAGTACACTTCCCCTAGGGGAGTCATATAGTATACTATTTGACAAGTTCATTGCAGTTTACCCTATCCTAGTTCCTCCTATATAACCCTTTGATGAGTAGAGACTAAAACATGTGTTCTATTGTGAATAAAACTATTGAAAGTACCACCAAGTTCGAGGACATGACACAAAGAGATGACCTCATCCTCAAATAAAATTAGAATGTCACCACTCTAGAAAGGAGCCAACGTGGAAAGTTTTCCCCTAACTATATTGGACCATACATTATCACACATAAGTATGGGTCGAGAGCCTATCGATTGGACTCCCTAAATGGTAACTAAAAGTGGAACCCCTTAACGCATTTCACTTGCAACCATTCTACTATTAGCATATTTATTAGTGCCTTTGTCATATCTTTAGATCATTCCTCCATCTTATATTTTTCCATCTCTCATTGTGATGATTTCGAATTATGTGGTCTTCCGTCACTTCCTAGATGTGACCTTAAATATGGGCATAATGGATCTTCCAAAAACAATTTACTTATGGAAAGGTTCTCCCTTCTTGGAGAGAACTCGTGATCATTACATCAATCACCCTCTTATTCACCTATTGGAACCATGCAAAGGGTCTAGGGGTCCCTCTTGTACATTCATTATCCCCTCCTAAGTTGTATACTTAGCTAGTCCAAACTCTTCCCCATGTAAAATCAAATTTGTGGATGCTCTTGTAGAAAATAAAATTCATTAAAATCAAACCGATCCTCGAAGGATAGTTGCTCATGCAAAAACTAAAAATAAATTCAAAGTATAGAAAATGAAATTCAAAATAAAAATCAAAATTTAATAAATAGACCAATCCCTCAAAGGACGACTATCATGTATATTATTCTTTCCATCTATATTATGTATAAAGTAGACCATATCCTCCAAGGATGCCTATTCCTCATTTCATTTGAAAGATTCCACCATTAATTAGCCTTCCATTTTATTAACATCCTAAGAAAGCTTCCCGCATTGATCAAATTTCTTTTAGAAAACTTCCCACATTGATCAGTTTTCTCTTTCCCCTTCCTAGAGTTGGGGCATAGTTTTAGGGAACACCACTTTTGGAGAACCCTCTTCCCATGTACAAGTTACATCTCAAACCCCTTTTTCATGTTGACATTAGGTTTATAAGTTCATTTCATCCATGTTCCTTATGATCTTTGGTATGACCAACTGTCATTGGTTATATGCTAACATTTGTTTTGTTTGGATATGGCCTGCATTACCTTGATCCCATTATTTTTACCTCTAATGTAATTGGTGGCATATTTTCATCCCACATTCCTTGATATAATGCAATGTCATTCATACCCATAGGTCACCATCGTTAGGTCACATATTATCCTACACCTCATCTGATCTTATTCAATCTCTTTGACATTCAAGTCCTTCTTTAAGGCCATATTTATTCCCCCTATGTGACCATATTTACGTTTTCCCTCCGGGAATTTTTAACTCGTACATCCAAATAATTCCTTTACTTCTTTCTCTTTGTGGGCATATTTACTCCTTTGGGAATTTTATTTCATAATCCTATTTAATCTGCACATGAAGTTCTCCTTTGAGGCCATATTTATTCCCCCTTGGGAATTCTATTTCAGCATTCACTCTATCCATTTCTACTCTCAAAGTCAACATTTGTGGCCATAATTATTTTCCCCCTTTGGGCAATATTTTTGTGTTTTCCTATTTTCCTTTGTGGCCATATTTTTTCCTTTAAGTACACCGTCTAGGTTCTCAAATTCCATCTTTGTGGCCATACGTACTATCCCTTTTGGGGCATATTATTTTTTTCCCACCATCCCTTTACCATTTACCTTTTCAAATGTGTCATCACTTTCCCATGGCATCATCAATCCCCTATTTCAGGGGGAGATCACCATCTATGTTTCATTGATACTAATCTTTCATCATTTTTGTTTCATGGCTTGCTAACAAAAACCATTCAACCAAAAGGGGCAAATTGTAGACACCTAAATTCGGTACTTATATCTCATCTACCCATGTGTGCATGTTTTCACCTTGGTTTAGTACCCCTTAATTTAATTCATCCCCCTTTATTTAATTTAAATGTCCATACTCCATCAACTCTAGTCATAATTAATTCATATTAATTAATTAATTTCCTATTAATTAATTAATACTCATTACCTTTCCCTAATAGAATTTCTATTTTGCATCCCTATGCTTTTTCTAACCTATCTCTACCTCTAACTCACCCATGACACACCTTATTCCTACCTACATGCTTTAAAGAATTTTCCCAATCCTTAAAATCCCAAAATCATGTCAAAATCATAAAATATAGCCCCATTGGGGAAACTTTCCCCATGGTCAATGGAGACCCAGCCTAGTCACCATCGACCCCAAAAAGATAAGACATTTATTTCCATAATCATTAAATGCATACAAATGGATAATATTCCTTATGACCAAGAACTCTCTCCCGTGCTCGAGCATTTGTGAAGTAGTTACATACCTCTAAGACCTCCTTGGAATGTGATTGCATCGCCCATGATCATCCTTCGTGAGCTTATCATTATATTTGTGTTGCTTTATTCAATATTTTATCATCTAATAATTTTTTTTCTTGTATCTAATCTCTTGGACAAAGAGATCATCCTCGCAACATTCATATCTTTGTCATCATCTTGCTCTCCTAGGTTCATACTTGTAGGTTACTTTTTCATCCCGCTTTTCCTTGGGCTTGTCTAATTATACTATAGTCTCTATTGACCATGTCAAACTGTCATCAAACTAGCCCTTTGTGACTTTATTTCTGTCTCGATCGTTCTCTAGTCTCTGTATATACTGCTTCGACTCCAACATGTTAAAACCTTCATCTAGTTCCCCTGTTGCATAAACCAGGCTATTTTTAGCCTAGTCTCTATGATGCATACTAGTTGTCATCAACTGTGGTCCTCGTTCTCAATTTTCTCTTTCTAATCTATATTTTCTGTCATTTTCCTTTTTGTTTCTCCCTCGATGCTTTCTATAGGTTGACTTCAACATACACAAGTCTCTACTACATCCATATTGTATCCAAATCTTGTAAGGTTTGCATATTCATCTTACATTGCATATCCTCAATCCCAGTCATCATCAACCTAACTCTATAAATTCAGGGTCTGTAGACCCGCATAAGGTATTATTATTTTTATTTTAATAATATCAAATCGTATTTAGATCCATCATAGTAACTTTCATATTTTTTTACATACTATCAGTTTATTTGTCATATAACATTTTTTAACAAATGTGAGTTGACATCCACCAAGGAAGTTAATGCTTCTTTGATCCTCTTTGTTGGGAAACCCTACATATATTATCTAATCCATTTTCTTCTAGTGATTATTATTTACAAGGTATCACTAGCAGAAAGAAGATCCATTTTCGACTTTGTGCCCATTCATCCATCACATCACATCTGGGGTAACATAAACCCTCTATCATTAGTGAGTTGTGTAATTTCTTTAAGTTTGTTGACTCATTAAATTGATAAAAACAAGAAAACACATAAAACACATATTCTTCATTAATGTGAAAGACGATTTTCATAGATTCACCATAAAATTTATATGATGTTTATTGGGGGTATGAAAATTTTCCCAAGATCCCAGTGGAACATCTCGTCTATCTCGGACTCATCAATGGGAATTAATATTACTTCCTACTCATGGGGAGAGGGTATATATTTTATAAGAGGATAAGGAGTGACAATGGAAGGTGGGAAAATCTTGGACTACTTAGAGTGGAAAGGTGGATTGAATCACTTTCCTTAAGCTCTACTATAGTAACATGTGTTGATCTCGGAATCCTTGTGTAATATCTTGTAGTAGGGGCTTATGATTCCATTTTTGTGTGCTTTGAACTCTCCCCGATACGGGTTTATGGATCATAGTGATGAGAGTATGTACTAACCAATTCTACAATCTATATTATTACTTGATGTCCACTTGTTACTTCTAACCTTCTCACGAAAACTTGTTCTTCCACCAAATCTCTAGGTCTTCCAAGCATTTGGTCTTTGATATCTTCTAGGTCCATGTGGGTGACATCAAAGTGACCCACACATAAATAATTTGATGAGAGAGTTGAAACTAGTGCGAGGCCTACAAATTTAAATTTCATGGCTAACACATACATGTATCTTGTACATGGAATGGGATTTTACTATTTTAGTAAATTCCCTTTTTTTAATTTTTTACCTCTGATAGCCTTGTTTAATCCATTGATTGTTCCATGTGCGCATTCCCTCAGAGAAATTTTCCCGTTATGAGAGTTTTCTATTTATATTAAGTTCTCATGCAGAGTATTACTCTTTTTAGAAAGTGGTATTCCTCACCTTGAATTTCAAAAACATTACATCCAAGGGGATAGGTTTTGTCTCACAATCACACATTAAAATTTTCAAGTCAATTTAGTCACCACAATAATAGAAATAAAAATTACAAATCAAGGCACAAAGTCCGGGTTTTTTTCAAAGTTGAAAATATGGCACATGCATATCAATATTATCACTTGTGTTATCAAGGCCCTTGAAAATTATGAATAACAGAAAAATCCCCACTTCAACTGTACTAGTTTGCAAGATATGAATATTTTTCCTTCGTGGGCTACGAGTCAATCTCGTAAAAAAGACCTCGAGCTTTTCAAAATTTCAGTATTTTTATGTATTTACAATTTTTGTGATAATGGTAATATAAAGGTATTAATGCAATAGGATTAATCAAGGTTGAGTATTTAGGAAAATATTCGGCAGGGTTCCGGTAAAAAGAAGAATACTAGGGGAAGCGAAAAATGGCTATCTCCCGGCTTTTATTAGTTGAGAGAGAGACGAAAGGGGGATCCATTTTTATGTTCCCTTATCCCCTTGGAAAATTATTAAAGGGACATACAGTGTGCCCCCACCCCTATGTGACAAGTTTCCAACATGCACAAGTGGAGGAGATAGCGGAAAGAGATCATTTTTGGTACCTAGGAGTTATTTTTAGGTCATGTGAGGAAATTGGTAGGAGAAAGGAAAGGGACACATTTTATATCCCCTTATCCACTCATAAAAGGATTAAGGTGAAATGAAAGTGTGCCTCCATTTTTAGGTGACAAGTGTCCAACATGTGTGGCATGTAATGGGCTAGAAATTTGGCGAAAGTTCTTATTGAATCCTCCCAGGGTCATGTGGTGGGTCCATGAGGTATAAGGTGTGGGAACACTTTTTTCCCAATTTTCCCTTATAAAGGGACAAATGGGACATAAAAGTGTTCCTTAGCCTCACTCTTTAACGTGGCACTAAAAAATTTGGCTAAGGATGGTGCTTGTATCTTGGAGAGGAGCTTGAAAATGATGTCTTTGGAGATCCTGGATGAATGTTGGGGCACTTCGTTATATTAGTTGGACTGAAAAAGAAATTTTTAGAAGAATGGGATGGGTCTCAAGGTATTATTCAACTTGAAACCATCCCAACAATGGTATTTTCTATCGATCATCACCATTCTTCCCGCAAAGAATGAGATGTGGAATGAAATACATGGGCCTTGAGAAAAATATCAAAGTATCACCATGTAGAGAATTGAAAAATCTTTCCATTTATATTTATCTAACCTCCAACCCATTCAAGAGCTCCTTAGATCATTTCAAGAAGCCGAGGTGTTTTTTCACTTTGAAAGATCCTTTGATCTCAAAAACACGCTCACTTGAACTTGCTCCTAAACCTATGGATATTTCAAAAATATCCATAAATAATTTTCAAAATGATCTTGGGTCATTAATGTAACTCCAACTCCATGATGAATTTAGAACTTCAAATGCGCTCCAAAAATATGTACCACTACCTTTTTAGAGAGCCTAAAAATAGCCATCTCTAAGCTTGTTGAGTGATCCACCTCAAAGATATTGCCTCAAATGGAACTTTTGATATTGTTTTTATCTCTTCAACATATGGGAAAGGTTAATACCAAAAACATGAACATTACATGGATGGGGATAGGCCTATCCTAAGGGATGAACTAATCTGTGATGGTATCTAGGAAGGTATACAATAAGAAATTTCAACACTAGGCTATACTTTGTCCTATTTTCAAGTTGAATTTTTCCATTGTAAAAACATAGTACAACACTATTTATTCACTCTTTTTTGGTCAAAACCCTTCTAGATTGTTATGTTTGATAATAGATCGTATGAAAAATATATAGAATGACATTGTTTAAATATTTGGCATATAATTAAGAACTTGTAACATTATATTTCTCAAACATGTTAAGAACATATCATATATAATAATATGTTATCACTTAAAGTTAGGGTAGCTAACCTATCTTCACTTCTATTCATTCTCTAGATCCTTGTAATATGTGACATGTTAGTAGGACTCCTTTGGCTTTGTAAGGGTTGTGTTATCACTTCTAAATTTCATAATTTTGTAAATTACATTTATCAAATAAAAATAGAATTAATTTTCATTGAATTGTTTATACGTATCATTTTTCTCCTTATATATGTTATTATCAGCCAGTGCAAGTGTGCAAATAATAAAAACAACCATGTTCAACCGATATATTCAAGTCGGTCATATTCAATTTGGAATTGTGATTGGAAAAATATAATGTAATCAACATAAGCCATAACTTAAATGATTAAATCTATGTAAATTCTCCTCTATCTTGATAATCTAATATTTTTTTCCTAAATCCTAAAATTTAACCGACACAATCCCCTATCTCACATAGTAATTTTTAAAGGAATATGCCTCCTCCAATTGTCCATCTTACATAGTGTTCAACATAATGACATTATAATATTGTGGGAAACAATTCCATTTTTAATAGAATTTAGGAATATTTCTTGATCATACCTATCTTGTATGACTTGCTAATCATTAGTCAAGGGATTAGAAATTATTAAATTAAATAAGTAGATTAGGATGGAAAACATTTATATAGAATAATGTTTCAATTGTCTCGATAATATTAATGAAATAATGTAGTAATATAAATACATGAATCATTCCTAACCTCTGACATTGACATATTTATTTTTGTATTCATTCATAGAATATTAATATTTCTAATAGTAATATTCCTTAATGAATGTAAGAAGTCAATTATATCACACAAAGTTGTTCAAACACATAGAATACCGTAATAAATAATCTTGAATATCCTACACGTATTTTAAATGTTTTAGAGATCTTTAGTTATATTTTTCTATCTTCTTAGAAACTACAATATATATATATTTTTAAATTCAAATGGTTTTTCCGAGTGTTTGAATTTTTTTGTATGAACCATACAATGTTTATTTTCTTTTGTTAATGTAATTTCTACTTATTATCTCATCTATAATAAAAATTTATATTCATTCACACGGTATGAATGCAATTCTAAAACTTTAATTTATTCAATTTACAAATACTAAGGTCATACTTGTAAAATAACAAGCCAAACTTTATATTCATACCCAAATCCTTGTAAATTTGACATATTCATCCCCAAATCAAGAGAAGAGATCAAAATATTCGGATGAAAGTTTGAATATTTGAAAACATCAAATTTCAATCTAATAAAACTCAAAATAACCTAAAAGGAAAATAGAACATTGTTAATTATCTACAATATAATTCAATTTAATGGATCTAGTTTATCAAATATCTCTTTACAAGAACTATAATTCATAATTATGTAAGACATGAATGAATGCTACATTTTAACTATACCCATTAATACCACAACTATTTTTTAAGCACAAGGAAAATCATAGAAAAATTCCTATTAGAATTTCATAAAAATTGCACTTACATTGGGATACATATATGATATATTAGCCCTCATGTGGTAAATGTAATGTAGTGATGAGTCATAAAAACATAGGCGGTTTCCCATCTACGTTGGAAGAAATAAGAATGAGAGGGGGTGGTGAATTAGTCCTTTAAAAATTTCATTCAATGAACCATGCAAAATTATATAAACCTTTAAGAATTAAGTTGTTTAGACTGGTATTTGCATTAAAACATACACAGGAGAAAATGACACAATGACACAAGGTATATGTGGGAAACCCACAAAGGTGAGAAAACCCACTAAACTTCTGCAAATATTACTGAATGCAAAGGATTCATGTGTATATTACACACAAAGAATATTTCTTTATTTAGTTACCTACTTCATATGGAGCACCACCCCTACAAATTAAGTTAAGAACCAACCCCATAACGAGCACCATCCGCTATTTAGTATTACACCTAATTTATAAGGAGGATAAAATCCATCAATCTCACCAAACACAAACTTATCCACTTGAAAATTAAGATATCTTTATGTCCTTATTTCTCAATCAACTGATTGTGATCACTCTTTAGCCCTCTTAACTCAAACGTCCCTCAAACAACTCTCTCTACATATTCACTCACAAGTGCATAAAAGTGTGTTGATTAGGTCATATGGAATTTTGCTTCTACTCCTTTGATCTTCTCCACTCGTCATTCCTCTTTTCTTCTTTTTTATAGATCCCTCTCGACCTCTTCACACAATTCCTTTCTCTCTTTGAAAAATCTATACCCAATCTTTAGCTTAAATGAGAAAATACAACTTACTTGTATACATGACTCATGCTACAAACTACTCGGGTTGGAAAATACCATTATACCATGTAAGGTCGCTCATAAAAACATAAATACACACTCTAAAAATTTATATAACTTACATAAATGGGCCTTGTATCTTAGCATAATCCCTACAAACATAAACAACACTTCACTTCTCAATTAGGCCTTCAAACACTAGTCATCTCTTCTAATGTTCATAATTTAAACTTCAAGGAAATAAGGAGGCTCCACCAAGATTCCATAATATCAAGACATGTAATAACCATACTTCTAACACCATGTAAAATAATAATCAACTCTACAACCTCCATTTCAACATGGATCACTCCATTAACCAAACATCACATATTAGGTCTATACACCAAATATGCCACTCTTCAAAAGTTAACATGTTCACATATCAAATCATGTTTTCAATACTTTTTGGGAACTTTTACTGATGCAACGTCATCCCATATCACTTGCGTGATCCATGAGGCACTATCAAAAATCCCATAAGGCATCAAATCCTCCATCTCTTTTACCTTGCTTAAGGAGACTGATAATGCTTAAGAATAGGTCTTCAAAAACAAGTTGCTTCATATAACATATCACCTATTCAAGAAACATGTGACACATGATTTTAAATTTCTCATACTTAGGAACCTCATGCAACCAATAAAAACCTTGAATTCAATGATAAAGACCCCAAAAAATTTCTTCTATGAAATTACTTGATTAACTAAAATTGACAATATAACACAATAACTAAATGCATTAACATGGTATGTAAATGAGATGAGTAAATATCCCAATGAAATTAAAAACCCTAATGTGCAATAAGGGAAAGGAGAAAAAAATTGATGACTCGATGACTATCGAATTATATCGTAGTGATGCGTAAAAATCGTAAAGTAGGAACGACTTCACAGATTATCAAAAAGGACTAATCTGGATGATGTGTCTATATGGGGGCCCGAAGAGAATCGATCACCCACAGGTGATATTGTAACGAATATGGGTGCCATGGTCTAGGAAACATGTTTGGAACTAGTTCTCACATGGTCATAAGGTTAAACTCTTTCCACCTATTGCATCAATTTTTTTGTACTATAGCTAATGCTCCAAATATTCCAAGAGGAAGAAATAACTTGTAAAAGAATAAAAAGAAGTATCAAAACCCTAAAAAATAAAGATGTATAATGAATGGGTTAGATTGACCTTAGCTTCCACAATAGTGGGATTACTAACTGAGCATTGCACTACATTTTAGACCCATAGGTAGTTCTAGTGTGTGTGTGCATGTCATGCCCCTAGGTTCTCTTATTTGTGTCGCACTTTGTGAAATAACAAGCATTCTCTAAATGTAGAAAATGTAGTAGAATGTGTGAATGGAATAAAACATAATCCCTCCCCTAATTAATTATAATGTGGATGTCTTAGCTTATGCCTTGATGAATGAGTTATGTGGATGCCAATGCAATACGTGGACGGAACTCTAGATGGATTGATTCTAGTGTAAGATGGTAGATCCTCATTATGGTATCATAAATTTATATTTATAGGGTTCTCTTTCTCTAATTTTGTAACTAACCCCGAAAAGGCTGACCAACAGAAACATAAAAATAAAAATGGCTAGAAGAGGCCAAAAAGTGATAGGAAAGTAAAAAGAGACCAGATTTACCCTGGGCTGGGACCAAGGCACCCACAAAGAGCCCAACACTAAATTTGAGCACCCCAGCCAAGGATAAAATAAAGCAGATGTATAGAAATAATTGAGCATATGGGGGAAATACATCACAAATTATGAAATAAAATAAATAAGGTGGCAAAAAGGATAGGGGTTAATTATTACTTTCTTCACTTAAGAACCTTCTAACTAGTAGTATGAGACCAGATAAATAAATGTCTAAAGTGCATGATTTTGTGACTATACTTCTCAATCTTTCTATTACACCTAAAGAACAGGTCTTGAGCTATATGACCTCCATAATCTTTAGGAAACTTCCAAAAATTACACCACCTAGAACACTTCACTTAAAACTCTACCAATATATTCATGTACTCACATTCATATCTCACACATAAAAATTCAAACATGCATACTGCTCCTACCACCTTTTTGGCAAGCCTAATTTGGTTGATTAGGGAATTATATCTTACGTATAAATAAACCAATTTTGATAAAGCCAAGAGAAAAAAAAAATCATATGGAACATCACATAGCTATCTATGTCCATATTTCACTTCTACACTATACATTTATATCAATACCATTTTAGACCTCCATGAATGGGTTTTGCCTCTTTAAGCCATTAGCGGTAGGAACATTTGGGATAATGTTTTCACAAATTTCTTGCACATATCTTATCCTAATATCTTTTCGAATGCTTGATCATATCTAATAATTTCTCCCACAATCACATGGAAAATTCGAGTCCATATTTAGTACGAGAATAAGAGATTCATGATAAAAATGTGGATCGTATAAAGGAGAATGTAAATATTCAAAGGAAAAATTAAGGAAAAGGAGACTTTCATGTGAACATATGGTGGATTTTTAAGAAGTATCAAGTGATATGTTATCCCAATAAGAGTCATTCATGAAGAGATTACGATTGAATGGTGGGTGTACTGATGGTGATGGTGGTGGAGGTGTGGATGATAAAGTGGCATCCATGGACTAGGCAGCCCCTAATATGGGATAATAGCAAAGCATCGTAATCAAAGGTATATAGGGAACTACATATATCATACAAATGGTACTCCCAAAGGGAAATGAATAGGGTGGTTTATCCATAAGTGGAGGTGTTGGAAGGGTAGGTAAAGAAAAGGAACATTCTGGAGTAGACCCCATATAAGGTATCAATGCATTCGTGATATCGGGGGCTGGTCACAAAGTAGCAAGAATCATATCAACCAACAAATAGTGGCTTCAAATTCATGTGGAGATTTGAGAGGATGTGATCCAAGAAAAAAAAGGGGAGGTAGGAAAAAACATTGGATTAAGAGATTCAGTTATATACGATGTGGGAGAATGAATGGTTGAATGTGAATGAAAGATGTCATGGGATTAAACAATGGGAGGAGCTAAAGATATGTGATAAGATTGAGGAGCTTGTGCTTATTTTAAAATATGGGCTAGAATGTTAGGATCAATGGTACACATATAAGCAACAATAGCATCATCTAAAGCTTTATGATCTATATCAGAAGATGGAAGGTGAATAAATGAAGAGAAAGGTCTATATCCAAAAGGATCAACAGAAGTATCAACAAAGGCATGAATACATCTATCGATTACCGATGATTGGAGATTCAGAAGGATGGTTTTTATCCATGATAAGAGTTGGGTTCACCAAAATGATTAACTAAAATTGACTAACTAATGTAGTAAAAGATAGTTAATCTAATCTAGGAGGACATATAATGCAATAAGTAAATGCACTAAAATAGTATGTAAATGAGATAAGTAAATAAAATAATGAAATTAAAAACCCTAATGTGTAAGAAGGGAAATGAAAGAACTCAATTGATGACAGATGACTATCAAACTATATCACGGTGATGCACTAAAAATAAAAAGCAAGAATGACTGTAGGAGTGCCAAAAGGAAAATTATAGATGATGTGTCGACTTGGGCACCTAGATGAGGAACGGGCACCCACATGTGCTCTAGTAAGGAATATCGGAAACATCATCTCGAGAAAAGCGTCTCAAACTAGTGCTTATAGGGTTGGAAGGTTACCTAAAAATTTTCTTGCCTATCACATTAATTTTTCCGTACTGCATCAAATTCTCCAAATATTCCAAGAGGAAGAAATAACCTCCAAAAGACGAAAAGGATGTATATAAACCCTAAAAAATAAATATTCGTAATGAATGGGTCGACTTGTCTTAAGTTCCACAAAAGTGGGCTTACTAACTGAGTGTTGCACTACATTTTGGACCCGGATGTAGTTCTAGTGTCTATGTGCATATCGTACCCCTAGGTGCTCTTGTTCTAGTCGCACTTTTTGAAATAAAAAGCAATAAATAAATGTAGAAAAATTAGTAGAATGTGTGCATGGAATAAAATAGAATCCCTCCCCATATGAACTATTATGGAGATGTCCTAGCTTGTGCCTTGATGATGGAGCTATGTGGATGCCAACGAAATAGATGAAAGCAACTCTAGATGGAGTGATAGTAGTGTATGATCCTAGTACACTTTGTGGTGGGGCTAGCTACACATCGGAATAAACTAACACCCACGCAGCACTAAGACGCTACATTTTTCACTCTCATTAGAGGATCAAGAAACTCTGGTAGTCCCAGACTTCACCTTACACCCATCTTCCATTCCCTACGCAACTTCATCCTTGTGCATAAGTGAACTCCTCAAACACCCTTCACAGATGCCCATACAACTACTCCAGAAGGCTACTCACTGATTACCACGATGGTCCATACAACCATAGGGAGCTATTAATATTCCTTCTTAGTCCACCTAAGGGAATGCAAAAATCATTCCTCCTTGACCCATCACTGAACCAGATGTCCGCATTACTACTTCCCGACCCACTTTTGAACATCTAAATTCTTTACACAATGTCACTAAATAACACTATAAGTCCTTACTACCATCCATCCATGAGTTTTCTGAGTTGTTACACCCATCACCTATGAGTGCACCAAAGTGGGGAATTCCTTCTCATGAGTTCTTCCTGTGTGAGTCTCTAACTCACAAAGTGACCTACCGATTGTTTTCCCACCCAAGTTCTAACATCAAGATCCCTACGGGAGCACCAAAACTTTCCATCTTTGTAGATCACATCCCATGCGGGTGAGGTAATCGCCTTCCTTGAATTGATATCAACATCAATCTTTCCCCGATGTCATGGCTAATGACACCACCGTGCCTACTCTTCAAGACACCTGTCTGTGTCTAGACTGCATTGACTCTCCACTCAACTCTTTCGCCATGGCTACCAAATCTCCACACTATAACCATATCAATTATGTCCTTATCTCGACCACCATGTTGTGTAACACCATGTGAACTGCTCTCTAGGCCCATGTTTTTGAGTCTCCATTGTTGCTTCGCACACACTCCATATTCATGCTTCCTATGTGCTTTTGATACATCTACATGAGCACTCGACGATCTCGCACTAATTCACCTCTATAAGGTTGATGAGCTCACCACTTCTTGCTCAATTGCTTCCAAGTTACTTCTCCTCTGTTTCAACCTTTGATCCTAGCCCCACTCTAACTCACCCCATGGCTACATTCTACATTAATCGCGCTTCTTAGTTTAACCAACTCGCTCACCATCTCACCTCAACACTACTTAGCTCTAGGCCTCCTTCGGATCATATTATGGCTCATCCCATTCTCCATGCATAACTCTTACTCACTAAGTATCCCTCAAGATTTTCATCTATGCGAAAGTGAGAACTTCCCAGGAAGGTCATCCATCCTAGTACTAATTTGGCCCGAGTGCACTTAACTCACCTAACTCAACTCACCTAGCTCTTCTAAGAGATCAAGCATGCGAGGTCATCAAACGAAACCCACACCGCCAACCATATTCCTCGGCCAAGAGCAAGGTCACCCCGTGGAAATTGCCTCACGCTCTATTCTACTCGGATGGGGTCTGCCCATCCTAGGGAGGTGGTCTCTCCATGACCCACCCCCTTATATTCTCCCTCACCCAACTCAAAGAATGTCCATAAGCACTTGCTAGACTTCAGTAGCCTCACGCAAAGGAGTCTAGGATTAAACACTAGGACAGACCTGCAAATGCACTCCACACATGCAAATGCACATCGAACACATCGGCCACCACTGACATAACACAACTAAGTCTCTTCAACATCTCGTTGCACTAACTCCCCATGCTCGGGATCAAAAGTGCCAAATCAATCAACACTTCTGCTGTTGTAGCTATCTTCACCTCTAAACTCAACTTCACCAAACATTCAACTCAATGTCTGATGGGATACCCCTTCTTCAATTCCTACCAACACTTAGGAATTCTACATGATGCACAAGTTTCTTTACTAAGCTCTGAGCCCTTCTTGCACAACAAACATTGCATAACTTGGAGAACCACCAACAACCTCAATGCTTCTCGATGAACCACTACAAGGTTTCACTTGCGACTGAACCGGTCACACCATACTTCCACCCACAACATGAAATTCTCCACCTGATCTAGGGGCCTACTTAACCAAAACTTCACCACAATGCTAACCCCTGTTCATCACTTCTACTAACACCATACCATAAGTGAGCCTCTAATGATGATCTCCGAGAAAACTCTTCACCAAGAATAACTCAGTTCACCGCAACCCAATGATCTACCGGTGCTTCCAAAAATACCACACTTCTTTCCCCATGAAAACATAAGAACTACCACCATTGCCAACCCAAAAATTAGAGGTTTCATAAAATCACGACACCGATTCTCCGCTAAGGGAGAGCAAAATTTTCCACTTTATGGCTCAAGTATCAACTTGATATCACTTTACAAACTCTACAATTCAACTATTTTCAATTCACAAGTTCTATCTAAAACTTATGGGGAGTCATCGCGCTACTCCGTACTTACACACCTACCGAGTTTTTGATTTAATCTGCACCACTACACCTCAACTCTACTAAGTGTTATCCCTACATTTTTCTTCATGTTGGACTTAGTTCTGCATTAGCCTTCACATGAACTGTCCACCTTAGTGATGTTACCCAACCCACACTGCATGCTTCCCTTTTGGCTCCTCCACATTCTGAGTTCTGATCAACACTAGCCTTCTTCTCCCACAAAGTCTCTAGCAACCTGCACTGGCCTACTTACATTGCAAAAGTGCCAACCCTTGACACCTGCATGGGTCTACAACACCCTTATCACCAAACTCCATGCTGAATCCATTATAACTACGTGAATCCTTCCTCATCAACCTTTGGTCTAACTCTAAGAAAGTTCACCGCTTCATTCTTTCCACCGTGACATCAATCACTAAACTTAGACCCGATACTCTACTAGATCACTCTAATATGATGCCACCATTCGGCCTTGCACCAGTCTTCTTCTTACATGGAACAACATTGCTCCTCTTGATCCAATCACATTAGTGTCATGCCATCCGACCACCAACACATTTATTATGAATTATCTCAAGACTTAACCACCTGATCCAATTCAAACAACAACCAACTCCCACAATACTTCTATAGTTTTGCTTAGTCTACACATTACATTGGGTGCTTCAACCCGACGCTACTTGACTTGCACACACTAGTCTACTTTTGCGTTCAACACAACTCTATTCAACTTGGCCCAAATCCATTGGTGTCCCGTCCATCCGATCACTAACAACATTTATTGCATTAGATCCCTTATCTCGCCAACGTGTTCTTCAATCAACTACCTCATAATGTATATGGCTCTGCTTAGCCTGTGCATTCATTTGCACTTCAACTCGACGTTGCTTGACTTGTACACACTAGGCTACTTGTATGTTGAACACAACTTTGTTTTGCTTGGCCCAAATCCATTGGTGTCCCATCCACTCCGATCACCAACAACATTGATTACATTGGCTCCTTGTCTGCCAACTCGTTCTTCAATCAACTCCCTCAACACTATCATTGGAAGCTCTTTCACCAACTCTCCACATTGGTTTACACTCTTCTCTCCAACTCCAACTCCACCAACGCTACATATCAGTTTAACTCTGTAAGCATGCTAACTCTTAACACGTTGCATCCATTCATTCATGACGATGCCAATACCAAAGATCTCACCGAGTATTGACTCCAATGGTTCTCGGAGCTCATCTTTGATATGATATTTCATGTTGTGTATCATTGAGAAAATATATCTAAGGCTCGATAATAGTTGTTACATTATCCTCAAAGGGAGCACTACCTATAATGCTCGACACAAGTTGTCATGGGGCTAGTTGCACTATAAAATAAACTAACCCCCATGCGGCACTGAGATGCTACTTTTTTCACTTACCTTAGAGGATCAAGCTACTCTAGTAGTCCAAGACTATGCCTTACACCCACATTCCATTCCCTATGCAACTCCATCCTTGTGCACAAGTGAAATCCTTAAACACCCTTCACAACTTCTCATAAAACTACTCCGAATAACACTCACCGAATACCACATTACCACCTGCACAACCGCCAGAAATTTTAATATGCCTTTAGTCCACCTAAGGGAATGCAAAACTTCTGCCTCCTTGACCCATCACTGAACTAGCTCTCTACATCACCGTTTTATAGCCCATTATCAAACACCTAGTTACTCTACATAGTGTCACTAAATAGCACCACAAGTCCTTACTGCCATCCATCCATGAGTCTTCTTGAGTTTTCATGTCGGTCACCTATGATTGCACCATTGGGAAAAGTCCTTCTCTTGACTTCTTTTTGTGTGTGAGTCTCCAAATCACTATGACACCGCTAACTATTCTTCTATCCAAGTCCCAACACCAAAGATCCCTGTGGGGAGCACCATAATCTCTCCATCTTTGTAGACCACATCCCATCCAGGTGAGGTACTCTTCTTCCCTTAGCTCAATCTCAACATTGATCTCATCCTAATGCCATGGCCACTAACACCATCGTGCCTACTCTTCGAGACAACCATCTCGCACCCATACTACATTGACTCTTCATTCATGCCTTCTACCTTAGCTATCGAGATCTCTACACTACAACTATATCCATGATTTCCTTGTCTCACACCACGACACTACGCAATACCATGTGAACCATTCTCTAGGCCCACGTCCATGAGTCTTGGTTGCCGCTTCGCACCCATTCCATATCCACGCTTCTGTTACACCTCTAATACATCTATGTGAGCACCCAAATCATCTACACCAATTCACCTCTACAAGGTTGAGGATCTCGCCACTTCTTGGCTCACTCACATCTGAGTTACTTCTCCTCTGTTTCGACCTCCGGATCCCAGTCCCACTCCAACTCACCCCATGGTTACATTCTATATGAATTATGCTTCTTAGTGCAACCAACTTACTCACCAACCAACATCAACACTACTTGTCTCTAGGCCTCCTTGGGCTCATATTATGGCTCATCCTAATCTCCATGCATAACTTTTACTCACTAACTATCCATCAAGAGTTACATTTGTGTGGCACTCGGGAACTTCCTAGGAAGGTCACACATCTAAGTACTAATCTAGCTTGAGCATGCTTAACTCGCCTCTACTCAACTTTCCTAGCTCTTCTAAGAGCTCATGCATGTGAGGTCATAAACCCCAACCCATGTGTTTCCAACCGTCTACCTTGTACGAGAGCCATCTCACCCCTTGGATAATGCCTTGCACAATATCCTACTTAGATGGGTTCTGCCCATCCTAGGGAGGTGGTCATGCAAAGGGACCGAGGCACCCTAGTTGGGATCGAGCACCCATGGGTGCCACTCATACTAAATCTAGGTGCCCTCACTAAGGCTAAAATAAAGCAGATGTTAAAAATGGCTAGGCATATGGGTGTAATAGGTTAGGAATCAAGAAATAAAATAAACAAGATGGCCAAAAGCATGGGGCTTAATTATTACTTTCTTCACTCAAGAAACTTCTAAATACTAGTATGAGACCGGATAAATAAATGTCTAAAGTGTATGATTTTATGACTACACTACAAAATCCTACTATTAGGTCTCAAGAACTAGTCTTGAGCTATATGCACTCCATAATCTTTCATGAAATTTCAAAAAAATTCCACCACCTAGAATACTTCACTACAAACTCAAGCAACATGTTCATGCACTCACAATCATATCTCACACATATAATTTCAAACATGCATACATGTTCCTACCACCTTATTAGAAATCCTAATTAGGTTATTTATGGAATTATATCTTATGGATAAATACATCACTTTTGATCAAACCATGAGCTCAAAAAAATCATATCACAAATCACATTGTTATATGTGCCCGTATTTCACTTCTACACTATACATTTATATCAAAACAAATTTAGACCTCCATGAATGGTTTTTACCCTTTTAGGTCATTAGCAAGAGGGCACATTTGGAAGAAATTTGTCACCAATTTCTTGCACTTAGCCTATCCTAATATCTTCATGGAAATTTAGATCATATCCCATAATTTCGCCACAACTAGTCTTTCACCTTGACATCTGTAACACATGCTTGAATATACAAATATTCACAAAATATAGGTTTTCTTGTAGTTTCTCATCACACATGAAACATATAAATTCCACCAAACTAAGCTCTGAAGAATTCTTTATGTTCATGTACCATCATACTAGCCTTCCCATGGCATTTGGACACCAAACCATTCATATTTTTTCCATCACTCTCAAACAACGGTTTTAAGAGGGTTTATATCCACTAATCTTCTTAAAATGGTTCATATAAGTATGATGAGCAAATGAACCCATTTCACTTGAACATTTTTATTATCTCCAAGCCCTATGATTTAAAAATACATGGGTCCCCATGCAAATTACAAACATGTTGGTAAGTACTTGAAGTTGACCATCAAGTTCATAATGGTAGTTTTGAGAGCTCGTTATAGTAAAATACAAGTTTTCCTCCTCCCTCATTTGACTTCTGACTTGAAAATTTATATACACCTATGGGATGACCTCCTCGTGATTTGCAATTCACATTCATTCTTATTTACCTCTAAAACTCACCATGTAACTTGGTTTTCCCATGCTTTATTGCTTTTTCTTTGAAGACTTACTTTTAAGAAAATGAATATGCATTATGCATCTGAACCACGAAATTTTAGACCTTACACCCATGTTATGGAATGTGAAAAAATCTTAACATTCTCATATAGGTCTTATCTATTTCATACCCCATTCTTCCGTACCATTTGCTTGCAGTAGGTCTAGGAATAGCTCTAGATTGGCTTTCTTCAAAGCATGCTTCACATAACTTAACATGCTCTCCATATTGAAAACTCACTAACAAATTTAACACCTCACTTTTCATATGCTATACCTTATAGCACCTTCATACAACCTCAGGAGCTTGTACACAAAAATTTACTTTCTTAAACCATGCATCGAAAACATCCACCGACTCCTATAAACGATGGCACTTAACCAATTCAACACTTTATGACACAAAATCATTACACTACTAATCAACCTTCATGTTTCTTAATGATTGACACCTCAAGCTAAATCATATGCCACTTGGAAATTATTTCCATCAATACACCTTGACATCGATTACAACACCAATTACACTATGTCCAATAATATTCTCCTTTATCATTGATGAAAACCACTCATGGAAGTAACATCAAGAATCAATATTCTTGTTTCTGATTACACTCTCCCCATTTGACATTAATGACAAAACATCTTATAATAACTTGATGTGTAAATAACATAAACAATGCCTAAACTGATGTGAACAAGTTCCCATTTTGTTTGTATTCACCTTCTTGAATTCAAAAATGCTACATCTCCTATACCTAGTTTTAAAAATACATAAGATTCCCTCTAAGTAAATAGATACCTCATTTTGACTTCTCAAAGTAGCTTAAGACTATCTCGTTGGATCTGAAACTCTAAGAAATGTACTTTTTATTTACCTTTGAATTTATTAACGTATATGACTGTAACCATCTCCCATAAATAGGATGCATCTTGGACTACATCTCATAAAACAACATCAAACCTACTTCATACCTCTTTTTCACTATTTCAAGCCATGGAACTTACTCCCCGATCATGCTCTTTAAACCCTCGGAGACATAGTGGAATAGGTGTTTCTTCTTCACTTCGCACAATTTTTCTCATCCTAAGCCCAAAAGGTGCCTCACAACTCATATTAATTATTAAAGCACTCAGTGTAAAAAAATCATAACATCCATTTTCCTTATACTATCTTGAAATTCTATTCATCCATCGAAACACACCTTTTGATCATCAAAAATATGTTAGTTCTACACAATCTTCTCACCGTCCTTAGAATTTAATGTAATACTTTGAAGCGTAACCTATAGAGAATACCTTGAATCATATATGAAATTCATTCATTAAACATCATGAAAATTCATACCTATATCGGCAGCTCTTCAAATTTTATCATCATACTAAACTTTTTACACCTTTGATCATACTTACCTCATTTTGAGTTCTCACCATCTCAAGACTATATTTTGGATATGAACCTCTAAGAATCATACTTTTTTCTTTACCTTTGAATTTCTTAATGTACATGACTGTAACCATCTTCCGTAAATACGATGCATCTTGGACTACATCTCATGGAAACAACATCAAACCTACTTCATACCTCTTTTGTCACTATTTCAAGCCATGGAACTTACTCCCCCTTAGATCATGATCTTTATACCCTTGGAGACATAGTGGAATAGGTAGTTCTACTTCACTCCACACAAATTTTCTCATCCTAAGCCCAAAAGGTGACTCACAATTCATAACAATTATTAAAGTAGTTAGTGGAAAAAAATATAACATCTATTTTCCTTATACTATCTTGACACTCTATTCATCAATTGAAACTCACCTTTTGATCATCAAAAATATTTTAGTCCTACAAAATCTTCTCACTTTCCTTAGCAATTAATCTAAGATTGAAGCATAACCTATAGAGAATACATTGAATCATATATGAAACTCATTCGTTAAACATCATGCAAATTCATACCTATATTGGAATCTCTTCATCTTTGATCATCATATTAAACCTTTTTCCACCTTTTACTTTCTTATGATGGAAACTACCCTTGACCCTTGTTTTCTTCTCATGAATACCTAATGGAATAGGATTGTTTCATCTAGTTTACACTTCTTATCCTTTCAAACTCATATACCACTCTTATCCCTAAAGGACTACTTGAACACATACTTTAAGAAACCTATAAATCATTGATATGTCAAAAAGTCATCATCCTTCAACTAACATGAAAATGTGTCCATGAAGCAAATGGAGACAATCCTTTCAAATGGATACATTTAGTAATTTCAAACACCCATCTCCTCATGGGACATGTCACCATACTTAAGAATCCATATCCTTTATTCCTATGCCTTTATATCTCAATCATCCACCTGGTAGTCTTCATGTGTTGATAGAAATAGTTCGTGAGGTTATTCAATAAAAAAGGATTATTTGACAAGTAGGCTAATCATGACTACAAAAAGTTGCTTTAGGTTATTACTTTTCTTTGTCAATATGGTAAGAGCTTAAATATGCCTTCCTCTCATAGCTATTCTTCCTTTATTTACAATATCTTGTAATATTCCCAACATGATTACAATTGAAGAAAAGAACAATATTCTTACTTTTATCTTTCCAATTATGACTAGGTGGCTGATGATGATATTATCTAGAAGTATGACCCTTATTGACGTAGTTATATCATTTATTATCACTTCACTAATAGTTATCGTCATTTATAAAATTTCTCCATGGATAACCATTTTTGAATCCCCTTTTACATTCCCTTTCTCTATGACTAAAAATGTTTCATCAGTACTAATAACCATAAAACATACTTGAGAACCTCATTGCATTACGTTGTCAAATGACATTCTTGTGAACCTTGATATCCTCCTTGTATTTGGAAGGTCCTTGAATTGGCTCAACATGATTCTCTTCCTTATTTTTTTATTCCTTCAATCCAAAACCATATTTTTCACATCTTTGACTATTCAAAACTCATCAACACCGCTAGTTCTCTTCTTAAGTATTGGGTAGATCTTCACCATGCTAAAGTTTAGTTCTAGCTCCAATTTAAGGTCTCCAACTTTTTAGTCATCTTGGAACAATCCCCTTTCTAGATTCTAGACTTGTTGTGGTCAGGTCAAGATGATCTTCAAGCTCCTTGTTTATTTCTTTATACTCTTTTTCCTCTTTTCTTAGTATTTGTTCTAGAAAATGAAGCCGAAAAATTTAAGAATTTCACTCATGTCACAAAGTGTTTATTGAATGAAAGAGTGTTTTCAGTTCAATATAAGTATGAAGATGCAATATTGGCCTCTCTCCTTCTTCTGAAACCATATGGAGCCATCATGAAAGCATAATATCATTAGATAATTATCTTTAATCTTTAGAGTTTTGAATTCAACCCATTCTTCCATGATGGTACATACTTCTCCAAACCCTTTATGAGGTAAGTGTACATTCTTCCACATCATTTTTAAATTTACCTTTCTAATAATATAGTTTCCTATCTATTGTGTGTTTTTTTCCTCTTTTGGAGTGTTGCCCTTTTGTTGGTGTGTTTTTTTTTGTTGTGTTTTTAGTGATGAAATGACTCAATAGGCCCAATGGGTAAATTAACTATTACATGCATCATCTTGAAATTTTTGAGTTCCTATTTTTCATGTACTCAATGTATTTGATAAATAATAAGTCCCCAAAGATAGATATATCTATTGTCATGCAATTTTTTAACATGATCATTTTGAAATTGTTTTCATGAAAACAAGGACCTCACTCAAAATCCCTCTCTCGGCCAATGCAAACCTATCCTCCTACTAACTAATTTACTATGTTAACCTAATATTGAGTAATATGAATGTAATAATGTTATTTTAAAGTTTTTTTCATGTGCATGGAATTGATTCATGGATTCATTTAAAACCAAATAAGAAATTACTCTCGCAGGCTCAAAATGGCATATTTTACTGATTTTTTCACACTCGGTTAACATGCCTCTAATATTAATGTTGAGGCCCAAATAAACTATGAGTTTTGAATATTATATATGAGATAAAAATAATTTCTTTAGGAATTTTAAGGAAATATTTTGAAGTTTAGGGACAAACTATGCAAAGTGGGTTTTTCAGTGTAAGGAATAAGTGGTCAAAATCGGAACCTAAACTTCGTAAATTGATTTTTAGAGCTCCGTAAAGATTTAGGGGGAAATAAAATAGGAATTTTAAATATGTATAAATAACCTACATGGTGGAGTCCTCACATATTTCACAATACCTAATGTTTTTTCAAGAAAAATCAATCTTGGCAGACACACCCTATTGTCTCAAACAAAAATGAGCCAATTTTTGAAGATTCAAGAAGAGTTAAAGTTTCAAACCTATATCATAGTTATTAAAATTTTATTTGTAGTCAAAATAATATTTATTTTCATGTGAAAACACCATCTCGAGCTCCGAGAATTGGGTGTTCAATTTTTCACTTGTTCAAACATGTTTCTCATAAATACCCATATTTTTAAATGACACATGTCACCTTCTAGCTTCATGGTGAAATTTGTTTGTACCTTTTTCCCTTTCTCAAGGGGAAATAAAGGAAATATTTATTTTACCCATATCATCTATCCTCTCTAGTCTTCCATATGATCCAAATCAGCCCCACGGAGTGCTAATCAGGCTAAACTCATCTCCCTCTCCTTGCACCACGTAGTGACACTTGTCATCAATTGGTCATGACACATTTCATTTTCCCCATTCCTAAGGGGGAATTGGGGAGAAATTTTTCTTCCTCATTTTATCCCCTACCTAGGTTCTCTATGTGACTCTTTTGTAGCTCCAAGGTGCCAAGGCATGTTTTTTCCATATCTCTCATCTTGTACCTCGTAGTAACACTTGTCATGATATGATTAGGGAACATTTTATTTTTACTCTTTTATCCATTAATAATGTCATTAATGGGACATAAAAATTCACACCATACTCAATCCTATAAATCCTATTTTTAAATTATATGTTGTTTGTAGACCCATGAACAAAAAATAGCTACCAAGTAACTTAAAAACAAAGTAACTTTCTTCCAAGATCATTTTTATTGAAAATTTAAACCTTGATGCCATTTTTTATCACATTAAATATAAAAAAACATTAAATCACTGAATTTTATCAGTCAAACATGTTCTAGGCCAGCCACAACTATGAAAACATAGCTTTTCTCATGACTCCTTACTCAAAATTATTTGCATGAAGATTTTCACTAATTTTTCTATTCTCGACTTTGTTGTGATCACTAAAGCTTAAATCCTCCTTTAATGTATTACATCACATAACATAAGACCTTAAAACCTCCATCCAAAAATTTTCCTTTTTGATTTGCAAGAGTACTACGGTGTGGATCAAGATCAAAATTGGAGATTTAGATAACGGTGTAGAGCTAAATGCAACAATTGTGTTTTTGATGTAAAGTGATGCTAGAATGAGTAGAAATATATAAAATTTAATTCTAAAAATAGTATACATCTCGTAATTGTAAGCTCTATTTACTCATAACATGTAGAAATGATGTGGAACAACAAGAAAGGCAAATTGGCAATTTTTCCAAAATATCGGTTCGTAGTAAATACAACCTTATAAAAGTATTAAGTTGTTAAAATTCATACAACATAATCAATGGAGGTTATTCGAGTGTTCTTAAAGCCTTAGAGAATCAAATTAAAGGAAAAAAAAATTCCTTAAATAGCAGCTCCTAGTACCACCTATCATAACTAGAAAGTTTTAGTTTTCAAAGGCAAAAAGTTATAGTTATCCTTATTTCCACTCATCTCACTGATTTTTTCATCCTAAAATGATTCTAATGTGCTTACATATCTCAAAAAAATAAATAAAACCTCCACGAGGATCCTAAAACATCATTGTGATGATAATCATTTCAAGGAACAAGACAACACATATCGAGGCACAACAGTGAAAGTCAGAATGACCACATTTTACAAACACATATACAAAAGTAAATATACCATAATAATGAATTTTTTTACTTACATTGTAGTACGCATGATAGTATAAGAGATCACTTAGGACTACACACAACACATGATACATTTTTCATGAATATTAACGCACATAGATAACATCAAAACTCATGATGCACATCAAGGCCATTTTTTTAAATGACAAGGCACAACATAATGATTCAACTACAATATAAACCTATAGATAGGGTCTTTCCATGACATGATACTTTTAGGGTTATACAATTATTATAATCAAGTTTCAATTTTTAACTTAAGTTCTAGAAAGGCTCATAATATGTGAATCATACATTCCTTTTTCCTTTTTCTAGATTTGGACTCTATATTGTTTAACATTTAACTTACGGTGTATCTCATTTAATAAGAATCATGATTATATTAATTATTGTGATTACTTATTTAATACACTCGTTTGTTATTATGGTATTTATTTACACACAATTCAACTAGGTATTATCCCTAGTATTCACTCCTAAGGGCATGTATCTTGGTCTTGTATCATACCTTAGTTATGCAACAAAAAAAGTGTAAGTCCAATTGAGGTAAAGTTCAGTAATTTTTACTTAACGATTTAGGGTCACATTTCTTTCATTCATTTAGAATCAAATCATTGATTTAGTACACATTAAATATTATATGAATTAGGTTCTTTACCCATAGTAACAGTGTTTAATCATGTTATAAGGAAGATCATGTTTCAATATACCTGAGGGATAACATATCATGCTTACGCTCCCCAAGGCCAAACGTCAATTATATTTTTACTGTAGTTATGCTCCAATAATGAATTAAGTATTCAAAGCCTCTTAACATTACAACATACTTCCTTATTTTTATTCTTGATTAGGTTTCCTTAGTGTAGTTTTACGTCCAACTTAAGAAGGTTTTCCCTAACTAGGTTAATATTCCTTTTGTAATGAATAAAGTAACCTATTTGCTAATAGGGCATCATAATCCTCTTGAGACCACTACTCCTTTCCCTAGTGGGGTTTATCTCTAAAAACATGCTCACAATTCACATCATACACCCATTACATAATAGGACAAGTGGGAGAGCAAGATGGAGTAGTTCATCATTTTAATGGGTTAAGGTTCACATTATAGTTTACACAATGTGGGTCTCACTTCTCACCACAAGATGGTTTAAACATGATATGAGAATGAACTAAATTTCACCTTTCTCCAAAGACATCATCTAATGGTTACGTTTTCACAAACTAATTATACACTAAATGTTGTTAAGTTTCACAATTAACTCTAATACTGCATCATAGAACCCAAACGATAATTGAGATTGGGTATCGAGTTCATTAATGATCCCAACTCTTAAAGGTGACTTCCAAGGCTAGTTGGAAATATTCACCACTCAACATGTGTGTTGGTCTAAGAGGATTTTACACTATGTTTAATGTAGGTTTCCCAAGGAGTACTACTTAAGAGAACACATTCTCCTTACTACACACACGATTACCAATCCTAGAAGGGGACCAGATACGCAACATAAATTTTCACCAGTTGTTTCTATCCATTGGGTTCACAACGATGTCAGTAAGCATATAGGCTATGACAAAAACTCATACTTGGGATCTTATTTACCTAAGATAGAAGGTGTCATTGAGTGTAAAGATTAAGTTCATTATAAGGTCTTAGTTTTCTATGTTGAAAGGAAACACACAAGAAGGATAGTTATACAAGAAGTTTAAAATAGGGTGGTTTTTTTCATTTAGATATCTTTATTACATTTTTAAGGTAAGAAATGTAACAAACCAATTATTTAATAGCTTATAGTGCATTCCAGGTGTGCAACTCCACAATAAACTTAGTATCACATTGCGGGTTCATGCTCTAGAACCTCTCGTGATGATTGGAGTTAAGGTGGTTTTGCATGGTGGTGGTGGTGGCTATTGGAAGAGTAATGTGATATATGTTGAATTGTGAAAAACATTGTAATTATGATTTTATGAACTCACATATTGTGTATGTCACTTAGTGTTTATTTGTTATCATGTTGATGTGCTTGTGATGAGATTATTTTCTCTCCTTTTCATGGATTCTATGAAAAGTTCATGTGTGATATACCACCTTGTTGTGTGTTAAAAGAATGTCATTTTGGATTGCAGAGTGTTGGAGTATTTTTGAATTATGTGATATGAAGGTGTATTTATGTATTGTAGTACAAAATTGGTGTAAACCGAATTAACTTATATCATGATGTCGACACCTCGTTGTATTCATGTGTGTAAAATGTGGGCATTACAAAAGTGAAGAAAATTGTAAGGATAGAAAAGAAGTTGAAGATGGTTAAGAGATTATTATAAATTCAATTCATTAATAGGATGGTCCTCATAAGCATGATGAGAATGATTAGTCATGAGTAAGGAAATATTTCATTTCAGGAAATGCATACCTAGTTTAGTGTTTATAAACACTTGATTCATTCTTGATAAGGATCTCATATCTTGTAATTTAGTGGAGGTGGAGTTTATAGTACTTCATGAAACTATGTACGACAAGAAAATGGAGGTCAATTTCTGTTCATGGATCATTTCATCATGAGGAGTAATTGAGAAATGTCTGAGTACTATAATCATGCTTCAACCTAAGTGGCATCTCAATCAAGGAAGTGAGTTGTGAAGTATGAACGGATGTAATCATGATCAAAATAAAATCAAATATTTATGAATAAAAATGATGAGAATATCCCCAAAAATCAAGTTAAATTGAGAAAAAATTCTATCAAGGAACTCAAAATCATCATGCGCAAATAATCAAGGAATTACCTCATTCTATTCCTACTAGTGGCCACTTCTCATGAATCTTGTTTCGATGCATTCCTCTATCCGCAATGTGGTTTTCTATTTTAGGAGTCAAATTTAATCATGAAGAGGTTTTTACATCATATTGCTTGTTTGTGAACACTAATGTGAAGTGATAAAGCCTAAGGATCAAGAGGGTGATCCTCACTCTCATTTTTATATCAAGAGGGAATCATCATAAGTAGTACCCGAGTCATCTCGAGGCTCACATCGGGAGGTCTCACAATAGAGTTCCTAAACACTCATTCGATAGATTGAAATTTCTATGAATCTTATAGAAGGAGGATATTGTGATCAAAATTCTTTGAATCTGCAAGCTCTTCATCAATAATAGACCATTCAAGCCTTTCTCTTTCTCTCCCTCCCTCTCTCTCCATACTATAATTTTCGATCGAGAATGTAATTATTAATATTTTTCATATGCACTTAAGTGACAATATAATATTTGTAAAATTTATAAGTACTCTCTCAAATGATAAGATACTTAATTTATCTCTTTTAAGGGAAATCATAATTTCACAAGTGGAATAAGAACACTAAAGGTCATGTGGGGGCTTATCCAATCCAAATATTCTTAAAATTTATTATTTCTCTAGCAATAGTGAATTGTTTTAAGATGTTGAGCTTGGTACCACTAGTACACAAGAAATAAAATCTACAATCCTTTAATTTCCTTTGTTTATGCTTTCCTCTCTTTTCTCTCTATTCTCGCAACTTTCAAGCAGAGTGATCTTGAATAACCAAGTAGAACTTTGTGTCCTTGATATATTAATCTAAGGAATTGTGTGTCTCTAATTTGTTGGTATTGCTAATTGATTACATTGTTGCTTTCCTATAATTCAATTTGAACTTGATCTTATTATTGTGTTTGAAATCTACTAGTGCCTACACAAAACAATAACTATGTCTTTCCTAATTCTACTCATTTATCCTCGTCACCGAAAATTCCTCTCTTTTAATCTATACAAGAACTTTTCCATAGGATTAGTGAAGTGTTGCTTTGTGATCCCTGACCTATTTGGCCACCCCAAAACATTTATATAGAATTAGGATAGTTTACATTCAACAATGCAATCTTTTTCATAAACAAGAAGAAGGGGATTAGCCCCGTGACCGTTGGTGAAACACATAATTTGCTACCTAGGGAATTTTTTTCACCAATAAATTTTTAGAGTGTAAACAAAAGGTAATAATTAAATCATTTTTTGTCTATCTTTAAATTAAATCCACTATTCACTTTCAATATTTTAAAATATACATTAAATTAATATGAATAAAACCTATACTCTAACGACCATAAAAATTGTCCGCACGAGACCCAAGAACAACCTAGGGTTAGCTAGAAAAATTATGGAATAATTTTTTTTTTTAAAAGCATGCCCACAATTTTTTTCGAAAATGACAGTTGCCACATTAATGTCTCTAAGGCGATGAATTTAATAAATAATTTTCCATGATAACACAATATTTAAAATCTACATTATACTTTAATACATTGATTTGACTAAGCATGTTTAATCTCCCTAAGGATTATTTAAATAATAAATTAATTCCTACTAAAGTTGAATATTCCCCCATGGGGTGTCAAGGGTAAAAGTGGCCAATGAAATTAAATCCCAAGGTTATTTAATTTCTACAATGTTGAAACAACTAGCAAGGTCCCTTATTAAATGTTGGGTTAGGATAATGAACACTTCCCTTACCCCATAAAGTGACCCCTTAAAAGTCAACCCATGTTTTAAAATTAAAACATTTAAATTAAAAAGGGTAATTTTCACTTACCCACTCTCCACCTACTTTTTGTAGGGATGAATCTCATCCCTAAGATGGATTATATTTGGACACTTGTTTAGGAAAAAGGAAATCTAACCCTAAAGTATGCTTATGAAATCTTGTTTCTCTCTTCTTTGGTTCATTATTTTCTTTTTTGTTTTGCAGATTGTTGGAGGAGGAAAGGAAGCCATTAGAGGCTCTCTTAAGATTTTGGAGGAATGAACATGCTTCTCTTTTTTTTTGTCTTATATTTTGTTTACACCCTCTCCTAGGGTTTCAATGGATTCATATATTTTATTTATCCCATTTTGTTGGGTTTTCCCAAATGGGTTTCTAGGTATTTTTCTATTTTATTGATATAGCTAGTTTTAATTTATATTCTCATTTGGGTATCAAACAATATATATATATATATATATATATATATATATATATATATATATATACACACACACACACACACTTAAGTATATATTCATTTATTTATTATATATATATATTATATAAAATGAGTTGAGAAGGGTCACCCCGCCCACCGTATAAGGTAAAACGCAGGCTCCAAACAAAACCACTAAGCATAGTATTATATGTTGTCCTCATTTATTATATGTGGATTAAAGTATTTTGGGGGCGAGGAGGTTGGCGACCCCAACCCCCACCCCATTTCACCGACCCTCCACATTCCAAATCCATTACTTACAATGTGGCCATAGCCCCAAGGCATTTAAAATTAATTTAAACCATTTTAAATTCTTTCTTTTATCAAATACAATTACACACTTATATATATATATATATATATATATATATATATATATATATATATATATATATATATATATATATATATATATATATATATATATATATATATATATATATTATAACATTAGTAATATATATAATAATGTTATTATTATTATTGTTATAATAATAATGCTTAGGAAATTAGTAATATAAACATAGTAAAAATAATGAATATTATTAGCCCTTTAAGGGTTACAATACATTAGTTTTAACATCATTATCCAAGTAGTAAAATTTATATAGTTATTGGGGTCAGCAAATTTTAGTTATAAATTGAAATGTCTTTATAAAAGTTGGGTAGTATTATTTTTTTAAACAAGACACATGAGAAAATAGAAAGTAAAATTTTACTTATTGCTATATCAAGATTATAATGAGTTTATAAGATAAGTTGCAATATCATAATATTAATCTTACATAATCCAAGAGGCCAAAGCCTAAGATGTAAATGGTAGTTTCTTCTCTCCACTAGATTTAGGAATTTAACTATTTGATTGACCAAAGAAAATAAATTTAACATTTAAGTACTTCCATCCACTTGAATAAATTTTAACTTTCTTTCAACTACTATAAGAAAATAACAAATGTAACTTTTCACAACTTTATAAATTGCATGGAATACAATGGAGATACTATTTCTCAATGCAAATTTCCAACACACTTTTACTATCCAAACTTGCTTCACTAAAGAGTCTTTCCTTTCCACATACATCACAACTATGATAATAAAAATCAATACAACTTTCCTTCAAAGGATTAATACAACATCTTCCACTTAAAGTGGGAAAAATTTACAAAAATGAAAGCTAAAAGGAATAAAATATTACAAGTCTATTTCTTGAGGACTCCAACACATCTCCATGCTTCACATCAGCAATAAGAAAGATCCACCATGCTTCATTTGGTCACAACAAAAAGGGGGGAGAGGCAACACTCTCCACCCAACCAAGAATTCCAATGAGGAGGAGAATCCATCCTCCTCATTGGCCCCCAAGCCTAACCACATTACAATGAAGAATGGATTCAACTCATGGCAACAAAAAAATCTTCCACAACACAATACAAGATTTAAAAACCATAGTAAAATCTAAACAATACAACTAAAATCAGAAGAAGGGAAAACAACAAAATACACAAGCCTTCAACATGCAAAATGCAAAGGAGTAAGATCTATGGGGAAGCCACATATAACTCCCAATGGGAAATGGGTGCCCACCTTAAAACCTCCATTACAAATCTCAAATCCCCTACATAATCTTATGTCTCCCTCAAGTGCCTCTGATGCCTCCGACATACTCTTATGTCTCCCTCATTCTCTTATGCCTCCCTCATAAAAGAACAAGTAAGAAATGCAAGCATTCCTTGTCCAAGGTGGGGCACCCAACTTAAGATCCTTCTAAACAATGAAATAATTCTTATGCCTCCGTACATGAATTCTCCCCACATTCCCCTCCTACACCACACTTAGTCAATCTACCCAAGCACCCAACAAGAATTCCAAACACTCAACAAAAATAAGAACACAAAGAAAAAATAAAGGAATGATATAAACAAAAGTAAAGCTCCTACCTTTCCATAGTAGAGCTTGTTCCAAGAGTCAAACTCCAAGATCCTTCAAACCCAAGAAATCACTAACAAGCTCTCACAATCCCACAAGCTTTCCAAAATCCTCTAACTCCAAGAAATGAAAGAGAAAAAATGAATTAAGTAACCCGCAAACAAGAAAAAGAACTTTAATAAATTGAAAAGGGAGAGAGGAGGCTGAGGTGGCTCCATGTAGGATTCCACATCACTCATCCTTAACTCCACCTCACAAGTAAAACTTAAAACTCCAAAGGACAATTAATAACTTGTTGAAGAAAAAACATTTTACTTACACACACAATCTAAGCCCACACCCCTTAAGGACTAAAAGTAATTACATGTAAGAAGGTGTAATGAAAACTTACAATTTGTCTTCCCAAAATACATAATGGGGTCTAATTTTTAACTTGTCCCATAAGCTTTCAAAATTGGCCCTGAAGGCCAAATTCAAATTTTCATGAGGGGGTAGAGTGTACAACACCCAAGGTCACAAGCACTCAATCTTACAACACAAAGCCCAAGAGCCATCTAGTCTAATAAATAAAAACTTTTTGTCACATACACAATTAGTTAATAACAAGATTAATTAACTTAAATGGGACACTAAAACCCATTAAGATAAAACGAAAGAATATATCATTTTCTAAATAATTAAAACAAGGAAATTACATCACTAAAAATAACATACTACATTAAGTAAAGGAAACTAAACAAAATACAACACATAACCCCTTGGTCACAATTTCCCCTAACAATAATTTAAACACACACACACACACACACACAAACACATGTTGTCATGGTAACCCTTGTTGAATGCACCTAGAATTCTTATATGACTGGTTTCCAATCCCCCTGATGATTGTTGTGAGATGTTTACCTGCAAAACACATAACACCTCCTTTAGCCTCATGCCCGCATCAAAAACATCTAAGATAAAATATACAATATAAATCCACAATCATCTATATATGAATCGAATATAATATAGGAAAATACAATATTATTTACAATTTCTAGCAACATTTCTATTCTACATCTCATCCATGTCAAAATGATCACAACATTAGTTCAATTATCAAAGCCTACTCAGTGTGACAAAATATCACATGTCTGAAATATGTATATATATTAACATCATATTAACATCAATATAAAATGTCTCTAATAATCCACATACATCATATATGAATTGAAATCAACAACAATCCATGATCTCTAACATCTAACATCATGCCAAATCAAAAGCTACAATAATATCTATAAGTATAGTCGACAATATCATAATCAATTAAAAAAAGGTGTCCAAGGGAAGTAGAGACTACATTCCCCTACCCTTAGACTAGACTTGCTCTTGGAAGTCACTGGAACATGTGTGGAAATTGAACTCATAGAAATGTAGGATCCTCCCATATAGCCATAATCTCATCATACTTATCCCACTGCACTCGAACCTACTCAATGTCTCTACCTCGAAGGCCCAGGGTTGTGCACTCTAAAATGTAGATGGGCTCCACCATCCCACCTCGCCCGATCTTGCACCTACAATGAGGTCCAATCCAACACATGAGAAGGATCTGAAATATATCTCTTAAGTATTGAAACATGAAATACAACATGTACATGAGACAAGCTAGGTGGCAACACTAGACGCTAAGCCAAAGGGTTGATACGCTCCAAGATCTCAAAGGGACCCACGAATCTAGGAGCTAACTTAGAACCTTTTCCATAAAAATAGGTCTATTATGTGGTCTTACCCAAAAAAACACCTTCGTGCCCACCTCAAAACTATGACTTTTCCTATACTGATCCGCATACTTCTACATGTCTTGTGCTTCCTACAATATTTGTCTAATCATAACCATGTGTTGCTCCATGTCTTGCAATAAATCGACTTAAGAGAAACCCTGTCCTCTAACCTAGCCCAACTAAGAGGTGTCGTACACTCTCTCGTCATATAGTTCATGAAAAGGACCCATGCCTATCGTGTTGATGTGTGCTATTTTCCACATAATTAGGTGAGTCATCTCACTTAGGTGAGATCATAGGTCCATGTGTCATTTAGGGGTCATTATGAGATTCCCTTACATGTCGGTGAGACAAAGGCGTTAGTGCATCATATGCATCATTGGGAGTTACACTTCTATTTTGGGAATGTAACTTCCCCTCTCTACTCAAGTTGTCATGATTATAGCACTCAAGTTACTCAACACCTCCTATATGTACACCCCATTTGATATAGGAGATAGAGGAGAGTTTTATGACTTAACCAGGTTCTACCCATTTGATAAATATTTACATGCACATTCGGTTGATGCTCGCTCCTCTCGAGATCTCTTCACGCTACCATTTGTATGTCTCTGTTACGTGTACGTCGTACCTCGTAATCCTTGCTTGCGGGTGTTGAACCCTCTTTCATGGTATCAGAGGTACACAACTTGCCATCACACCAAAAGCTTGAACTGATGGTGGAGAGGGATCTCATTGTGTTAATCAGTTGCTACGCCAATACCCTCTTGCACGATGGAGCTGGGTATACACCCAATCAGGCCCAACAACATTAGGAGGAAGTGACACTGGGAATTTCTGGGAGGTCACCCATCCCAGAACTACTCTGGGGCTAGTGCCCTTAATTGGTTGGTATCAGAGATGCATGACTTGTCGTCACACCAAAAGCTTGAATTGATGGTGGAGAGGGATCTCATCGTGCTTAATTAGATGCTTGCGCCAACACACCCCCGCACAATGAAGCTTGATGCAACCACATGAGCTCTGGGCCCACCACATATACTTTTTTAATCTTGAGCTCTCATATGCATGCACATTGCTTTACAAATCTTGCTTGCTTTAATCTCACAACTCCTACACTTTGGTGAAGTGTAACTATTCGATGCACATGAATTCCTTCTAGGTCTTCGTCCTACACTCCTTTCATGGTATCGAGTGAATCTTGTGGATCCGTGCACTCATCGGCATTTCTATGCATGTTTTCTAGCTTCTGGTGTGATATATAGATCTCCTTCAGTGTGTCGTAATGGATATTCCATTTGTGCTCTTCTTACATTGATTCAGGTGTTTATACTTCCGTTTACATTTGATCGCGGTTTGTTTGGCCATGTTCATGTTTCTCGGTGTCTTCTCGGTCTAGTCATTTCCTTTCTTGCATATGCTCATATTTGCATTCTCTACATCAAGTTATGCTATGGAATCTTCGACGGTTCATTTTTTCAAGCTCCTCGGGCCTTGTCTATAACTCGGTGTTTGGTTTTGGTCTTTTGTCAGCCTCACTCCGTCGTTGTGCATCAATTTCACCATCAGACAATGCTTTCTCTTTGCTTTGTGCACCAAGAGCTCGTACTCAACCTTGCCTTGTTCTCACATTGGTTAGAAAGCTCCCTTCTTGCTGGCTATGAATGTCTAGACGGATCCTTGCATGGAACACCAACAAACTGCCAAACTGCATTTTTTTTTCTTTGGAAAAACATTTTTGCACTCTTCTCTAGGTCATTGGTCCTTGCTCCAGCCACTTGCACACATCTCAGGCATCTCAGGCACGTAGCTCCTTCCAACCTGGCACTTGGTGCATCTCCAACCGCTCCTCCAATAGCTTAGCATGTTTCAACACTACAATCGATGGGTTTTTGGGCATTTTTGGGCATTTTTTTAGCATTTTGGGTCTTCAAATGGCTCCTCCAGCTTGTGAAAACCTGCAACACCTGCTCCCAAAGACCTCCAAAGAACCGTTCTACACATCTCCAGCAACTTGCAACCTACAATGTCATATTCAACGGCTTAGTGTTTACTTAAAACGTTTTCGGGCTTTTTTTTTTTTGGCGTTTTTGAGCATTTTTGGGCATTTTGGGTCTTCAAACAGCTCCTCTCGCTTGTGTAGACCTGCCACACTTCCCTCAAAGACTGAAAAGACTTCTGGGCACGTGGCAAGCACCTCCCACCTGCATTCTAGTCAGCACAGCTGCAAAACAACGGTTACACCAAGTAGAAGTGGGACGTGGCATCTCCTTGCTATCTAGCTCCTTATGTGGCCTTGACCACTTCAAACATGGGTCCACCTCCTTTTTTAATGTTTTAAGGTGGTTAAATAAAAAACATTTCATTTCATGGCATGTAATAATCATTTAGGTTGTTTTTGGCTTGTAATTTAATCCCCTCCTACGAGTGTCGAAGACGGAGGGCGAGGTCCGGGGTTGGCAGGAGGCTAATCCCCCCTTGCAAACAAAACAAACCCTACCTAAAATTTTATGCCATTTCCAATGAGTACCCACATGATACCCTTTGCACCCATCTCATGTACCTTTTTAATGCATTTGCAACATCTACTTCATTTTTCCATCAGTTGTGGGAATCAATTTAATGCGATAACATTTGACTCACTACTTGTTTTTGAGCACTTGCTCAAATTTGCATGATTTTTTTCATGCGTGATGGCATTGCCAATTTTTTAAATGCACTACTTTTATAAAGTTCCACATTTTGGGGGGGTTGCTTGTACTCTTGGGCCTACACACGTAGACGCATTATCACCGAGTCCGACGTCTTGCTTTCGTGCACCTTGCATCTTGCATTTTTTCATCATGGAGAGTGCTCTTTCTAGACTTGAGCATCATAGGATTTCCTTACAACCTCCGCCACTTCTCACCAGGAGAGAGAACTATTCAGCTTGGCATGCTTCCATGGAATGTTACTTCACCCACGAGGGTCTTTTACCCTTCTTGCTTGGGCCAGTTCCTCGCACTCAGTGATCATCATCATCTAGAGGACTTCCTTGACACTTGTGACCATGTCTTTGGTCACATGATGATGCATGTCTCCAGATCTCTCTGGTTTCACGTGGCACAATCAAATCCACCTCACCATGTCTAGAGCATTCTTCAGTCCCTCTATGGAGACCCTTCACATACTGCTGCCATTGTTGTTGTTGCTTGATTCAGTTGTCTCCTCTTCTTCATGTGATGACAGTTCCATTGACATAGACTCACTTGATTCTACTTCTGATGACGAGGATTGTGCACCCTATTCTGATGTTGAGAGTACTACAGAGGACTCTTCTCCTCTTTCTCTCACTATTCCAGACATTGTTGTCACCCCCACATCTCATCAGATATCGAGTAGTCTTCTACTCAGCCTCATACCATCATCACACCCACCTCCTTTCCACCTTCGGTGTGTGAGGCTTCTTACACTCCTCTACCTTCATTACATGAATCCTACCTATCTCGACATTTCTCTTCTATTTGTTGAGCCCCCTCATTAGGATGAGTATCTACTTGACCTTAGTCATCTTTTCACAGTACACTTGTGATGCACTACAGGTCCCTCATCCATCTACAGGTGTTTTAGAGGAGTTCATCATCTCTATTATTGGGAGTGCCCCTTCCGGAATCATGTCACTTCCACATTTCCAGAGACCTTCATTGATCCACCCTCAGCTGTGGATCCCTTTTCTGTTGTGGAGGATGTTTTGTTCCCTTCACATCACTTGGACATCCTTTCTGTGGGTGTTCCTCTTTTTCACTCTAACAGTTCTACGCATGTGGCATTACCTTGATTCCTTGGCACTCACTCGCTAGACCTATGTCACACTTCCATGCACTAGACTCAGAGTTCTTCATGTTGTTGCCTTCAGTTTCCTTTGTGGAGTGGGCAGACTTCCAACACGTCATTTTTGTCCTTCCTAAAGTCAGGCACATAGTTCGTTGCGGGTGGCTCTTCTTCAGTCCAGAGGCAGAGGATCTCATGATTGACATTCTTCTGGGAGACCTCCTAGAGTTCCTGAGTTTAGATCCATCCATGGCATCTTCTACATTCCTCTCCTCTCCCTCTTCTTATCTCTTCTTCTTCTTTATGAGAGATTTCCTCTTTGTACATGGGTACCCTTTCGAGCTGCCTGCATGGCCGGGACCCATATTTGGCATCTTTCTTAGATTAGAGAGTGTGTTGTTCTCTTGTGGTGGATGTTTTTCCCACTGGGTTTTCCTTCACCGCTTAGGACTTCCTTCTTGTACATGGGTACCTCATCAGGCTTTGTGCCGGGACCCATTTCTCGTTCTCGACTTCTTCCTCATCCTAAGTTATGATGAAGGACGGGTGTTGATGTGTGCTATTTTCCACATCATTAGGTGAGTCATCTCACTTATGTGAGATCGTAGGTCCATGTGTCATTAGTTAGTGCATCATATGTGTCATTAGTTACACTTCTATTCTAGGAATGTAACTCCCCTCTCTACTTGAGTTGTCATGATTGCAGGATCGGGGTTACTCAACACCTCCTATATGTACACTTCATTTGATCTATGAGATATGGGAGAGTTTTATGGCTTAACCAGTTCTACCCATTTGTCGAATCTTTACATGCACATTCGCTGATGCTTTCTCCTCCCGAGATCTCTTCACACCGCCATTTACACATCTCGTTGATGTGCACGTCATCCCTCATGATCCTCGCATGGGTTTTAAACCCTCTTTCATATCGAACCTTGAAAAACTATTATTGTAGGTAAACTCCACCAAGTATAAATACTCCTCCTATCTCGACTGGTGATCTATGACGTACATCCTAAGCATGTCCTCCAAAATATAATTCACCCACTCAGTCTATCCATCTATCTTAGGTTGATACGTTATGCTGAAATTGATCTTCATCCCAAGGGCATGCCACATGGTAGTCCGTATGGGAAGTGTATAAAGGATCATAGTCACAAATGATTTTTTATGGAATCCTATGTAACCTGATGATCTCATTAAGATATAATTGTGCCACTGCACTATTTATGAAGGTGTTCTTCACCAGAGAAAAATGAGCCACTTTCGTCAATTTATCCACTATGACCATGATGGTGTTATGGTGGTATTTAGACATTGGTAACCCAACTACAAAGCCCATGGAAATGGTGTCCCATTTCCACTCCGGTATGGTATGAGGAAAGAGAAGGACAGTTGGATACTGATGCTCATCCTTCACCTTCTGATAATCTAAATAATGTTACAGAAATTGAGTCATGTCTCTCTGAAGTCCCCTCCAATGGTAAAACTATCTCAAAGTGGAATGCATACTTTTCACCCCGAGAATGGGCTGAATAGGGTGCACGATGAGCCTATATCAAAATGTCATGTCTCAAGCCTCCATCTCTAGGGACATAAATCTAACCTTTGTTCCTGAGAAGGCCATTTGTCTCTATTGAGAATCCATCAAACTTCCCTCAAGGGGTCTCTGAGACTCAATCTCTGCTCTAGCTGCAAGGTAGAAGTTGTCATGAGGAAGCTGTTGTAATATCCTGCTCTGTAAATCTATGCCCATTGAAGTGGCCATAATCACATGTCTTCGTATACTAAGATCATTTACAACCATGTTATCCTTCCCTTTCACATGCTCTATCTCCATGTTGTACTCACAAATCAACTCCATCCAATGCCACTGACGAGCATTGAGATTGGGCTGCGTGAAGAGGTGGCAAAGACTCAAGTGATCAGTCCTGAGTGTAAATATCCAACCAAGAAGGAAGTGTCTCCATCAAACCAAGGCATGAACAACTGCCATAAGCTCAAGATCATGAGTTGGATAATTGAGCTCATAATATTTGAGTTTGCAAGACTCAAAAGCAACCACTCTACCCTCCTACATCAACACCCTCCAAGTCCTGCAAAAGAAGCATCTCAGTGCATATGAAAAATGTGCCATGAGGATCTGGTACTATAAGAATAGGCGTTGTTGTGAGGCATTCCTTTAATGTCTTAAAGGCCTTCTCACATCTATCTGACCATACAAAATTCTTCCCTTTCTATTGAAGGGAAGTGATGGGGTGCACAACCGAGAGAAGTCCCAACAAATCTCCTGTAATATCCTGCTAAACCCATAAATTTGCACACCTCTATTATATTAGAGGGTATAGGCCAATCCATAATAGCTCGAATCTTAGAAGTATCGACTACGATACCTTCCCCATAAATGATGTGGCTGAAATACTACACCTCTGTCTGAAAGATCACACACTTCTCTAGGTTCTCATAAAGATGCCGCTCACAAAGACACCAAGAACTTGGACAAGATGCTCCTCATGCTTCTCATGCGTATGTGAGTAAATTAGAGTGTCATAAGGAAAATGAGCACGAAGTGATCCCAAAATGTCTTAAATACCCCATATATCAAGCTCGTGAACAAGTGCAGGGGAATTCGTCAAAACCAAAAGGCACTACGGTGAAATCTTAGTGGCCATATCTCGTACGGAAGGTGGTATTATGAATATATTCCTCCGTGATCCTCAACTAATGATAACCCAACTTAAGATCTATCTTGGAGAAAAATATGGCCCCCTTCATCTGATCAAATAAATCATGATCCTTAATATGCAAAGAAGGGGGTAACGATTCTTGATCCTTACTTTGTTCAACTAGCAGTAATCAATACATAACCACAAAGATCCATCCTTCTTCTTTACAAAAATCACCGGTGCACCCCAAGAGGATACACTAGGATGGATTAGACCTTTCTCCTGAAATCCTCACACCGTAACTTGAGCTAATAGATCTCAAGAGTAGTCATCCGATACGGTGCTCGTGAGATAGGCTCTGTGCCTGAACACAATCTATGAGAAAATCTATCTCTCGATGGGGGTCAGAACCCCATTAGCTCCCCTAGAAATACATCTGAAAATATCTAAAGATTGGATGATCATCAAGGGATGGCCCACTAGAATCATCCTCTGATCTATCACTAACTGTAACAGCATACATCTAAAAACCTCATCGCACACACCACTTAAGCTGCATAGTGGAGATGGTGGAAATAGAAATGGAATTCTAACCTCTGCTATTAGTGACTCAACTCCTAAATCATCTCGTACATGATATAGTCTTATGGCAATAATCCACTCTAGCTCTATGTATAGATAACCAATCCATGCCTAAGATGACTCCATAAGAACCCAGAGGAAGGATGCGAAGATCCGAGGTTGTGGTGAAGGGTCCCAAATCCACTACACACTCCTTTGATAAGGATCTACTGCAATTTTTAGTTCCATAAGCCATTTCAACATCCCAACTATGACCCTACCTAACTACTACCATCTTGGAATGCTCTACAAAGGATGGTGAAATAAAAGAATCGATGAACCGAGAATAAAAAAATGGAGGTAGGAATACCACCAATACTACTTGTTGTCTCTATGATAGTACTCTAATGCTAAGCCATGCGGTCCTTGACCACCGCATAGATCCAATGACAAGATTCCCATATCACCAACATTAGGCTCTGAATATGTGTCTTACCCTTATTACTAGGGTTCTATGGGAACTCTCTCCAATGATTTCGAGTAACACCACAACCATAACAACCGCCTAGTTCTCTCCAATGAGAAGCAACACCAACCGATACTCCGTGAGGTGTGTGCTATGGATCCTAATGATCCGGCTAAGGAATGATGAGGTCTTTCGCTGGTAAGCTCCTACCGACCGAGCTCTCAATGTACCCATTGTCTTAGTGGGACCCATAGGAGGCCCCATACTCCATCCTTTGTGCGTTAAACCTTTGAGGAGGTCTCGAATGGTGGACGAGTCTACTACCGCTACCGAGGTGGCTACCGTGGTGGTTTGAAGGAGGACTATAATGAACCCTCTCCACCATGAGGAGGACGAATTGACCCTCCATCTCGCTATCCTACATCTGTTGGATGTAGCTCTGAACTCCATCCCTGGCCTACTGCATCTTTGCTCATGTCTCCTTTGTAATATAAGCCTTCTCCATGACCTCTACTAAGGTCTGTGGTTAGTGAATGTACACCGCACCAACCAAGTCCAAATTTAAGCCCATGATGAACCTGTGAATCTATACCTAGTCATCCTACATATAGTCAACATATTGGAGTAGGTCTAGAAATCAACTCTCATACTCAGCTACAATCATAGATGCCTAACGGAGGTTGTGGAACTCATCTATACATTGCTAAATAAACCTCTGGGATAAGTACCTTCTCCTCAACCACTCCTTAAAGAGCTCCCAGGTATCCATCTCTGAATAAACATGGAGCTTCTGCTCCTTGGTCCTCCACCAGACACCTAATCCATCCCTTAGAATATGGATCGCAACACAAGCTTTCATGTTTCTAGTACAAGGGAAGAGCTTGAAGCACCCACTCAAGCTCACCAACTAGGCCTCTGCCTGAAATCCACCTATATCTCAAGAATAGTGAGATTTTCATAGGTTCGTGGATATCCTGGATATGGACTAAAGCCGCCGACCGGTGACCCCTAGGCCTCTCTACATGCTCCTCTCTAGGTCTAGGGCTCTGAGACCTATTGCTATGTCCTGAAATCCTAACTCCCTGCTCCCTATGTGATGACTCTACTCGCTAACTCCGCACAAGAGTTTTTTTCCTATGCTCCTAGCTATTTCAAGGAGATGCATGAGCCTCAATGGATGGCTCCCTATCATGTCTGGCTGATCATCCTCCTAAGGACCCTCCGCGTATAGTGGCATTGACATCCTGAAGCGTCTGTAAAATATGGGGTAGAATGGCTGCTATGGCTTGCTCTGGAGGTGGTATATCTAGGTCTATGTGAAATGACCCCTCATCTGATCCTTGCCTCCTCCACAGAACAAGGTGAGATTTAGTTCATCATTCTAGGTTTTATTCCATTTTTCTATGTTTACTAAAAATGTACAATCTTTCAAACAAGTTGTTTTCTAGGTTTAGTATTGTGCTACGTTTAATATTGTACTAGGTTCAATGTTTGTGTCTCACATTTTCTTGTGTGCCCAAGGGTCCAAGATTTGAACCCATGGCTCTGATACCAAGTGTAACGACCATAAAAATTGTTTGCACGAGACCCAAGAATAACCTAGGGTTAGCTAGAAAAATTATGGAATAATTTTTTTTGAAAAGCGTGCCAACAAAAAGTTTTCAAAAACAACATTTGCCACATTAATGTCTCTAAGGCGATGACTTTAATAAATAATTTTCCATGATAACACAATATTTAAAATCTACATTATGCTTTAATACATTGATTTGACTAAGCAAGTTTAATCTCCCTAAGGATTATTTAAATAATAAATTAATTCCTACTAAAGTTGAATATTCCCCCATGGGGTGTCAAGGGTAAAAGTGGCCAATGAAATTAAATCCCAAGGTTATTTAATTTCTACAATGTTGAAAGAACTATCAAGGTCCCTTATTAAATGTTGGGTTAGGATAATGAACACTTCCCTTACCCCATAAAGTGACCCCTTAAAAAGTCAACCCATGTTTTAAAATTAAGACATTTAAATTAAAAGGGTAATTTCCACTCACCCACTCTCCACCTACTTTTTTAGGGATGAATCTCATCCCTTGGATGGATTAAATTTGGACCCTTGATTAGGAAAAAGGCAATCTAACCCTAAAGTATGCTTATGAAGTCTTCTTTCTCTCTCCTTTGGTTCATTATTTTCTCTTTTGTTTTGGAGGTTGTTGGAAGAGGAAAGAAATCCATTCGAGGCACTCTTAAGCTTTTGGAGGAATGAACATGCTTTATTTTTTGTCTTATAGTTTGTTTAATCTCACGAATATCCTCAGCAAGAGAACACAAGCCCCAAAGGACAGTTGTGTTATCCCGATGAAGACACCAGATTGTAGAATATGTAAGGTGTATAGTTTTGGAACAATGAGACATAGTGGCAGTTTTCAAACAATCAGATTCATGGTTATTATCTTGATGCCTATCAGTTTTATTGCTCTATGTTCATTAAAGTTGTTATGATTTATAAGTTTGCATTTACCTATGCTGCCATAAAAGATTACAATTGATTCCTTTCCTGCTACTTCCATCAAGAAAATATTGACAAACAAACAGTGACAATAATGTCCAAATGGAGATAGCAGAAAGGAGTCAAAATGAAGAATGGAAGCTAAGATAATCACACAACATACAAAGAGACACATTTCATTCAATGATTATCCACTGGAGTTATAGGTATTCACTTCAAGTTATCCCTTATGTTAATTCATTTTATTGAGATATTGAGTTGCCTACATCATTGTACAATCAAAGGAAAACTGAATGCAAAAAGAGATAATCAACTCATTATTTCAATTTAATGCTTTATTCATAAGAGATCATAAGCTTTCCCACACAAGCCATGGGATATGACTAAGTGACTCATCATATACATGGAAATGAGAATACCACATGTGCTAAAGAACAAGAGTAGAGGAGTAAAAAGGAACCCATCATTGCCTTTTTGTCTTCTATCTCCACTCCTCAGCCTTTCCATCTCCATCTCAACTCTTCCATCTTCCACTTCCATCTCCATTTCTTAACACCTGCAAGACAAGAGAAGCATCTATCAAATTGAGCTCAGGTACAATGTTATTCCAATACTCATGTTCTAAAGCAAATACAAATTATGAATTTGATGTATCTAATGGTACTTGAAAAGAAAGAAGTACAGAAACACATGGCACAGGAAAACAAAGAAATACAGATGAGCTGGAAACAAGGAAGAGGCAGAGTTCATAAAGTAAATCTGAAAAGAGAAGGTCAAATGAAGCTAAGAGTTGATTTAAAAAAAGGTAGAATCTGAAGCAGCTTGTGAAAGAAACAAATGAGTGAAAATGACACTTGAAAGGAGGTTAAAAAACAACTTGCAGAAGAAGGAAGGAAAAAGAAATAAATCACATGGATACAAGAGAGGCCAAAAGCCTATTTATTTCTAACTCATTTTTGAATTTTGCAGGAACAAGTTGCAACATTGATTGAAAATCAGTTACTTGGTTAAGAAGAAAGCATCTACTAAATGAAGCACAAACATCATTTTCAGATAGTTTACGAAGAAAGAAGTGTCAAAATGAGCTAATAAGAAGATATTTTGCAAATCTGGATCAAAAATCTGAAAAGGAGAGAGAAAATAGGATTTTGGAAAAATTTTTTTCCAGAGTCTCCCCTTGTAAAATTGACTTTTGATTTAAAAAAAATTGAAACACATGCTTTTTAGCTACTACATTACTTTCTAAGCTATCTGAGCTTCAAAAGGAAGTAAAAAAGTCAAGAAAATTCATGTTTCATCACTTTTAAAATTGATATCATGATCAAATGAAACATACAGGTTTTCCAGATTCTCATCATGCAACAACTATCAATGTTCCTTTTAATTTCAAAATTTAAGTGTGAATCAAAGAAGCAACTACTTTGCAAATTTTCAGAAAAGTTGCAATGAATCAAGTAAATCAACATGGACAACTCATTCAGATGATCAGATAAGCAAAGAAAGATGTTATATCTTTTTTAGAAAAGGTCAAATTATCAAAATCTAGAAAGAGAAGGATTCTAAAAAATTTTCTAGAGTTTCCCCTTGCAAAATGGACTTTTCCAAAAAAAATAGAATTGAGAAATAATGCAAAATTAAAATATACTTGCTACTATGACTTCTGGAAAGTGAAGTACCATTACAGAGAAAGAAATTAATTATCTTCTTCATTTTCCAAAAAGGAGATATTTATTTCATTATACGTAAAATAATCATGTTTTGCAGAAACAAAGAAAAGCATACAACTTCCAGGATTCATTATCCTAAGTGCAAATGTCAAATGTCAAAGAATGAATATAAAGATAGCATTCATCTTCTATAAACTAAAAGGAAAGGAAGATGACAAGAATAAGTCTAAGTCAAAGTAGTCAAAAGTAAAAGTAATGAAGACAAAAAAATGATCAAAAAAGTATTTTTCACAAAAAAATTCAAAAGTAAAAGTTTTTATCTAAAAGAAAAATGCATATCAAATAAAGGGGAAAATGAAACTATATAGGTCTACAATCAAATGGAGAGCTCTTTTAAGTTTACAAATGCTCAAACTATAGTTGAGTTTACCAATTATCTACAAAATGGAAATGAAGAATGAGAAACTCCAAGTGTGCAAAATGACTCCAAGTGTGCATCTACAAAACGAAAGAGAAAATAACAAAGCCCAAATATACATCTACAGGAAAATGAAACAGAGTTTGAATATCAAGGTAAAAGATCAAACAGACTACACTTCTAAGTTTGGAGCTAGATTTATAGGTTAAATATCCAAACCCGAGCACAGAAAGGTTCATCAAAATGCAAATGAAGTAAGTTCAAGCTCAAGGTCAAAGGAGAAAAGATAACCCACAAATATTTTCATTTTACAAACATTATAACCAAGGTTTTGCAAGATTCAGAGTTTAAGAATGAAAACTCGAGCTCGAAAGAAAGAGGAAACTAGTGCAAGAACTCACCAGTAATGAAACAAGCAAACAAAAATGGTGGCATCTCTTTCTACAGGCTCATATTGAGCTCATTAGCTACCAAAAGTAGAGAACCAGAGAGAAAACAAGATTCATCACTCCATAAGTGATACAGAGTAGAATAATAGATGAAAATGATCTTTAGATCATATACAAAAGGAAAAGTTAAGCATAAACCAAAAAAACAAAAGAAAATACCTCCAGATCCTTCAAAAATGCATGCAATAGTCAAGTATTAATGGCATCAAAGATCAAAGAACAAGTATGCAGGCTCAAAAACGTCTAAATCTCCAAGCTTTCATCAAAAAATGTAGAGCGAGCAAAAATTTTCTAGGGCTTCACCCGCAGAATGAAAAAACCAAATGAAATGACCAAATGCGAGCTCATGAGTATAAACTTACATTCAAAACTAGGGTTCCAAAACCCTAACCCATGGTTAAGATCAACGATCAATCAAATGCCAAGTGCCAAGATGAATGGTGATCGGTCTACACAGGGTTCAAAGTGATAGAGCCCAATTAAATGCCACCAACCACATTAAATGCTCGGCCGGAAACCCTAATCCGGGTTAGAAGATCAATGGTGGAGAGAAACCAAGGAAAAGATCAAGGGCCTCAAACACTCATGAAAAATCCAAGTAACCAAGCCAAGGTCAAGTTACCACAAGCTAGGGTCAAATGAAGGGTCGAGTCATCATGGAGAGGGCCAGCCCACGTGGACAGTCAACAAAATAATTCACCAAGACTTTACAAAGTCTAAACTATATGCATGCCCAAAAAAATAAAAAAATTATTATATGCCATGATCCCAAAAGGTGAAAATTGTATTATGTGCCAAGGGGTCTAAAGGTGGCGAATCAAATTGCATGGTGGGCTAGCCAAAGGGGTAACCCCCTTTATATTATATACATGCTTATGCCTAAGTCCATAATGTGGAAGCAACATTCCAAACCAAAGGTGGTCCCCACATGGGGTTTTCAAACAAATTTGCAAATGTCACTTTCGTGACTATCCAGATCATTGAAAGAAAAAAAACATGTATACCTTGGAGGTGGTCCCCACTTCATTTATTTTTGCAAATATGGCTAAGGTTGCATCCTTTTGCCTACACACAGGAGATAATTTTGCATGCCTTCACAATAGGACAAAACAGAGAAGATGACGAACTTGCATGTGCAAAGAGAGAAGACTTGCATAGCAAGTAATTTTTAAATTTAGCAATTATTCATCTTTCTTTCCTAAAAATAGAATAGTCAACTTCAGTTTGACTATATTGTATCTAAGGCTGATAATGCCTATTTTTATCACATGCTTTAGTTTGTATTATTTTATTCCTTTATTTATTATTAAATAAAGGATAAAATTAGGATACATGGGCGAGTACAACCTTTAGGCTATTTTTAGGAAGGGGGTGAACTTTTTCTATATATTGTGTGCTCTTGCAAAGCACAAAAAGGGGGGGGATTTTTCAGAGATTTTTCCCGAAGAACTTTTGATATGAGTACTGAAGCAATTTCTGCCAGTTTTACCCTCTGAGTGTTGAATTACTCTTTGCCTTTCCAAGTTATTCTGCAGTCTTGTGTATGCCAAGTATTAATCTTGTGAATCAATATTCCCTGATTAGTCACTTTACCCTGCTACAGATCTACTATTTTCTACTAAATTTCATTGTGCATGTTAGCTTACTAGTACTGTTGTGATTTTCCCTCAGTATAAATTAAGTGTTTTTTCCCTTACATTTTGTAGAAAGTACAAATTGGTTCATGCACACAAAGAATTCTTCACAAGTCAGTTGTGTATTCCACTCAAGTCAAGTTCTTTATTCAAATTTGGTGTATCACCTTAGTAATTATTTCATTTTCAGTCACTTCCTAACCCTAAAACTCCCAGAAAGTAGTCTAGTGAACACCAATAAGGAACCGGCCTTTTAACCCCGAGAGGTTCACCTCAAAATAGGTATACCCACAGACCTGAGGTGTCCCCATTGTATCTACGAGAGAGAGAGATATTTTGCAGACTTAGAACACCTGCTGCCATCTCTCTGCCTTGGGTGCACTTTCGAGAGATAATAGTTTTTGGCACGCCCGGTGGGACCACGAATCAGATCTGCATGCAAATTTCAGATTCTAGAGCAGATCAAAAGTAGATTTACAGCAAATAAAAGTTACTTTCAGGAGAAAAGCTGCAGAAAATTAATTCTAAAGATTCTATGATCTTTTGGCGACTCATAAAGCTGATTTCAGACTAGTATTGCAGCATGTTCCATGCCTAAAGTGACTACAAGATCATCGGTAAGAGGTATTCCTCCTGAGTTTGTTTCTTTACCTTTGAAATCTGCTAGAAGAAGAAGGGTTGGTAATACTTTGCCTTATAACAGACCTGGTTTTGAAAACCCTCCTGATATTCCTTCACCACGAATAAATTTTTCAATCAATATCCCAGTTTTTCCAATGGCTATTCAACCACCCAGAAATTTTGCAGCCTTTACTAATGGCAGCCCATTAGTAATTACAGTGTATCATGACATTCCTAATGCTGCTCTGAAAAGTCTACCATCATTTACCGGTGAAAATCAAGTTACACCAACTGAACACATCAAAGATGTTGCAGCCATATGTGCAGTCCACAATATTACTCATGAAGACGTAGCTTTAAGACTTTTAGCTGCATCTTTTAAAGGACAAGCCTTGCAATGGTATAGGAACCTAGAGATTGGAAGCATAAGAACTTGGGATGGATTAGGAGAGAAATTGCTGGAACAGTTCCAAGACAATTCAGATCATTTGTCCCTGATAGAACAACTATCTACTATCAAGAGAGCCCCTCATGAATATTTGTCTAGTTTCAACATTCATTTTGCTAGAACTTGGGAAAGAATCCCAACAAGTGTTAAGCCTCAAGTTGATCACACTTTCCTTTATTACCTCAGAGCATTGAATAGTGATATTGCAACTATGATTCAATCCATGGGAGATTTTACTCTTCCAGGGGCCTATGACACTACTATAAAAGCTGAAAACAACCTTATTCAGGCTGGAAAATTAGCACCAAGGCCTACAATGCCATTTTTGGTAGATTTAGCTCCTATCCCATAGCCTATTACAATCATAGAGCCTACTATTGCAGCCCCATCCCCAGATATGTTTAAAGCCTTGCAAACCATGGGAAATAAACTAACATCAATTGAAAATAAGCTTACATTGCCTAATAGGCCATATCAAGCTCCTTACCAACAAAACCAAAGAGAATAGGCAACCTTACCAACAAAATCAAAATTACAGGTAACCTTATCAACAAAGGTAGTTTGATTCTAATGTTCCTAGTGCATCTAACACTTTGGTTCCAGTTAATATGGCTACAAAAGAGTGGTGCCAACCTTGTAATCAACCTCATCAAACTACAAATACCCAAATGCATTCCTAAACCTGAATCTTGTTGTGCAACCTCAATCTGAAGCATTGTTCATACCTCAAATGGAGGGTGGGCAGCAAGAAAGTCATGTTCAAAAACACCTAAACAAAATTTGGTCAGCTTTAATGAGGAGGATTTCATTGCTGTTACCACTAGAGCTCAAGAGAAAGCTACCAAAATAAAAAACAACAAAATAGACCTATGCTGCCCATTATTACTGATATATCAACATCTACAGTCTCAAAATAGCCAATAGTCCTACTTGTCCCTCAGAAAATAACAAGTGTTGCAGCTGGTAAAGAGCAACAAAAATAGCTTCAGCCTGATCCAAGAAGATTGTTTATCCCTCAGATATCCAAGGCTGACCGAAGTAGAATCAGTTTTTGCTAAAGCTTATGCTAAAATGGTCGAGTCTATCTCTAAGACTGTTGCTTCTTTTAATATTGTTGATGTGATGAAGAAGCACAATGTTAACATCTCGATGTGGGATGCCTTAAGCATTCCAGGACAACAGATTTACTCTCTCATGAACTAGCTAAACTGCAGATTTCTTCAAAAACAATAGTAAAGGAAGTCCAAAATACAGATATGGTCCTTGGAACACTTGATCAAGATCACGTAAAGGATGTTAGATGGATGGTTCAAGGTTCTAAATGCTCATGACATAAAGAAGCCACCACCCTTTTACCTATCTCTGATCATTGGAGAAAATTTAGTTCATAACTATATGGTGGACAATGGTGCAAGTAGTACAGTCATGCCTAAGTCAATTGCTGAAAAATTAGGCCTGCAATATGAACCTACAGAAAGGAGTGTTTTACAACTTGATGGGACTACAACCAATACAGTTGGAGTAATCAAAAATTTGGAGGTAACGTTACATGCTTGCCCAAATGTTTCCATTTTACAAGATGTTACTGTTGTGGATTTACCTCCATATTTTGCTTTGTGCCTATCTAGAGACTTTACAACAAAAATAGGAGGCTACCTCTCTTCTGATTGGTCTTTCTTATTTTTCACTACATGTTATGGCACTAAGGTTACCATAAATTCTGAGCCATTGGCTAGATTTCATATTGAGCCTCATTCACCAAATGCAGTAGTGAATTATTCAGCTTTAGATCAATCTGATTTTGATGATGTAGCTCAGATTTCAGCACTAGAAGGTGTTTCTAACATGTTCATGGATGAGAAAATAGTTGAAGAACATATTTTCGGTGTTTATTGCATGCACGAAGAAAGTGCAATAGTTCCCTTGCTGTCCAAAATAGAAAATAAAATAGAAGGGATTTGGAAGCTTCATTTTGATGGAGCTAAGAATAAGAAAGGACAGGGAGCAGGTCTGATGCTCACTTCCCCAACAAACGAAAGGTATTTTACAGCTCTGAGTCTTCAATTTTCATGCACTTGTAATGTAGCTGAGTACGAAGCATTAATTCATGGCTTACTTTGGGCCAGAAAAAGAGGAATCAACACGTTACAAGTCTTTGGCGATTCTGAGTTAGTAATAAATCAAGTAAAAACTTCAATGTATGTAAGAATCCATTAATGAAGTCTTACAGGCATAGAGTTTCAGACTTAATGGAAGATTTTGATGCCATTAATATTCAGTCTATTCCTAGAGCCGAAAATAAACATGTTGATAGACTGGCAGCAGTTGGTGCTAGTTTCGAAGTGCTGGAACAAATAGAAAGCAACAAAGTTCAGCCTCATGTTAAGTTGATTGTCAGACCTTCTATACCTGATAATGAATCTAATTGGTAGGTGTTTGAGAGTGATGATCAAATCTGTAGGTTTTTGCAGCAAGAAGCTGAATTTTCTGTAGTAAATCAGGATAAATTACAACATCTATATGGTGACCAAATTGTTCAGTTAAAGACAAACAAGTTTCCTCGAGGACTTGTCACATTGGAAGACATCTTTAGCACTGATGACCAGTTAAGAAAGGACAAAGCTAAGATGTCTACTCATGCTGATAATTACGAAGAGGTTTCAGTTGATGAAGGAAAGAACTTATTTCTTGGAAAGGTATGTTCCTTATCCAAAAAATAGTCTTTTATTAAGCTTTGCACTGAATTTAAAGATGTTTTCACTTGGAGATACCAAGACTTGAAAGGGTTTGACCCTAGTCTAGCACAACATATGATTGAATTACAGCCAAATTCTAAACCAGTTAGGTAGAAACAAAGGCCTATAAATCCCATAATAGAACCTCTTATGAGGAAAGAATTATCAAAATTGATTGAATCAGGAATTATTTTCCCGGTTAAGCATTCAAGTTGGGTAGCAAATCTTGTTCCAGTTAGGAAAAAGAATGGAGAAATCAGATTATGTGTGGATTTCAGAGATCTTAATAAAGCATCATTAAAAGATCATTATCCATTACCAAACATGGATCAGATTTTGAGAATAGTCTCAGATCAGATAGACTATCCCTTCTAGATGGTTACAGTGGATATAATCAGATTTTAGTCCGAGGAGAGGATAGATATAAAAAACTTTTACCACCAAGTGGGGTACTTACGCTTACAAAAGGATGCCTTTTGGTCTTTCAAATGTTGGTGCAACATTTCAACGTGCAATGGACATGGATTTTCATAGCCTACTAAATAAATGCATACTTGTTTATTTAGATGATGTCACTATATTCTCAAAAATTTGATGAACATCTAATGCATTTGAGACAGACTTTTCAGATCTGCAGTAGTTTGGAATATCTTTGAATCCCAAAAAGTCTATCTTTTCAGTACATGAAGGTAAGCTACTCGGCCATATTGTTTCCAAATAGGGTTTAGCAATTGATCCTTTCAGAATTGAAGCCATATCACAACTATCATTACCTCATCACAAGAAGGCATTACAGAGCTTTCTGGGAAAAATCAACTTTGTCAGAAGATTTGTCCTAGATTTTGTAGCATTGGTTAAGCCATTGACAACCATGCTAAGGAAAGAGAAAACATTCTCTTGGACCAGCGAAGGGAGAGAAGGTTTTGAGGCTATTAAAACAGCTATTTCTCAGGCTCCTACTCTTGCAAATCCAAATTTTGACAAAGATTTTACAATGTATGCACTTGCAGGAGCTGAAACAATCTCAACTATTCTAACTCAGGTCAATGATGAGAATATCAAACAACCAATTGCTTTCTTTGGACATAGAGCTTGCACGATTACAAAACAAGGTACACATTCCTTGAAAAACAAGTACTTTCCATAGTCAGAGGACTAAAGAATTTTAAGTACATGCTTTCAAACAATAGAATTCATGTTCTTGTTTCTCATCCAAATGTGAAAGCTTTCTTGTTGAACAAAGAGTTGAATGAGAAAAGAGCAGGTTGGATAACGAAGGTTATGGAATATGATGTTGATATCCGAGTTGCAAAGATAGTTCGAGGTAAAGGTTTATGTGAGCATTTAATTGCTGATATGGAAAAACAATAGGCTACAGAACCCAAGATTCAAAAACATGCTGAAACCACGTATCAACAATCAAATGTTATGTTGCAACCAGAAATCAACAACCTGAACTTCCTCAAGAAATTCAGGAATCAAGATGGATGACTGATTTGGTTAACTATCTACAACACGACACCTATCCGAAGGTATGGATAAGAATAAATGAAGATATTTCAGATTACAAGCTATTCCTTATCTTTTCATGGATGGTGTATTGTTTAAAAGAGATATAAATGGAATCTTGCTTGCGATGTGTCGATTATGACAAAATTCAGAAGATATTATCAGAATTCCATGAAGGACCTGTAGGAGGTCACTTCTCAAAGATGAAACTACAACTTTGAAAATCATGAAAGCAGGTTACTATTGGCCTAGCATATTTAAGGACTATTTCAATGGATCGGAAGTGCAAGAAGTGTGCTTTCTTTGTTGAAAAGAACATTTAGCTTTTTTCCTTTGCAGCCTATTTCAGCTTGATCAACCCTTTATGCAGTGGGGTCTTGACTTTATCGGAATGATTAACCCACCTTCTTCACAAGGACATAAATGGATTCTAACTACTACAGATTACTTTACAAGATGGACTGAAGCAGTAGCCTTGAAGGATGCTAATGAAGCTTCAATACTAGCCTTCTATGAAGGGATAGTCTATAGATTTGGTGTTCCAACAACTATCATATCAGATAATGCTTTAGCATTTCTCGGTGCTAAGGTAATAGATTGGGCTTGTTAGCCATGGAATCTACTTGAGCTCTTCATCTAATTATTACCCACAAGGTAATGGATTAGCTGAAAGCACTAACAAGAATCTGTGAGAATCATCAGAAGAACACTCAAAGATAATCAAAGAGCTTGGCATCTAATGTTGAATTCAGCACTTTGGGCTGATAGGGTGACCCCTAAGAGATCAGTTGGAAATTCACCATACAAGCTTGTGTATGGGAAAGAAGTGAGGATGCCAATTTTAGTTGAGTTACCTACATTGGATTTGCTGCATCAAATAGAATTACTTGAGAATGAACCATTGCAGGTCCGTTATGCAGAATTGATGGAATTACAAGAACTAAGAGATCAAGCTCATTCAAACATGGAGAAGAATCAGAATCAGATGAAGAAGACTTTTGATAAGAAATCCAAATTTAGAATCTTCAATGAAGGAGATATTGTGTTGAAATGGGATGTTGATCGTGCTAAGCCAGGAAGACACTCAAAGTTTGATACACTCTGGAGTGGTCCTTATATGATATCAACTTGCAAAGAACACAATGCTTTTCAGCTTTCCAAGCTGAATGGAGAGGAACTTCCCATTCCTGTGAATGGTATGTTTCTCAAACACTATTATTGAAAATCTTACAGTGATTGGTTAGAGTAGGATTTCCCTTCAATAAGTGTAGTTCTGCACATTGCATCGTTCTTTATTTTCAATAAGTGCATTCATGCACATGGTCTAGTTTGCCAGATCTTTTCCCAGCTTTAGTTGTTTTGAAAGGGTTGGACCTTTCGGAAAAAGGTAGATTTTGGTTACAGATTTGGACTCCATACCCAATGGACAAGAGTAAGGCACTAGTCTACAAGCTAGCAGGCAGCTTTCCCCACAGGATCGCCAGAAATGTTGACAATTTTTGCACTTGTGCAAAAATGGGCAACTCAAACTTCATTACAATGGAAACTTTGGTGAAGTATACCTAAGCTAAGGGATTTACGTCAAATTATTTTGTTATTGCTGATTTGTGAAAGAGATTAAGTGAAATCTGCAGCTATGTGTGTTGTTACAAAATGTAACAACTCACATAGTCTACAATCTCATGAATATCCTCAGCAAGAGAACACAAGCCCCAAGGACAGTTGTGTTATCCCGATGAAGACACCGGATTGCAGAATATGTAAGGTGTATAGTTTTGGAACAACAGACATAGTGGCAGTTTTCAGACAATCAGATTCACGGTTATTATCTTGATGCCTATCAATTTTATTGCTCTATGTTCATTAAAGTTGTTATGATTTATAAGTTTGCATTTACCTATGCTACCATAAAAGATTACAATTGATTCCTTTCCTACTACTTCCATCAAGAAAATATTGACAAACAAACAGTGACAATAATGTCCAAATGGAGATAGCAGAAAGGAGTCAAAACGAAGAATGGAAGCTAAGATAATCACACAAACATACAAAGAGACACATTTCATTCAATGATTATCCACTGGAGTTACAGGTATTCACTTCAAGTTATCCCTTATGTTAATTCATTTTATTGAGATATTGAGTTGCCTACATCATTGTACAATCAAAGGAAAACTGAATGCAGAAAGAGATAATCAACTCATTATTTCAATTTAATGCTTTATTCATAAGAGATCATAAGCTTTCCCACACAAGCCATGGGATATGACTAAGTGACTCATCATATACATGGAAATGAGAATACCACATGTGCTAAAGAACAAGAGTAGAGGAGTAAAAAGGAACCCATCATTGCCTTTTCTATCTTCTGTCTCCACTCCTCAGCCTTTCCATCTCCATCTCAACTCTTCCATCTTCCACTTCCATCTCCATTTCTTAACACCTACGCAAGACAAGAGAAGCATCTATCAAATTGAGCTCAGGGTACAATGTTATTCCAATACTCATGTTCTAAAGCAAATACAAATTCTGAATTCGATGTATCTAATGGTACTTAAAAGAAAGAAGTACAAAAACACATGGCACAGAAAACAAAGAAAAACAGATGAGCTGGCAACAAGGAAGAGGTAGAGTTCATAAAGTAAATCTAAAAAGAGAAGGTCAAATGAAGCTAAGAGTTGATTTAAAAGAGGTAGAATCTGAAGTAGCTTGTGAAAGAAACAAATGAGTAAATGACACTGGAAGGAGGTTAAAAAAAAGTTGCAGAAGAAGAAAGAAAAGAAATAAATCACATGGATACAAGAGAGGCCAAAAGGCCTATTTATTTCTAACTTATTTTTGAATTTTACAGGAATAGGTTGCAACATTGATTGAAAATCAGTTACTTGGTTAAGAAGAAAGCATCTACTGAATGAAGCACAAACATCATTTTCAGATGGTTTACAGAAGAAAGAAGTGTCAGAATGAGCTAATAAGAAGATATTTTGCAAATCTAGATCAAAAATCTGGAAAAGGAGAGAGAAAACAAGATTTTGGAAAAAAATTGCCAGAGTCTCCCCTTGTAAAATTGACTTTTGATTTAAAATAGAATTGAAACACATGCTTTTCAGCTACTACATTGCTTTCTAAGCTATCTGAGCTTCAAAAGGAAAAAAAGTCAAGAAAAATTCATGTTTCATCACTTTTAAAATTGATATCATGATCAAATGAAACATACATTTTTCCATTCTCATCATGATAGTAACAACTATCAATGTTCCTTTTATTTCCAAATTTAAGTGTGAATCAAAGAAGCAACTACTTTGCAAATTTTTAGAAAAGTTGCAATGAATCAAGTAAAGTCAGCATGAAAACTCATTCAAATGATCAGATAAGCAAAAGAAAGATGTTTACATCTTTTAAAAAAGGTCAAATCATCAAAATCTAAAGAGAAGGATTCTGGGAAAAAAATTCCAGAGTTTCCCCTTGCAAAATGGACTTTTCTAAAAAAAATAGAATTGAGAAATAATGCAGAAATTGAAATATACTTGCTACTATGACTTCTAGAAAGTGAAGTGTCATTACAGAAAAGAAACTAATTATCTTCTTCATTTTCCAGAAAAGAGATATTTATTTCATTATACAGAAAGTATGCAATCATGTTTTGTTCAAACAAAGAAAAACAACACAAATTCAGGATTCATTATTTTCCAATGCAAATGTGTCAAAATACAGAATATCAGCATTCATCTTCCAACTAAAGGAGTAAACTACAAAGTCAAAGAAGTCAAATAAAGCATCATGATATGAAAATAAGATCAAGTCAAATATGATGCAAAAAAGAAAGTAGTCACTACAAGAAAAATTAAAAAGAAATATGTATTTTACCTCTACAAAATGCAAAAAGAGCATATCAAATAAAGGGGAAAATGAAACTATACAGGTCTACAATCAAATGGAGAGCTCTTTTAAGTTTACAAATGCTCAGCTGAGGTTTACCAATTATCTACAAATGGAGAAAATTTAAAAACTCCAAAATGTGCATCTACAGAATGAAAAAATGAGCAAATAATGAAAGCCCAAAATATACATCTACAGGAAAATGAAATAAAATAGAGTTCGAATATCAAGGTGAGGTAAAAGATCAAACAATCTACACTTCTAAGTTTGGAGCTATATTTATAGGTTAAATATCCAAACCCGAGCACAAAAAGGTTCATCAAAATGCAAATGAAGTAAGTTCCGAGCTCAAGGTCAAAGCAAAAGAAAAGATAACCCACAAATATTTTCATTTTATGAACATTATAACCAAGGTTTTGCAAGATTCAGAGTTTAAGAATGAAAACTTGAGCTCGAAAGAAAGAGGAAACAGTGCAAGGAACTCACCAGTAATGAAATGAAAAAGCAAAACAAACCAATGGCATCATCTCTTTCCATGGCTCGTACCGAGCTCATTAGCTACCAAAAGTAGAGAACCAAAGAGAAAAAAGATTCATCACTCCACAAGTGATACAAAGTAGAATAATAGATGAAAATGATATTTAGATCATATATAAATGGAAAAACCAAGCACAGAACAAAAAAAAAAAAATACCTTCAATCCTTAAAAATGCATGCAAAGTGAAGTAAGCAATAATGGCGTCAAGATCAAAGAACAAGTATGCAAGCTCAAAACCTTTAAAATCTCCAAGCATTCATCAAAAATGCAGAGTGAGTAAAAAAATTTTGCTAGGGGTTCACCATGATTGAAAAAAACCAAATGAAAAATGACCAAATGCAGAGCTCACGTGAGTATAAACTTACATTCGAAACTAGGGTTCCAAAACCCTAACCCATGGTTAAAATCAACGATCAACAAATGCCAAGTGCCAAGATGAACGGTGATCAGTCTACATAGGGTCCAAAATGATAGAGCCCAATTAAATGCCACCAACCGTATTCAATGCTCGGCCAACCCTAATCCGGGTTACAGATCAACGGTGGAGAGAAACCGAGGCAAAAGATCAAGGGCCTCAAACACTCATCAAAATCCAAGTAAACCAAGCCTAAGGTCAAGTTTCCACCACCTACAAATGGAAAGGGTCGAGTCATCATGGAGAGGGGCCAGCCCACGTGGATGGTCAAAAAAAAATCATTCGCCAAGACTTTACAAAGTCTAAACTATGGTGCATGCCCAAAAATTAAAACATTATTTATATGCCAAAATCCCAAAAGGTGAAAATTGTATTATGTGCCAAGGCCCAAAGGTGGCGGATCAACTAATGCATGGTGGGCTAGCCAAGGGTGGTCCCCTTTGATATTATATACATGCTTATGCCTAAGTCCACAATGTGGCAGCATCAAAATTCAAAACCAAAGGTGGTCCCCACATGGGGTTTTAAACAAATTTACAAGTGTCACTCATGTGACTATCCAGAAAGTGAAAAAAATCAAACATGTATACCTTGGAGGTGGTCCCCACTTCATCTTTATTTTGCAAATATGGCTAAGGTTGCATCCTTTTGCCTACACACAGGAGATGATTTTTTTGCATGCCTTCACAACAGGACAGAACAGAGAAGATGACAAACTTGCATGTGCAAAGAGAGAAGACTTGCCTAGCAAGCAATTTGTAATTTTAGCAAACTATTCACCTTTCTTTCTTAAAAATAGAATAGTCAACTTCAGTTTGACTAATTGTATCTAAGGCTGATAATGCCTATTTTTATCACATGCTTTAGTTTGTATTATTTTATTCCTTTATTTATTATTAAATAAAGGATAAAATTAGGATACATGGGTGAGTACAACCTTTAGGCTATTTTTAGGAAGGGGGTGAACTTTTGCTATATATTGTGTGCTCTTGCAAAGCAAAAAGGGGGGGAATTTTTCAGAGATTTTTCCCGAAGAACTTTTGATATGAGTACTGAAGCAATTTCTACCAGTTTTACCCTCTGAGTGTTGAATTATTCTTTCCTTTCCAAGTTATTTTGTAGTCTTGTGTATGCAAGATTAATCTTGTGAATCAATATTCCCTGATTAATCACTTTACCCCGCTACAAATCTACTATTTTCTGCTAAATTTCATTGTGCATGTTAGCTTACTAGTATCTTGTGTGATTTTCCTCAATATAAATTAAGTGTTTTTTCCCTTATTTTGTAGAAAGTACAAATTGGTTCATGCACATAAAAGAATTCTTCACAAATCAGTTGTGTATTCCACTCAAGTCAAGTTTTCATTCAAATTTGGTGTATCACCTTAGTATTTATTTCATTTTCAGTCACCTCTTAACCCTAAAACTCCCAAAAATAGTTTTAGTGAACACCAATAAGGAACCGAGCCTTTTAACCCGGAGGTTCACCTCAAAATAGGTATACCCACAGACCTGAGGTGTCCAGTGTATCATGATATTCCTAATGCTACTTTGAAAAGTTTATCATCATTTACTAATGAAAATCAAGTTACACCAACTGAACACATCAAAGATGTTGCAGCCATATGTGTAGTCCACAATATTACTCATGAAGACGTAGCTTTAAGACTTTTAGTTGCATATTTTAAAGGACAAGCCTTGCAATGGTATAGGAACCTAGAGATTGGAAGCATAAGAACTTGGGATGAATTAGGAGAGAAATTGCTGGAACAGTTCCAAGACAATTTAGATCATTTGTCCCTCATAGAACAACTATCTACTATCAAGAGAGCCCCTCATGAATATTTGTCTAGTTTCAACATTCGTTTTGCTAGAACTTGGGAAAGAATCCCAGCAAGTGTTAAGCCTCAAGCTGATCACGCTTTCCTTTATTACCTTAGAGCATTGAATAGTGATATTGCAACTATGATTCAATCCATGGGAGCTTTTACTCTTCTAAAGGCCTATAACACTGCTATAAAAGAAGAAAACCGACTTATTCAGCCGGAAAATTAGCACCAAGGCCTATAATGCCATTTTTGGTAGATTTAGCTCCTATCCCATAACCTATTACAATCGTAGAGCCTACTGTTGTAGCCCCATCCCCAGATATGTTTAAAGCCTTGCAAACCATGGGAAATAAATGACATCAATTGAAAATAAGCTTACATTGCCTAATAGGCCATATCAAGCTCCTTATCAGCAAAACCAGTAGAATAGGCAGCCTTACCAACAGAATCAAAATTACAGGCAACCTTATCAGCAAAGGCAGTTTGATTCTAATGTTCCTAGTGCATCTAACACTTTGGTTCCAGTTAATATGGCTACAAAAGAGTGGTGCCAACCTTGTAATCAACCTCATCAAACTGCAAATTGCCCAAATGCATTCCTGAACCTGAATCTTGTTGTGCAACCTCAATCTGAAGCATTGTTCATACCTCAAATGGAGGGTGGGCAGCAAGAAAGTCATGTTCATAAAAACACCTGAACAAAATTTGGTCACTTTAATGAGAAGGATTTCATTGTTGTTACCACTAGAGCTCAAGAGAAAGCTACTAAAATAAAAAACAACAAAACAGATCTATGCTGCCCACTATTACTGATATATCAACATCTATAGTCTCGAAACTAGTCAAGAGTCCTGTTGTCCCTCAGAAAACAACAAGTGTTATAGCTGGTAAAGAGCAACAAAAACAACTTCAACCTGATCCAAGAAGATTGTTTATCCCTCAGATATCCAAGGTGCTTTGAAGCGAATCAATTTTTCTAAAGCTTATGCTAAAACGGTCGAGTCTATCTCTAAGATTGTTGCTTCTTTTAATATTGTTGATGTGATGAAGAAGCACAATGTTAACATCTCGATGTGGGATGCCTTAAGCATTCTAGGAAAACAGGATATAATCTCTCATGAACTAGCTTAACTACATTTCTTCAAAAACAATAGTAAAGGAAGTCAAAAATATAGATATGGTCCTTAGAACACTTGATCAAGATCGCGTAAAGGATGTTAGATGGATGGTTCAGAAGGTTCTAAATGCTCATGACATAAAGAAGCCACCACCCTTTTACCTATCTCTGATCATTGGAGAAAATTTAGTTCATAACTGTATGGTGGACAACGGTGCAAGTAGTACGGTCATGTCTAAGTCAATTGCTAAAAAATTAGGCCTGCAATATGAACCTATAGAAAGGAGTGTTTTACAGCTTGATGGGACTGCAACCAATATAGTTGGAGTAATCAAAAATTTGGAGGTAATGTTACATGCTTGCCCAAATGTTTGCATTTTACAAGGTGTTATTGTTATCACCGAATCACAGCACCCTTGGATGTTGATCAGATTTCTAGTTTGATCACTCTAAGCATCCAGTGTGATTGGATAACATGGGTACTATCTCCAAGTTGTGGGACTTGCTACTTGAGATAGACCTCCAGAGAAAGCTGGTTCTTGCTCCTAAACTACCTGCCACAATCTACTCCAGTGCAGGCAGGCTAACTGTTCTAATCTAAAATTCCAAGGGACCAGGGAGAGAAAATGCATAAAATGAAAGCCTACACTAAAGCGGTGATACACCAGAAAAAGAGGGTGTGAGAGTAATCTCCAAATGTGTGAAATACAGAGGCAAAGTGCACACTAAAAGAGGTGATGACAACTCACCATAATCTAGCAAAATGCATTCACAACAAAGATTCCAAGCATACACAATGTTAATGAATCCTGCAAGAACATAATAATAGACACAATATTCTTGTAGAAAGATAAAAGGGCAAGGAGAATGCAAGAAAACCCAAGGGGGAAGATACATCCACAAACTTGTATTTTATTGCTTCCTGGTATGCACAGTTCAGTCTATTACAAGATAAGGGCCTGGATCACCATGCAAGGAGTCCACTACAAGGGCCTGTAACACACTGGCTTCACAAAGCAATTTTGGCAGAGCTTTGCTACCCAAAAACTCTCTCTTTTACAATGAGCCCAACACTCCAATTTATAGAAAAAATGAGAAGGAGAAGAGAAGGGAAAATGGAAATCCCGAAATCTGTCCTTCAACCACCTGTAAGAGGCATTAAATTGAGTGAAATGGTTATACATTACTTGCAAAAGGCTCCCCATACTGTCCCATGTGCTGCAGCAGAGAAAGAATGATGACCATGCCTCTTAATTGCACTCCCAGCTACCAAATAAAACACTGTTCTGAACCCGGCCACGTTTCCTTAAAAATCTCAATCAATTTCTGATCAAATCTGGAATTTCTTGATTTCTGTGCATCGGGCTCGGAACCATGATTCCAACGGTACCAATTTTGTGCGATTTCGTTGAGAAATGCAAAAGTTATGGCCTTCTGAGTGCGGGCAGCTCTTTTGGGCCTGGCAGGTGTTTTCTGTCATTTGACGGGAATGAGCATTGACTGACTAGAGCCGAATATGTTTCTTTTATTTAAATATATCTACCCTCATTAAAAATAATAAAATATGTTTTTTGGCGTAGAGGACGTCGTGCTCATTCCAGAAAGTCCAATTTTGTGAAAATCGGAGCTCGGAGTCAAAAGTTATGGCCGTTTGAAGTTCCACGGGTCAAATGTTGACTTTTCTTCTCTGTCTTCGGCCATTTCGGCTTTTCGCGTCCCACGCATCCCTTTGTCCCAAATGTCCCAGTGCTGCATGGGACAAATTCTTCCGAACCGCCCGAAATGGGCTTCCATGTCCCTTTTCTGCCGGTGACACGTGGCGTGATCTGATTGGCTTTCGGCTCCTTCGGCTATCCGCGTCCCGCGCGTCCCTTTGTCCCACTTGTCCCAGTGCTGAAGTTTCCCATTTCAGCTGAACCGCCGGTTCACGTACTCGCGGCCCAGATGTCCCATTTGCTTTCGGACCGTCTGGGACAAATTCGCCCGGTTCGGCCGGTTCGCGTACTTTTGTCCCGGATGTCCCAGATGCTTCGGCTACCTTGACTCATTTCTCGCCGATCCGGCCGTTCGCAGATCTTCGTCCCGCACATCCCGGACTATTTCGGTAGTTAGTCAAATTTTTCAATTTTTCGGCCGCTCGATTTCGCGTCCCACGCGTCCCTTTGGCCGGATGTCCCGAATGCTTTCGGACCGCTTTGCGACCTTTCGGCCGGTTCGCGCCTTTTGTCCCAACTGTCCCAAGGACCGCCTGGACTAGGACTTAGCC